>CALYLW010000431.1:0-619541 GCA_944989445.1 Ampullaceana balthica
AGAGTCCAGAAATTAGTGGCTGCCTTGGTCTTGGATGTTTGTCGAGAGTCTCGCAAAGTCCGGGCACTCGCTGGAAATCATCAGTCGTATTCCTGACCCAGAGATTTGTGTCCACCAGTCGGGTTCGATGTTTGTTCTTGAGATATTTCATTTGTGAAAATGACGCTTTTCACATGTAAATTCTTCCAAACATCACTAGAGTGTTTCTTGCTATTTCGTGAAGCTTGGGATACTCCACAGCTACTTTCCAGGTCTCCAGAAGATCGTTTTTGTCCTCTATCTTCACAAGCTGTGCGTTATTTTTTTTTAGTTCGATCAGCTCCATTTGGACATCCAATGGCGTACTCTCTGTCTCAACCTAATGTTGAGAAGCAACAAGCCTCATGTTTTCTGAGATCTTGTCGAAATCCTCAAAACGTTTGAGCGAATTCCAACAACAGCGCTTTGAGGACGCCTGAAAAGTACGTAGCCTGAATGTTATCTTTTCTTATTTCATGGCTCTCGATTAGAGCGGTGAGTTGCGGGAAATGATAGAGATTGAGCTTTTGGATATGACTTTGTAGCAGACGTCATTTGTCACAGAAATCCTGCACTCTTCTGTGCATGAGGCAAACTGTTGTTTCTTCGACTCGTAGAGGCATTTGATATAAATTAACAAATCTACAAGGAAGGCTAGAGATGTTAAGAAGGCCTGGTTCTGCATTGGGCAGTCCTTGTTTTTCGTGGCATTGAATTCCAGTATTTCTTATCGTATTAGCAGAACAAGGCGAGATGTTTCTCCCTGAGACGACCAATCAACGCTGGTGTGGTACAGAAAATCTTCAGCCGACGAATCATTTGTGTGGAAAAATGTGTATGAATTTGCGGTGGTGAAGAGCATTCGCCTGAATGAAAAAAGGATAATGCGATTCACATCCTTCAGAATGTTATCCAAATCAACAGATTTAAAACACAGCGCCCCCTTGTAAATAATGCAGTGCAGATTTATGAGCTAGTCATTACCGTGATCCTTCAACACATAATCAGAAAATCTAGCCATTTTGCTTACCAACCATGGCGTCTGTACAGATACCTCACGGGTTCTTCAGATCAACGTTCGAGTCGATGCAAGCTTTTTAACTGCCAAAAATTTGTCTTCTCCTCGAGTAACGAGTGTCTCTATGGAGAGCAGATCCTCGCACAATTCAAACGTTGGGATAAGGAGCGAATGAATCTGAGTAGCTTCGCTGAATCTGAAATGTCCGTAGATTTATCAACAGCTAGTGCAAACAGGCTGTCCTACATTTTAATCTTTGCCTTAATGGAGAGCTTCAGCTGCTCGGCAATATTACTTTGACGGCGTTGCGCGACAGAGCAATCAAAGAAGTTTCCGTTTCCTAACCCAGATGAATGCACTTAACAACATCCATGATACAGCTTTTCACGAATTCCCCATCAGAATTATTAGGCTGCTAAACTTCATGGCCTTCCCGCATTAGCTTCAGCTATAGCCTAACACCAGCGCGGCAAGAGCTATTTCAGTGTCTGTGAGCGTTAAACACTGCAGCTAACGCTACAGTTGCCGAAGTCGTAATTTGTTTCGCAATAACAAGTGCTTAAGTGTTTAAATTAGGATTATATATTTTGTTTACAAATTTACATAATATATTGCCAAATTGCAAATATTTGACGGCCGCAGGTTATTATAATTTAAAGAGATTTCCACGACCGCACACGTTCGTGCCCACGGCTGCAGGTTGCGCACCCCTGATCTAAAGGAACACTCCGACAGCACACTGGACGTGTATAGAAGAAGCCAACGTTATGTTGATCGACACGAACAGCCTCGACAGCACACTGAACGTGGATAGACCAGGCTTACCCTGGGTTAAAATACAGGAACAGCACCCACAGCACACTGGAGGTGGTTAGAACAGGCCTACATTGTTGATGGACAGGAACATCACCTACACCACACTGGACGTGGATAGAGCAGGCATACGTTGCGTTTATGGACTTGAGCGGCACCGACAGCACGCTCGTCACTGAGTACGGTAGAGTGAACTGTGACACTAACCTTGTTTGCAATAAAGAGAACATCATACACATTTGATTCACTAAAATTTGATGTCTCATATTGACTTGCCTTTGAATCAATCTCCAATTCTTGTCAAGACGTCTGATGTCTACTGGGAACTTGAGTTGTTTGCTGCCTCGGTCAACAAATCCCCGACGTAGCCCCCAATGTTACGTTCTGTGTTCTGGTAATTGTATGACCTTTAGAACTGGCTAAGACTTAATGCAACTCAACACCATCAGAACATTCTATCAGTTTAATATTATCCAACTCTTTAACAATGTGCTGCCACTCACAACATCAATCATCTCACTAATCCCGTACAATTTGAAAAGCTTTGATTTCATCCAAAATTTGGTTGTCATTTAATCTTGAAAAACAGTCTGGTCACTGCCCTTGTGTACGTATTTGCATATTGATTGATGTGACTGAATAGCACCACTCTGACATTAATGTGAGCCTATAACATGTTTAACAATATAGGGTTGTAGCGATCTACCTAACGATTGTCCACTTCAATCTCTGTGTTTGTGTTTTATTTAGAAATATTAATTTTCATAATAACCGTCAGTTAGTTTACTCCTGCGGTACAGTGGATACCCATCAACGCCTGTGCGTGTTTCTTTGATAAGTTCTTTCGAAATCTTTAAGAGCATCAAACATGCATGACAAATTGTTATTTAAAGATCCACATGGCCAATGTATCATATTCTTAGTCACTAATTTGAACAACAGACGATCAGTTTCTGGGTTCGTTATTTCAGCATTAAAATTTTGTCAATGTCATTGGACCGAATTTTCTCTCAGTCACATCAGAATAAGAGCGTGCGGCAAGCCGCGTTTCTGCCATTCAACTGAATAGAGCCAATATTGTGTTCTCCCATCAATGCAATGTTTTGTTATAGCAGCCATCAATTTTATTAATTCATGCTTGAAAACTCTTGATATAAGGTCATGTCGGTCAACCGAAAGTTTCCCTGAAGATTATCAATGATTTGAGACCAGCTCGGATTACATGTGGTGGCTTTAATTTCAATAGGTACACACAAAAATAAGTGTAGGACTATAACAGTGTTCTAACCGTTTTAATTCAACAATAATTAAACACGCTTCTTCTTTCCTCTCCACGTTAATTGTTTCTCTGCTGCGTCACTTCCTTTTCCTCTATATAGGTAAATTTATAATATAAAAACAGGGTATGAGTAGGTCTTAAAAGACGTAACACAACAGCGAATGTTTCGGCAAAGAGCCTTCCTCAACGGACAAATAGTACACAAATGAAACGAATAAAACGAAATAATAATTTAAAGAAAAACACTTAGCTGCGGTGAAATCCAAGCAGTCCAGTAGGGATAAAGTAAGGAGAGAAAAGTAAGAGCTTATATAGAAAAGGATAGGGTGGGTGTGGCCAATCAATCAGCTTGTCAGTGCGAACACAACGTTGATCCCATGTGGTGTAGGAGTCCCATACTCATGGATTAGTCTATTCTCCAGACTGATCCGGCCGGGTGTATTTGTACAAGAAACCAAGGCGGTGACAGACATGTCATCGACGCCCATGTGGTCACGTCCATTGAAGTGTCGAGAGACAGGACACTGTTTGTCTTGTTTAATGGCACGTACATGCTCAGCGATACGGCACGAGAGTAACCTCCCCGTCTCACCAATGTACTTCAAAGGACAGCGCTTACACACAATGGTGTAGACCACATTGCGGCTGGTACAAAGATAGCCATTCCTAATCTTGAATATCCCCTTAGGGAAGACAATCTGGTCCGTCTGGGTAACAAAGGGACATGTCTTGCAGCGATTACGACCACATGGCTTGGTGCCCAGATGGGTGGACGGAATAAGCAGACGGCTACGAACCAATAGGTCTCGCAGATTTTTGTCCTTCCTGAATACAATGAGGGGTGGGGTGGAAAATATGTTGTTTGTCTCAGGGTCCGCGAAGAGGATCGTGCGGTTTTTCAAAAATATTTCCTTGGCTCTGATGTTGTGGGGATGGTATGTGAGCACCAATTTGCTCCTTTCATTACAATCACTGGAGCGTGATACAAAGGCGTCGGCACGAGTGAAGTTTTTAACTCGCTGAAGTGCAGATTGAAGTGTAGCTTCAGGGTAAGACCTTTGTCTAAAAACTCCACCATTTCCAACGCCTTTTCCAAAAAGTCCTCATTAGATTGACACAGCCTACGGAGGCGAAGAAGTTGTGAAAAGGGAATAGAATCCTTACAGGATTTGGGATGAGACGAGGGATATAGTAGGTAAGAGTGGCTGTCCGTTGGTTTGAAGTAGGCCGAAGTGAGAAGGCAGTTTTTCTGGAGAGTTACAGTAATGTCCAGGAAATTAACCGATAGTTCGGAAATCGTGTGAGTGAGCTTAATGGAGGGGTGGAAAGAATCAAAATAGTTGATGAACAGGTCAAGTTCACTCCTCTCCATATGAGTGACCCCATTACTTCCTCTATATAGGGCGTCTTGGTGCTGTGCGCTAGTGTGGCGGGGTGTGGGTGTGCACACTACTACACATGTAAAGGTCAATAAAACAAACCCGTAAAAACAAAGTTTTTGACTATAAATCCCTTATATATGAGACATTACTAACAGTATTGATTATTTTCAAACATTTACAGACTGAATCTGTCTTAACACAAGTTTGCTTCATAACCCTAGGGGGGAGGGGTGGGTGGGAGGGGGAGAGGGGAAAAGTCTGGTCACCGATTCGCTTGACCGAGCTCAGAGTGACACGTAAAATGTAAACAAAAGCGCACCGTCGTTTCGTTGGGTCGCCTCAATGCTCAAACTTTCACGTGGCAAAAAAACAATAACAAATCGTGAATTTAAAGTACATACCTCATATAAGGATAAACTAAAAATGCATTAATTTAATTACGGTACGTTCGATCGATCTGAAATTTTGATACGATGCATTGTTAGGTAAGACGGGTCCGTGTGCCAAATTTCAGTTCGATTGGATCATTGGAAGTGGGTCATTTTCGACTTTTGTTTTTCCGCCCGCCGAGCCCATGAGATGATGAGAGAGAGACAGAGAGAGACGGCCGTGAAGTTAATATAAGGGATTTAATAAAACAAACCCGTAAAAACAAAGTTTTTGACTATAAATCCCTTATATATGAGACAAAACTAACAGTATTGATTATTTTCAAACATTTACAGACTGAATCTGTCTTAACACAAGTTTGCTTCATAACCCTAGGGGGGAGGGGTGGGTGGGAGGGGGAGAGGGGAAAAGTCTGGTCACCGATTCGCTTGACCGAGCTCAGAGTGACACGTAAAATGTAAACAAAAGCGCACCGTCGTTTCGTTGGGTCGCCTCAATGCTCAAACTTTCACGTGGCAAAAAAACTATAACAAATCGTGATTTTAAATTACATACCTCATATAAGGATAAACTAAAAATGCATTAATTTAATTACGGTACGTTCGATCGATCTGAAATTTTGATACGATGCATTGTTAGGTAAGACGGGTCCGTGTGCCAAATTTCAGTTCGATCGGATCATTGGAAGTGGGTCATTTTTGACTTCTGTTTTTCCGCCCGCCGAGCCCATGAGATGATGAGAGAGAGACAGACAGAGAGAGACGGCCGTGAAGTTAATATAAGGGATTTAATAAAACAAACCCGTAAAAACAAAGTTTTTGACTATAAATCCCTTATATATGAGACATAACTAACAGCAGTGATTATTTTTAAACATTTACAGACTGACACTGAGTGATGTCCCTTGTCTTTAATAAATGGGGGGTGGGATGTGATGGGGGTGTCGGCACGACGGTCGTCGTCAACACGACGGTCGGCGTCTACTCAAACTCACGTGGAACCTGAATTAAAAAAAAATAACAAACAGTGAATTTTGAATTACATACCTCATATAAGGATAAACTAAAAATGCTCTAATTTAATTACGGTACGTTCGATCGATCTGAAATTTTGATACGATGCATTGTTAGGTCAGACAGGTCCGTGTGCCAAATTTCAGTTTGATCGGATCATGGGAAGTGGGTCATTTTTGACTTCTGTTTTTCCGCCCGCCCACCGAGCCCAAGACAGAGAGAGAGAGAGAGAGAGAGAGAGACGGCCGCGAAGTTAATATAAGGGATTTAAAAAGAGATCAGGCCGACCATCTTTTCGAACATAGGTGAGGGCGCCTTGTGTGTAATCATGCATATGCCTTGCGTTACCAGTCAATGAGGAAGGCAAAATAACCATGCAACCTAACTCACTTGGATTTCCCATCATTTGTCATTGCATCTTTAAAATTCTTCAGCGCGTAGTTTTTTAAAATTTTTTATTAAGCCTTATGCACAACAGTCTTTTGATTTCTAGCTTTGCGAAGATATCAACAATACATTGATGAAAAACTTTGTTTCCATCTTTGAATGTGATTATCTGCCCCTACACCTAATATTAGTCTATAGCAAGGGTGGGCAAACATTTTGTACGGAGGGCCGCATTGAAAACTTGAGATTGTTATAGGTGGGCAGCATATATATTTTGTCTACTTCAAATACAATTGAAAATGTCTAAATATACATTAATGATAATAACCATGTACTTATCATTTTATTTCACATTCACACTCTAATACACATGTACATTACATTTTAAAATACGAACTGAAGCAGTTTCTAATTTGATAATACGATTTTACTATTCATTATTATTTCAACAAAGGTTTATTGTTACTTCTCATATGAACTATACTATAAAGAAGTAGGAACATAATTTAAATATATAGCTGACCATAGAGTACAATTATAATTAATGAGAAGTATGTAACTGTTCACATTTATAGATAATGTTCTTGAAGTGTGAAAGCAGTTTACTGGTTATGATTCGCATGACTGCATTCAAATTGCAGTCAGTCAACATCGATCTGTTCTTAGACTTTTTTATTTTCATGCAAGAAAAAGCTTGCTCACAGATGTATGTGGACCCAAATAGTGACAAGGCCTACGTTTTTTCCAGTCAATGCACGCGCTCCATCGGTTTGTTACACTTGCTATCTTGTTCAACACCAGCCCAGTTCTTTCAACACATTTCTCAACAGCATTGAATAAATCCTGGCCTGTAGTTGTTTCTTTGAGTCTTTGAATTACACTAATTAGTTATTGGTCAAGATTAAAACGAGTGTTTATTCCCGGTATAAATACCAACAATTGTGCTGTGTCCTGTACATCGGTACTTTTGTTCAACGCTAGAGAGTGCCACAAAAAGTCTTTGCTTGTATCTCAAAGTTGGTGCACCAAATTGGCGCAAATTGCCTGACTACAGTTCTACTTGATAAAGCAATGCTATAAAATTTAATTTCTATTCTGAACACATAATGCCTGCTGCATCTGACAAGCATCCCTTGATGAAATCGCTGTAAAAAAAAAGACTTGTTCCGTTTTACAACCTTATCTTGTATTAAAGACAGTTTTGTGAAAACAGTTTGCTGCTTCTTTAAATTATTAACCAACTCCTGCTATCCCTTTTTCCCTCTTCGTTCTTTAAATTGTGCCCGAAATCCAAAGGTTTTGTTTGGTGGTGTCTTTTTAAGTTGTACTCCTTAAAGATGCTCACACACTCACGGCACGGCAAGCAGACGGCTTTGCTGCCAACGCTTGTGAAGCAATATTTAGCGTTTCATTCGTCATTAAAAAACGACATTCGTCTTCAATCGTTCATTTTCGGCAGCATTCATGATTAAATCAACGTCTATTTCCTTTTAAATTTCAATTTTTACAATGCCGCCAAAATGTATATCGTAAACAAAATCTACTCCCGTGTAAGCTGAAATGCAGTTTCGAATAAAGATGTTAACAATTAATGACTAATGATCAATAATCTGTTCTGGAGCCATGAAACCCCATTTAATATCCCTAGTTTTGAATAAAATACTCAGAATGAAATTTTAAAAATTTTGCGAAAATTCTAAACAATGAAAATTAACATTCGGCATAAGATCACAACATATACATGCCTACGGGTCGCATAATATATTCTGGCAGGGCCGAATTCGGCCCGCGGGCAGTAGTTTGCCCACTCCTGGTCTATAGGCATAAAAATTGATAGCAGCAACCTCTTTTTTAGTACTAATAGCAGCGCAAGTAGCTGGATTTCTTTGAGGAATACTAAAGTAGTTTCCATCTTCCCGTGCCAAATCAGCAAGAGATATTGTAGGGCATCATAGTAACGGTGTGTTTTTGGTACCATTGGCAAACTGTTATTTCTTTTATGTAATATGACGTCACGCTTTTTAAAATTATTCCCACCATTACTATTGCTACCTCATCAAAAGTAGAGGCATTGAACTGCCCTAGGTGTTCGTCTGCTGGTGTTTCATCAGCTCGTATAATGAGTTTACACTCATTTAAAGGCATTTGTTCAAAAGCAATCTTCAAAAAGATTTACGCATAGGTTATGGCTGAAGAAAAGCTCCAAGCTCTAAAACAGTTGTGGCGAACCATTTTGGGGCCGCGTGCCCAAAATTCAAACAAAACCCACGTATTAATTAAAAGTCCATTATTAACAAGAACCAAGGTTCTTTTCCTCGTATCGTCGCTCCATATTCCACGGTAGATTCCGTTTTTAGGTTATCACACCTGTAATTTCTGAGCAACTTATGGTCCTATTATAAATCCCTTAAAAGCGTCGGTAGAATGTCTTTCCAAGCTTATCCAACACCATTTCCTTCCCAACCAATCCGATGTAACCTGAAAATAACAAATGCAAAGTGGTCGGATAGTCATTTATGAAAGTACCTACTTTCTCACTGCCCCCATTCCCTTTATTTGCCTTTCTGACACTTTCTCATAACTCTCGCGAGGACATGGTTTCCCGTGGTTGTCACCTAGTCAAGCCCTCGTAACATGTCATAGTGTGACTTGTGTCAGCCAAGGTCAAGTCTCTGGTCTCGCTAGACTTCTTGTGATCTCTCTACCCCCAATCCAAGAATCTACAGTCTTACTATCACAATTCGCTATTATTAAGTATTAATATAATACATCTAGCTTACTAGGTATACATTACACTATGAATAAAATTTTTGGTTTTAAATTTTTATATATCTTGTGGAGGAATCGTCCAGGATCGAATTGTCCGGCCACCTTCAAATTCAATCTACTAATATGTTACTTTCACTTTCAGATAATTTACTTCCTACAATAATGTTAAAAAACATTTCATTTATTGTTATTATCTTCATAGGCCAAAAGGCGCTAATGGATTACCGGAAAGGTTGAAAAATATGACTGACCTATTAACATATCGCGTTGGAGGTTATGTAACGTTATTAAAAATTAAACTCCCATGGATGACTTATTGACCAATCTTATTCAGGTATTATGGATTAGAGCAGGGGTCTCCAAAATTTTCTGCCAGAGGGCAGCATTAACTGTCAAACAGCAGTTTCGGCGGCCGACTACACACTAGAGGTCCAAATAAGAAATAATCAAAACACATATGTTGTTTTTAATTATATATTTAATATTATTATTATTATATTTATAATATTAATATTATTTAATTCTAGCAACAAAGCCCGTCAGAGGACGGGAATAAGTGTAGGGTGATCTGTGAAGTTCATGGTAGGAAACTATAGCGAGAGAGGTGTTATAGGAGCGGTGCCATCCGCGGGTTGTTAGTTACTAAACAATTGAATTCAAATATAAACGTTTTTATTCAGATAACACTAATAACAACACAACATCAACATCACCTGACTCCAAAATGAAAATGAAACGTCATCGGTCGTAGCACAGGTCTGTCAGTGTACTTCCTTACGATGAAAGTCAGATGTGGTCGTATAGCTGTTGCTTATGAATTGGACACTGTTTTGGTTGTTGTTATGCAGAAGCGTTTGGAGGACATTGACCTCGCAGGGCAAGGGATGTGGACCCTCGTTTTGGTTGTTGGCCCATGTTGCCTTCAGTTGGTTGATGTCCCACTGGTGTGCACAGCTGTATATATAATGGGCTGTTAAATAACCAGAATTTCCTTGAAGACGAAATTTTTCGTGAAGTTTTCGTCGCTTCCATTGACAAAGTTTCCTTTGTCCTTCCCGTTGAGAACGTTTACAGCAATATCAGATGAAGTACGGACGCGTGAAAAGGCAACGTACAGTTGTCCATGAGTGAAGACTGGTTCTGGCAAATATATGCCGACTTTATCTAGAGTTTGTCCTTGACACTTGATTGTTTTGGCGAAACCCAGTTTGATTGGGAACTGTCGTCTCGTAAAACGAAAGGTAGATCGAGGGACTAAGACAATTCTTGGAATAAAAATTAAGGTCGCCAGTGAGTATTTGGCAATGATGATGTGTTGTTTCAACGATTGTACCACTAATCGAGTCCCATTACAAAGTCCTCGCTTTGTGTTCAAATTGTGTAGTAGCATGATAATTGCTCCAAATTTTAAATTTAAGGTATGTAGAGTTTATGTAGAGGCATTCCTGATGGTGAAAGTCCACTTAAGAACTCGACAGGGTAATGGTTAGCATCTTTAGGAGTGGCGTCATCAATGACGTCTGTACTGAAATGTGTCACTGTCTCTCCGTCCAGTAAATCGAGAACTTGTTGGTTTATTTCATCAACATGAGTGTATTTTGGACATAGAATAGCTCTGTTGGCAAATCGATATACATTAAAAACTTGTAAGCTGTGTCCAAATATTTGCTCTACCGAGGAACCTGTACAGACCATTTCGCTTGATATCTGAAATATATGAAGGCTAAGTCATTTGTAAGGCTCCCATCTCCAAGTTTGGGAAGCCAACTGCTGAAATTGGGATCTGTAACTCGGACATTATTGCCCAGTTGTAAGAAGTGAAATGTACTCCATAACGGGTGAAACTTTTAGAGTTTTTTCAACAATGGCTGCTCTACTTCCATGAGGAAGAACTGGAAGTGTTTGTCTAAAATCACCTCCGAGCAAGAGGGTTTTACCACCAAAAGGTAGATCATTTTTCATAATGTCCTGGAGAAGCTTATCTGCTCAAGTGCATCCGCGGGAGCCATAGTGGCTTCGTCCCAAATGATGGCTTTGGAACTTCTGATGAGGTTGGCTTCCTCTGATTTTAAACGCATAGAAGAAACTGAAATTTCTAAGATAGGAATAGGTAATTTGAAATGGGAGTGATAAGTTCTACCACCGTCAAGCAAATTTGCTGCAAGTCATGTGGATGCCACAGCTAGGCAACATCCCATTTACCTATAATGGAAGAAAATAATGTTTTTTACAAATTAGTCTTGCCATTACCCCCACCCCTGGTCCATCCTGGAGAAAGCATTTAATAGAGTTATCATTGGAATAAGCGGGCGGCAGACATCACTTCTTGAAAAGCTTAATTTCGATTTCGGTCCCTACCTCTGCCTCTTGCATTGTATTCAAGAACTGTGCAGGATTCGTAAAAGGAGCAATAGTAGAAGTTGGTAAGCCAAACTCATGAAATATTTTCCCATTCGCTATAAGTGTATAAGCACGTCTTCTATGACCCTGTGGGCAAGATGAACACTAAGATTTCAAGTGTCTGAATAACCTTCATGTCGGGCATAGTCTTCGCAGAGATGGTCTTTATATTTAAGAAATAAGTATGGAAAATTTGGGGAAACTGCCATGACACAGAGATGGGCGAACAGTTCGCGTAATTGTTGAGGCATTTTTTCTGTTGCTGCTTCGTGCAGTGTGAAATCCAAAGTGTTGTCATCATCGAAAAGTCCTCTTTTTTGTGTTGCATCTTTGAAGGAAGGAGAAAGTAAACCGTGTACTGTCTTCAAATCCTTGTAAGAGGTTGCGCCAGGACATGTAGCCACAGCAGCCGTAGGGAGAATCTTTCCACATTGGAGGATAAATTGACAGAGTACATACGACCAATTGTTTTATTTGCACCTAGTTTCCTCGGTTTCCTTAGTCGGGTCCTGTCATCAAATTTCAAATGTGTGTGAAATGTCTGGGTACAGAATTGCCTTTGCAGACGCATCGTGTATTTTTAAGTGAAACCAAGCAGTCAACGTGGTATATCTGGTCTCAGCTCTGTCAATTGCTGTGTGAATACTATCTTCAGTAAAGTAGATGGACTGTTCCCCTGTCTCACATATGCCTACTTCATCACACATGGCAGCAAAATAAATGGGAAGTCGTGCCTTGAAATTTGATTCATCCATCACTGAAGTCATTGGCTTCACAGTGACTTAGCCGAACATAGATATACCCTTTAAGAGCTTATGATCTAATTTGGAAGGCGGTTGCCAAAAACTCTAATATGGGGATAAACGAGTTGAATGAAGGTTTGTGTTAGAAACAAGTGGAACGGAGAATTTGATGACTACTGCAAGAACACTCTAACCCGCTTCTTCACAACCAACCGAATGCACCAATGGTGGAAAATTCCATCTCTAAGAATAAATATTTTCAATAATTGCTACAAATCGTATATGCATTTCGCTTAAGGTATCTAAGTCAACTTCCTTTTAAACAGTTTTGTGCTCAATAAACCACAACTATATTTATTTATTTATATTTTCGGGACACTTTCCTTCTACATCTTGTCCGATTGTGTTGCACGGGACACCCTCTTTTTGCATAGACATTGTTTGTGAACAGATAAACGGGTGAAAAGTTGTAGAAGCATTTCCTTAGCATTCCAAGAAATAGTGTACGTCGCAAAGCATATCTGGCCTGAAACTCTGAATACTAGTGACCCGGCTGGCCAACAGCTTGATGGCTTATTTCTGTCTAACGCAGCCACCCCCCCCCTCCCAACCCTAAAAGAAGGAAACCTTTGTTGTTGTTTTGAAGGTATAATCTCATGGATAATGCAAAACAGACTATGGTTAAATGACTGAGAGTCTATAATGTTTTGATAATCTCTGAATATACAAACGAATATTTACATCTTGAATACAAACCTGAATATTTGACTCCTGCTTTGAAGTCCTTCGATTTACGAGTACTTGTGAGATTGCCTTTGACCCTTTGCGTGTTTTTGAACTGGTGCCTGGGTTTGTTGAACCTTTGACAAATTCCATGAAGGATAAATTCTTATTTTTCTTTTTATGCAATCACTTCACCAGGCATAAATATTAGTAATATTACAATATTGTTTTAACTATCATCCAAATAATACTAGTAATTTCATTTGAAACTCTTTGGCGAGTAAATCAAGAACTTACGGATATAAAGTTCTAAAGATAGTTGATGCTAATAAACAAATTAACTAACTTTCAAGAATTCTTACTTAAACTTAAAGTAGGTGCTCAGTTTCCTCTTTGTCTTATGGTCTTTCGACATGAAGAACTTCACAAAAGAAATTGTAACAACGCCTAATCTTTATAAGATCCTGTGGGATTTTTTTTGCACTGTTTTGCTCATTGCTAAAATTGCTTCAATCCATGACAGTCCTGATCTGAATAACAAGTTAAGTGCAGGTTTTTTTATAGGAACTCAGCCCCATAAGCGATAAATGTTTTAAAATCAAATATTTCAAATAACCGGTGCTGATCCATCTATACAGTCGGAAGTCAGTGACCGAATGTTGTGGTCTGTTCGTCAACTAAATGAAGCCAGTGGGGAACCTTAATACCCGGTTTAATGTGGTCTGACTTTTTTCCCGCAATACAATGCACGCTGCAATGTTTTTTACTTTCTGGTGCCACAGCAACGTAACAACTACTTGTGTGTTTACTTGTAATTTAAAAAAAAAGTGTAAAGCATATGTTCAATTAAAATCACTGAAAACCACTACTTAAATTAGCATGAGAATTTGATTTTCATAAATTTGCTTTTATCATATTATGTTATTTAAGTCTACAAAGTTTTAAAGGTTTACATTTTTTTTCCAAAACAGATATCTCGTATAAAGTATGTCACAATATATTAATTCATTGAGTATTTCAAATCAGCTTGAAGATTCAGATAAGTTGCATTTCTGCTTTAGTGCTTTTGTGTAGTATAAATCTCTTCAGCCCATAAGTATAAGTGCTTCTAACGAGCTATCTAGTGGGCTTTTTATGTTATTTTTTTACTTATAATTTATATATATATATATATATATATATATATATATATATATATATATATATATATATATATATATATATATATACATACATATATATATATATATACATATATATATACACACATATATATATATATATATATATATATATATATATATATATATATATATATATATATATATATATATACACATATATATATATATACACATATATATTTATATATATATATATATATACATATATATTATATATTATATATATATATATATATATATATATATATATATATATATACATATATTATATATACATGCATACATACACACAGTGGTACCTCGAGATACGAATGCTTCAAGATACGATAGGTTTTTTTCAAGATATGAAAAAATCCAAGATACGAAAAAACGTAGAGCTGACGACACTGGAAATAATGTGACGTCATTCAACGTGCCACTAACTGTTCTGATCTCCTATTGGTCAATACCAGCCCTATTGCTGTGTTGCAGCTGTGTGTTCGTGCGTTTCATGCATGCTTTAACTGTGTAGTTGGTTTGTTGTTCGTGTCCTAAATTTGTGAATATTTTCGTGAAATCTTTGGGAAAAGCATATTTTTATGGCCATGGCTTCAAAGAAATTAATAATTTATCGCCTAACTGGAACGGTGAAAGTTCACATTTGTATAAATATTATTTTTCATTTATTTTATTTTGTTTTCATTGTTTTATTATAAATATTTAATTATTTGTTTTATACTGCGAACTTATAAGGATTAGAGAATCCTATTTTTTTCTATAGTTTACCATGATATTTGCCATTTTATCGTGTTGTTTCTGTGTGGCTTGGAACGGATTAAAATCGTATCTCAATGTACCAATATGTGTGTGTATGTCATTTATATATAATCTTCCTTTTTTCTTATTTTTGAGGATAAGAGATTGTAACTAGAAAGAACAAAGCTCAATACCCAAATCAATGTATGAACAAAAAAAATCTACTTTAGGAGCCACGAAGGCCTTATAAAATAATATTTTAAATGGCTTTTGTATAAAGTATGACTATGGTTATGAAGGCAAGCTACACTCTATATATAATATAATCCATATATTATTGTATGCAGTACGTTTTCATACCTGAAAATCAGGTTGTACATATTTGATTGCTGTACTTGTATTTACAAGTATTTACAAGCTTTGAAATGCAATATAATTGTAGTCGAATCTTCATATATCTATAAAAATTAGTTTTGATTGTATAAAAAACCAGGTGCGTATTTTTGTACCTGTTAATATTCTTTAATAACACTGACACATATAGCATATGGTTCTACATGTAGCTATGCACTTAGGTCAAGTGCTCGGTGAAAAAAGGGGGTCAAACATTTGACTTTTGCGTTGGTGATATGTCAAAAATTGAATTAAAAATGATTCAGAACAGTAGGTCAAACATCAGCATAATCATAATTGGGATCAAAATAATGTCACTGAGGACACAAATACAGCGCTGTTTCTTCAAATTAAATATGAATTGGTCAGTGACATCACAGCAAAACCAAATATAATAATTGTATTAATAGTCCAATTTCTCTTTTAGTAATTAATTTGAGGGTTTTATTGTCATCTAAATCGAGCAGCTTAAATTGGTTTAAAAACATATTTGGAACTAGGGCTGTCAATATTGTTGAAAAATGCTGCCCGGGTACCCGTCCAAATTTCGAACGGGTACCCGGGTTACCCAATCGAAACATCGCATAATTTTCCCCGTCATGACCGCTATACAATGCTACCTAGCCACCTTCCATGCACCTCATTTCAAACAGTAGCTACACTGCCGACCTTTTAGGGGCCGTACATAAATGACGTAAAGCGATTTTGGCTGATTTTTACCCCCCCCCCACGTCACAGGTTGTCACAAAAACTTAGAGCCCCCTCCAATATTACTTCACAAAGCTTTACGCCCCCCCCCCAATAAAAAGCCGTACTTCCTTTTTAGAAATGAGCATATGTCAACTTTATTGTCATTTAATTTTGAATTTAATGTGAAGTTGAACTCTAAAAATCGCTACACGCATAAATCCATGTAAAACGTCATTAAATAAATTGTAAGCAATCAAATATTTCAGGGGAACTTTTATTTAAAGTTGCGCGTTTTGATGTGACGTCACATTTATTCTTAAACACATCCCCCCTCGTCACAAATGGGTGACCCCCTCCTCCCCTAGGTGTGTAACGTCATTTATGGACGGGCCCTTATCCATCTTACACTGTTAGTAACTAATTTATTGACTTTAAAAACGTATAAATTTTGGTGTATTATTAAATGAGTTTTTGTGCAAGGCCCACACTAATGAACACACGAAACACAATCGAATGGAGGGAGGAGGAAGAAATGGGGGGGGGTAGATAAACAACATCGCCAAACGTAAACCCAATGTCGGCGTATTTCAAAGATCAAAGTTAGTGTCAAAGCAGGGGTGTTTTTATTAACAACAACAAACACGGCATCTTTCATCTCTATTCAGTCCATCCTTATTTTCCGCAGAGGAGTTTTGTTTCGCTTGTAAGATTCATTCAAAGAACCAAAACCTTCTTGTGTTTGCGATTTCTGTTTCATTTTCAGAGAAAAAAGATGTATCAAAAATCAAAGACATTTTGGTTTGTCGAGACCGTATTGTATTTTCTGGTGACAGATAGTTCTTTTAGAGGTATTTCACAGCATATATTTGAAACAAAATTTTTCATTTGATAAATTGTTTCGCGAGCTGTAAATTAAACACAAAAAAAGCCGCATGGGAGCCGAAGTTTGGTTAATATAGACATTGAAGCCACATTTTCACGGGTACCCGGGCGGAATTTTACTACCCGGGTAATCTCATGGCTACGGGTACCCGTGTCCCGCTACCCGTTGACAGGCCGATTTGGAACATACATTTTATGATCTTGCCTAGTCAACATTTACTACGTTATACTAATTAACCGCTTCCTTTTCCAGTGGTCTCCAATGGTGTGTCTCCAATGTACTCATGTAGCAACGTTTTAAATAACCACATTTTCCAAGAGTAGTTTGCCTCACTGTTGCTGGGCCATTAATTGATGGGCGAAAATATGCAATAGGCCTAATGTATCAATAATATAAATGATAGTTTTGGTATGGTTCAATTTATTCTACACGAATATTTTAAGCCATTTCTTGTTAAATAAACAATCACATCATCGAAGTCAAGTCCATTAGTAATTTCTGTTTACATGGACATAATGGCTAGATTGGTTAGTCACAATTGCCAAAACGAATCTTATCTAAAAGAAAATCGGTTTAACCTGAGTTTGGGGAAGCTTCTTTCACGTCTCAAGATTCGATAAATAAAAATGTATTTAATAAATGTTGACCTTTTTTATTTAAAAAAGTATTCATTACACACATCCAAAAATATGCTACAATTTCGGCAGAGGTTCCTTGAAGATTCCAAAATCTTCGCAAAGATTTTCTGCGTTAGCTATACTCGCGTGTACAATAGTAACCCGCTGGTCTCCAACCATATCATTATAGCACTTAAAGGAAAGACTGGACGTTGGTTTATTCAGCCACAACCATCTTCCCGTGTTCGAAAATACGCAGAAACGATTTTGTCTGCACGGCTCCTAGTAGCACACCAGCACCATATCACGTTACAAAATAGTTAACAGTCCTGTCGTGAGTTGCAATGAGACTGAAACAACCATTTTCGAAATATCTTCTCGCCATTGGGTAGTTCACGAAAAATCAGCTACATGTCAATTTCCTGCATTCGTCGTTTATTGCATCGCCTCCTTCCCTTACCGTTGCTAAAAAGTCACAGTCCACGAGCTGACAAACAACTGAACCCCAAGTTTCTTTCTACGTGTCTACTGGACCAGAAATAGCTTCTTACCACAGCCCAAAGGTTTTTTCAGGGCTTGTTTCCTGGTACTACACTTCACAATTTATGTCCTTGCATCACTAATTCTCTTTTAAAATTTAAATATGCCCCAAAGTTTCACCTTTCAAATCAGTGGCATTAATCTCACGGTTAGTACATGTAGTTTGCAGTCCAGACTCGTCTTGACTGGATTCCAACTATAGATCTTGCTGAACTGCGACTGACGTTGACGTAAAATCATCTCTTGCTAGCTGACTTGATTTAGGGGTACGAACTTTTTTTTCGACAACTGCAGCTGGTGGTTGACTTCAAGCGGCACTTGTGGTTGCAGGTAGCTACTCCGGATTTAATTATCGAAGCATCGTTCCTTCATGGGGCTTCCAATCCTCGTTACGCTCTTTTTCTTCTTTCAATAGGCAGCTCCACTTTCTTTTTATAACGCGCTTCATCTAAGATAGTTCAGATCAGATAAGATCATTTGATACAAAATACACGATAATATAAATATTAAGAACATACAAAGCGTATAAACATTATACACACAAACAGCTTACAAAACCTGCAACCTACAAAACATAAGATATTTGAGGTAAGATATAAGATAACCTACATTCGACTGAGTAACCAAATTCGTGCAAATGACACAGAAATCCGTTTCAGTTTGTATGTATGTCATTGTCCACAGAACATCAACCCAAAGGATGCCAAATAGTCAGAGATATAGACGTTCTTTTCGGACATGCCGTCCTGAGTGGGATCGCCTTTTCTTGTTTACGCCATTTTCGTAATAAGTTATAACCTTTTAACCCTTACTTATTACTAGAAATGTCTTTCATTCATGGATGTCAAACTCAATTGCTAAGCGGGCCATAAGTCAAATTCATTACGACGGCCCAGTTCTGGCCTTGAGTTTGACACATGAGCTTCAAACGAATTGTTTCTTGTTAATTCTATTGACAATATTGGGTATTGAAAAATCTAACATTGCCATTGCTATTCCTGATACTAATACACTAATAGGCTTCATAATTGCTTATAACTATAATATAGTTTAAGGATTTAAGAACGTATTGCTTTCTTTATAAAACTGAACAATACTTAAACAATGCTTTTAAAAGTAAATTTGGACTATTTTGTTGTTGTTTTTTTCACATATAAAGATTAAATAGCTTGAAATGCTTACTTTTGTCTATATATTAAGTAAGGTTGGGACACTTATACAGGCTGTATGCTGCCCTTGCTTTGCATTGTATAGCACACATCAGAGAGGAATAGTAACTGGTGGTAAATTTCCATGAGTTTTGTCCATTGAATGTGGCTTCACTTCCTGTGACAGCTTTAATTGTTTTGAAATATTCCTTCCGAAATACTCTGCCTAGGAAGCTCTGCGTAAAGCCCTTCAACTATCTTATTGTAATGTCTTACAGAAATGTAGCGATCCTCTCTTTCCCCTTCCCGAGGTGAAGACTATCTTCTAACTAATGAAGCCAAAATCCTAATCAAACTTAAAGGAGTTTCAAAACGATGACGGAAACCTCGTTTTAGTGATTTAAATTTATTGTAAATAAAAAAGTATTCAAATAATAAATAATGTAAATACGAAAACGAAATACTTGTTACAATATTTAAACAACTTTTTCGTTCTCATTTAATAATTAACTGATATTCAAATATTTTGCATAAAATGCTATTTCAATTAAATTTTAAAATATTATGTGTAACATTATGTAAATATCCCATAATATTAAACTTAAAATAATTTTCAAATTTATGAAAAAATATATTCAATTTCAAAGAGAAAATAACAATATTAAATATTAAAACTTATTTAAAATTACTGTGTTTTTTTTTAAAAATAAAATTTTGAATATTTAAATATTTACTATTTGTAACAGTAGAATCCAACCGTTGAACAGTTTATATTAATTTATTCAATGTTTTTATCAACTTGTAATTGAAAAAAGTTGTGGTTTCTCTTTTATTTTCAGATTTTATGTATGTCGTTCAAGCTTATTAAAAAAATTCTTATTTCAGGCCAAGTTGTCAAAAAACAAAAATCCGTTCCTCATCTTCCTCCCTCTTCTTTATAACCCGTTTCTCATCTTCCTCCTCCTTCCTTCTATCCCGTTCCTCATCCTCACTCACTAGTTTGCCGCGAGCTACCCTTTATTCACTTAATACCCACGTCTTTGCCTCTTCACCTTCTAATCCCAACTCTAGAGCTCTTTGTTTAATTTCTGCTATATCTGACCACCTCATTTTAAAATACCTAATAGCGCAATCAATGTATTTATCTACTTTACCGAATATATTGTACCTCGCCGGTATCAGTTGTAATCACCTTGTTACTGGTTTGTTATTAATAATTAATCTAGTTTTACTCGTTTCGTATTTCCTAGCCACACTTTGTCTTCTGCTCTCGTTCTCAAACTCCCAACACAAAGACTCCTATTAAAATAATTACTTCACTTTATAATAAAGTTTTCACTCGTTTGACTTCCACATAACACTAATTACTACAGTCGTTCTACGTCCAGTGTCTACTAGTCCTACTAGTCTACGAGTTCTCTCCATACTAACCAACATTCCCTTAGCGTCGTTTCCCGCGTGTCTAGAGTTTTTCTTTTCTCGCCTAAGTCTCTCCTTATACCCTTCAAACTAATCCCAAGGCCACGCCTTTTCCAACATCCGTCAATCTATCCCCCCCCCCGACAATTCAGTGTCAGTTCTGTAAACACAGCTAGCGTCCAGCATCCCTCGTCACGCCAACACAGCTACCTCTGGCACTCGATGTCACTACACGACAGTTACTTCCATCATCAAAGGTAACACCAACACAGCTACCTCCAGCACTCGAAGTCACGTAACCCCTGCTACTTTCAGCATTAAAAGTAACGCAAACACGGCTACACTCCAGCATCAATAGTGTTACGAAAACGGAGTGTCAAGAAGCGTGCCGACATTACTCAAATGTCTAAATAAGTTTAAGACGAGCACCCACTGTGGCGGAATCCGTTGTCTATGGGGATCTAGGCTCTAGGTCCCCCTTTGCCACAGGTATAAACCAGCGTCGTCAACTGCGATAGAGTCTCTACTGGTTAATGAAAACACACTGTGCACACTGGACGTTGGGTGTATTGAACAAGATTCGATTCATTTAAAAGGTTTAATCACAACTTTAAAATAACAGTAGTTCAAAGAACAGTACAACCCAGTCTCTCTTGTCACATAGCGCTCCGTCCTTCAATACACACACACAAAATTTAAAATAAAATAAAAATTCCTGCCCCACAGGAAACGGGTCAATCTCAGGACAACAATTTTTAACACAACGGTGCGCCATAGTGTCTGAAACAGAGACGCGCATGTAGCGCACCAGAAACACCCCGATCTCTACAAAGGACAACCCGTGCTCACTCATACAAAAACATCCACAATCCACGGTATCCGACCGTGACAGTTTCAACAATTCATTTTAAATAACTTGAAGTACAATAATAAATATTTAAAAATTCATATAGTTAGGAGCTATATAATTTTTCAACCTAATGTTTAAGCAATACATTTATAATAAATTAGGCCTACGGAAATTATCGATTAATTTCTCGATTAATCGTTACAAATGTTATTGATTAATTATCGATTAAAATAATTTTAATCGATAAAATTTCGATTAAAATTTAAGAAAATATTTATAATATTTTTTAAAAAATTTAGTAATAAATAATAAATTAATAATAATTTATATATATATTTTTTACGTACGAACATCTCCAGCGTAATTTTAAAATTTATTTTATTAATTTATGTTGACCGGCAGACGTCAACTAAAAAATGGCTGACAGCCATAGCCGTCTTTACACCATTTTGGGCCCCCGGGCAAAGAAATAGTGTTGGGCCCTTCCCCCGCAGGAATAAAAAATGAATATACATAATATATATAAATAAGCATTCCCATGGGGCCCATATGATCGTGGGTCCCCGGGCAAATGCCCAACGGGCCTATGCGTTAAGACGGCCCTGCTGACAGCATCAGCGCATTTAAATTTAAACATAACTAGAAAGTTGAACAAATATGTTGTTTTTAAGCTAACTGCGGATGGCAAAGTCGAAGATAGTAAAAACGTTTACTGTGTTCACTGCCATAAACAATTCTCTTTTAAAGGATCAAATACATCGCTGACGTACCACCGTCAGCACAAATCAAGTATCAACACATTGTCATGAAATTTAGTTCAAAATATTCTTAATTTTCAATGTCCCGTGAGAAATGTTCAGTGTAATGACGTCATACATTTCTATTTTTGGTTTTAATCGAAATTATCGATTAATTAATCGATAAATTTTCAAAAGTTAACGATTAAAATTAAATTAATCAATAACAGCCCTATAAGAAAATTACATTTAAATTTAAAAGTCGAGCACTGAATTGTTGAGTCCTGACCTAATTACATTTTTAACCACTTGGACTTGATGTAGCTCTGAAAGTTAATATTTTAATAATTATTTTCAAACACAATTATCTACTATTTCTTGATTGAATTAAATAAACAACATCTACACTCAAACTCAAAGAAATAGCTTACTTACATGAAGAATTAAGTTCCTCGGCAATCTCAATCCAAAGGTTTCTTGTCCAACACCCTGATTGTGGTAACATTTCGTTCTTACATCCCAGAGAGAAGTGCGCTCGTGCACTAAAGAAATGAACTTGTTAATATCGACAACATCCATGATAAAAATCCAAATATTTTATTTAGAATGCAATATAATGAAATATGATGGTTTGATTTGACGATGAAGATGTAGCTAAAATTCGCCATTTTGTTGGCTTTTGAAAGCAGCTACGGACGATATCGCAGTAAAAAAAAATTTTTTATCCCGACGGGCGTGCACCGCCGCTTTTCACTGAACAAGTTTAGCCATGCACACTTTGTTAGGGCATTTGTTTTTTCAGTATACGGTCGTATACTGAGTATACTGGAGTGGTGAATTTCGGCTCCAGTGTAGCCACAACCTTACAGTTACAGAGGATAACGTGTTTGTGCAGAACTGCTTCTTCTCCTTCTAATACTTGGGTTTTATATGAGGTTTTTATGCGCACACTATGACATGGGGTTACTCCTGTTTCGAATTGTGTGTCCCTTTCTACACACAGGAGTCGTAGAGTACTTTCTAGTCTAGTCATCTAATGTAATCATAACGGCTTCATCTACCAAAGTCAAAGAATTATCTCAAATATGAGATACTTGAAATCCATGTTTCTTTCTGCCATGGGTACACACAAGTATACAACTGTTCATATGCTTTTGCATCAATGAGATATTTTTTTTACTTGAATTTTTTTTTCTTTAGTGTGTTTCATTTTAAAACAAAATTGGGGTTAAATAACTCAACAATATGGAGAAAAAAACAAAACACAATAAAGCAAAACAAGCACAAGAATGAAACCCACATTGCAAATGTTGACGAATTAGACATGGACACGTAGTATGTTTGATGAGGCAGGGAGAATAAGAAAGAGCTGGGAATACTGGCAAGAGACTGAGCCAAGTGAAAGGCTTTGACTGGGTGTCTATTAGGGGTGTACAGGATTCAAATTTTTAAAATCCGAATTCAATTTTTTAAAATCCGGTCGGATTTACTAAGTGAGATCCGGCCGGGATCCGAATTTAAAAATAAGAAAATAAAAATAAAATAACGTACTACATCACTTGACTTATGTGAGTGGAGTCACTCGACTGTTTATACTGCAGTTCATTATTATAGACCAGTGGTTCCCAAACTTTTTTGGCCTATCGACCCCTTTCCACAAAAAATATTACTCAGCGCCACCGAGGATTTGTCTTTTAATATTAACTGAAGTTAAAACGAATTAAAACATGTGTAGCCGTGTGTAGACTTATAATATACAGTATTTCAAGTCAAACAATAAGATGGAAGATTATAGCCATCAAAGTTTAATTGTTTTTATAATTTAGAAACCGAACACTTTTTAACGTTGGAACCGGAACTCCACCAAACGCACCCAAACGTCACTCAGTCCCCACTCCAGTGCATCTCAGTGCGGTGCACATGGTGCGGCGCTGTGTGGGTGTGCACACTACTACATTCACCCCAGGTCTTTTAATCCCTCGCTTGTAAAATATAAATAATCAACAATATATGTTAATAACATTGTTATCCAACACTGTTAAACAATATCGTTTACACCCTAATTAGAACCAATGTTAAAAATTCAATTGTTATTATCACGTTGAGTGGGCATCTGACATCGTCCACGGAATACAACAACGTGTCCGCTATCTTGACATCATTCATGATCTGCGCGGCTTAATTGGAGGAGATTGTTTCGTACATCTTGCGTAGTCAGTAACATAGCCGAGGTCTTCTGGGTACCCAGTGCATTCTGGCTTGTTGATGACCTGGTTAGTTGGGGTGTTCCCGTGATACTGGTCTAAGTGGGTTATGGTCAGGTGTATTAGACCGTCGAACCCGTGACCCAAGTCAGCCATGTTGGGCCGTTCTGGTGTGATAGACTCTTCTAAAACAGTGTTTGTTTGAGTAGAGCTGTTGACGGTTGTTTTAGTGGTCAATTGATTCTTCTCAGGTGTGCTCTCTTTAAGGAAGGCATCCGTAGTCACATGTTTATGTTTTTGGCTTCCTCTTGAATGTACTTGCCGCTGAAGGCTAGGGGACGCTGTCATGGAGCGTAACTTTGCAGTTTGTTGGGCTGGAGTGGGCCTCTCAGACCCTCGAGCCTCTTTTTCATGTTTACCAGGTAAACCTAGGGTTGTGAGGAAATGAGGTGTCCCAGTGTGGTAGTCGACATACCTCTTCTTGGCACGGCAGTCATCCTCTACGTGGCCTTTTCTGTTGCACCACAGACATACCGTTGTTCGGCGACGGGATTTCCGTTTTTTTGACTTGGGATGTCTGGGTGCTGGTTGACAGTGGGCAAAGGTGGCGTCCATGTGCTGTTATATTGACAAGTTGAGCCTATCTTCCACAACTGCTACCTGCTGGTTGATGTAGGCCATCAGGCGCAGCGACATCTGTGTCAAGTCCGGGAGAGGTGCTACTGAGAGCTGTGCTGTGGCGGCAACATCCGAGAAATCTTCTCTCATCCACCTCTGGGCCTCTTTGACGACGTCTTCGAAAGTGCTGTCAGTGTTTAACCTGGTGTAGGCTTTCACGTCGCGTCGCAAGGCTGCCGGCTGTAGACCCTGGACAAATGTATCCCGCTGTGTGTCATCTGCAAGGATGCCTGTCCGTGCTGTGTTGGCTAAGGCGAAAAAACTACGCATACTGGCCGCATAGTTCCCTACCGTCTCACCCAAGCTCTGATGCCGTTTGTAGAAAGCGGAGGCCAGGGTGGTGCCATCACGTTGTTCACCCCACCACTTCTCTACTAAGATACGCAACAGTTTGTCCGGGGTGTTGATCTCCTCAGGTGCCCGGTCCAACATTTCCTGGCGGGCACGTCCCTGTAAGGCGCGCAGGATCCATATGACTGCTAAGGCAGGGGGCATGGGCTGCAACTGCAGGAACAATCGAACTTGTTTGACAAATGCTCCGCTCCATTATCTCCCGTAAACCGTGGTAGTTTTGGAGGCCGGTTTATCTGGCGCTGCTCCACTTGTTCCATATTTTTCTGTGTCCTTCGGAAAACCTAACACAAATAAATTAAATTTAACAACTATCCTCACTTGTGACCCTGCTCGCAGCGCCAAACTGTAGCCGTGTGTAGACTTATAATATACAGTATTTCAAGTCAAACAATAAGGTGGAAGATTATAGCCATCAAAGTTTATCTGTTTTTATAATTTCGAAACCGAGCACTTTTTAACGTTGGAACCGGAAATCCACCAAACGCACCCAAACGTCACTCGATCCCCACTCTCCAGTGCATCTCGTTTCGGTGCACATGGTGCGGCGCTGTGTGGGTGTGCACACTACTACACATATTAATGTTGTTTTTTTTTCTTTGTAAAATATAGTAAAGAAAGGTGTAAAATAGAAATATTGAAGTTGGAAATTATGAAACTAGTTATTGAACTCAGAATAGAAAGGTAACACACAAAAAATTTAAAACATTCGAAATCCTTTTAATGAGAAGTATTGGTGTTCTGTTACCAATTTAGTAAGCCAATATTTTCGCGAGGAGTAATCTAAAATCATTAGATTATTTGCTTTCGCTTTTTCTTTTATTTTTTTAAAATAAATTTGTTACCGCACTGAATTCACTTTCCACTAAATATCATGAATTAAATGTAATTAAGAACTTTTAATTACAGTCCATATTTCAGGATAAGCCACAGGGATATCCCTTTGAACCCAGAATTGTTGGTAGCTGCTTCTGAATATAAATTTCTTCTTGAAACTGTGGAGATTATTTTGTATTTGCACTTGAAAAGAGATCCAAATTCCTACAAGGAATGTTCGTTTTTAAAATATCAAGTCCATTAAAATCTGAATGAAGACCATCCAGGTTCTCCCTGTTGCGTGCTGGGTTCTGGATAAGTTAGCTCTCGTTTAATGATATTAAAATATCACAATAAGTCCAAGTCACAAGTATCAACCAGTTTATCCTATCTCAACACTAGCCAAATACGCGGCGTAACTCGGGTTTCATGTGGGAAAACGAAAAGAACAAATATATATATTTTGACAGCCATTTGTCGACTTTTTCTTAATAACGTGCTTATCGAATTAGAAAATAACATTATATGAAAAGAATTTACATGAATAGACTATTGAAAACATTCAATTTAAGACCTAACGAACATTTGAAAGTGGTAGACAAAAGAATTAGATTATGCTTATTAAATAGATGTTTGTATTAAAGTGTAAATAAGGATATTTGTTCAAGTTAATGTTAGAACAATTAAGACACCATTAAAAAACAAATAGATGCATTTTAATGATCAAACTAATGAAAATTTAGTTTTCATTTTATTTTCTTTATAATACACATTGAATCAGAACAATAAATTAGCAACAATTCTTCTTTTAGTAACAAATGCAAAAAGAAATGAGGTTAACTAGGTATTCTAATTGAAAATTTCAAATTAGAACTCCATTCAATGTGAATACTCCCCTCTATAGTGCTTATCTTCATTAGAACAGAACCTCAAAAATTATTATTCTACCTGTAATAGTTTAAAAATTATAAATTTTTGAAAATTCCAAATTGGCCGCCACCACTTAGTGTGCAAAAAGTGTGTTTTTGACACCCTGTAACTTTTGAAATAACCCTTTGGGAGCTTTTAAACTTCTTTACCTCGGCAGCTCATTTAGAATACCTAGGCTAATAAATCAAGATATCTGATAAGTATATACAAACTGCCACGAATTTTTTTTAATGTACATTTATTTAACGCTGAACTTAATTTTTCCTATTAAATATCAATATGTGACTGAGTATCGAGTATGTATGGCAACCGTCCGTCCTCATGGGACGATGGCGTGTACTCCTGCTCCTCTGCTCCCCCCTGCCCTTTCTCCTGGCCCTTCTGCTGCCTTGGTCTGTCTGATGGTAGTCCTTGCCAGACAAATGTGTAGTTGGCCTCAACCACTTTGCCGTTGTCAGCCAGCCGCGTCTCGTGTAGGCATGCAATGTCGATGCCGAATCGAGAAGGTTCCCTGTCAATGACCGCAGTGTTCCTTATATCTTCTGTACATGAAGGGTCAGAATTAAAAGCAGTGCACAGTGTTCCGACATTCCCGCTCGCCAAACGAAGTGCTGGCAACCTCTTTCTTATTTGTTCAAATTGTGCTTGGGTTTTGGCTCGCTTGTTGAGTTGATATCTCTGATCCACATTATCTACTTAGGGCAGGCGAGTCATGGTGGAACATCATCTTACTGTCGTTTCACGAGTTGTGCTTACGCCTTGTAGTGAAGCTGGAGTGACCTTTCCAGGTTTTAATTGAGGAGACAGAAAACAAGGAGGCCACGATAGCCTAGGCAGTGATTTGAAGAAGACCAGCTGTTGCCCAGGCAGCAAGCCCTCTCTCTCCACTCAGATGGTGATACCAGGGGAACAGCTTAGCTGATACAACGAGGTGCCATCTGAGTCCAGGAGTTGCCAGAGATTTAGCGCGTTTGAAATAAAACTGGCTAAGGGACTCCGACTCCTGATTTTATTGTAGGGTTTACTCCCTTAGTCTATCCATTTCTTATAGACTATTATTTAAAGAAGGCAGAGAAATTTGGTTTCCGCCATTGTGATAAACTTCCGGTTTAAGTATCAATTAATATAGCTCCAAAATGCCGAGTACAAGTAAGATACAGTACCAGACGGGCATAGAAAGACTTCAATTCGTTGAACAATTCCTTGATGTCCTTACTTTCCTCGTACTACATTTGTACATTGTAAATGTCTCCTGCGCTTGTTTGTTCTTTTTAATTCATAGACGGCAGAGAAATTTAGTTTCCGCCATTTTGAGGACCGTATGTGACTGAGCAACAGTATAAAAAGAAATATATACATTTTGAAATTGAATTTAAAAGTTACAATAATACACCTTCCAAAAGTCTTATTTGATATACGCCCAATAAATATTTTTTTTTAATGTTGTTGAGTTTTAATGGTATACACAACATTTTCATTGAAAAGACTATAGGTACGAAGATTTGAAAATATACACTTGTAATCGTTCAATGCTTTTCCTGTAATAACACATTGATAAATGTATATTTAAACATAATGCATGATATCCAGTAGGTATTTAGGCAGTTATGAAATACATGTAGGGCAATGATTTGTAACTTCATTTAAAGTTTAAAGTAATTTTAAAGCAGTAGTTGGTCTTTCAATAAACTTCTTTAAAAATTTCGTGTATTCTATATAGGAATAAAATTAAAATTAATTAATCACCAAAGTTTTTCTGACACGATTTCTTTAAAGTCACGTTGTAGTAAAATAACATTAAAATCAATATACATAATATGACAACTTACTTAGCGCGATACGCTAACAGCTGGGCTCAAGGGGCTTTACATAGAAAAATGCACACAAATATGTATGCTTTAAATTTAGAAAATTACATTCAATTTAAATTAAACAATATATTTATATGAGTATGAGTCTGAAAAGTAGCTACATTTATTAGTTTAAAAAATGTATGATTTTTTATTTGGAAAAGTAAAATTTGAAAAGATGTGTTTTAAAGCAATCCAGATTTGAAGTTCTAAGAAGTTGGAATATAACAAACTAGCTGACCCGCGGCGTAGCATACGCCGCTAATGATTTAGTGACGGGTGAAGACTTCCTGAAAGACACGGTTGTCAAAATGGGGGTGGGTTTGGGCAAACGACTGTGAGTGAATGAAAAGAAGGAACTCTGGAGAGACCCGCGGCGTATCACCCGTAAAAAATGACGGAAGTGTTCAGCTGAAATCTATTTATTTTGAAAAAATGCACTTTTTTAGGGCGCCTACGGCGCCCACCTTTTTCAAAACCCCAACTAACTTGTCCTTGTTTGATCAATACGAAATATTAAATTTTCTGAAATGTACACAAAGTATTTTATAACTTTTTACATTGTTTCCTTTTTACAAAATTAAAAAATCAGCGAAGACAATGACGTCATATAATATTTTTTTTACAGCGCATATTTAATTTGCGCACCTTTTGATGCATTGGTGGAGTAATTTGGTGCGCTGCTTTCTAAAATTAGTATCTGTTGAACATACTTGCAGCTTGTCTCGCAGGGTCCGACCACGAAGAGAATTATATATATAGATGGGGAAATAATAGAGAAGTTCATTTTGTAGCACAAAAGAGAGAGAAAGACATTTGCCAAAGTGTTTTAGTGAAGGTATAGATTCAATAACCACTTTTACTTTGAAAATTCAAATATTTTATTTCTCTCTTTTAATTTGCATTGAATAATTAACATTATGAAATATGTATTCATAGTAATTGTTAGCCTTTACATACATAAATAGAGAGGTACATTTAAACACAGAAAAAGTTTTGATATAAATAATAAATAACAGAACTTCTTTTGCATTAATAATCTCCTTTAATATATACAGGGTGGCTCAAACAAGTGGGGCCGTCTTGTATAATGTCAAATAATGTTTTTTTGTAACTGTTTTCTACAAAACATCAAGTAAATTGTTGCCAAATGTTAATTTATATAAAATCAGAATTCAAATTCTATATGTCATCCTCGGTTCTCAACAGCTTTTTTTTCTAAACGTCTTCGCCACTGGTCAATGCTCTTGTTTATAAACCGCTGAGACAAATGTTGCCACTCTTCAACAATGGCAAATTTCAGTTGTTCTATTGTTGCAAATTTACGACGAATGTAGACTTTTTGTTGGAGGACACCCCAAATAGCATAATCTACCGGGTTTAGATCCGGGCTATTTGGTGGCCATGTGTCTGGTTCAATGAAGGTGACATTCTCCCGACGAAGATAGTTTATCGTGTTTCTTGCTGTGTGTGAAGGAGCTCCGCGTCTTGTTGCAGTGTACAGTTGTGATGATTACATCTTACTCGAATATCCGGAAGCAATCCTTGTCTTAGGACGTGATCACAATAATACCCACTGTTCACTTTCGCTCCAGGTTCAACAAATACTACACTGGTTTTTCCCATCCGTGACACACCTACCGAAACCATGATGCCACGACTGAAATGTTCACGTTCGCGTATGAGTCTCGTTGAAGTAACTTGTTTTTTCTTTCTTGCTTCAGAATAAACACGATCATTTTGTGAATTTACTGGTGTGGCGAGAGTAAATATATTTTCACCTGTAAACCAAATACTTCGTATACTTATCTCGTTTTGAAACCTACAAAAAAAAACTCTAGGCGGCCCCCTATCTTTTGGGCCACCCTGTATATATATATATAAAATATAAAACAGATGCCTTGTTACAGCCATTACTGTTATTGTTTATAATTGCTAATTGTAAAATATGTTTTACAACAATTATTCAAGTAACTAGAGATAACCCGTCAAAAATGACGGAATCTTTTTTGGTTTGAGTTCAATATTAAATTACTGCTGTAAAAAATTAATATTTGTTTAAAATATTAAAAAAACAATAGATTCAAAAAAGGACTAATGATTTATTTAGTTCAAAATTTCTTTAATAATGTGTCATGTAAATATTATCGAGTTCTTTAGCAAATCTCCTTGATGATCGGTATTTTTAACTAACACTTTTAAATTTTCATGATATCTGCCTCGAGTTAATCCATGAGCGAAAACTAGCTCACGGAGATATACACCGATATGGTTGAAAGACTGGCCTTGACTCTTATTGATTGTCATTGCATACGCCAAAATTACTGGAAACCGGCGACGCTTCATTCTGAATGGCAAAGTACTTTCGCTCGGCTCCAAATCTATTCTAGGAATGCAAATTTCTTCTCCCTTATTACTTCCTGTGATAATTTCTGCTTTTATGCAGTTTCGATGAAGACTCCTTACTACTAATCGAGTTCCATTCAACAAACCCTTTTTTGGGTTTAGATTTCGGAGAAGCATGATAAATGCACCAACTTTTAAATTTAAAATGTGTGGTTGGTGGCATTCCCGATGGACATTATAGGTGTAAAAACTCAACAGGAAAATCAATGGAACCATTTGGATCGTCTGAAATTATGATTCAATGCTCATATAGTTATATAAATCCTATTTTTACATCGTTCCCTTTTCAAAAATTAAAACATAAGCTAAAACAATGACGGCATATAATATTTTTATACAAAATCGATCGCAGCGCCACCTAACAGCACTTACATACATACAGACAACGGGAATCAATATACATAATTAACATAAGTAACGTATCCGTGTTTGATAAATACGAAATATTAAACTTGCTGAAATGTACACAAAGTATTTCATAATAATTATAAATCCTAAAATCCTATTTTTACATCGTTCCCTTTTTAAAAATTAAAATATAAGCTAAAACAATGACGTCATAATATTTGTATACAAAATCGATCAAAGCGCGCCACCTAACAGCATTACAAATTTCGCAGCGCCACCTAACAGCATTATAATTACATCCATACATACAGACAACGGGAATTATGTATATTGATACTGAACGTAATGATTTTGTTTTCCTCTGTAAAAAAATAGTTTTCTGTGTCTAAAACATAAATATAATTTACTCAATTGCTTTTTTGTACACAATGTTTTTAGGTGCATAAATAAAAAGATTTCGGGGATTTCCAACTCTTGAGCAGGCGACATAAAGTTGTCCGTGAGAAAAACGGTTCCTGCAAATTTATTCCAGCAGCCGACAAAGATTGTCTTTGTGCTTTATTAATAGACATGGTGAATGCAAGTCGAATCGGGAATTGAAAACGTTTAAATTCGAATTCAATGTATGTTGGCACCAATGGAATTCTGGGTAAAAAGACATCTCCTTTAGCACAGCCTGTCAAAATTGTTGCTTCAATTACATTATTAAATAAATTCTTAATTGAAAGTGTTGTTCCGTTGCAAAATTTTGGTGGGTCTAAATTTCTAGCAGCATAATTGACGATCCAACTTTTAGACTCAAGTTGTGAGATGGCATACCCGGTGGTTCCAATTAATTTAGAAATTCACTAGGGTACAGCTTCTGCCCGCGATGGATCAATAACTGTATCTATCGATTTGTAAGTTATAGTGTCTCTGGGAATTAAATCTTGTATTGTTATATTCATCTTGTTAACAGTGTTATTTTGGGGAGCTAGAATTGCTCTTTCGCAAAGCCACGCATGTTTTTGATAATTTTGCTCAATATTTGGAAACTCTTTTATTTGGAGTTCCTCAGCTGTCTTTAAGACAATACACAATTCACCAGGAAGTGCAATACGCCCACTATCTCTTTCAGCAGGCATATTCACATCTCCAAGGTGAAGCAACTGGCGAGGAAAACATCTCTGATACAGCGTCCTGTTGTAGATGAACTCGCATGTTGGTTGTCAAAGATATTTTATTGACATGCTCCCAGAGGATAGATGCCTTTAAACATGCATCTAGTTCATCTGCTGGAGTGGACATTGAAATAATCGGAAGGGTCTGCCAAAGTCACCAGCCAATAAAACCACAGTTCCTCCCGTGATCAAATCGTTTCATCTCAGGTCTTGTAGCGTCCTGTTCAAGGCTTCCAGTGCCCGTTTGTGAGACATTGTGCATTCGTCCCAAACTATAAGACTGCAACACTTTAGCCTGTCCGGACCCTTCAGAAATGTTGCATACTTGAAATTCTTCGTGGTTTAAATTTTATGGTAATTTGAAAGCGGAATGTGCTGTCCTACCGCCTTCCAATAGTGTTGAAGCAATGCCAGATGATGCCACTGCAATCTACTTTTCATGTCGAACTGTTGCCAGGATTAGGTTAATTACAAACGTTTTTCCAGTGTCACCCGAGGCGTAGAGGAAATGAATGCAACCATGACCTTTTCTTATCATTGACATAACCTTATTGTAAGCTTCTCTCTGATCAGCAATAAGAAGCGGTTCATTCGCAACAATATTTATTTCTTTTGGGTGATGGTAATCCACACTGCATGAGGCCTCGTCCAGTCATTGACAAACTAATGTCCTCTAGAAGGATGAGAACATTATTTAAAATGTCAGAGGGAAGTTCGATTTTTAAGGTTGGATTTTCACATCTTACTTTCAAAAGAATATCTTCACTTAGGTATTCTTTGTATTTCTCCCACAACTGAAGAGGATTTGAAACATTGCAGGTAGTTAACAAAATGCTAAACAGCTGCCTTAAGTGATATGGTGATTTGGTGGCACATGCTTCAAATAGCGTTAAATAAACCTCTTTTTTCACATGCCTTACGATACGATTCACAAAGTTCATTATTGACAATCTTTAGGTCTAGAAATGACGTTGGACCCATGACAATGTGAAGAAGCTTTTGAAAAAAGAAGCATTCAGCATTTGATGGATGAACAGTGTAGACTCGGCCAAGTGCATCCGTAGATTTTAATCCAGGAAATCCTTCAATATCAACCCTTTGTATGCGTCGCTAGAAACTTTTGGTAGTTGCAATCCAGGTGTAATAGCGAGGAACGTCACAATACAATATAGTTTTAGCAAACTGATCATTTTGGCAAAGCTTAAAAAATGCCGTCAATGTTGTTTTAGGAGGCTCTCTAATTTTCTCCTCTAACTCTAATTTATTTGGATTGAAATAGATTCTTTGGTAATTTTCCAGATGAACACTTAGATGAACAACAGTTGGATAACGTTCATGAATTGGAAAATTTAGTATTCTCCAAACAGCTTCGTTGCTGCTGATATAGCGTCCTATTTGAAAAGCTTGAACTACATCCACAATTTGGTTGTCATATAATACCTGAAAAAACAGCCTGGTCACTGCCCTTGTGTGCATATTTTGCATATGTACTTGATTGATTTGACCGAATGGCACCACTCGACATTAATGTGAGCCTAAAACATTTTTAATAATAGAGGGTTGTAGTGTAGGAAACTACCCAACTGTTGTCTACTTCAATCTCTGTGTTTGTGTTGTATTTAGAAACATTTATTTTGTAGTATATCCACCGTCAGTTGGCTGTCTCCTGCGGTACAGTGGATACCCGTCAACACCAGCGCTTGTTTCTTTGATGAGATCCTTTGGAAATCTTTTAGAACATTTACCATTAACCATGCATGAGGAATTACTATTTACTGCTCCACATGGTCCATGTATCATATGACTAGTTTGAACAACAAAGGATCAGTTTCTGGGTTCGGTAATTCAGCACTGATAATTTTGTCAATGTCATTGGACCGAATTTTCTCTTTCAGCCAAATCAGAATATGAGCGTGTGGCAAGTCACGTTTCTGCCATTCCACTGAATAGAGCTAACATTTGGTTTCTCCAAAAATGCAATGTTTGGTCAAAACAGCAATCACGTTTATTAATTTTTGCGTAAACACTCTTGCTATAAGGTTATGTCCGTCAACAGAACGTTGTCCCGGAAGAAGGTTATCAATGATTTCCGACCTGCTCGGATTACAGGTGAAGGTCCAAAAGAGATCAGGCCGACCCTATTGTCAAACATAGGTGAGTTCGTCTTGTGTGTACTCATGCATGTGCCTTGGGCTATCAGTCATTGATGAAGGCAAAATAACCATGCGACCTAACTCGGATTCCCATCACTTTCCATTATGTCTCTTAAATGTATATATTCTTCAACGCGTACTTTTTTTAAAATATTTTTATTTTTTTATTTTTTATAGCCTTATGTACAGCAGTCTTTCGCTTTCTATCTTTACGAACATATCAACTATGAATTTATGAAAAAGTTGTCTACATCTTAGTATATGGTTATCTTCCCCTGCACGTGTCATTAGTCTGTAGGCATAAAAATCCATAGCAGAAACTTTTTTGGTACTAATATCAGCGTCAGTGACTGGATTTCTTTGAGGAATACCAAAGTAGTAGCCATCTTCCCCTTGTCAAAGCATTAGTGGATATTGCAGGGCATCTTAGGAACAGTGCGTTTCAGCTACTCTTTGCAAACTGTTGTTTCTTTTGTGTAAAATGGCTTCACGCTTTTCAATTTTATTACCCACCATTACTACTGCTACCTCATCAAAGGTAAGGGCATTAATCATTAAACCGCCTGAGGTGTTCACCTGCTGGTGTTTTATCATCGCGTACAATGATTTTGCACTCATCTGAAGGCATTTTGTTCGAGAGCAGTCTTAAAAAGATTTACTTATGCATTAATGATTGTTAAGAAAATCTTGAAGCTCTAAAAACAATTTGTTCCTTAGTACATGGAAAAAGAGAACATCTTTTTTGTGCTTCTCCCATGAAATATATTTGCAAACAATTGTGGTTGATCATCACCAACAGGAAGAAGTGAGCCCAGGGTGTGGTATATTTGTCCTTGGATCTTAAAAGGTGGCATAAATCCAGGCTCTCTTATTTTTCTTGTGGCACCAAAAGACGTCATTTGGAAGCTGAAATCTTCTTATTTTGTCCAAAAATGTCTTGATGTTGTTGTGGCTCCTGACATTAGAGACTGTAATGGCTCAGGTGGAGACAGAAGTTTTGGCAAATGTACTTTACCGTTTGAGTTTGAGCAACATATACCAGGAGGTTCACTTTGAAATTTAACAGCATTGCAATAATTACAAACGACATCCATGTTGCCAATAGCTACGTTTTTATATTTATCCAAATTAAGGTCAGTCGAGTATATTTAATTTCTTGTAGCGTTTGATTTTTGCCGAATTTCGTCACCTAATTTTGTTTTTACCACATTCAATATGGCTTGTCTGGTGCTTCATGCGTTCTTTTTTCCGAATTTCTTTTTCTTACTGCCTCCAATCTGACATTTCAATTTTGTTTCAATTCTCCCTTTTTTCAGACACTCTCCTTCGTACATCTTCTAGTCTAGTTTTTCTGGAATCTAGTCCTTCTAGTTTCCTTTTTCTGAATTTCGTCTTACCACTTCCTCCAATCTAGATTTTCTTGATTCATCTGTTTCAGTTTTCCTTTTTTCAGATACTCTCTTTCGTACATCTTCTAGTCTTGTTTTTTTTCTGGAGTCTAGTCCCTCTAGTCTCCTTTTTAAATCCTTTATATTAACTCGTGGTGTCTGCACCCTTGATTTGCTTGTCGCCAAAACTTTTGATAGATTGTAACCCACTTGCTCGTAAGCTAGCGAGCTAAAATTTTGCAGGCAGTTTTGTACCGATAATAAAAACAATGTATCAAAATTTCAGATCGATCGCATGTACCGTAATTGAATTATTGATTTTTTAGATTATTTTATTTATTCCTTTGTATCATGCTATTTTTTAGATAGAGTGTAAGGGTGCGCATTATATTGAACAACCTTTCTGTCGCGCAATAAGGTGCGTATTTTACTGACAACACTTTTTATAAACATATTCCTCATCGGTGCGCATTATATTAAACATGTTTTACGACACAACTGCAATTTTGTATTTCTGGATGATCTGGCGCTGCGTATTACAATGAACATTCTTTTAATTACTTCTCGTACATAAAGGATTTATAGTCAAAAACTTGGTTTTTTTACGGGTTTTTCTTATTAAATCCTTTATATTAACTCGTTGTGTCTGCGGCCGACTGACCGATTGAGATTGATCAGATGACAGGTTGACATGTAAATGATGTGTATGTGTTAAGTTATTGACTTGTATGTTATACAAAACCATCAATATTACAAATGGATTTCAATTGTATAGGAAAGTATAGTTAATTTTATGATGATATGCTTTGACTTTAAATCAAAACGTCTGAGGACTATACAGATTATGATTAAGTAATCATACATAAAGCAATTAATTCTAATTTAGAAATACAACACAAAGATAACTTAATACAACCCTCAGATAGACATAAGGATAAAAACACCTTTCTTGTTCCGTATGCAAGAACAAACACATACAAGTTTTCCTTCTTCCCGTCCGGAATTCGGGCGTGGAATGGGTTGCCTGAAGAATCCAGGAAAACCAACACTTTATCAACATTTAAATCTCTAATAAAAATGCAGGACTAAACACAAACCATAGATAAGCGTAGGACGCAATAATCTTCTGTATAGAAGGAGCGTCTGTAAACAGATAAGATAAGATGATCGTAAATATAAAAGCACAGTTTCTTATGAAGTTGAATATGGCGTCAGTATCCGATGTTAAAATATAAGTTTGTTAGTGGTGCGATTTAGCGCGACATTTGTGTGACAAAAATTTTCAATTATAAAAGTAGTCTATTTTAACGATTTAATCAAATAAGTGTTTCTAAACTGTAATTTTGAAAAAAATTACAGTACTTTTAGGTATCAAATTATTGTTTTATATTACTTATAGTATTGCTAATTAATATATTATTATTATTAATAGAGATCTATATATATATGTTTGAAAGCCAGCGGTACTCCAAATGAGTGTTTTTTATTGAGATCTTAAAAAATGAAGAAACTGGTGATGTTTAGTTGTGTTACGTCTTGTCAGGCCTACTAATACCCTGTTTTTTTATATTATAATTTTACCTGATGTTTAGTTACATACAGAGTTGATTGGTGAAAGTAGGAAAAGATTCACAATTAAATTAATATGCTGTTTATAATATATGTGTAAATATCTTTAAATAAATAAGTAAAATGTAAAAAAATCGTTTTTTTAAAAAAGACACGCTTTTATTTACAAACATTTACAGACTGAAACGCGCTGATATCTGCCTTGATGTAAACACGGGATTTTGGTAAACGAGGGCTAGAGTGAAACCAGTGAGCCGTGGAGGTCAACTCTAGCAGACGACTATACATTCTAAATAGTGATAAATAGAGATAAACTAAAAATTGATTAATTTAATTGTGGTACATTCGATCGATCTGAAATTTTGATACAATGCATTGTCATCCAAGATCTATCTGTGGTAAAATTTAGAGATCTCTAGAACCATCAGAAATGGTTTAATTTTACGTTTCAAGATTTGAAGGAAGGGTGGATGGATGGATACAACATACAAACAGTGTGACTTAAATAAAAGCGTGTACTTTAATTACGGTACTTTTGATCGATCTAAAATTTTGATACAATGCATTGTCATCCACGATCTATATGTGGTAAAATTTTGAGATCTCTAGGACTATCAGAAATGGTTTAATTTTACGTTACAAGATTTGAGGGAAGGATGGATGGATGGATACAACATACAAACAGTGTGACTTAAATAAAAGCGTGTAATAAAAATGGCCCACGTAGACAGATAGGTTACCTTCCCACCACCAAGCTCATTAGTCGCTATTAAATTGAATATGATATCTTATGTTATCTGTTACAGATGCTCCTTCTATGCAGAAGATTATTGCGTCCTACGCTTATCTATGGTTTGTTTTTAGTCCCGCAATCTTATCAGAGTTTTAAATGTTGATAAAGTGTTGGTTTTACCGGTTTCTTCAGGCAACCCATTACACGCCCGAATTCGGGAAGGGAAGAAAGAAAATTTGTGTTTGTTCTTGCATACGGGATAAAAAGGTGTTTTTATCCTTATGTCTATCTGAGTGTTGTATTAAGTTATCTTTGTGTTGTATTTATAAATTAGAATTAAAAGCTTTGTGTATAATTACTACTTTACTATTGGTTCTTCTATCCTCTAGTGTCTCAAGGTTTAATGATTTAACTAATGGTGCTATTCTTCTCAGTTTTGAATATTCTCCAGTAATGTATCTGGCAGCTCTTTTTTTGAATTTCTTCTCGTTTATTAATATTTTCTTTGGTGGATGGGTCCCATACAAAGTGAGGTAGCATTTTAGTTTTATATTCTTATTAAACCTGTAAAAGTTTCTTTTTGTAAAGCCTGAAGTTTTGTTGCATATTTTAATTACTACATTGACATCGAGATTCAATGATAGTTTCTCATTTATTATTATTCCTGAGTATTTTGGATCTATAGTTTGGATTAGCGGTTTTCCATGAATGAAACAATTTTGAAATTATTTTTTAATTGTTTTTTGTGTGTTATTCTTACCCTTAACAGTTGACACTTTTCTGGGTAAAAGACTTACTCCAGTTATTTTCCCGTTTTATTAATTAATCAATAAGTTATTATTAACTAATCTTTAATTAACCAAAAAATAACAATTTTAGATGTTAAATAATATTATTTTTTACTAAAATCCTATGTAGTTATGTAGGCGGCCATTTTTATTGTTATTAATTTTGAACTTTCCTAATCGTAACTGTTAACATAACATAAAAGCACCAATTTTATATACCTTCCAAATAAATTTGATTACTAGGTGTAGAATTCATATTTAAATTTAATTGAACTTAATCATATTAGAACAATTAAACACACTTTAACAAAATTATACATAACTTATAGTATCATAATAATAATAGTAATAGTATTAATAGTAATTAGTAATAGTAATAGTCTTAAGCCTTAAAATTAAACCTAGTCTAACACTAACCCGAAAATGAGAATTTTCATCTTAGTCTTAGTAATAACCACACTACTTTTAAGGACATTAACGTCAACCAACAAACATCCCTAAAAATCAGAGTAATATATCAATAATTATAAACCACCACAACACAAAGCACACTGACTACACCTCTATCTTAAGCACAATAAAGGAAATCTCCTTCAAACAATGGAAACATAAAATATGTAGATATAGGCAAAAACACTTAATCTTAATTTTGCTCCTCTCAGGCGACATAGAACTTAACCCAGGCCCAGTATCATCTAAATGTCAAATTTGTATTAAGGCATGCACTAGCAAACAAGGAACCATTCAGTGTGACACCTGCAATGAATGGTACCACATAGCATGCCTGCATGCTAACACACCAAAGCACATAGCAATAGGCCTAAGAAATAAATATGCATCTTGGCACTGCATACATTGTGGGTTGCCCCAAATCAGTTCAGATTTATTTAACTATAAGGACCTGATCACCACAAACTCTTACAGTGTTTTGGCTAATCCTTTTATAAATAAACCACTAGATAAAATGAAACCTACCACACAAACCCATAAAATTACCCATAAAAAATCTAATAATAATAATAATCAAAACATTCTCAAAACACTAATAGTTAATTTCCAAAGCATAAAAAATAAAATTCCAGATTTAGAACTACTTATAAAAACAGAAGAACCAGACATAATTGCTGGTTCTGAAACTTGGTTGAACCCCAACATATATAACTCTGAGATTTTAAACACCAATTATAATATTTTTAGGAAAGACAGACCAGACAATTACGGAGGAGTGCTACTTGCAATTAAATCAAATATCATAGCTGAAGAAATTACTACACAGCCAAAATTTTAATATAGAGTCTATTTATTGTAAAATAATTACACCAAACTCATCCCCACTTATTGTAGGCAGTATATATAGACCTCCGAATACAAACCTAGAATACATGAACAATCTTTGTAGTCAATTAACTTTCATAAAAGAGAATAATAAAAATGCAGTTCTATGGATTATGGGGGACTTTAATCTTCCAGATATAAATTGGAAAAATTATACAAATGATAACCATCAAACTAACAAAGAAATTAATGAACACTTTTTAGACACTATAAACAACATAAACCTAGAACAGATAGTAAAAACAGCAACAAGGAAAAATAAAACACAAGATTTATTCCTAACAAATAGACCAGGACTAGTGTTAGACTATAAAATAATTCCAGGACTGTCCGACCATGATATTGTTAGGGTCACTAATACAATAAAAACTAAAATTAATAAGATACCTAGAAGAATAATCTATCTTTGGAATAAATGTAATTCAATAAAACTACACCAATCAGTGGCTAACTTCCAACAAACTTTCCTAAGTAAATTTAACACAAATAGCCCAGTAGAAGAAATTTAGAAAGATATAAAAACAAATCTAAAAACTATAATGGATGAGAATGTTCCAACAAAACTAACATCAAATAAAATTAACAAATGCTGGTTCAATTCTAGATTGAAAAAGCTTTGCAAACAAAAAGAGAACTTATTTAAGAAATATAAAGCTACCTATTCATATAGGATACACAAAAAATACTTAAAGATTAAACACTTGACACAAAAACTTAGTCGAAACCTCCAAAATGAATATATAAACAATGTAATTACCAAAGATAACAATAAAAACTTATGGTCCTTTATCAAATCTAAAAAAATGGAACCTTCAGGAATAGCCACACTAAAAGGCTCAAATAATAAAACCTATAATGATAATGAAACTAAAGCTAATATCCTTAACACATATTTTGCATCATCTTTTTCTGCCTCAGGCGACAAGGAAGTTTTAATAAATTTAAATAAAATGGAGGAAATAGGTAACATAACTGTAGATGAGATAGGTATACATTCACTCCTAAAAAACTTTAAAATAAACAAAGCTACTGGCCCAGATGATTTGCCTGCAAGGTTATTAAAAGAACTAAGCAATGAACTGTCCCCAATCCTTGTAGTTCTCTTTCAAGCCTCTCTAAACCAGGGTAAAGTGCCCCAGGATTGGAAACGAGCTAACGTAACTCCACTCTTTAAGAAAGGGGATAAATCAGACCCTGGTAATTACAGGCCTGTATCACTTACTAGTATCACCTGTAAATTATTAGAACACATAATATATGGTAGAATAGTTAACCACCTTGACAAATATAATGCCCTATGCCCACATCAACACGGCTTTAGAAAAAACAGATCATGTGAAACACAATTAATAGGTTTCATAGATGAACTATCAAAAGGCTTAGACAAAAATGATCAAATAGATACAATATTACTAGACTTCTCAAAAGCATTTGACAAAGTTCACCACCTTAGTTTACTTAAAAAACTTAACTACTTTGGAATCTCAGGTTCCTTACATCACTGGATCCAAGACTTCCTTTTGGGCAGGGAGCAAACTGTAATAATTAATGGATCTAAATCTGCACCAATAAAGGTTAACTCAGGAGTTCCACAAGGAACTGTGCTAGGTCCCTTACTCTTTTTAATTTATATAAATGATTTACCCAACAACATCTCAACAGGTACAAAAGTTAGGTTATTTGCTGATGATTGTATAATCTATAGAACAATTAAATCAGAACAAGACAGCAAAATTTTACAAAAAGACTTCTGGAGTATGTCTTTCCACCCAGAACAGTGTCAACTGTTAAGAGTAACAAAGAAAAAGAAAGAAATAAATTCAAAATATTACATTCATGGAAAAGATTTGACCCAAACTAAAGATGCAAAATACTTAGGAGTCTTAATAAATGAGAAACTATCATGGAATCCCCATGTAAATGAAGTTATTAAAAAATCAAACAAAACCTTAGGCTTCATAAAAAGAAACTTTAACAAATGTAATAGAGATATAAAAATAAAATGCTACCTCACTTTTGTGAGACCTGTACTAGAATATGCATCTTCTGTATGGGACCCATCCACCAAAGAAAACATTGATAAACTAGAACAAATTCAAAAAAGAGCTGCCAGATTCATTAGTGGAGAATATTCGAAACTGACAAGAATAACACCATTAGTTAAATCATTAAACCTTGAAACACTAGAGGATAGAAGAACCAAAAGCAAAGTAGTAATCATACATAAAGCAATTAATTCTAATTTAGAAATACAACACAAAGATAACTTAATACAACCCTCAGATAGACTTAAGGATAAAAACACCTTTCTTATTCCGTATGCAAGAACAAACACATACAAGTTTTCCTTCTTCCCGTCCGGAATTCGGACGTGGAATGGGTTGCCTGAAGAATCCAGGAAAACCAACACTTTATCAAGATTTAAATCTCTAATAAAAATACAGGACTAAACACAAACCATAGATAAGCGTAGGACGCAATAATCTTCTGTATAGAAGGAGCGTCTGTAAACAGATAAGATAAGATAAGGTCTTTTTGTAAAACTTTACTAACTTGTTCTGATTTAATTGTTCTATAGATTACGATTACACAATCAATAGCTAATAACCTAGCTTTTGTTCCTGTTGAGATGTTTTTATAAATTAAAAGGCGTAGGGGACTTACTTAACCTGAGTTAACCGTTATTGGTGCTGATTTTGATCCATTAAAGTGTCATTAAGGAAGCAATATTGGAAACGTCTGTCAGTTTATTTGACCAACTAGAATTTCAAAATTCATTTTTGCACTTGTTCAATGATTATTTTTTTCAAAAGTAAATAAATAACATACAATCTAAATACTTTTAAAAAAATATTAGGCATTGCCCCCCCCCATCTCCTTTTAACAATCAAATTTCCCCCAATCCATTGGCGCAAGTTTAGAAAGAAAGGCTTTTATCTTAAACAATTAGCTATATCCAACTTAGCCTCTCTGGCTCAAACTCCTAAGGCAATAATCTACAAAGTTTATTTTCAAATTATGCATTAAGCTGTATAATAGAATAATTACCTTTTACAAATATTTAAATCAGAAAGTAAAGCTTTATTTATTTATTTATCTTCTTTATCTTTCTTTGAAATTAGCATTAGGTCAAGGACAACAATGTTTAGCGTTTAAAAATAAACATTTAATTTGTTAAATGTTATTATAATAAAAATACTATAGAAAACATTTATTTGAACATGAATTTTTTTTTAAAAATACTTTAAATTTTCATGTCTAAATCATTTTTTTAAAATTCCATTGGGAAAGATATTTCAAAAAGCACTGGTATCCAGCAAAAAAAAACTTCATAGTTGATTATCCAGCACAGAACAATGTTAGCTTCAACCAGATCAGTCAGCAGCAATAAGGTATGTATGACTCAGCACTAGCATTTTTAGGTCACTTTCTAAAATAATTTTTAAAAAATTATTACTAAGTATTAATTTAAATATTAAGGATTTAAATAATTACCAAATATACTCGTTCTAAAGCCGACCTTTTTTCGACAAAATCTAGGGGGAAAAGTTTGGGGGTCGGCTTACGAGCAGGTCATAGGTGATTTCTGGATGTACTTTGAATATCGGTTGTTATTATAATAGATCATCGCGGACCTTTTCTACATTCTACAAGATTCGACTGCTCTACCATAAGCTATAAAATATTAATAAACATCTGCTCTTACCTTATTTAATCATTTATATTTTTTCGTGAATGTTTTAATAAATTGTTTTACAAATTTTGTTTTCAACAACGAATTTTAACGTACGCGCTTTCACCATTGTTTGTTGAGCCTTCTCGTCCATGAGGGGCATCCACCGATCATCGTCGGCGTCTGCGATTCCTCCAAGGGCATGGGCCACCTACGAGAGACCTCCAGGCATCTCTATCCTGGGCCAGCTTCTACAGGATCTTCCATTCATGGCCAATTCTCTTGATGTCTGGCTCCAATTCTCGGCGCCAAGTGTTTCTTGGATGGCCTCTTTTCCGCTTACCCTGTGGGTTCCATTTCAGGGCTTGCCTTGTTGTATTAGAAGCAGGTTTTCTTAGTGTATGACCAATCCACCTCCAACGCTTCTGGGGAATTTCTTCCTCAATGGGATCTGTTTTGTCTGCTGCCACAGTTCCTCGTTGCTGATTTTGTCCGGCCAGTGAATTCCGAGAATCCTTCTTAGACAATTGCTGATGAAGGACTGGATTCTGGTCAAGTTTACGGCCGTTGTTCTCCATGTCTCGGCTCCATATAGCAGCACAGTTTTCGCCATAGCGTTAAAATCCTTACTTTTAACTTGCTGCCTAAGTTGTTGGACGCCCAAACATTCTTGAGTTGCTGGATGGCTGCTCTTGCTTTTCCGATCCTTATTTTGACGTCGGCATCTTGTTTTTTCATCACGCTGTCAAGGTAAACAAAACTGTCCACCTCCTCGAGGGCTTCTCGTCAAGCATAATTGGTGATGTACTGGTGGCATTAACCTTGAGGATTTTACTCTTCCCTTTGTGTATGTTGACACTCATGCTAGCAGAAGTGGCTGCGACAATGTTTGTTTTCTCCTGCATCTGTTGTTGGATATGTGCAAGAAGTGCAAGATCATCAGCAAAGTCAAGATCATCAAGTTGATCCCACAAGGTCCATTGGATGCCATTCCTTTTCTGCTGTGTAGATGTTTTCATCACCCTGTCAATGGCTAACAGGAACAGGAATGGTGACAGCAAGCAACCTTGTCTCACACCAGTCTTCACCTGGAAAGCATCTGTCACCTGCTGACCATGGACAACTCGGCAGTTTATTCCTTCGTACATGTTTCTGATTATATCCGTAATCTTCTGTGGCACCCCGTAATGCCTTAGCAATTTCCACAGGGTTTGTCTGTCAACACTGTCGAATGCTTTTTCATAGTCAACAAAGTTGACATAGAGCAGCGAGTTCCACTCTAGTGACTGCTCTAGAATGATGCGCAGTGTCGCTATCTGGTCAGTGCAGGATCTGTTGGTGCAAAAGCCAGCTTGTTGGTCCCGCAATAGAGGGTCTACAGCGTTTTTCATCCTGTTAAGTAGTACACGGCTGAAAACCTTTCCTGGGATGGACAGCAGGGTGATCCCTCTGTAGTTCGAGCAGGAGCTTAAAACCCCTTTTTGGGATCTTGATAAGGTATCCCTCTTTCCAATCGGAAGGAACTTGCTCCTCTTCCCATATCTTCATAAACAGAGGGTGTAGCATTTCCACACTGGTTTCCAAGTCCGCCTTCAGTGGCTCTGCTGGGATGCCATCAGGTCCTGCAACCTTTCCATTTCTGAGTTGTTTAATGGCCCTGCTAATCTCTTCTTTGGTGGGAATATTGCAGTCAATTAACAGGTCACTATCGGCTGGTTTAATATCTGGTGGATTCCTCGGTTCCGTCCTGTTTAGGAGCTCTTCAAAGTGCCCCTTCCATCTCCCTCTCTGTTGCTCCTCACTTGGTAAGGTGTTTCCCATTTTATCCTTCAGTTGTCTCTACCTTGCTAAATTTCCCTGACATTGACAGCGTCTTAATGATATTAAACAGCTTCCTCATGTTCCCCTTGTGAGCTGCATCCTCTGCTTCTTTAGCAAGTTTATCAACAATTTCCTTCTTGTCCCTCTTGATGTCTTTCTTCACTTCCTTATTTGCATCTGCATACTTCTTCTGGGACTTGTTTTTCTGTGCTCGTATGCAGCTGTTATTAACTTCTGATTTCTTTCTTTTCCTTTCTTCTATTTTACTCAGTGCACCTGCTGTTATCCATTCTTTGTGTTCCCTTTTCCCGTTTCCTAGCCCTTCTTGGCATGTTGACTGGACTGTTTCTTTCATGCTTGCCACTTTCCTTCGGTGGTCTCGTCTTCGAGTATTTCGTGTAGGGCTTGGAACTAATTTGATAGTGAGATCTTGAATTCTTCCTTTTTGTCTTGGTCCTTCAGGAGGGAGGTATTATACCGAGTCCTGTATGCTGTTTGCTCGGTTTAATGTCTCTTAAGCTTTAATTTCATCCTGGCCACAAGAAGATGGTGATCTGAGGCAACATCAGCTCCCCTCTTTACGCGTACGTCTTGGAGAGATCGCCTGAATTTTTTAAAAATGCATACATGGTCTATTTAGTTCATCATTCTCATGTTCGGTGAGACCCATGTAGCTTTGTGAATTCTCTTGTGCTGGAAAATACTCCCCTCTATGACCAGGTTTGCTGTGGCACATAGATCCGCTAAACCTCTCACCATTGTCGTTCATCTTGCCTATCCCTTGCTGTCCCATAACCTCTTCATACCCTGTGTTGCTATTGCCGATCTTGGCATTAAAATCTCCCATGAGGATGACGATGTTCCTCAGTGGGCGACCATGGACTATGGTCATTACTCTATCGTAGAATTCTTCTTTGTCTCTTTCATCACTTTCATTAGTTGGTGCGTAGCATTGGATAACATCTAGGTTGATGCTACGTTTTTTTGTCCGAAAGGTTGCTAAAAGAATTCTAGGCCCATGGGCCTCCCATCCAATGAGTGCTCCTTGTGCTGCCCTTAATAGCATCATAGCAACACCCAGGGTATGTGGGGCATCGTCTTCTTCGTGTCCCGAAAATATCACCATCTCACCTGAGATTAGTCTCTTCTGTCCCTATCCAGTCCATCTTGCTTCACTAATTCCGAGTTCACCATTGTTTACCAAATTTTAAAAAAGGAAAAAATACTGGTAACTCTTGCCTAACAAAGAGCACAAAGACAAAGATAGGTAGTAAAAAGTAAACAATCATAATGACCGATTTAGCTTGCAGTTTTGAAAAAAAAAGTGAACCATTTTAATTACGCTGTCCTATTAAAAAAATATATTTTTTAGGGTCGGCGTGCAAGTCGGTTACACGCTTTAAATACTATTCACTGCAAAAGAAGGAGGAGGGGGTCGGATTATGAACAAACGGGCTATAGAACGAATATATATGGTACCTTGTAATATGTAAGAGATAAAATATTATAAAATTTTGACATATTAAAGTTATTCCTGCCTGAACTAAATTTACAATCTTGTTCAATTATGCTTATCTTGAAGAAAGCTAATTATTTTTATTTTTTTACTGTCCTCACCTAGATTTAAGGTCATCTGATCATCTTACTGATTTCAAGTAAATTCCAGTTGCTGAGATGTGCAAGACCTGACTTCTGGTTACAATGTGAATCAAACATCAAATAACAGCTCTATATAAATTATGCACTAACCTCATTTTCTGGTTTAATGATTTGAATTGATTCAAATGCAGTTCCCGATAACTTTCTGAGCAATCTACAGGCATGATTAAAAATGTTAAATAAATTATCCTGCCTTAAATTAAGTTTACAATTTTTATAATTTTTTTATATTAGACCCAAAGAATTATTTTACAAATAGAATTTGCCCCATCTTCTCAAATGCTACTGTACAAGCTTTTATACATTTAAAAAAAACTATATTCTCTGTCTATTAAAAAATGTATGAGTTACTGTTTTTTTTATCCCTTGATTAATATATAAAAATATAAAATATACTTCTAAAGATTAAAAGAGAACAAAGTTGAGTACCAAAAAAACATTGCTTTAATTTTAAGGTTTAATTATTGTTTAAAATAGTAATATTTAAGTTTCTAAAAATTCCTAAATTATTTTTTTTAATGTTTTAGTCTAAATTTTCTTTAATATAAATAATACATGTTGACCTTACCAATATCACTACGTAATACTATTTACTAGAAACAACAGAAATTGTCTCAAATCCATAGCCCTAAACAAATCTCAGAAGGAAGGAAGTACAATGAGAAAACCAAACATTGAACAAAGTTATGAAATACAAAATACACAAACAAATTGTGCAATGAAAACAATAAATTTGAGCTTTATTTTTAGACTGATACGACAGTAAACGTTTCGGCTAATGCCTTCATCAGTACAACATAAAATACATTCTTACAATACTTACATAAGTAATAATAATATTCTTAAAACATATTGTATTTTAAAATATTTATGTTAAATAAAAAGAAAGGAAAAACACAAACAAACATGGACACAGGATATAGCAAAAAGGGGGAAGTATCCAAAGTTACAGTAAAAACCACAACGGGAACAAGATTATGCAGTTAAGTAAAATTATGAATTTGGTTAATTCCATATGGAGCCAACGTACCAAATCTTTTTATGAGTCTATTTTCCATATGGAAAATAGACTCATAAAAAGATTTGGTACGTTGGCTCCATATGGAATTAACCAAATTCATAATTTTACTTAACTGCATAATCTTGTTCCCGTTGTGGTTTTTACTGTAACTTTGGATACTTCCCCCTTTTTGCTATATCCTGTGTCCATGTTTGTTTGTGTTTTTCCTTTCTTTTTATTTAACATAAATATTTTAAAATACAATATGTTTTAAGAATATTATTATTACTTATGTAAGTATTGTAAGAATGTATTTTATGTTGTACTGATGAAGGCATTAGCCGAAACGTTTACTGTCGTATCAGTCTAAAAATAAAGCTCAAATTTATTGTTTTCATTGCACAATTTGTTTGTGTATTTTGTATTTTATTTAAAAGCTTTATTGCAGTCCCATTCTATATGATGTAACAAAGTTATGAAATATTTTTTATTTATTCTCCTTTAAAATCCTATTCGGTATTTTACTTGTTTGTAATAAACATATACCATGAAATTGTAACTGTAATATATTAAGCTTTATTCTTGGGGGAACTCACTCTCTTGTATTAGTCTTATAATGTTTGAGTGATGTCCCTTGCACGTTAAGTTTCGTATTGAATACAGAATAAACGAGGCGTACATAAGATGGCTTCCTTGTCTGTTGTATCATCTATCTAGAATTATAAGATCTCGATCCACTTCATTGGCGACGAGGATTAATCATCCACTAAAAAGAGCACATGCTTACTTCAGAAGAAGCTTGCTAGAGCATATTTGCTAAGTATTTGTAGGATAATGGCTCTATATGGCCAGATAAAATAATTTAATTCGAATGAAAAAACCATTCATGATATCTAGATAGGTTAAGCTTCTACCTTGAAGCTAACGACGTGACGATAGAAGCCAAAAAGAGAGCTGTTTTGTGAACAGTCATAGGGCCTCAACAATTTAGGCTATTAAAGGACTTATGTGCACCATCTAGTCCAGCTACCAAGAGCTTTAACGAGCTGAGCAAACTCCTCACAGATCACCATGCGCCTGCACCACCAAAGTTCCTGTGTCGAGCCAGATTTGACGGTAGGACTCGTCAACCAAACGAGTCTATATCAGAATATGTTGCAGCACTACGTCATCTAAGTGAATTCGGCGACACCCTGTCCGACAGACTATGTGAAAAGTTTGTCACCGGTGTGAACAGCCCTGATGTGAAGAGAAAGTTGCTTCTCGAGACAGATCTAACATTGGAAAAAGCAATACAACTTGCAACTTCATTCCAGCAGTCATCCGATGCGGCCAGATCTCTGGCGCCTTCAGGGATCCATGCAGTAGACAGCAGGTCAGTCAACAAACACCAACCCCATCAGAGCAGTTCAACTTATGCTAAACAGCCTGCAAGTTCAAATCCTAGATCTAAATCTAGTAATAATTATCAAAAATGTCATCGATGCAACGGTCCCCATGCATCTCATCAGTGCAAGTTCAAGTCAGCAACTTGCTATAAGTGCAGTAAGCAAGGTCACATTGCCAAGGCCTGCTTTGCAAAGTCTTCGTCTGTTGCTAGATCTAGCCAGTCAGGACAGTACCGCAACGAAAGGCAGCACTATGTTAACTGTCACCAAGACAGCCTAACCCAACCAATGAACCACTCTACCAGTGAAAATGCTCAAACTGATCCGCAGCCCGAGTTCAACCTGTTCTCTGTGAAATCAACAAGTCATGCTCCCATCAACGTACCAGTTTGTATCAACGGTAAGAGCATCATCTTCCAGCTTGACACGGGAGCATCTCTAACCGTCATCACAAAGAAGGACTTTGACGCTGTCACAGGAGGTTCAGTGCCACTACAACCATGTCACAAGTGCCTAACAACATACACAGGTGACAATGTTCCGGTGATAGGAGAGTGTATAGTTCATATAAGCTATAATGGTTAAAGTGTTAAACTTCCTCTTCTTGTAGTTGAAGGAAACGGACCACCATTACTAGGTAGGAACTGGTTAGTTGATCTTAAGTTAGACTGGGGGAGCATATTTTCAGTGAACAAAGCAAGAGAATCTAGTTTTACTTCAATAGATAAAGTTGTATCTGAAAATGAAGGTGTCTTTGGTAGTTTAGGGTTACTAAATGATAGGACAGTGAAGATAAGCATTAAAGATACAAATCCAAGATACTGCAAAGCTACAGTTCCACCTTATGCAATGAGGGATAAAATTGAAAATGAGCTAAGTAGATTAGAAGCTAATGGCATCATAAAGAAGGTAGACTATTCCGATTGGGCAACGCCCATTGTGCCAGTGTTAAAGAAGGATGGTTCTGTAAGAATTTGTGGAGACTATAACTATAAAGCTACACTGAATAAGCAAATAGAGCTAAATAGGTCCCTATTCCTAACATTGAGGATATTTCTTTGAATTTAGCAGGAGACAAATTCACTGAATTAGACTTTAGTCATGCTTACATTCAACTAGAACTTCATCCGGATTCAAAAGTCTATACGACAATAAACACACATAAGGGACTCTACCAATATGAAAGACTATGTTTTGTAATATCATCTAGCCCTGGAATTTTCCAGGCTGTCATGGACAGTATTTTTCAGGACATTCCAAATGTTTGTGTTTACTTTGACAATTTATACATAACTGGTAAGAATGACACTGAACATCTTAAAACACTTGATAAAGTCTTGAAAATAGTCGGTGAAAAGGGTTTAAAAATAAACAAAGATAAATGTCAATTCATGCTGACAGATATTAGTTTTCTGGGTTATAGATTGAGCAGGCAAGGTCTCAAACCTCAACCCGAGAAAACAAAAGCCATTAAAGAGGCACCCAAACCTTTGCAAAACTGGGATTGGCCAATCGAACCATGGAAACGTATCCATATAGATTTTGCAGGACCCTTCATGAACAAAATGTTCTTAATTGTTATTGATTCACATTCTAAGTGGTTAGAAGTTAAAATCATGAACACAATCACTGCAAGTGATACCATTATAGAACTTAAGGAAATATTTTCAACTCATGGGTTACCTGATCAAATTGTTTCAGATAATGGGCCTAGTTTCACTGCTCATGAGTTTAAACTGTTTTGTGTAGCAAATGGTATTGAGCATATAACCACATCACCCTATCATCCTGCTGGGAATGGTTTGGCTGAAAGAGCGGTAGGCATATTCAAAACCGCTATGGTAAAAATGGGTAGTATGGGTACCGGTAACAAATTTTCTCTCAGGGAAAGAGTTAACAGGTTCTTAGCCAAATACCGCACAACTCCTCATATAACAACGAGGTGTTGCACCATGCGAATTGCTGTGTGGTAGAAAAATTAAAACTCACCTTGACCTACTACATCCAACTGTTCAAAGGTCTGTTTCCCAACATCAACATACACAAAAACAAAAATTAAATCATGACAAAACATCCATTGAGAGAGAGTTTGGGGTTAATGATAATGTGTATCTGAGAAATTATGGGAGAGGGGAAAAATGGATGCCAGGTCAAATTGTTCAATGTACAGGACCTGTGTCTTATAAAGTAAAAACAAATAATGGACTTATTGTCCGTAGACATGCAGACCAGTTAAAAATAACTTGTGCAGATAATGAGTGTGAATCTGTCAATCCCACCAGATCTGACCGGTTCACACTAAATCAGTTTGTTCCACAACCAATGTCTGTTGATATGAGTGAACCAAGTATTCTAGAGTCAGAAAATGTAAATTCTGGAATTAAGGATTTAGATCCTGGACTCCCTGAGCTAGAGAGTCCAGATGGTCAGAATCTTGAGTCACCAAATCAACAGCCACTGAGAAGGTCAAACAGGACAATCAAAGTCCCAGATAAGTTAAACCTTTGATTTTAAAAGTTAAGAGGACTTTGACATCATTGTTTTGTATTTTAATTATGTTGTAGCATATTTTGCATTTGTTGTAAGGATTTAATCTACCAAATGATTCAAATTCATATAATGTTCATGTTACAATATATTTAGTGATTCATTAAATTGTTTAACATTTCAGAAGGAATGCATATATATAGTGTTTTGTATTGACTTTTGAAGTGTTATTAATTGAAAAGGGATCATTATTCATAATTCAGTTTCATACATTCCTTTATAAAATAGCAATGATAAATTCAATCTTTCTTTTATTATTGCTTGGCAATTCTAATGTTTTAAAGTAGAAAATAAAAAGGTAATTTTAAGATACTATCATTTATTCTCTTGAAAGCTATGTTAGTATTTACTAAGGGTAAAGGGATGTAATATATTAAGCTTTATTCTTGGGGGAACTCACTCTCTTGTATTAGTCTTATAATATTTGAGTGATGTCCCTTGCATGTTAAGTTTCGTATTGAATACAGAATAAACTAGGCGTACATAAGATGGCTTCCTCGTCTGTTGTATCATCTATCTAGAATTATAAGATCTCAATCCACTTCAGTAACCAATTTTTTTAAATAGTCAATTTACTGGTTGACATATTGTTTTATTTACACAAATAGTTTTTATCTTCTCTCAAAGCAAAGCTTTTTTTCTGTCCAGCCCTTTTATTATGTGACCAATTTGTTTTTATTAAAAAGATTCATTATTAAATCTTATTTTTAAACCTACTTTTTTTTCCTACTTAAATATCACTTTTATTTCAGATAGTTTAGTTTAATAAAATAATAGATACAGTTCCTCAAGTCTTATTTTATTGGACAAATAAGTAAAGGTATTTTATTACTTAATCATAATTCTAAATAGATTTTGAGTTTAACTTTAACTTCCTTACAGTTACAGTCCATAATGGTCCATATTGATACTGATAATACATTAATCAACATTAGAAACAGAGATACCAGTTATTTCATATTTCTGTTTGTTAAGAAATATCTGAAGATGACATTTTTAGAAATGTATATAAATTGTTCAGAAATATTTCAGTTTAAGAAAGGATTACCCTTTTCATTAATGATAAAAAAAAAGTCAGTAAGCATATGGAAATATATTCCTTTTTAAAACAATAATTTTAGAGTTTTCTTTAAACTTTCAACATTTATTTTGTTTTAAAATTAAAAGTAGACTTATTAAAAAATTGTATTGAAATATCAATGTAATGTAATGTTATTAAAAATATATTGTTTGAAAAAAAAGAAAAAATTGCTTCCTTCATAATTATGTCTTTTAACCTATCCTTTTTTTCTTTTTATTTAATTGTTGTGATGATAATGAAGTATTTAAATTGTTATTTGTCTGTTAGCAAGACAAATGTCTTGTCTGTTAAAGCCTAACCAAAATATTAACTGTTCAAATCCAATTACATCCATGCAAATAAAAAGCTTCAAGTAACCACAAGAAAAAAAAATCGTGTTAATACATTCACCTCAAGAGACGTTGACTCCTGCTCCTCTGCCATCTCCCAACTTTCTCCTTGCAGTAAGGGTGGTTTCCGCAGCTGGAGAGCCTTCGCATACCTTTGACCGTCAGAGGGTGCGCTCCTCAGCAGTCAGTGGCCTCACACGTTTTGTGGTCGATGCGTGCCAGTAACATGTCTTTTTGCAGACGTCATTGTATTTGTAGTGTAGCGTTTTTTCTATGACTAGTTACTACAGTGGTTCCTAACCTTTTTGGGTCCATGCACCCCTTCAGATGCCCAAAAAAGTTCATGCACCCCCTCGTGAAACTTGCAGAAAATGCATAAGAAACTATGTTTATTTTAGGAACACAACAGTTTGGACCATAGGCAACAGGGAATTTAGTGAGAGATCTGCTGCTTCTTATGATCAATCAGCGATTTAAATTTGGGGACTGTTTTGGACAAAGCAACTCTCATGTCATCTCCTCTGCATTCAACTTATTCCTTTCTTTGGTTCTAATCGTCAAAGGTGTGGAGAATCCTGCGTCACAGAGATATGTTATGGCAAATGGAAGGAGAGTCAGTACTGCCCTCTTGGCTAGATGTGGGTAGGAATCTAGCTGGGCGCACCAAAATTCAATCAAGGTATTGCAACTGAAGGCACTCCTCGGTACTTCTATGGTTCTAAAATCAATCAGGTCATCTTTAGCAAAGTCACTGTCATCAATGAATTCAATGTTGTCCAAGTCACAGATAAAAGGATTGCGAATCCAAAGATCTTTCCTAGCAATGTGTTGACAGAAATACCCATCAAAGGACCTTTGCAATGTTGAAAGGTGCTCTGAAATTTCCCCTTTGATGTTGCCAGGCAGTGATCCCTCAGTGCTTCCTTCTGCACCAGATATTACAACTTCATCCAAGAGTGGAAAGTTGGCCAATTTGTACTTTTCTAGTCGCCGTTGGAATAGTGGCATTTTATTAAGAAAGACTTGCAATCTCTCAGTAGCATCCATTACAGTCACAGCAGGTCCTTGGAGAGATGTGTTGAACTCATTCAAGATGGTGAAGATGTCAGCCAGGTATGCCAAGTAATGAATGAAATTTGGAAAGTCAAACTTGTCAGCAAGTTCACTCTCTTTTTCTTGCAAGAAAATGGCAAGCTCCACTCTCAGTTCTACTAACCGAGAAAGTATCCGTCCCTGGACAACCAGCACACCACAGTGTGGTAGAGCAGAACTTCATTCTCAGAGCTCACCTCCTGAAAGAACAACTTGAAGAGGCAGTGGTTCAAGGCATGTGAGCGGATAAAATATACAACTTGGACTGCAGTAGAAAGGACTGACTTCAAGGTTGGAGGTAGAGTTTTGCATGCCAGTGCCTAACGAAGAAGAATGCAGTGTGTAGTGACAATATCTGGAACTTCTTTCTTTGCCAGTGGTGAAAATCTTGACTTATTACCGATCATGGAGGGAGCACCACTTGTGTAATTGAAAAAATTCTTGAAGTCCAGTCAAACTGGTATTCAAAGAAGAATGCCCTGACTAGCTGCAGCACATTAGCAGCTTTGGTAGTAGCTAGGAGTGTCTTACAAAAGAGAAATTCCTCCTTCAGCAATCCACTGAGAACATATCTAAGAAATACAAGAATCTGACTGCATTGTGCTACATCCAGCTGCATGCTAAATGGAAAAGGACTGCTTCTCATCTCGCACAAGACTTGATCCAGAATGTCTGCAGCCATGTCACTAATTCTGGAATGAATAGTGTCATTGGACAAAGGAATTTTGTCAACCTACTTCCTCTGCTGGTGACCACACATCAGTTCCACCATCTCCAGAGCACAAGGCTTCACCAAAGGTCTCCAATGGTGTGGGGGTTCTTGTTCTTTGCAATAAGATATGCAACCTTGAATGATGCCTCCAGTGCAGATTTCTGTGACAAAGAAAATACAAGCTAGGGCAAGGTACCTGAGGTCAAGAAGCGAGGTCTCTTCTGCTTGAAGATCTCATCACTGTCCTTGGAATTGGATGGATGGACTTTCTCCAAGTGCTCTCGTAGTCTAACTGGCTTCATGTTGTAATTGCACGGGATTTTTCCACAGTGTTAGAACTGAGGCTTTTGTGTTCCATCTCTCTCTCCTTTTTTATTATTTATTAACGATTTTGAGGGGGTGATGACAATGGGAAAGTCGTACAAGTCACAGGCAAATTTTTAACTGACGAAGTTGATGTTTTTAATGACTTGATTTGGATGCTCAACTCAAGATTTTAGGTTTCAATGACGAATAATGGCTTACAATTAACGTTTTAAGACATTTGCAGCGTACAGAGCAATACAAGTGAAGGGGAAAAAATCCCAACGTTTACATCCGCTCAAAACAGTTAGAGGGTCATCGGAAGAGATATATATGACGTATTTGATGACAAAATTAAATTATTTTTAGAAAACTGTGACGTAAAACACAAAATTCCGAGGAACACGTAGAGCGAACCATTCATTTTGCGAAAAATTATCAGTCAATTTTCGAAATGCGCAGAACGATGCGCGAACGAGTAAAAAAAAAGGTTGTATATGGGCGCCCTTTAACTTTAACGCGGCAAGCCTTGCTTATGGTTTACATTTTCGATTATCAGTTTTTCTTTTTTTTTCGTCCTCTTTTTCTTTTTTTCTCCTCTGAATGGTTCATGCACCCCTGGAACCTGCTCATGCACCCCTTCGGGGTGCATACACCACTGGTTAGGAACCCCTGAGTTACTAGTTGCCAGCTCACCGTAAAGCAGAGCTCTTGGCATGCGCTCCGATCCCATCTTATGGACATAGCCTAACCACCATAGGCGCCTCTCACTCAGGATTGAGTGTATACTCAAAAGATGGCTTATCCTGAGCATCTACACATTTGTGATTTTATCCTGCCACTTGATGTGTATGATCATACACAAGCATCGCAAGTGGAAACTGTTGAGCTGCTTTATTTGCTTGGCGTAGGTCGTCCAGCCTTTGCTTTCATAAAGAAGTGTGCTGACCACGCAGGACTGGTATACAGTGATGTTAGTCCTATTCGTGAGCTCCGCATTTTCCCACACTCTTTGGCTTAGCCTTGCCCTAAACGATCATCCTTACCGATTCTGGCTTCTATTTCTTTTTCCAGGAAGATTGTGCTTGTAATGTTACTGTTGAGGTAGTAGTAATCCTCGACAACATCAAATGAGATCGATGGGAGGCTCTCTGTGCCTAGTCTCATAATGTTGGTCATTTTTCATTTTGAGGGTTATACTTATAGTTAGACTTGAATTCCTTACACGCCCCTCAGAATTTATTGACCGGTTGGAGTATGTGAGGTAAGAGCTGCGTCATCCGCGAAGAGCAACTCACTGATTAATACTATTTGCACGGAGCCGCCGGCTGATGTTATATAGGCGTCCATCCGCCTTGTATGTTCACAATCGCGGAGCAGTCCTCAAAAGCATGTAGGAGTAGCACCGAGAACATACCACAGAGTCTTGGTACCAGTACGCAACCCTGTTTGACCCCGAACCACAATATAAAATAAGGATGTTGTTAATAGAGCAATGTAAAAAATGGATTCTAGAATGCTGGGTTTGAAAACACTGAACTAGATCTTGCTCTTCTTGAAATCTAAATATTTTGTTATGATAAAAAATGCATACACTAGTTGGGGATTATCTCTGATTATATGCCTCCAAAAATTATTATAAATTGTTACATAATTATTTAATATTATTAATTTTTTTAAAAATTCACGGTGAAAGGAGATCCAGCTTATCTTTCAATTTCATGAAATAGGAAAATGAAATGTTTTTTTTTAAATTTTGTATTGGTTTTAAGTAAAAATAATTCTTAACCATACTTAGTTCTTTAGATTTAAATTATATCTTACAATATAAATTTATAAGGTCATCATATTATCATAATTTTATTATTTTTTATTTTAATTATTTTTTGTTATTGAGGTTTTACTTAATTTAGTTCAGGGGCGTCCACACTTTTTGCATGGCGGGCCATTTTCCGTGAAATAAAGATATGCAAGGGGGGGGGGTGGATTCAGATATTTAAAAAATGACAGTTTTTGTTTTATAAAAAAGTTTTTATTGCAGCATTTTAGTGTCAAGGGTGAAACTGAGGTCATGACTGCAGTTATTAGGCGAGGTCAGGCTCAATGCCAGTGGTTTTGATACGTATAATATCACTTAGTCGCGTCCTCGCATGGTTCTTGTTGAAATTCATAACAGAATTTCTGCTCACACAAGTATCAAGCCAAATAGCTAAGCTTTTTCTTATTAAATTTTCGAATCTCTTGATGCAGCTAACTGTAAAAGTCATTAAGAGAAAGCTGTTGTCTGCTGCACATTTAACATCACTATGCAACTCCATAAGTTGCAGACTGCCTGGAGTATCATCAGGGTCCACAGAGGAAAGTGAAGAAAATAAACACAAGTCCCAAAAAGTGCCTTTGAATTTCATCAGCCAGGGATATTATATCTGCTCATACCTCTGCATTTTCTCATTGAAGTTTCTTTCTGGAAAACATGTCATGATTTCCTGCTGTAGTGAAAATGACTAACTTGAGGTATTAGACAGCATTTGAGACAATTGCTTTGAAAAAGTGTCACCTTGTTCCAAAAAGACTTTGTTATGTGAGTATAATCGGTTAACCACTGCATTGTGCTCTAGAAGACTTGTGATAAGGTTTTGATGTCTTGTAATATCAACTAAAAATGCAAATTTTACCAGCCTAGCGGGATAATATAGTTCTGGAACAGGTTGTTCCTTATTTTCCGCGAATTTCCCAATCTCTTTTTTAAGTGTAAGAACGATGAAAAGCCGTCCCTCCAACTGGGCAATCTTACATCTTTGTGAATGTGATACACAATATCTTCGTATTTTGCCTGGATGTCAAGAAGAAATTGCTGGACCTGGCAGTGAAACAGGAATTTAGAGCCAATAGTGTACAGCTTTTATCACTGGCTCAATGGCAAGATCACATCTAAGATGTTTGGCACAAAGAACTTGTTGGTTTAAAAGCTTTGCCACTCTCTTCGCTGATTTTGTTACAAACAAGTGTTGCTAGTAATCTGTGGTCACCAGTTATAGCAGGGGCACAATCAGTAATAATTACACGTATTTTTTCAATGGCAATAAATGTAATTGACAGCAAAAGAAACGGAAGCAAATGCATCTGATTCCCTTGTTTGGTCTTTAAGACTCTGAAGGTCAAGTAATTAGTTAACAATAAAACGTAATCGAATTTTATTGGCGTACTTAAAATATCCTAAAATTTCGACTTTTCTTATAAATACAAAATACTTTAGAACCAATACTAATACGTCAGTCAAATAAATATTGAAGACAAGGCCGCGGGCGAGTTAGAATTTAAGCGTGGGCCGGACTTTGGACACTGTTGAGTACCTCAATATATGTTTGAGAATCGCTTTTATTTTAGAACCGTTGGGAGATAAGGGTTCACCAATGAGTAAAACACTAACCTTGGAGGGACAAAGACAAAGTTTTGGAAATGCTAGTGAGGGACACTAACCTTAGAGGGACAAAGACACATATTTAGGAAATCGGGTGAGAGGCCAACTTAAGTTATCAGGTCGAAATAGATACTCAGGCTAGGCTATGGCGGATTAAGGGGGGGGCTTAACGGGCTAAAGCCAGGGGCCCCCGATGATTTAGGGCCCCAACATTTAGTATATTTTGTAATAAAGGTGGACAAATTTCTGCATGAATCCCTCAAAATATGATAAATTATTAAAATCTTATGTATTAATATCATCGCTTTTTGGACCCGATGTAAATACTTTTTATATCTTTTAATTTTTTTTCCCAATCAACTTCTGGTGGTCTTGTGACAGCGCACAGGCGGGTAGTGCAAGCGGTGTCAGGTTCGAATCCCAGTGGGGGTATGATTTTGTTTTTGTAATTTGTCTTTTATTTTAAAAACTATCTTTTTAAATCCCTTATATTAACTTCACCACCGTCTCTCTCTGTCTTGGGCACCGCGGAGAATTAGAAGTCAAAATTGACCCATTTTCCGTCATGCCATCGAGCTGAAATTTGGCACACGGACCCGTGTCACCTAACAATACATCGTTTCAAAAATTCAGATCGATCGAACGTACAGTTATTAAATTAATGCATTTTTAGTTTATTTATATAAACTATATGTAGCGGTCGCTATCGTTACATTTAACGGGTCACTTGACTTCACCCCAGCCACAGGTGAATACATCTCGTGTTTTACCCAGGTAAACCGGCATGCTTTTGTTTACATTTTGCGTGTCACGCTGAGCTCGGTCGAGCGATTGGTGACAAGACCTTTCCCCTCTCCCACCCCCACCCGGGTTAAAAGCAAAGGGGAGTTAAGACAGATTCAGTCTGTAAATTTTATTTTAAAAATTCCCGCTGAGGCTTGAACCAAGGACTTTCCGCGTGCAAGGCGGGCGTAATAACAAATACACTACGAATCACCTGTTATTCTGTGAACGTGCAACGCAACTTGCCGCAAGACAAATTGTCGCCGCCTTTTTTTCTTTTCATCACACTAAGCTTGCCAACAGTGATCGGTCGACCCCAGCGAGGGTCATTCGTCATGCTATTTGCACATACTCGCTTTGGTGAAATATTTATATTATTATAGATTAGATCTTTCGAAAGTTAATTAACTTTTGAAGTAGGATTAAAGTTTGGTTGAATCGCAAGTAAAATTAGTCAATTAAACAAACACACATGGGGGTTACTGGACATCTTTTTTTAAAAGAAGCCGGTGATGTCAACCCGTTCACTACCGGACTATCCCATGAGTGTCTGAGTAGTGAAACATGTTTTAGGAAAACGGTATGGGGGAGGGGGGCTAGGGCGAGCACATATTCTTAGTACTAACTCTAACTTAAGTTTCTAAAAATGATTTTTTAATTTTTGATTTGTTTAAAGTTTTATTTTATTCGAAGTAACTGTAATTATGTGACAGCATCCTATAAGGGGCATCGTATAGGAAGGGATTGTGGAGAGAGAATTCCCCCTTCGATGAAATCTTTTTTTTAGGATGGTCTTTAGGTCATTTACATAATTTTCGTAGCTTTGTAGAAGCACTCACACCAGGGACGAACCTGCCCCAACAAGTGAGGCCTACTGTTTGTACGTGTATACGGTCATTTTAACTCAAAACTTGGCATTAGCAGCGTCATCTCTAGTTAGTGGCATTGGTCATCTCTAGTTAGTGGCATTGGTCATCAATAGTTAGTGGCATTGGTCATCTCTAGTTAGTAGCATTGGTCATCTCTACCTTCACCAACTTCTTTGTTTTCATTATTAAGGTCCATCTCGAATAAGGCCTTGTATGGAATAAAATCGTTGTATCCCCCCCCCCTTTTTTTTCGGTTCGGTCCAAAGATTATTAATATTATTACTGTGTACACCTGGATGGGTCATGGGTTAACACGCTGGTCCCATACTGGCCCATTACACACTCAATTCATGAGTGTTTGATGTCATTATAATCCTTACAAATGAGCCCTTCCTGATTTTTTCGCGATATTAAAATAAATTACCATGGTTCAAAGTAACGTAATAATGAAATTGATGCCAGTAATATTAATAAGTACCGAAGATTATCTGGCTGGAGAAATATAAATATGTTGACAGTTTGACTCTTGCATGATGAACTCACTGTGAATTAAAAAAATCTACCTCCCACCAATTAGAAGGAATGGGAAGAAAAGCACGGTCTATGTTAAACGTCACTTAAACCAGCACCACGGCACGAAATCCAAACGGAAGAACATTTTTACGGGTGTTAGCGTTGTCTGTCAGACGAAAAGCGACTGCTGTTTCATCACCGAATAAAAGCGTTCTTTAGAGAATGACCAAAGCTCACATTGTCTTTAACATTCGTTTACTAAACCACGGTGTCTCATTGTGACTTAGTCTTGGCATACGAATATGATATTGTTTTGATAACAAAAACTAAACATTCTTGAATAATTTGTTTGTGGTTGTTGTAGTTTTCGTAAGAAGAATAATCAACATTAAAAACACTTTTTTAAAAACTAGTCTTATATTAAACATGCACAATTTTTCTACTTTTCAGTCTACGCATTTTACAGTAAGTGCAAAGCCAGCTTACCTTTTGACTATATATCCCTTATATATGAGACATAACTAAAAGTAGTGATTATGTTTAAAGGCGACATTTACAGATTGAAACACAATTATCTCCCCTGGTTTTAAAACTGGGCGCAGGGACGGTTGGGGGTGTGAACAGTGACGGTCGGCGTCAACGCGTGAACTGGGCACGTGAAAAAATATAAACAAATAGTGGGACAGTTCGGATTAAACTTACAAAGCAAGTTAATATAAGACTAGTAAAAAACAAACCCGTAAAAACAATTTGTTTACTAAAAATCCCTTATATATAAGACATAACTAACAGTATTTTTTATTTTCAAACTCTTTACTCAACTTTGCTTCATAACCCTAGGGGGGGGGGACTGAGCTCAGCATGACACGTAAAATGTAAACAAAAGCACGCGGGTACGTCGATGGGTCGCGTCAACTCAAACTTTCACGTGGAAAAAAACAATATCAAACAGTGAATTTGAATTACATACCTCATAAAAGGATAAACTAAAAATGCATTAATTTAATTACGGTACGTTAAATCGATCTGAAAATTTTGATACGATGCATTGTTAGGTCAGACGGGTCCGTGTGCCAAATTTTAGCTCGATCGGATCACAGGAAGTGGGTCATTTTTGACTTTTGTTTTTCTGCCCGCCCGCCCATGAGATGACGACAGAGACGGCCGCGAAGTTAATATAAGAGATTTAATCAAATAAACCCGTAAAAACAAAGTTTTTGACTATAAATCCCTTATATATGAGACAAACTAACAGTATTGATTATTTTCAAACACTACAAACATTTACAAACTGAATCTGTCTTAACTCTACTTTGCTTCATAACCCTGGGGGGGGGGAGAGGGGGAAAAGTCTGGTCACCGATTCGTGTGACCGAGCTGAGCGTGACACGTAAAATGTAAACCAAAGCACGCGGGTACGTCGATGGATCGTGTCAACTCAAACTTTCACGTGGAAAAAAACAATAACAAACAGTGAATTTGAATTACATACCTCATATAAGGATAAACTAAAAATGCATTAATTTAATTACGGTACGTTCGATCGATCTGAAATTTTGATACGATGCATTGTTAGGTGAGACGGGTCCGTTTACCAAATTTCAGCTTGATCGGATTACGGGAAGTGGGTTATTTTGGACTTTTGTTTTTCCGCCTGCCCGCCCAAGACAGAGATGACGACAGAGACGCCGGTGAAGTTAATATAAGGGATTTAATAAAATAAACCCGTAAAAGCAAAGTTTTTGACTACAAATCCCTTATATATGAGACATAACTAACAGTATTGATTATTTTCAAACACTATAAACATTTACAGACTGAATCTGTCTTAACTCAACTTTGCTTCATAACCCTAGGGGGAGGAGGGATGGGTGGGAGGGGGAGAGGCGAAAAGTCTGGTCACCGATTCGCTTGACCGAGCTCAGCAGTGACACGTAAAATGTAAACAAAAGCACCCCGGTGCTTCGATGGGTCGCTTCAATGCGTCAACTCAAACTTTCACTTGGAAAAAAACAATAACAAACCGTGAATTTGAATTACATACCTCATATAAGGATAAACTAAAAATGCATTAATTTAATACGTACGTTCGATCGATCTGACATTTTGATACGATGCATTGTTAGGTCAGTCGGGTCCGTGTGCCAAATTTCAGCTCGATCGGATCACGGGAAGTGGGTCATTTTTGACTTTTGTTTTTCCGCCCGCCCGCCCATGAGATGACGACAGACAGAGACGGCCGCGAAGTTAATATAAGGGATTTAATAAAAAAAGACCCGTAAAAACAACGTTTTTGACTATAAATCCCTTATATATGAGACAGAACTAACAGTATTGATTATTTTCAAACACGAAAAGATACAGACTGAATCTGTCTTAACTCAACTTTGCTTCATAACCCTGAGGGGGAGAGGGGAAAAAGTCAGGTCACCGATTTGCTTGACCGAGCTCAGCGCGACACGTAAAATGTAAACAAAAGCACTCCGGTTCTTCGATGGGTCGTCAAAGCGTGAACTCAAACTTTCACGTGGGAAAAAAACAATAACAAACCGTGAATTTGTATTACATACGTTATATAAGGAAAAACTAAAAATGCATTAATTTAATTACGGTACGATCGATCGATCTGAAATTTTGTTACGATGCATTGTTAGGTGAGACGGGTCCGTGTGCCAAATTTCAGCTTGATCGGATCACTGGAAGTGGGTCATTTTCGACTTTTGTTTTTCCGCCCGCCGGCCCATGAGATGATGAGATGACGACAGACGGACAGAGACGGCCGCGAAGTTAATATAAGGGATTTAATAAAACAAACCCGTAAAAACAAAGTTTTTGACTATAAATCCCTTATATATGAGACATAGCTAAAAGTATTTACAAATATTTACAGACTGAATCTGTCGTAGCTCAACTTTGCTTCATAACCCTGGAGGGGGGGGGTGGTAGAGGGGGAAAAGTCTGGTCACCGATTCACTTGACCGAGATCAGCATGACACGTAAAATGTAAACAAAAGCAAGCGGGTACGTCGATGGGTCGCCTCAAAGCGTTAACTCAAACTTTCACGAGGGAAAAAAACAATAACAAACCGTGCATTTGAATTACATAACTCATATTAGGATAAACTAAAAATGAATTAATTTAATTACGGTACGTTCGATCGGTCTGAAATTTTGATACGATGCATTGTTAGGTTAGACGGGTCCGTGTGCCAAATTTCAGATCACGGGAAGTTGGTCATTTTTTACTTTTGTCTTTCCGCCCGCCCATGAGATGACGACAGGGATGACCGGCCGCGAAGTTAATATAAGGGATTCAAAAAGAGGCGTCACTATGGTTGTGTCGCCCAGTGCGGTAGCTCATGGTGTCNATAGTCTAAGTCTAGTCTAGTGATAAATGTCTAATGTATAATTATAATTAATGTATAAAATAAAAGGCCGATGGTAGACACCGCGTAACGCGCGGTGTCCACTCAGTTGGGTGGATGACACGCAATACAGTCTGTTTATTTTGGTATACCCAGTCCACCTTAATAGCTTAAAGATTAATTTGGTAAAAGCAAAGAGAACGGTGCGCTCGATAAATCATATTTTTGGTTGCTATATTATTATTATATTTGTTGTTTTTTCTATTTAAACATTTAATTTAATTTAAAAATAGACAACTAAACCTAACCCAGACCCTAAAACTGAAACTACAACCTTAAAAAAAAAGACTCAAACGAAACTCTTTTTCTATTTTAATTTAAAAAATAGACAACTAAACCTAACCCAGACCCTAAAACTGAAACTACAAACTTTAAAAAAAAAGACTCAAACGAAACTCGAACCGCCACCTAGAGTTCAAGAATCTAATGTCCTAACCATGAGACCACAGAAGCTCATGTACCGTTGGAATTTTTAAAAATCTTATAAATAAAAAAGAGCAAAATGTGACGTCACGTTTACGCGACACCCAAGCTTTACAGTGGATACCGCGCATTGCGCGGTGTCTACCCACTTCGAAAATAAAATACTTAATAGCCCATAAATTATAATATTGTAGTGGAGGTGAGCCATTTTCATATATAATAAATTAAATATGACATGAATTTATGATTTTGGACACTCCCTTCATCACTTGTCTCTACCTACTCATACTCATACTCTGTTAGTCTTCCGAGCCAACATTGTTCTGTACAGTTCAGTGTACTTATCAGACTTATCTGAATACAGTCTACAGAGCTACAAAATAATCCTAATAATTTAATAATATTAATTTTTTAGATAATGGAGAGGGCGAGTTGCGTTCTAAAAATAAGTTAGATAAAAAGAGCCAACTTACTTGACCTTGTCATATGTAATTGCAGTTCTCTATGCACTCTTGCGCACCTACTTCCATATTTTTTGGTTGAATTACACAAACAAATGTATTTAATATTTTTAAAAATATATCAGTATCTCTCTTTGATTTACATTGATAGACATTAACAGTCTACTCACAATCACATAAACTTAGACCCCAAGCCAATTTGTTAGTATTACTAACACTTCTGTTAAAAATCCATTGTATACTAATATTAAATGAATACTGAACTGAGTCAACAGGTTACTGTAACCAAGTTAAAGTCTTGGTCACAATTTAAACAATACTTTTAATTTAATTCAGTAAAGAAACCAAAGTATTATAGTGGAGCAGTTTAAGCTTGGCTTTAATAGAGGACGGCCATCTGCAAGTAATTTTCCAGATACTGTATAATGTCTCTTTCGTAATTAACATGGACCATGTATAATTATACTATTGTCTATTAAATGAGTACTTGCTTCAGATTTTTATAGCAATGAAGCAAATTTTAACAAAATAGTTGCACAAATTAAACTTATCTATGAATGAAGTATCTATGTCTATAAATGTTGTTTCCTTTTTTTAAAATCCCTTATATTAACTTCACCGCCGTCTCTCTCTCTGTTTTGGGCGGGCTGAAAAACATAAGTAAAAAATGACACTTCCCGTGATGCTATTAAGCTGAAATTTTGCACAAATACTCGTGTCACCTAACAATGCATCGTATCAAAATTTCAGATCGCTCGAACGTACCGTAATTAAATTATCTCTACACAACATATGCAATTTAATTTCACAGTTTGTTATTGTTTTTCTTCCACGTGCCAGTTGAGTTGACGCCACACGTCGATGTCCACATAGTTAATACTTTTAGTTATGTCTCATACATAAGGGAAATATAGTCAAAAACGTTGTTTTTACAGGGTTGTTTAATTTCTTCTGAGTTCCATTATCTAGATAGATAATCTATCACATATAGTTAAAATATTTTTATATGATAAATTATAGTCTACTATTTCCTTACCTCTTGATTTGTTCTGTACAGTTTTTCATGGTTTTGTCATGTTTTTGTGGTGAACTTTAGTTCCTGAAAGTTGGTTTGTATGTGTTTGCATTTAATATATTATATGCTTGTTACTTGGGTCCCAAGAGAGCTTTCTTTGGATTTTCCTTTTTTTTGTTTTTTGTCATGCTATTAATTTTTGTATAGGATAACTTAGAACTATTTACCAGCTTTCAAGCTGCCGGGTAGCAGAAAAAGTCTTCCGCTCTGCTACTTTTTCTTAGTTTAGTTTTCAGTTGCACTTACATTTAAATTAATATATGACTAATTTTTTTTATTTTCTAGATTAGAGACAAATAAATGTGCTATACTGCGTTTATCTGGACCACTTAAGAAACAGTATGCTAAGGTAGTGAAGATAAATTATTTTTGTTTACCTCATTAAATTTTATGTTATGTTAAAACATTAAAATAAATCCAAAATGTGAAAACTAATTTTTCAAATATGTTTCAGGATCATAATCTTGACTATGAGCGGTTGTTAGATGCCACTGATTATAAAGAACAATTCCGTCAAGATATGATTAGTTGGGGAGAAGAAAAGAGAAGGCAGGATCCTGGATTTTTCTGCAGACTTGCGATAGCTGATGAAAGTTCTCAAAAGGAGATTTGGATTATAAGTGATGCAAGAAGGCTGAGTGATGTAGAATATTTCAAAGAAAATTACATGAAATCTGTCTTAACTGTCCGAGTTCATTCTAATTTAGTTGTCAGAGAACAAAGAGGATTTGTGTTTACCCAAGGTACGGCTTAATAACTTGCAACAGCTACTTTTTGTACAGTAACTTCCATACTACATAATAAGGTTGTTAAGGGAGGTTTACAGGCTCAAAATTTAAAAAATAAATTTTTTCACCTAATTTTTATTATTACAATTTTGGTTAGTAAAATATCTTATGAATCGATGTTATTGTGTTTTATTTGAATACGATTAATCAAAGTATTTTAAAAATAATTTAATTAGAGGGGTGTGTAGGCATCAAACTTTAAAAAAAAATTTTTTGGGTCTGGTCAGAGCCTCTGCAAGCCTACTGCCAGTTACGTAACCCCCCACTGTTTGGCATAAAAATGTTCACAGATTCGCGGGCTATCTTCCCAACGTAATGACTCACAAATCTAAAAATAAACCTTTCCTTTGTGATGCATACAATAAGGCTAATTTTTGAAGGTTGGGCGTTCTGATTCGTCAAAACGATCACGTGATGCATTTTTCCAATATGGCGGCACTTATGTTCTCTGGATTCGACCTATTTGTTTACGTAGTAACGGTTCAAGATATTCATTATTACAAGTTTTATTTGAAGTTTTTGGATGATAAACGTTGATAAAAGGTATGTATAACTAATATATACTATCATTTATACTTTTTATATGATGGATTGTTCTAAGTAACGCCAAGTACATACATAAACAGACTCTAACTCTAGTCGGACTAGTCGTAGCCATACCATGCGTCTAAGGCAAGGCAAGGTCTAGGTCAAACTATGCCTGTCCCTGTACTGTAATTTTAAGTTAAACTACACTGTACTAAATACCATAACTAGCAAGCTTATCATCGCAATACATTGGTAAACAATTTGCCTATATCAGGGTGTCCACCGAAGTCGGAAAGTCGGATTTTAGTCGGATAAAAATTTTGTGGTCGGATAAGTCGGATTTTAGTCGGATAAAAATTTTGTGGTCGGATAAGTCGGATTTTGGTCGGATAAACGATCCTCGGTCGGATAAACAAAATCTCGGTAGGATAAACGTTCCTCGGTCGGATAAAAGATAGAAATAAATGAATGACGAAGCTCACGTTGCACATTGTTTTGGTTTGGAAATACCAATAGTTCGCAGCAGTATAAAAACTGTTGTTTACCTATGACAGAGTCCCCTGTCCATATCGATATCATATCGTATATATCTATAGTTTTATTTTTTTTTAAATGTGTGTTTTAAAACAAAAGTCGAAAACTAAACTTATACAAACAAATTACAGATATTAAACAAAATAATTCTCGTTAAAGATGGCATTGTAAACATAAAGTGCACTGTGATTGAAACAGATAGAAATTGTGAAATTGCTTACGCTTAGCCATAGTGCCCATAGTATAGATCTAGTAACCGCGTAATAGTAATTAGTGTGATATACTAGATCTAGATATTCATATTAGGATTTTGGTTAAAAATATATCATGATCTGAGTAAATAATAGATATCTATTTACTTTTGTTATATCTCCAAAAAATTTATGGGAGCAGTGTTAACTACGATTTTTGTGCTTATTGTTTAGCTGCTTTAGCAGCAGTCGCCATTTTGTCTGCTTGAAGTCAATAGATCTCTCTAATCTAGTATTTTGTGAAAATTAAAAACGAAAAAAAACCTTAGGCTTAGCCTAGCCACGTCTAAAATCTAGATCTAGTTCAGTTAATTTCTTTTAAAATATTTAAACAGTCACGGTATGCCAAAGTCACAACTATTAAAGCAACTATTTAAATAGGTTTAGATCTAGATTCTGTTTCAAATCAAAGCTTATTTTTTATGATTAAATTGATTAAAAATCAGTCCTGTTCAGTGTTGAAAATTATGTGCTAAACATATAGAAATCTAGATTCTAGTCTAGTTAAATGGTTACAATTTAAAGTGTGTTAACTAACAGTTTTTAGGGTAGGCTGCAGTAGGCAAATTCTTGACTAAAGTCTTAAGACTAGTTTACTTTTTGTCAGTTTAAATTTGTTCCTTACTTCACTATCCAGATATTGACAATTTGTATACTATTACAAAAAACACTATCAATCCCATCAACATGGGGAAATGTTATTTTAATTCAGACTGGTTAAAAGACACTTCTTACTCTGAGTGGCTTGAACAACTAAGTGAAAATCGTGAAAAGTTCAAGTGCAAGTACTGTGGTCAAGCTTACCTTATAGGATCGTCAGGCATAAAAGCCTTGAACACCCATATGTCTTCACAAAAGCACATGCGGGCCAGTGCAAGTCATCGTGGTAGCAGTTCAATGCTTAGTTTTGCAACAAAATCAACACCTCCATCATCTCTGAATCAGACTGCCACTTCAACTACATCTAATCCAACTTCAACTACAACTAAACAGCCAACTCTTAAAGTTGCAGATACTCTAAAAGCAGAGGTTAGGTGGACAATGCACCTAGTTTCTAGCCACTCCAGTGCTCGAAGCTCAGACGACATAGGCAGCATTTTTCAACAGATGTTTCCTGACTCGGATATAGCCAAACAGTTTACCTGTGGACGTACCAAAGTAGGTTACTTAGCTACGTTTGGCATAGCCCCTGCTATCAGAGATGCCATTCTAGACAGTTTGAGAGACAGTGTTACTTATGTGATAATGTTTGATGAGAGCCATAACGCTGACCTTGGTAAAAAGCAGCTCGATGTTCACGTGAGATTTATTGATTCTGAAGGTATGGTGAGATCAAAGTATATAGACTCCTATTTCCTTGGACATGCTTCTGCAAATGATATCATGATTCACTTGAGGTCTTTCATTGAGAAAGCAGGAAGTCAAAAGATTTTGCAGCTATCTATGGATGGACCAAATGTTAACTGGAAAGTGTTTAAAACATTGTGCAAAGAAATGGAGGATGATAATGGAATGAGTTTGATTAATATTGGCTCTTGTGGCCTGCACACGGTGCACAACAGCTTTAAAAAGGGTGTTGAGGATTCAGGTTGGGGTGTGGAAGATGTTTTAAAGTCTCTTTATTACCTCTTTAAGGAATCACCAGCCAGGAGGGAGGACTTTTTTAAAGTAACAGAGGCCTCCAAACTTCCTCTCAAGTTCTGTGGACATCGTTGGTTGGAGAATGTTCCAGCTGCTGAACGAGCACTGCAAATCTGGCCAGCCATTTTACGCTACCTGTCTGCAGTAAAAAAGGGAACAGTCAACAAGCCTGGGTGTAAGAGTTTTTTAACACTGGTAGACAAGGAAGGGGACTATCTGTTCAAAGCTAAGCTTCACACCTTCATATTTGTAGCCAAGATTGCAAAACCCTTTCTTGAGAAGTTTCAGGCCGATGCTCCACTGTCACCCTTTCTTGGTGCAGACCTCTTCGCCATGACCAAAAGACTCTACAGCCTTATCTTAACTCCTGAATATGTGATGACAGTGACTAAAGCTTCACACCTTAAAATACCCAAAGACCTGCCATCCAATGCTTTCAAACGGGAGGCAGACTTCAGCTTAGGTCACCAGGCAGAAGTCATTCTGAAAGAACTGAAAGAAGCAGGGAAGGTTTCAGAGCTTAAGTTGAAAGATTTCAGACAAAACTTCCTCAAATTTATAAAGGGCATGGTTAACAAGATTCTTAGCAAGTCACCCCTTAAGTATGACATTGTCAGTTTCATACAGTGTTTGGACCCAACTGTTATCACACTTGAACCCATCAAAGCCAAGAAACTGTTCAAGAAAGTGACAGAGCATCTCAGCCTTACGAAATGGATCCAGGGTGATGAGGTGGATCAGGTGTTATATGACTTTGAGACCCTGGTAGATAGGCTGTCTCAATCAACAGTGAGGTACAATGGTGAGCGCCTAGATGAGTTCTTCATTGAACATGGTCAGTTGGATAGTTCACCTGCATTGAAAAAGGTAATCCAGATGGTCCTGCTGCTAAGCCATGGCAATGCTGATGTTGAGAGGGGTTTCTCAACCAACAAAGAAGCAACTGTAGAGAACCTGTTGGAAGAAAGTTTAGTAGCTAAGAGACTGATATGTCAGTATGTCAAGGACAACGGGCCTTTGGCTGAGATTCCTATCAACAAAAAAATGTTAGACTACTCTAGTAAGGCCCACAAAACCTACATTGATGCTATAGATAAGAAGAAGAAAGATAAAGAAGAAAGTGAGCAGACTGGGAAAAGGAAGAGAAAGGCAGAAGAAATCACAGACATGAAAGCAAAGAAGAGGAAGATAGAGCTTGATATTGATCTTTTAATCAAATCTGCTGATGAAATTATAGAAAAGGCAGTGAAGGAAACAGGAAAAGATGTACATGCTTCAATTGTAAAAAGCTTAGCTTTTAAGAGTGATGCCACAAAGAAGAAAGAGGAGGTAAAGGCTCTAGCTGCTCTCATCAATGAGAGGGAGGCTGAGCTGAAGCTTTAAAATGCAGCTGTCTATTGTAAATTGTTTATAAACTGTATATATAGTGTAAATAATTTGAAATTATTTGTTTTATAAATCAACTTTACCAATGAACAATTTAAGTACAATGATAAGTTCTTTAAGGATGAATAATTTGACTATACGGATATCAAGTACGTAGTACAGATGTGATCCTCTAGTCTAAATGAATACATTGCTGAAGTAGAATGAAGGTATGTAGTTGTGTTCTTGTCAGTTTTTAGGTTACTTTTTTACAAAATATGTTAACAAAAAAACATACAATACTGCAAGTTAAATTTTTACTTGTCGAATATATACTTTTACTTGTCCGAATAATAACTTTTACTTGTCGGTTGGATGGTAGGATTTTTTGGTGGCTGGTAGGATTTTTTTGGACCAGATTTGGGTGGACACCCTGTATATAATGTGCTAAGTCTAAGTAAATTATTGTTAGGCCAGTAGACTTGAGTAGAGTAATAGTATAGTGATAGTGTAGACAGTAGACTGTCTCAGTGTCTCATCACCTATGAATGCCTATGATAATATCATTGATAATGATATTGTTTACTAAAAAGATGAAGCTATAAATAATAATACTAAATAATAAAAATTATATAATTTATTATATAAATAGTTTTAATAAAGTAGAAGTAAAGCAATCCTTAACAGATTTTTTTTTACATTATTAAATTTATTATGATAACATGGGTACGCTTGAGACTTGAGAAATTAAAATAGCATTTTTAAAGTACTTTGATAAATAACTATTTTGACCAAAATAAATGAATGTATAAGTTATACTACTATAAGTTGATAAGTTTTAAAAAATATATTTTGCAATTGATACAAGTAATTAATACATATTTTTTCATTTCAGATTGCAGAAAAGAATCCTGCCTATACTATATCCAGATCGATGGGCTAAATTTCAAAGTTTCAACTAGACAACCAGACAACAAGCACAATCATCAATCAACTTCTACGAAATATCTCTGCCACTTCACTGCTAAAAAATATTCATCATCATCATCTTCAAATGCATCTCTATGTATTCCCTCTCTGTCAGTATTGAGAAGAAAACTGCCACATTTTTGTGATAGCTATTTCAACAATACAATCTACAACCATTGTAGATATACAGTGTTTACACTCTCTTGTTGCATGGCTGAGACAGCAATGAACTTTGATTTACAGTGGACCCCCAGAGCTCTCAAGTACTACATGTTTGCAAATAACTCTTCTGTATGAATTCTAACTTAGCTCTGGTGCATTTACTTGCAGAAAGTGCTCACCAAAATGAATAGAGCTCTCCTACCGATAGGTGTTTCACTCTTTATTGGCATAGGATACAATAGGTTAGCCAAATTCAGTCATATTGGGGATAGAGATGATGTTGATGAAAATTACAATGTAAAGCTCTGGTGAAAAAACTAACTTTGAATCAGTAGCTCAAGTAAAGTTATCAAATTATACAGACCATGATATTGATATGCAACTGCAAGCTATGAGGGCACTTGTAAACTTGTGATTGACATGAAGACTGGTCTGGTGTTAGACTTATACTGCCATGTAATGTCAAGATTTTGTCAGGTAAATTTAAATATTAGGCATAATTAGCAATAATGAACATAATCAATCAACATAATTCATAATGATATGACAGATGGTGTTAGACTTATACTGCCGTGTAATGTCAAGATTTTGTCAGGTTTATTTCAACTAATAACTAACAACAATGCTATGGAAATATTAGGCATAATTAGCAACAATGAACATAATGGAATGATATGATAATTTAGGTAACCATTCATTTTGCTGTAAAATTTATATTTCTCATAAATATCTTCAGCAATGTACCCCTGTTGGAGACAGCATGATGAGACTGGCTTTCCCACAGCAGAAACAGTACTAAATATGAAGACCACAAACCAAATACCATCTAGGGCCATGGAAGCAGTTGGAGATTATGTATAGCAAGACGGAACTGGTGTGACAATCAACTCTTGTGTCAGATGATCACACAAACACATTATCTGCTCGGACTGAAACCAGAGTCTAATTATTCACACTAAAAACATTTGCTTATATTCAGCTCATTATTAGTTATTATTACAATTAAAAAGTGTACTTAGAATTATTGTATCTTAAATTAAAGTGTTTATGTATTGATAATATGATTTTTAATTTTTAAAAATTTTTTTTGTGTGTGGGTCTTGAAATTAATTTTTAAAAATTTATTCACACATTATTTTTACCCTCATTACAATCTGAAATTTATCACCCATATTTGCAAATATTAAAAATGATAGTTTTCTAACAATTTAATAAAATATTTGAATGATATCTTGATACAAAGTTGTTTTTATGGTTTTTCTCCGCTATTTGTTGTTGTTTTTTTCAACACCGTGGACTGTGTATAATTTTTGTCTGTAAAGATAAGGAGCTCAAATTTGGCACATATGTAGCTAGCATCATTTACCAGGTTCTCAAGAGAGCTTTTTACTCTATCTCTTTTAGATGACTTTTTAAAAATATAACTATGTATTTTAAATTCTATATATTTATCCCATTATTTTTCATGACCCCCAAGGCTGTAAGACATTTTCAAAAGTATTTTGTTTACATCAAAACGCTCTCTCGAAAACCTTTATAATATCATAAAGATCATCAGTGCAAAGTTTAATCATTGTAGCTTCAATGGATTTTGAGTTATGATGGTTATAAAAATATGGTTAAAAAGTTACATAATCATAATTAAATTCATCAAAAACATTTTTCATCTATTGAAACCCACATAAGTACACAAAACATAAAACTATTACTTAAATCTTGTAATTAAAGAAAAAAGTTTGTAGCCTGTAAACCCCCCTTAACGGTTAACCGGTTCTCAGATCAGGACCGGTCCCATTTAATCAGAACCGGTTAACCGCAACTCTACGGTTGAGATGCAGGGCAACATACGAGACTACGAGCGACGGTGACATATCACTTTCTCTATATTCCGGTATATAAATAATATACACGTAATCACTATTAGTTTAGTTCGCCTACGGCTAAGGAATGTTTTTTTAAATATTTGCTTAGTTGTCGAGGCACAGTGCCCGTTTGATGTGAATAACAGTCAAGGCCGCGACCGTTCCTATTTATATAAATTATAGTCTATTTCTTATAAAGTCGAAGAAAGCTATAAAAGCATATGACCCCGTGACCTATCGGCATTCTCTGGTCACCGGTTTATAGTCTGTTTCCCGCATCAAAAAAATTGATAGGCGCGAGCCGCTTAGTGCAGTACCTATGAGAGTCATTTGATAGACGTAGCAAAGATACCGGGCGATTAATCGGTCCTCAAATTCGAGTTCGGTCTTTTAGTGAGTTTTTCTGCAAGTCAAAGGAATTTGACGTAAACTTACCAAATTAATATAAAAACTGATATTTTCTTTTAAAAAATGTAATTGTTATGCGTTGGAAGGGGAATATGGCGAGTGTAGCTCAAACCCTATTGGAACAGGAAGGATGGTGGGATAGTCATATTCGCCGCAAAATTCAATAATTCTGGAGAGTTGACGATTGAAAAATATTATGGTATTTAAATAAATTCCATTTTATCACTGTTTACTCCGTAAGCTTTGTAATTTTATTTTTTTTAAATTCGCGAGTTGACGGGCATCACACACAAGACACGAGAGGTAAACATGACATCCCAGTAGGCGAGGCGTGGGTTTTTTAAACTTAGGAAAAATACCTTGCTAACTTTAACGAACGGTTTAACCGGTCCTCTTATTTAGAACGGTTAATCACGAAACCTAAAAAAAAATTGACTATTAACCATCACTGTTTACTTAATTCTTTGGAATTTTTAAATTTTTTTTTAAATTAGCTGAATTGAGGGCATTGCGAAAACATTCTCTTGTTGGTTCTCAAAACATAAGGCATATAGGGACTTGTGGTTAACTGGTCTTTTTTTTTAACAGTTAACCGGTCCTCAAAAACGAGCTGTCTTAACAACCTTACTACAACTACATAATATAGTTAAAGTTCATTTTTAAAACAATACATTTTCTTGTATAACTTATTATTTTCAGGTATTGATGATGCTGAGTCTGAATGTGGTTTAGATTCTGGTGTTGATTGGGACATTGTCATCCAAAACAATGGAGATGAGAAGGAACTTGAAGATGGCATTAAAAAACTTTTAGAAAAAGTGTCTTCCTAACTAATGCATTTAAAAAAAATTTCTTTGATACATTAATTTTTCATGTGTTTATTGCCTTTCATTATGTGTTAGGGGTTTTCCTTTTATTGAAACTCACCAAGCCTATTAAGTGCACATTCTTATGTCGAACCGTAAAATTATCTCCTCATCTTAGCATTTTCTCATCGGTTATGTGGATTCTTTTATGTTGGAGATCCCTAATATCTTGAGCACAAAAAAAAAGTCAAATTTGCCACTTAACATTGGTTATCACACTTTGTTGCTGGGCACCGTGCATGAGAGCTGTTGTGAGCTATGGTGGTGTAAAAGTGCCTTTGATGTCACAAATGGACAATGTGGGTTTTGAAAACTTAAAAGGAAAGATACCTTTTTCACTCCAATAACATTTCACTCACTTTTGTTGAGCTTGTCTGATAAATAAAACGCTATAGCTATTCTGTTTATTTGTTTCCTTCTAAAAATGCCCAGAAGTGTTAAGAGAAAACTGGATAATCGGTCAATAGAGAAAAAATATGAAATCATTCTGCAGCTAGAAAAGGGAACAAAACCGGTAGACCTAAGTCGTCAGCATGGCATCCCAGCTAACACCATTTCAGGATGGAAAAAAAAAGCCGACTTGATCAGGAAAACGTATGAGAAGTCTGTCTTTGATCCAGCAAGAAAAAGACTTAGATTGGCTGAACACAAAGATGTTGATGAGGCAGTGTTTCAATGGTTCACAAATACACAAGCAACAAACCTTCCCACTAGTGGTCCCTTGTTGTTGGAGAAGGCGGAGATTCTTGCTGCAAAGCTAGGACACCCCAACTTTAAAGCAAGTCAAGGGTGGCTGGATCGTTTCAAAAAGAGGCACAACATTGTCTTCAAAGCATTTTGTGGAGCTGCGACTCGACAGGAAAAATTGGGGTCATGGCTGAAGACTCAAATGCACACCATTTTGGATACCTATGAGGCTCAGAACATTTTTAATGCAGATGAAACTGGGTTGTTTTGGAAATGCCTTCCAGACAAGACTATGGCATTTCGTGGGGAGGCTTGCCACGATGGAAACAAGTCAAAGGACCGACTTACAGTGTTGGTTGCTGCTAACATGGATGGAAGCCAAAAACTGCCCCTTTATGTCATAGGAGAGTCCAAGAGTCCCAGAGGCTTCAAGCAGACAAAAGTTCTCCCTTGTGATTACGATGGCCAGCCAAGCGCCTGGATCACAGGCGATCTATTCAGTGCATGGGTGAAAAAGTGGGACCGGAAGTTCAAAGCAGAGAAAAGGAAGGTGGCACTGATTGTGGACAACTGTAGAGCTCACCCGGACGTATCTGGGCTCAAGGCCATTAAGATCTTTTACCTCCCACCTAACACAATGAGTAATCTCCAACCTATGAACCAGGGGATAATCCAAGCTCTAAAGGTGTACTACAGGAAAATGTTGATGCGTCAATACCTGCTCCACGACCAAAAAAAGCCAAAGTACGCCCCTTCCCTTCTAGATGCAATGAACTTCCTGAGATCAGCCTGGAACGACGTGAAGAAGGAAACAATCTCAAACAGCTGGATGCACTGTGTTGTTCAGGAGATATCGTATGATGACTTTCAGGCACAGTGCCATGTAGCAGGTGCAGAAGAAGTTGCGGAAAAATCAAGCCTTACAGATACTATCTTGGAAGAAGAGGCACAGGAGTTAGACATCACTGTCCAGGAATTCAGAGATTACATAGACATCGACAAAGATGTCGTTACTGATGGCGTGATCACCGATGAAGAAATTGTATCAAGTGTGCAGTCTGTACAGGCAAGCACATCTGCATGCGGCAATGACCAAGAAGATGAAAAAGATGCAGATGAAGATATGGAACCCATTCCGTCAGTTGGTGAGGTGGTAAAAATGCTGCAGAAAATTCGATGGTATGGTTATTTTGTAGCAGATGAAACTGTTTTAGATAGCATAAAAAATATAGAAGCATTTGTTTGCAAGCAGATTGTTAAAGACAGAAAGCAAGTTAGCAATTAAACATGTTAGACTTTGTAAAGAAACCATAGTATGTGCGATACTTATCACCTTTTTTGTCATTTAGTGAGCCATCTATGTTATGTACATTATTGTATTTTGTATACAGGTAAATCTCTGCTAATAGTTTGTTCAATTATGACTTTTGTTGTTAGCAAACATGTAATGATGATGTATGTATGCTTACATAGCATGCTAATGTCTTCATCAAACAAATCATCAATTAACACTGAAATATTTGATAATTATGCTTTAAAATTAATTCAATTACATTAAATTTTCATGTCAAAACCCTTCAGAGTTGCTGTTATTAAATACCTCAACGTTCAAGTTGCAGACTTGTTATCTTTTGCAACCATTCCTTCAACCTCATGATTCCACTTCTACTACTACTATGTTCCCAGAGTTTCATTCAGAAAAAAAGGTCGTGTGAAAAAAAAGTATTTAAATATTGCTAATGGCTTCATCAAACAAATTGCAGTTTTGCTATTGTGTAAAAAAACATCAAAAATCATGTGCATGTAATTTATTATCTCACAAGTACACCAGGGTTGGCGAACGGGGGTAAATTACCCCATTTGGGGTAAAAAGGGAATTCTTGGGGGTAATAGAGACTCATTGGGAAAATAATAATAATGACCCCTCTCCAGTCCATGACGGACTATGGGGCATGCGAAGTAGCGTTCACAACTTTTATTTAGCCACCACTAACAAGCAAGGGATTGTGTGACTAGCACAATGCCCAGGGGGCCTTGCCAGCACTGAGGATAGAACCCGTGACCTGCTTCTGTCTCGAGATATATTGAAAATCCCTCATGTGTGCTTGGAAGATAAGCCCACCATCGAACCGGTTACTTCCAGAAAACGCACTCTAAAAAATGCAAGTAAATTATTTGCTATTCAGCTTGACTTCATTAGTAATTCGCAGTTTATGGTATATGTTCGCAACAAAGGTTTTGAAATAATTAAAAAGGAAATGTTTTGTGCTCCTCTCGAATTGCCATGTCAAGGAATTGATGTATTCAATAAAGTTAATGAATATTCATAAGGTTAATTTAAAATTGGAAAACTGTATTGCTGTATCTGTTGATGGAAAGCTTAGTAAATGTATAACATATAAACAGGGTATTAATTAGACAGGACGTAACACAACAGCGAAAGTTTCGACAAAGAGCCTTCCTCAACGGACAAATAGTACACAAATAAAAAGAATATAACTTATTATAACGAAAGAATAAAAACACTTAGCTGCGGTGAAATCCAAGTAGTCCAGTAGAGATAAAGTAAGGAGAGAAAAGTAAGAGCTTATATAGGAAAGGATAGGGTGGGTGTGGCCAATCAATCAGGTTGTCGGTGCAAACAACGTTGATCCCATGTGGTGTAAGAGTCCCATACTCATGGATTAGTCTATTCTCCAGACTGACCCGGCCGGGTGTGTTTGTTCAAGAAACCATGGCGGTGACAGACATGTCATCGACGATCATGTGGTCACGTCCATTGAAGAGTCGGGAGACAGGACACTGTTTGTCTTGTTTAATGGGACGTACATGCTCAGCGAGATGGCAGGAGAGTAACCTCCCCGTCTCACCTATGTACTTCAAAGGACAGCGCTTACACACAATGGTGTAGACCACATTGCGGCTGGTACAAAGATAGCCATTCCTAATCTTGAATATCCCCTTAGGGAAGACTATCTGGTCCGTCTGGGTAACAAAGGGACATGTCTTGCAGCGATTACGGCCACATGGCTTGGTGCCCAGATGGGAGGACGGAATAAGCAGACGGCTGAGAACCAATAGGTCTTGCAGATTTTTGCCCCTCCTGATACAATGAGGGGTGGGGTGGAAAATATGTTGTTTGTCTCAGGGTCCGCGAGGAGGATCGTGCGGTTTTTCCAAAAGATTTCCTTGGCTCTGATGTGGGGATGGTATGTGAGAAACGATTTGCTCCTCTCATTACTATCACTGCGGCGTGATACAAGGGCGTCGGCACGAGTGAATTTTTTAACTCGCTGAAGTGCAGATTGAAGTATAGCTTCAGGGTAAGGCCTTTGTCTAAAAAACTCCACCATTTCCAACGCCTTTTCCAAAAAGTCCTCATTAGATTGAAACAGCCTATGGAGGCGAAGAAGTTGTGAAGAGGGAATAGAATCCTTACACTTACAGGATTTGGGATGAGACGAGGGATAGAGTAGGTACTTAACAACATATATGGAATCTTATCAAAATTCTTTAAATTTTTGAAAATTTGAAATGCACCAGTATTATATTTAACTTTAAAAAATCTTAGGTTGCATTTTTTTTAAAGATTATATTTAACTTTAAAAAATCTTAAGTTGCATTTTTTTTTAAGATTCAAAAATGCTGTTTAGTTTAATTTTAACCATTGAAAATTCATTAGTGCTAAATTGTAAAACCTTAAACTTAAAACAATGTCTATGAGGAATTTCATTAAAAAGAAAAAGATATTAAATATGTTAAACTTAACTGTACCAATTAAATTACAATGTATAATTTTACGCAATTGTTTATTGTTTCTCTTATCCTAATGCTAACGTCTGAGAGAAAAAAAGACATCTCAACCATTCCTTGTTACTGATGGAGTCAAAACAAGATTGTTGCATGACACCAACACTGATCAGCATCAGTTTGTATGACATGTTGGCTGATGCTTTTGAAGAGGGATACATTGTAACAGGCGCCAGATATAAGTTCAGATAGAACTAATGTTAACTGCAGTGCACTAAATGCTAGACACCATCATCAGGGACTTTTTGTATGCAGGCAGCCTTTACATTGAGACAGATAATGCAATCGCTAGAAAATCTTGGATGCCTGCAAAGCTTACATTGCAACAAATCCTAAGCATCAAAGATCCTATATATAGATGTACTTGCACATACACATTACAAGTCTCCACTCAGATACCAGTATTTATCTTACTAATTAGTCCCCCTTTGCAGCCCAAAACATTGTGCTAGGTCATGTGGCTCTTCTGTGCTCACATTGCGGCTCACGCACCATCTATTTTCATCTATGAAACTATTGAAAGATATTCGATGCTACAAGGATTACTGGAATATTTCCCAGCCAGGTTTAATGAACCATAGTACATGTACTTCAATGCAGCTCTCTATAATTTTTAATATTTTACAATGGCACTTACTACAGGTCTGGCCAGCCCTGTGCTAGAGTGTCTAAAGACTGCTTTCCCCAAAGGTTACTTAAACAGTGCAGATAGGTTGGTGCTGCTGGAGGACAAGTGATTTTTTTAAACACTGAAAGCATTTTTAAAAGATTTAATATTGCCCCTGGATAGGTGGAAAGGGTCATGTAAATGTAAAGATCAAGGCTTGAGGTGCTTCTCCCAAACTAGAAAAGCCTAAGCTAATGGTGCACATTTATTGGGCTGCGGAAATTAACGATTAATTAATCGTTAAATTTTTTTGATTAAAATTATTTTAATCGATAAAAATTCGATTAAAATTAAAGAAAATATTTATAATATTTCAAAATTTTTTTATTAATAAATAATTAATTATTAATAATCCTATATAATAAAAGGCAAGTTTCTGTCCTTTCTGTTCGGTCATCTATAGCGATTGGTCCCTCAAACACATATGACTCCTACAGCCAATCATATTGAACACGTTTACGCCACTTACGCGGACGTTCAAAACGAGTTATTTTTGGGGCAGTATTTCTTCCAAGACTTTATTTTGAGTTATGCGCGTTGGGAATTATAACAAAAAGCTCTGTTTTTACGAGTTATTTATTTTAATTATAATGAATAGTATTTTTGACGCGATGCACATGTAATGCCGGTCGAGACGGCCATTGGAGGGGAGTTACAACATGCCACCGAACGGTGGCGGAACGTCCTTGGACGGGCTTTGTTGCTCGTTAATAATAATTTATATATTTTTTTACGTACAAACTTCTCCCATGTAACATTATAATTTATTTTATTACTTTATGTGGACCGGCAGACGTCAACTAAAAAAATGGGCTGACAGCATCAGCGCAGTTAAATTTAAACATATAACTAGAAAGTTGAGCAAAAATTTTGTTTTTAAGCTAACTGCTGATGGCAAAGTCGAAGATGGAGAAAAAATTTACTGTGTTCACTGCCATAAACAATTCTCTTTCAAAGGATCAAATACATCTCTGAAGTACCCCCTTCAGCACAAACATCCACTCAAGTATCAACACATTGTCATAAAATTTAGTTCAAAATATTCTTAATTTTCAATGTCCGTGAGAAATGTTCAGTTTAATGACATCATAAATTTCTATTTTTGGCTTTAATCGAAATTATCGATTAATTAATCGATAATTTTTCAAAAGTTAACGATTAAATTTAAATTAATCGATAACAGCCCTAATATTTAATGTTGAAATATTCTCATAAATCTTCTACTTCTACACAAGATGATTTTAAGCAATAATCAGACACCAGATGTTTAAACTGGTCACAATTGAATAAAGTAAAATTAGTTCTGCACAAATGAAACTTCTCATAATCTTATGATCAGTCATATTAATTTTATAATGGTTAGTATTGCATACAATTCTAAGTTACATTTTCTAGAGTCGTTATCATTAATAATGCAAATAACCTGTAAAAGTCAAGTATTGGCAGCAGTACAATAAATTGGCTTCAAATGAACTTAAATGATACAAATACTTCGAAATTTTTTGAACTACTTCCATTAGTTGAGATTGCACTTTGGACTTTTACAGTACAGGCTATCCAATATGGACCCTGCTGTAATGGCCATGCTTGAATTTGAGTAGTTATAATTATTTTTTTTATTTTATTTTTTAAAATCAATTTCTTGGCCTATTTATGTTTGATTGATTTAGGAGTAAGTTTTGTTCAACTGGATTTTCTTGTGAATTTTCCTGCATTCTGATTCTTATCAACACTGTCAGCTTTGTTTGCTCTAAATTATAAAGATTTATTCCATATCATTATTATAATGGAATCTTTAACTTAAATTAAACAAAATTATTTTGCTATTTCAGCTGTACATTTGTAAATAGCATAGAGAGAGAAGGTGAATGTATTTTTATTTCTTTAAAAGTTGAAAGTGGGGTGGTTTATCTTTTTGCAGATTAACCCCATATTTCTTCCATTCCAAACATATTTTAATCTCATAAGATAAGCTGCGGTTATTGATTAAATTAATCTTAATAAATGGTTTTTTGTTTTGATTGCATCATGCTTTTAGTACATAAAGTTTGGAGTAGTTTTTTTTTATTGTTTCGTCAAAATTAATATGTAGCTACATTTTGTGTACTAATTGTGTGGTAAGATTTAGTGTTCAGTGTTAAGCTTAGTGTAGGTTTTAAAATTTTCATAAATAAAGTTGATACAATTTCAAACAGCAGACAAACATATTACAATTACACGTACAATTACAAAGATTTATTTGTAATTCTGAATAAATAATTGTCAATTAAAAAAAGGTGGTAGTTATTTGCACATTATTTTAAAATACATGTAAAATTAAAAAATAACTTCTGTTTGGATCGATAACAAATATATGTAATATTACTTCAACTTTATAAGTAATAATAATATATATTTCTGTCATAAAAACAATGATTTTCATGTGGTTGTTCTTCCCAACAGAATGTATGAGCTAGCATTTCTTCAAATAAAAGAATGGCTAAAAAAGTTCCTTGGCATAAAAAATATGAAATATGGAAATACATACAAACAATAGGGAATTCAACTGATAATAAACAGTTACATGAAATTATTATTTAAAAGGCAAATGGAGAAGTAAAGAACTGGCTGGTGGTCACCATTGAAATTACTAGTCATCACTACCGGGTACTTTGTGACACAACAAACAAGCACAAATATAAAGACTATTTCCACTTCCTCTGTATCTAAACTGCTTCACAAATCAGTTATTTATTATTATACACATAAAAACTCACCCATTCTTCCTTGGGGTTTCCACGATGGCCAGCATCATATAACTAGTGGTCTCTCATACATATGTTAATAAAAATTATAATTGACGATTAAAAAAGGTATTTCACATATCAAATAAAAATATTTAAAAAATGTTCATGGGCACCAAAATGTTACTGGACCTGGAAAATGGTGACCTAAGAATTATATTAAAAAAATATGTTATTTGTGTTTGATTTAGTGGTTTAGGATAATGAAGCTGAGGTAAAAAAAAACATTTCCATTTTACTACTGGTATAAAGTAAGTATAAGCATTTAGTAACATAAAAATATCTTTAATGATTATAACATTCTAGTGTAGAGGTGACTTATGTTCATCTCCTTATAAAATAGAACATCAATATAAACAATGACTGTCTACAGTTATATGGACAAAAAAAAACAACTGAAAATCTGTATGACAATGTGGAATTATCTTGAGTAACACGCGTATAAATTCGATTACTCAAATGATGCAGCTGAAATTTGTGAAAAACTAAAAGATTTTTCAATTATGTTTACAATTACTGAATTTACTGTCATAAAAATTCTGTCAAACCTCAAAGCATTAAACCATTCATTTAATTTGACCACATCCAAGCAACCGCCGCAAATTAAAACAAAAAATCTGAACATCTTATTAAAAAATCGTATGTGACTTGTGGAAAAATTAGTAAAATCTTTCCCATGTAGTTCAACAGATAGTTTAAATAGCAATAATAGGTTAAAACAAATGTCAAAAAGCATTTTTAGACGTTATGTATTTTGCAAAAGCATCAACAATAATCTTTTAAAATTGTCTTGTTTACAGTAAAAAAAAATGTAGCTGCAATGAAATTGTTGGTGATACGCAATAATTGAAAATAATAATATTTTACTAAACATTATTTGACTTTCTCTTTATTCTTCCTCTGTTTTCCCTTTTCTTGATTTTTTTTATCTGAAGGCATTGAAGATTTTTGTGACTGTGGATTATCTGCATCATTGTTGATTTCTGAAATTAAAAGTTAGATCTTAATAGATCTACAACTTTTTAACTTAATATAATTTAACGTTTTAATTGAACACTTTTTATATGTTAAAAACTTAAATATTTGTATCAAGTTCAATGTCAAAAGGTTTTTAAAAAAAAATATTTATCAACTTAAAGTTGCTGGGTGCCACAAAAGCCACACATTAAATATTAATTTTAGACAAATAGGTTATATATAGTATAAAAAATAATTTAAAAAGTTTTGTCGTGTTAAAAAAAAATATTTTTTTTATTATCGTGTTAGTCCCAAGTAAGGCATTTGCCATGTCTTTCCTTAAAATTCTCTTCATTGGGTTGAAAACTTGCCCCTAATTATTAAAAAAATGCTGCCCAGCCTTGGTAACCGCAATGACTTCCCATCTACTATAAGTTTTTCTCCAAAATAATGTGTTACAGTTTAGAAAAGCACTTAATGATAATCACATGGAGTGATATCCCTTTTTAACAAGCTTTTAAAACACCACACATTTTTAAAACACCACACATTTTTAAACCCCCATGAAGTTAAGAATTTCTTTATAAGATATCAGGAATTTTAACTGGGTTTATCATGGTGTCTTTGTGTTATCTATATTATATTACCCCTTAGTCTTAGGTTAATTTTAGAGCCCTCCAGGTTGAGTTCAGAAATCAGTGAACATGTTAAACATAGAAATAGAATTTCAATAGACTTATCCTTACCAGATAAAAGATTAATAGGTTCTTCTAAGAGAGCATCTCGCTGACTCTGTGCCAAGTATCTGTAAATCATTATGTCCAAGTATATATATATATTATAAAGATACTGGGTCAATAATTTATTTAATAACTTACTGTTATTACATTTATTGATGTACTGTACATTTATTATTAATGAACATGAAATTATTTGATAAAACACATAATTCCCAAATGCCTGGTTTAGTTGGAACCAAATTTTCCTTTTTTTAAAATTAAAAAAAAACTTTAAGCAACTGGTATTGGTTTTTCAAAGTAATATAACATGGTCATAATTGTATTATTTGTATCTCTTTTTAGGACTACAATCTTATAGAATATAGTATGTATTTACCTCTGAAGCTTAGATATAATGAAACCGAAACCTCCACAACCTACAACTATTAACACTTGAAGGATAGCATACTGCAAAAATAAAACATTTCAATTATTGTTTTTTTTAAATACTGTATATACTCAAGAATGAGTTGAGATTTTTTTCTTCAAAATATCGAGGCCATAATCAGGGGGTCGACTTTTACTCCCACAACTCATTTTATAAAAGAAATCAGTTTATCATAACTTGTTGAAGAAATTTACAATTATTTTTTAAAAGTGACAAACCCGGGGGTTGACTTATACTATACTGTAATTATTTGTAAATTATCCATCAGAACGATTTACAAGAGTATAAAAAAATATATAGCAAAACGGTAACTATGTTTACCAAATTATGTGGCTAATACCCTTAAAGACCATATAGAATGTTGCAATATTTAGGGCCTTTTAAATCCCGTTTTGTTATTTAGCGTTGAGTTATTATTAGCTACAAAATAAATGTATTTCAATAGCACAACTTTAGGAAACTATTATTGTTAATTCTTTAAAGACTTAGTACATATAGAAGATTTGGTTTAATCAAAATGCATATTCAACCAAATTGTTTTCATGACTGAAATCATGTTCATATCTTACATGTATTGAAGGTTGTACAGCAACAAACTGATCAGCAGCTACTATTAAAGCACCAACTGCAAGGCCAATACATGTATACACTACAGGTTTTTGGGTTGCATCTGTTACATGTAATTTAAGATACAATTTAAAAATTATTTTAATTTTGTAAATACAAATAGTATACGACAAAACAATTTGAAGATAAAATACACAAATTAAATCATTATGTAAGCTTCTTTTATATATATATATACATGTATATATATATCTGTTACAGGCAAAGTGTGAAATTCAGACATTCTATAGAATAACTAGGCAATGTATAGAATGCCTGATGGTTTCAGGCAAAGTATGAAATGATTGCTATTTCATACATTGCCTAGGCATTCTATAGAATGCCGAGTTGTCGTCCGGCAAAGTATGTAATTGGCCTACCCCCGCCATTTTTCCAGCCACTAATGTTGGCGGTGGCGCTTTGGTCGTTGTTTGATGATGGCGATCGAAGCCTGTGAGTGTTGAAAGTTATTGTAAGACAGCGTTTAGTCAGTACAAGGTACCACACCAAATCACAAACAATATTACCAAAATTCTTCTCATGACGTCAGTTTATATCATCCAGCTTAGATTCCACACACGTTCTCCCATAACGTTTCCCATTGGATTGCTGTGTGACCATGTCAGAAGAGAATGTAGTGCTAGGATAGGAATCACACCATGCTGACATGCAATGATGGTTCTATGATGAGTTATCTAAAGTAAGACCCAATGCTGCTAAAAATATTTTTTAAAACCGAAACTGTTACCTAAAGTTGGTGGACGATGAGAAAATGGCAAGAACAACGGGACTATTGGCCGGTGAAAGATTATGATGTCATGATGGTGGAAAATAAGAGTAAGTTGATCTACCCTGTTAAAAAAAGCGTGAGTGCCATTCTGTTTTACGCTGCAGACTACGAGATATTTGAAGTACTTCATAAAGCCCATTTGGCCATTGGTTATGGAGGACGGGACAGAATGTTGAAAGGACTTTCACCCAAATACATGAGCGCTACCCGTCATGATATTGAATTGTGTATTAACCTTAGTGAACCTTGCAAGTAAAAACAAAATGGCGTCAAAAAAGTCATCGTGGTCAAGCCAATGGCTTTTTCTGAATTCAACTCTCGTTATCAAGTCTATCTCATCGACTTTCATTCCCATCCTGATGGGGAATACAAGTTTATCATGGTGTATCATGATCATACCACCAAGTTCGTAGTTCTCAGGGCCCTGAAGACAAAGAGGGTGAAAGAAGTAGCATACCAGCTCGTAGACATATTTACGTTGCTTGGTGCTCCAATGATTCTACAGTCCAATAGCGACAGGGAATTTGCAAACAATGAGGAAAGCAGCCTAAAAACTGGCCCACCTTGAAGATCGTTCATGTTAAGCCGCGCCACATACAAAGCCATGGGAGCATTGAAAGAGCTAACCAGGACATAGAAAATATGCTGTGTGCTTGGATGCAAGATGAAATAACTGGCTACTGAAGTGAGGGGTTACGGTTCGTCCAACTCAAGAAGAACAGAGCTTTTCATTCTGGGATTTAAAAAAAACCATACGAAGCTCTCTGTGGCTGCAGAGCTAAAGTAGGCCTCACATCGTCGTCCCTACCTAAAGTAGGCCTCACATCGTCGTCCCTACCTAAAGTAGGCCTCACATCGTCGTCCCTACCTAAAGTAGGCCTCACATCGTCGTCCCTACCTAAAGTAGGCCTCACATCGTCGTCCCTACCTGACGATGATTTACAAGATGTGGAAACAGAGGAAGACCTGGAAAAAAAAATACAAGAGCGTACATCATGTGTTTTATTTTGTATTACTTCCACTTTAAAATACGTAATCATTAATAAAGTCTTTTGTGTGCTCTTTTACACTTTGCCTAAACGAAATCCGGCATTTTTTTAGAATGCCTGGGCAAAGTATGCAAAATTTATACAAATTTCATACTTTGCCTGAAACCATCAGGCATTCTATACATTGCCTAGGCATTCTATTTCTATAGAATGCCTGATTTCACACATTGCCTGTAACATATATATGAAGACCACAAGGGAAGAAACGGCTATGTGACATTTTTGAATTTTTTTTAGTTATCCCCTGTATCTGATAGAGGGTGAAAAATAGAATGCTCTGCAAGAGGTTTTATGAAAAAAATTATGTCTCTGACCCTATTAAAAATTCAAATCTATTTAGTTAATTTATAACAAATCTGTACATTTTTTAACTTTAAAACTTGAATATCTCAAAACAACAAAAATGTGACATAGCCGTTTCTTCCCTTGAGCTCTTCATATATATATACATGTATATGGTGCCTCTGGAATGGATGTCAAACTGTTTCCTTTGTTGTTCTAAAACCCACCTGCCACAAACTCCAATATTTTTTATAGTAACAATCTGAGTGGAAAAAGAGTTGTATTAAATGGGTGAAAAACACATTTCCTATCAGAATAAATAGTGATTCTTATAAGTGCATTCCTTCAACGTAAGTTTTTCAAATGAATGTATTAATTGCTAAGTTTGCACCTTTCGCTTGCCATTGTTTGTCAGCTTATTCTCAATAAGATATAATTGTTCTTTTCTGCAAGTTATGAATTTTTATACAAGTAATCATTTTTTAAAATTTGATACCTAAATAAATCATGTTAACAGTCAATTTATGAATGAGGAACAATGATTTGGTGTGTTGATGTTAATTTACAATGTCCATAACTTTTAAATGAAGATGTGAATTTAATCTACCTGAGATTTCTTCCCTTACTTTTTCAAATATGATGGGACAATCATGGAATTATTTCAATACATGTAATTCTTAATTTTTTTTTACAGGATTCAATGTCTTACTGATATAATGTCTTCTATTTAAACTTCAAGTAAACAAACCTTTTAAGTCATTTGCTATTTCTTTATTGGTCTTTGCTATTGCAGTTTTTATTCCCTCAATATTTGGATCACGAATGAGTGCTTGCTAAGAATTAATATGAAGGAATAAGTAATAAATTTAGTTCAAAATTAATTTTTAAAAATAATGAATAATCTACTTGAATTAGAATTCTAACAATATAAAACTTGAATAAATATATTTAAATTAATGAAACAGGGGTGAAAAAAAAATGAATATTTTCATGGTAAATTTAATAATACCAGTACTGTTTGTACTAACCTTGTAAGACACTAATGCTTCATTATAATGCCCTGCTTTGAATTCTATTTCTGCTTTTCTGAAATATCCCTGAAATTTAAAAAAGGGACAAATGGTTTTCAGAATTTATTTTCTTTATTTAATTTCATTATCATTGTTCAAACTGCTTTTTACGGCAGTGGAATCAACAAAATTTATAGTTTAATTTTAATGAATTAAGTCATTATTTTGATTTTAAAAATAATATCAATTAATGAAATTTATGGTAATAGTAATGTATTAAAAAGGAATATAATTTTACAGACTTTGGGCCAACTAGGTTCCAATTTTATTGCTTTTCGAGCATCTTCCATGGCTAGAAACAGCTGATCAATCTTAAGAAAGGCTAATGACCTATTACTGTAAAGAAGGGCAGTGTTTGGCTCATGTTTAATAGCTTCGGTGTAATGGAAGATTGCTTCAGTAAATTTCTCCTCTTTAACACATTTGTTCCCTTCTTCTTTACACTGTTCTGCCTGTAAAATGAAAAAAATAAGACCATTAGATCTATATTTCAATCAAACAATTACTTAAGAAATTCATAATCATTGAGCAACATCCATGTTTAATAACCAAGTAAAATTTTCTGGTGATAGTGATACATGTAGTATAAAAGTATAAAGTCTTTTTGAAACCAAGAGTAAAAGGAATCTGAGGAAATGACCAAAATCAAAGGTACAGTGCAAAAAGCAGCATGAAAAACTCTCACCAATCTACTAAATGATTAACTTTTCAGGAGAATACTTAATGACAATTGCACTTTAGGCACTGAAATTTGAAATTTAAAAAAATGGCTGTCCTCAGGGACATTAAAATAAATATAATATTAGCTGTCATTCAAATATTTTAAAAAATACATGATCCATATATATATTTATAATCCAATGGCAACACCATCAAGTTTTGGTAAATCCTTTCCTTACAACAGGTCATATTCTATTAATATATAAGTATAAATAACAAAAGCCTGCTTTGATGCATGAATAATAAACAAAATTAATGATGGTTATAAATTACACATGCGTGCTTTGATACATGAATAATTTATTTTAAATCTTGACAAACTGAGATTAGAACAGCAATCTTTGTTCTATTCTTTAGAGCAGGGGTCGGGGAAACCATGGCTCGCGAGCAATATATGGCTCTTTTGATGGCTGCATATGGCTCGCAGAAAAATGTTCATTATAAAGAAAAAATGTTTCTTCAGACTACTTTGATCTAAATAATTTTTGGAAAAAATTCTTTTTTTTATTTTTAAAATTAATTGAATATAAAAAAGAAGGAAAAAAAACACCTTGCCATAAGTCAATAACCTTACCAATTATTTTCTATTTTTATGGCTTACGTGATGTAAAATATTCTTGAAAGTTTCGAAGCGGGAAAATTTTTGGAGGTCGCATGCTGATTGACCAATCAATTCTATCCGAATAGTAATGAGGAGAGCCATACGTGATAGAATGCATGAAATAATCAAGGTCAGGGTTTAGTAACCTTAGGGGCCGTCCATAAAGTACGTCACGCTATTTTTGACCATTTTTAACTCCCCCCTGTCACAAACTGTCACACATCTCGGACCCCCCCCTAAAAATACGTCCCACTTTCGAACAAAATTGTTGTTTTTTATTAACAAAATAATCAAAATTAAATATAAAACAGCGAGATGTCACACATGGCCAGACCCCCCCCCTCCCTCCCCCCTGTCACAAAGTGTCACACTTTCTTACACCCCCTCCCCCCCTCTGGAGCGTGACGTACTTTATGGACGGCCCCTTAGGAGTTAGATTGCTATTTAAGGGAGAGAGATTTTGGAATTCGGGATCAGAGTGATATCAGTGATTTCTATGGAAAAGTGGCAAAAATACATTGTTCAAGTGGAGTTGGTGTATAGTATATTGCTTTCGAAAATAGCGGACGATGTGTGCATGTGTAAAAGGGTCCACACAAATGATTGTAGTCGGATCAGAAAGTAAACTTTCGTTTTAATCACGTTCTAAGCTAAAACCTTTTTGACAAGATGGCTAGAAGAAAGAAAGACGATGAGTATCGTACTTTTCAGCAGGAATGGACGGAGGAATTTGCCTTTATGGAGAGAACGGGTTCTGCGGTGTGTTTAATATGCAGTGATAAAATTACGTCTATGAAACGGTCAAATGTAAAGCGACACTTCGAGACACGACATTCTACATTTGCATTGAAATATCCTGAGGGAGACAGCAGAAAGAAAGCATGTCAAGAATTGCTATCAAGAGTGCAAGCTGGTCAGCAGCAAATCCGTGTTTGGACCCAAAACGTTTGATTGGAATTCGGCTAGCTTTGCTGGTGCTTTAGCTATTGTAAGAAACGGAAAGCCATTCACAGATGCCAAATCATTTATGTTTGATGTTGCCAATGAACTTTTTGATGACTTTTCCAATAAGGACAAAATAATTAAACGGATAAAAGAAATGCCTCTGTCTGCAAGAACTGTTCACGGTCGTAGCATCATGATGTCAAATCAAATTGAGGATATGCAAGACGCATGAAAACAGACGCATCTTAAGCTTTCATTGCATCCTACATCAGGAGGCGCTTTGTGCTCAGATGTGTGGCGAGCAGCTTGGTGAGGTAATGTCGCTGGTGGTTCGGGTAGTCAACTTTATTGTTGCCCGAGCATTAAATGATCGCCAGTTTAAAACACTGCTTGATGAGGTTGGGAATAATTATCCTGGTCTGCTTCTGCACAGCAACGTGCGTTGGTTGTCAAGGGGGATAGTGCTCAGCCGATTTGCGGCTTGTCTGAGCGAAATTAGGACTTTTCTTGAAATGAAGAATGTCGAGCATCCCGAGTTAGCTGACACTGAATGGCTCATGAAGTTTTATTATCTCGTAGACATGACTGAACATCTAAATCAGCTCATGTGAAAATGCAAGGCGTTGGAAATACAATCTTGTCCCTGCAACAAGCAGTGTTTGCATTTGAAAACAAGCTAGAACTCTTCATCGCTGACATTGAAACAGATAGTTTATTACACTTTGAAAAACTGGGAGAGTTCAAAGATATGTGCACATCAAGTGACCCTGCTCAACATCTTAATATTCAGCAGCTAGCAGGCTTCACGTCCAATCTCCTGCAGTCATTTAAAGCGGGCTTTGGAGAATTTCATGAGCACACTCGTCTTTTTAAGTTCATCACCCATCCACACGTGTGCAGTGGACAGCACTGACCTGAGTTGCATCCCCGGAGTCCCCATCAGAGAATTTGAGCTCCAAGCTGCTGACCTGAAGGCCTCAGACATGTGGATGAATAAGTTCAAGTCACTGAATGAAGATTTGGAAAGACTTGCATGACAGCAAGCAGAGTTGGCGAGCCAACACAAATGGCCAGAAATGAAAAAATTTCAACACGCAGACCAGCTGATTGTCAAAACTTGGAACTCGCTACCCGTCACATACAACACACTTCAGCGTGTGAGTATTGCTGTACTGACAATGTTTGGCTCTACATATGCATGCGAGCAGTCTTTCTCACATCTAAAGAACATCAAGACCAACCACCGATCACGTTTAACGGGTGGAAGTCTCAACGCCTGCATGAAGTTTAACCTCACCACGTATCAACCAGACTACAAAGCCATAAGTAAATCCATGCAGCACCATTAGTCGCATTAATGGTAAGTAATACTCATTATTTATTATTTTAGCAACAGCATGACAGTGTTATTAAAAAGATTGCAGAGCATAATTATTGTGCTTTTAGTCTCGAAAATATGTGGTGTTTATGGCTCTCTCAGACAAAAAGTTTCCCAACCCCTGCTTTAGAGGGATAGAGTTTAACTCAAAGGAATTGGCTTTTTCAAATGTCTCATTACTGGTAATAAAAATAACATTATTTTTTGCCAAATAACTTAAATTGTGATTTATTTATTCTAATGGATAGACACTGTATTTAGATCGGATGTGGTTGAAGTAATAAAAAATGTCAAAATAATCTTAAATTTCATCACTGATACAGACTGCATGAAACTAATGAAAGCGACTTCGATCCTAAGCTCTTACAGTCTGCACTCACTTAGACTTGCATGCCTTGGTCTTACCTGGCTTTGTGCCCATTTACTCCAGGCCCAGATCAACGATTAATTTATGTTATATAGAATATCTAGATTGGATGTGGATGGGGCAATCAAATAAATTCAGCCCAAGTCCAAACTGGCTCTTAAAAATTCTCCATTAAAATAAAACTAGGCCCCTAAACACTCCCCATAGAGGATAGAAGAACAAAGTGCGTGGAAAGAAGTAATGATAGATAGGGCACTAAATTCTAACTTGGAAATACAACACAAGTACAATATAAATATAATACAATAATCAGATGGTTAAAGGCTATAGGGATAAAACACTATCCTGGAAAAGTTCACTTATTAAGTTGAATAGAAGACAGAGATGTTTTGATATAGCCACACAATGAATCTTCAACACATTTAGCCATTTCATCAATTCTTATTTTCACTGTATTATTACTATTAACGAATTTTTCTTGATAATATCAAATGCAGGCTTGTGTAGCACAGTATGTATTATTCATGTATAGCCGGTATAATTTGTTCTTCACCAATAGTATGATTTTTTTCCGATTTGGCAATCATTAACGAAATATTATAAGAAGCAAGCAAGCCATTGCAATCTTGTGTGGTTGAGGTTGAAAAGAGTTTTGCCAATGTCGATTGTTTGATAATTTTGTTTATTTTAGTGTTCTAAAATAAAATAAATCCTTAATTATACCCGTTCATGTGTGTCAAATGTTCTTGTAGTCTGGAAGTGTGTAATTGCACATATCTAAATGCAAGTGAGGGAGTATGCGGGAACCAAACCGACGCCCAAAACGTTTATGAAAGAAAAATTAAGCGTTATGAGCAGAATGCACAAATATTGTTTTTTATAAATCTTCTCTTCTTTCTTTTATGTTTCCACCGCTCCCTTACAGTTACAGTTATTCAGCGTCCCCAAAATGGACCTGTGGCTTTCACCGCCCCCCCCCCTGGATCGCTTCAGTGCCCACAAGGGGGGGGGGTAGCGCCCACTTTGGGAATCACGGGGCTAGACCATAACAGGGACTCGAACTGTCGTCATTGCAGCCAAGCCTCTGAAACAGTACTACTCCTGTTAACTGCATGTCCCGCGCTAGACACAGCCCATAGTGGCTATACCCGGGGAGGTTAGGATGGCAAAAAGAGTCCCACGTGAAGACAATGTTATATGGCACTGCTCAGCAGATAAAGCAGGTTTCCCAGGTATTAGCCAAGGCCCAAGGCCTTAAGTGGCTTAAGAGTCTTAAGTCTCATGCCAAAATATTATGTAGAAGAAGAAGTAATTTAAGTAAATTAAACTAAACTAAGTCAAAGTAAAGTGTAAAGTTAACTTAAATTAAGAGTAAAATTAAGACTAATTTAAAAATTTTAATCACTTAAACTTAATTAAATTTTAATTAAGTGATTAAAAAATTTTCATTTTAATTTTTGTTATCTTATCTTATCTCTTATCTTATCTGTTTACAGACGCTCCTTCTATACAGAAGATTATTGCGTCCTATGCTTATCTATGGTTTGTGTTTAGTCCTGCATTTTTATTAGAGATTTAAATGTTGATAAAGTGTTGGTTTTCCTGGATTCTTCAGGCAACCCATTCCACACCCGAATTACGAACGGGAAGAACGAAAATTTGTATGTGTTTGTTCTTGCATACGGAATAAGAAAGGTGTTTTTATCCTTATGTCTATCTGAGGGTTGTATTAAGTTATCTTTGTGTTGTATTTCTAAATTAGAATTAATTGCTTTATGTATGATTACTAGTATTACTACTTTGCTCTTGGTTCTTCTATCCTCTAGTGTTTCAAGGTTTAATGATTTAACTAATGGTGTTATTCTTGTCAGTTTTGAATATTCTCCAGTAATGAATCTGGCAGCTCTTTTTTAATTTGTTCTAGTTTATCAATGCTTTCTTTGGTGGATGGGTCCCATACAGAAGATGCATATTCTAGTACAGGTATCACCAAAGTGAGGTAGCATTTTAGTTTTATATCTCTATTACATTTGTTAAAGTTTCTTTTTATAAAGCCTAAGGTTTTGTTTGATTTTTTAATAACTTCATTGACATGGGGATTCGATGATAGTTTCTCATTTATTAAGACTCCTAAGTATTTTGCATCTTTAGTTTGGGTCAGTTCTTTTCCATGAGCCATGATGTAATATTTTGAATTTATTTGTTTCTTTTTCTTTGTTACTCTTAACAGTTGACACTTTCCTGGGTGGAAAGACATACTCCAGTTAGTTTCCCATTTTATCAATTCATCTAAGTCTTTTTGTAAAATTTTGCTATCTTGTTCTGATTTAATTGTTCTATAGATTATACAATCATCAGCAAATAACCTAACTTTTGTACCTGTTGACAGTTGAGATGTTGTTGGGTAAATCATTTAGCTTAGCTGCTAGCTTAGACTTATTGAACCATCCGTAAAACCCCACAAGTATTTAGCTATAGTGGTAACAACTATTTGACCAAATATTGTTACGAATCAATTGAATCATCTTACTTTCGTTTTCATCGTGCCCTTTGTTATTCTTTATAAATCAAAGACTGCTCGAAATACTCTCTTGCGGCTTGTTTTCAAAATCTTAAGCGATTGCCCCCCCCCCTTTTTCCTCCACAACCCCACACTCTTGGAAATGACTCCGTTTAGGAAAAACTAACTTTTTAATGGAGGGGGGTCTAAGATTTTGTGACGAGTAGTTGGCCAAAATCGCGTCGTTCCCGTCTGGACTTTGAGGATGGAATGAGTCACCTGAACTAACTGCGAAAACCAACACACGATCAACATTTTAAATTTAAAATTCAAAAATAAATAAATAATAATAATAAATTAAAAAAAATAAATACTAAGCATAAACTATCATAAAGCCATTGAATATTAGAGCATGCATAAGCGTAAGACTCTGTAGCAATAGGCTCAAATAATAGGAGAGTCTGTAACACAACATATAAGACAGATTTTGGTTTGGGGGGGGGCGGATGCTTCTTCGAAAACTTGGATTTTCACGTAGTATAAAACACTTTTTGTGAGCACCCTCTTTGTGGTTTTAATATATATATATATTATATATATATATATAAATATAAAATAAAATATCTAACCGAGATTCGAACCCGACACCACCAATGTAGCCGCAAATGCACTGCGCCTTCCCATTTGGCTTGAGCTGCAAATGAAGAATGTCGATTTCTTAAGTCTTAAAGTTATAACTAATTATCCTTAAATGGGGACCAATTCAGTTTCCTGACACTGACAGTGCTATCTTAAAAATTCAGTAGACATGAAAATTCCATAATACATTGATTATTTGAGGACTAATGTTTCGTATTAGCATAGGAATTACACACTTTTAGCCTAAATATACTAAAATTGGCTCATTTTTTAGCAGCGGTATACTTTAGGTCAAAGCCAATGGTTTAGCTAGGTACACCGCGGCGGTATAAGCAGTCCAAAGACGATGGTTTAGTTGAGTGTACCGCCGCGGTGTACGTAGTCACTTTGTTTATTTTTATATTGGGAAATTATATATATATTTATTTTTTTTGCTTGATTTTTTAAGGCTAAGGTTAAACCTAATTAAAACATATGCCAGTATCTACTCCTTGAGATTTAGATATAGTTTTAGTTTGAAACTTGTTACCCTAATTCTTTATATATCATAGGCCAATACTTTTTTTTTAATTTAAAATTTAATTGAACTCTTTTACGCTTAAAATATAAATAAGGATATATGCTTAAGCCATCAAAAATAAAATCAAATGACTTCCGCTATTTCTCAATATAATAAACATAGATGTAAACATCCCTTATTTATCTGCTCTAAATATTAGTATTAGGCCTAAATATTGATCTTTAGTATTAGTAGACAGCCTACATTTTATCTTGGCCGACCTTCTATTTAACACAACATTATCGACCAAGCAACAAATTAATATTATTTTGAATGCATTGGTATGTTTATCACTCATGAGTACTCATACTAGTTAGTGTTAGTACTAGTACTAGTCATACTCAAGTCATACATACTCAGTCTACAGTACAGTCTTGTCTACTGTCAGTGTCAGTACTACTGTCTACTTACTAGACTAGTTAGTACTTAGACTTAGAACTAAGGCTATGCCGCTATATCAAAACGTACTTTATCATAATAATTCTACTAATAATAATTTTAATACTATACTATACTATAGACTATAGGCCTTTACTTTACAGTTTACTATACTATACTAAAAATAATATACTATAATTATAAAAATTATATAGTTTTAGAATAAGAAAACATATTTTTTAGCTGATGACTGATAATGATTAGGGTACATTACTTATCATTGTATCATTAAGATTAAGTTCTTTGCTAAGTATCCATCTACCTAGTTAAGTTGAATTTTAAATAAAAGAAAGACCTCTTTACTGCTCACCTGTGTATCAGCATGTGAGCAAAGTATATCACTGAATCTGATAGTGATAGATCATTGAATGATTGAAAGATTCTATAGCAAAACTAATTACTTTAACTTTAAGTCAAAGTCATATCACATTACATACAATAAATTCAATTGTTCTAATGCTTTTATTTAAATTTTAAAATGAGAAATGAAGTTAACCTACTGGCACCCTGAATAAATATATTTTGTTACAGAATGTCACACTTGGCACTGGATATACATTTACAAAAACTTAATGAGTTGATGAAAAAATGAGTGATATATCAAGATCAGCTGAATATTTAAGCTTCAGAAGTACTATTCCTCAAAGAAAGGTAAATGCCATCAATTGTTTCATAAAAATGGGTTTTTGCAGGAGCCTGACAGGACGCCACAAAACAACGAATTTAGTGGCAAAAAGCCTTCTTCAGCAAACAAACAAAAACTAAAAGAATCATAAAAATAGTTCCTTTTCTTTGGGTCTACCACAGTTTCTAGTTACCTGGGTAGCTGAGATCTATCTACAGTAAGGATTAATTCAACTCAAGTCAGGTACCTGTAAGTTTTCTAAAATAAGATTCATTTTCAATGTGTAGCTCACTTCAACATTGGATATTTTCTTTGGCGGACTATGGATCTGTTATATTTTTGTTTTGTCTGGAAACTTGTAACCAGATTTAATTCAAAGAGTATAACATATCGATTACTATTAAAAAATCCTGCACTTGACTTGGATGGCCATTTTCTCTTTCAGCGTGTACCTTGCCCTGATTTACTTTTACAAGTGTCTTCATTATATCATTTATTCCTTTACTTGAACATAGTCGTATGAAGGTATTACTCAGAGTGATGGTCTCCTCGTGAGGTTTACAGATTTTATTATATTTTTAATTCATGGCATTATCATCCATCCCTGTAGCGCTACAGCTCTTGTAGGGTTTGGGCCTGCCTCTCGACCTCCTTCCACTCAGTCCTGATCAACGCCTTTCTTCTCCAACATTAGATGCCCAGTTGTTGTAGATCTTTCTCTATATCATCCATCCATCTAAGTCTAGGTCTTCCCTTGAGCCGTTTTCCTCTAGGGTTTTGATAGTGCACCCTCTTTACTCCTCTGTCATTTGACATTCTTTCTAAGTGCCGTCTGCCCTTTTTTTATTTCTGAAACTATCATGGAATCTTGATACAGACTGTAGAGTTCTTGGTTGGTTTGTATTCTCCATCTGTATTCCTCCTTTGTTGGTCCATATATTTTCCTGAGAACTTTCCTCTCCCATGTATTTAACAGGTTTTCTGCAGTTTTTGTTAAGGTCCAAGTTCCACTTGCATATTTTACAGCTGGTCTGATGACAGTTTATAAAGAGTTTTCTTTGTTTCTCTTGTAATGTTTTTGCTTTTGAGTATTTTCTGGTTATTAAAATAATGTGTGGCATGGATCACATTTATTTAGATTTAATAAACTGCTTTTATACCAATTATATTCAAAAATAAGTAGGGGCACTAAGCATTGTTAAAAATGAAGGCAGAAATATTTAATTGCCACATGTACAAAGTATTATTTTTAAATGAGAATGTTTTCCATTTACATTTATTCTTGAGTAAAAACATATTTCTTTAAAAAAAATTTCAGATCATCGTTGATGATGACAATAGAAAAGAATGGACTTTATATGAAGCAGGACCAAAAACTGTTAAAAGTCCATTAATCTGCTTTCCTCCAGCTAGTGGGACTGCTGATGTTTACTTTCGCCAAGTTTTAGGTCTCTCTGCATTAGGCTATAGAGTTATAGCAGTAAGTGTTATTTGTCATAGTATAGCCACAAAAACTATAACTATAGTAGTATATTTTAGTTGAATGCTCTTTGTAGCACATGGTCCGTTAACAGGCTTAATATAAAATTATTATAGCATTTGAATGGTCCTGTCTGGATCATTTTTTTGGCTAATAGGTTATCAAAAGCTCATTGTATGTTTTTTAAATTCCTTATATTAACTTCACCGTCTTGTCGTGATCTCTTGGTCGGGCGGAAAAACAAAAGTAAAAAAATGACCCACTTCCCGTGATGCTACCGAGCTGAAATTTTGCACATAGACTTGTGTCACCTAACAATGCGTTGTATCAAAATTTCAGATCGATCGAATGTACAGTAATTAAATTAATGAATTTTTAGTTTATTTCTATGTACCCGTCTGCAATTGTTGACCCCCACGTGTCACTGGAGTTCACTCCAGCCATCGATGACCACATCCCCGTGGTTTACAGAAAGGGACGTTCAGTCTGTAAATGTTTGTCTCGCGTTGCATATTATATTGAGCGTAATCAATACTTTTAGTTATGTCTCGTATATAAGGGATTTATAGTCAAAAACTTTGTTTTTACGGGTTGTTTAATTTAAAGTACACTTGCAATGAAGGAGAAGTGGGGTATAAAATCCATCTTATAATTGATAAAATTGGATGTTAAAAACAAATGTCAAATTTACTAACGCTTTGACCTCTTTTATTTGCACATATATTTAAAACAAACCTAATTTCAGGTTGAATACCCTATATACTGGACTATGAAAGAGTTTGTTGAAGGCTTCAGAAAACTGCTAGACTACTTAGTTCTAGACAAAGTGAGACTTTTGAAAACTTTATTCTAATTCAATGTCTAATTTTTTCCATTTCTACATTTTATTTTAAGACAAAGGATATAAAATAAAAAATCTCTATTCAAATGGTAAATAATAAATAATAGGGCTGTTATCGATTAATTTAAATTTAATCGTTAACTTTTGAAAAATTATCGATTAATTAATCGATAATTTCGATTAAAACCAAAAATAGAAATTTATGACGTCATTAAACTGAACATTTCTCAAGGACATTGAAAATTAAGAATATTTTGAACTAAATTTCATGACAATGTTTTGATACTTGATTTGTGCTGAAGGTGGTACCGCAGCGATGTATTTGATCCTTTAAAAGAGAATTGTTTATGGCAGAAGACACAGAAAATGTTTTCACCATCTTCGACTTTGCCATCCGCAGTTAGCGTAAAAACAACATATTTGCTCAACTTTTTAGTTATATGTTTAAATTTAAATGCGCTGATGCTGTCAGCAGGGCCGTCTTAACGCATAGGCCCGTTAGGCATTTGCCCGGGGGCCCACGAGCATATGGGCCCCATGGGAATATGTTTATTTATATATAGTATGTATATTCATTTTTTATTCCTGCGGGGGAAGGGCCCAACACTATATTTTTGCCCGGGGGCCCAACAAAATGGTGTAAAGACGGCTCTGGCTGTCAGACATTTTATAATTGACGTCTGCCGGTCAACATATATTAATAAAATAAATTTTAATATTACGCGGGAGATGTTTGTACGTAAAAATATATATATAAATTATTATTAATTATTAATAATTTATTATTTATTACTAAAATGTTTAAAAAATATTATAAATATTTTCTTAAATTTTAATCGAATTTTTATCGATTAAAATAATTTTAATCGATATTTAATCGATAAAATTTTTAACGATTAATCTAGAGATTAATCGATAATTTCCGCAGCCCTAATAAATAAGCTATATAAAAATTATATTAGAAATAACATTACTAATTAGAAAGGATGAATTGGAACAGATGTGTGTGACTATCTGTGGTCAGCAAAGGGCAAATTCTCCAACATATACATGTGCAAAGAAAACAATAAATTTGAGCTTTATTATGAAACCAATATGACAGTATACATTTCAGCTAAAGGCTTCATCAGTGCAATTAACATAAAGAACGTACTTACATAAGTTATAAAATTATATTTAAATTCTTACGACATACTATATCATAAAATAGTAATGTAAAATAAAAAGAAAGGAAAAACAACAAACAATGACACAGGATATAAGAAAAAGGAAGAAGTATCAAAAGTTACAGTGAAAACCACAACGGGGAAAAAAATGTCTGAAATTCCGTCATGGCCAACACTGTTGAAATGTTTAGACACAGTACATTGAGCCTGTTTATTTATATTATACAAGTGTTTTCTAAACCGATCTCCGAGACGACGACCTGTCTCACCCACATAGATTTTATGGCACCTCTTGCAAAGAGTTGCATAAATCACGTTGCCACTTGTGCAAGTGAATCCATATTTTATTTTGAATTTTTCAAGAGGGAAAGAAAGCTTGTCAATTTCAATCACAAATGGACAAGTATTGCAATGGTTACGGTTGCAACCTTTTGTTCCAATATGTGCTTTCGTTGTGGGAAGGTGACTTCTGCAAGTATATCTTTTAGACTTTTATCTCTCCGGAAAGCAAAAAGGGGAGGTTTTTTGAAGACCTGTTGGGTTAGAGTTAGAGGGTCAGCCATGAGGATTGGTCGATTTTTGAGTATCACCTGGCGGACTTTAAAGTTATGGGGATATAAATTTGGATTAATTGGATCGATCATAATGATCAGAAAGAGATGATTTAAAAGTGTCCTGTATTGTGTATTAGAGAGACATCTTTTGTTCATTAATCCTTTATTCGTTAAAAGAATTATTTAAGGAAATTATATTAATTATTAAAAAAGTTTCATAATATAATTAGATTATGATTTTTACAAGAATTGAAGACTAATATATTTTTGCCACACAACTAAAATATTTCCCTGAGAATTACTTTTCCTTAATTAACTAGACTTGTTAGCCCTGTAATTTAGTATCATTTTTAAAGGAAATTATCTTAAAAATGTTACACAACAATCATAACAATTTGTAAATATTCAAATGAAAAAAAAATATATATATGACAAAATATGAGGGATAACATATTGATCGAGTGCTCTAGATGGCCACATAAAGTGTCTGCTGGGCCATATGCAGCCCAGCAGATGGTAGTATGTCCACCCTTTTATTGAGAAATCATTATTAACTGGAAATTCTCTATAGTCACTTGAAATATACTTGGCAAATGGCCTCTTTGCACTATGCCACCTTGTTTTATTTAGTATAGACATTAAGATTATATATATTAGACAGTCATTTTTTTGGGGGGTTCGCATTTGATAATTTCTATTATAATTTCATTATTCAGGTACATATATTTGGAGCTTCATTGGGTGGATTTTTAGCTCAAAAGTTTGCTGAACATAGCGCTCGATCCCCAAGAGTGGCATCTTTGATTTTATGCAATTCTTTCTATGATACCACAATATTCCAACAAACAAGCTCTGCACCCACGTATGTATTATATTGTTTAAAATTTGTTTTACCCCTTTGGAGATGACAGGGCCAATCTGTCGGACCAGGTAGGTTGGGCGAGAAAGGGCAAGGATCAGCAGTGATGATTTTCGACCTTTAATTTACCAGTTGGCCATCGTACCAGCTATTCAGGTTGCTTCATTTATTCTTGTACTTCCTGTTATTAAAATGATGTCTGTCTTTGGTTTCCTTGCATGTGTTTTTTAAAACAAGTTTTAACAAATTATAAAACGATATATCACTTACATCGTAAAATTCCTAGATGTCTGATTATGATTCTGCTGAAAATAATTTTAGTGATTCTGATTACTCACTGTTTGCTAGTGAATCTAAAAGTGATTAAAACAAACAGGGAAGTGATGAAGATCAACAGGATTATTGTGATTCTTGTTTTAGTATCAGGGGTTATAATCTTGACAGAGATAACCCCGAACATTTTTTAGAAAAAAAAGATCTTAACATTTTGGGCTTTTAAAAAAAAACAATATCTTTTAATTGTTTGTGAAAGAGATAAGTAGGTATGCTTAAAAATTTCTCAGTGACTTTGAGCTCCAGAGAAGTTTCTGGATCATAAATATGTGTGCCCTGTCCCCAACAATGGTGAAAAGGAACGTTCAGAATGTATGAACCAAAAATAACCTAAGGTGGGAAAAAAGAGCTTAACTATGTGTGTGATATGTCTGAAGGGCTTCCATGGGCCTTACTTCACAAAAAAACAAGTGTTGGGACTTATTTTAACCTTTAACCATCAATAAATTCACACAGATATTATAGGTCAACAAAAAATTTCTTACATAAATTATGCAAATTAGATGGTCGCATTGGTCGCCTTTACATAATTCTGGAGATTTTAATTTCATTTAAAATTCTTTTAGTTCATTCATTTTCCAACAAAAATATATATGACATATGATTTTATTTATATATCTGTAAATTTATTGGTTTATCTTTTAATAATATATGTTTTTGCCAAGTATGTCCCATTCTTGAAAAAGTGTTCGTCTTTTTGGCACAGGTATGCCAAGAAAGAGTCATCTCCAAAGGGTTAATACATTGCATTGGAAACTAAATAATAAGTACATTTCTTACATTGAAAAAAAAACAATTGGATGTAATAGTAATAGGGTTATAGAAATGTGAGGAGTCATGGGTAAAAAAAATTATTTTAAATTGAACGTTTTTTATAATTTGCTTTTAAAATTGTGAAAATTTACTTTCCAGGTTTTGGATGATGCCAGCCCTTTACTTAAAGAAAATGGTGATGGGAAGTTTTGAAAAGAGAGAATCAGATCCAGAAATTGTTGATTCCATAGATTTTATGGTTGAAAAAGTAATGAATCAGAAATTTTGTAGAAGAAAATCCTTTTTCTATTTTTTATCTTTTTTCACTAAAACTATTAAACATGTATTTGTGCTCTAGATTTAATTTTAACAATTTAAGATAATTAAATCTCACATATCAGAGAGATGTTACAAGACATGCAACCTATTAAAGTTGAATAATAAATTCAGCATACCTAAAAATAATTTATATTTCATGTTTTTATCACAACATCACTTTTTTTGGATCCTAAAAAATGCTTAAATTCCAAGACTTTTGATATGTTTATAAGGACTCAAGTGCACATTGTGTTGAAGATAAATAACTATTAAAATATATATTCATTCTAAAGTTAGACAGCATGTCGCAGCAAGCTCTTGCCTCTAGATTGACTCTAAATTGCATGAACTGCTATGTGGAGCCACAGAAGCTGAGAGATGTGGATATTACCCTTGTTGATGTAAGCTATTTATATTACCCTTGTTGATGTAAGCTATTTATATTACCCTTGTTGATGTAAGCTATTTATATTACCCTTGTTGATGTAAGCTATTTCTTTAGATTTTAAAATTAAAGTTGAATGTTTTAATCTTTTCTGGATAAAGTTTTCATTCTTTGTGATAAAACAACTTTAAAACCTTTTGTAATAAGTACCACTACTTTTGGTTTGTTGCCTTAAATTATGATTATGTACCTGGCTGAGTTACACCTTAAGAGTCTTGGTCTAATATTGATATTACGGATGTGGCAGTACATGACACGAACTATAACTTATTAAATTTTAAAATTAAAACCTGCCTTTCAGAAAAACATAGAAGATTTATTTCATTAACCAGTATATTTAGTTAAAAAGCCCTATTGATATTTTCACTTCAAAAGCAAAAAGTATACAATTGTTCTTGGTAAAGTTCACTACTCTATTCCAAAAGGAAGATCTAATTATGTTTTTTACATCTTTTTCTCCTGTTCATTTTAATTTCAAAGCGCTGTAATGAAACAATTCAATTCACCACAAGCAAACAAAAAAAGGTTTGGAGTAATAGGAGCCTACTGCCTCAAAGAACTTTATATATTAATGATATATTATTTTTATTCTTGGACATTTTTCTTAAAGGTTTTTGATGAATGTGCCTTGTCAGCGAGTGTAAGAGATGACATGTGTAAATGTTATCCAGAGGCTAAACGTGCACAGTTGAAAAATGGTGGCAACTTTCCATATCTCAGCAAAAGCACAGATGTTAATCTCTTTCTTCAGGTAAGGATATTTCAGAAAGCTTTTGCAATATATTTTAATTTTAAAAACTTTATTATTACATACCTATGTCATTAGTTGACATACCTATGTCATTAGTTGACATACCTATGTCATTAGTTGACATACCTATGTCATTAGTTGCCCAAGGTACAAAAAGTAATTCTTATCAGATCATTAGCACACAGTGGGTAAAGCATGAATTAAGACAGAGCTAAAATTATTAAATTATATTTACCCAACTTCTACCTTTTTTCTAACTAAATAAATTAAGAGAGAGAAAAAAAAACCTTTATAGAATTCTTTTGTTGACTCACTCTTTCATTAATCATTACTTAGCTGCAGAAAAAATATCATAATTTTATGGGATAGTAAATACTAAAATGTGGATTGTTTTTTTATATTTACATATTCTAGTTAAAAGTAGATATTAAACTTTTTATTTCTAAATAGTAACTTAAAATTTTTGCATGATTTATTTGTTCATGTAGATTCACCTACGTAAATATGACTTGGGACCTTTGAGAGCCAGAGAACTAACAGAAAATGAATTATATTTATTGAAACAGGCAGAAAACATGTTGGAATCCTAAACTTATTGTGTATTTGATTTTCTCATGCATTCTAATAACTTTTGAAATTTTGAATTTTAACTTAGTGACCTTTGAATACTTTGATTGAACAGATATTGACAAAAGATTTACTTCACTTCAAATGAAACTAACTTTTAAACAGATTCTTGTTATAATTATTAACTTTAATTGACCTGTACTTAAACCAGCAAAATATTTCCTCTTCTCTTTTAAAAATTATGTAAAGATGATCTCAAAGTGGAGTAGCTATTTGTGTTATACTGGACTTTTAAAATTCAAAGCTAAAAGATAAGTGCATAGTTTTCTGTGTTAAAAATTAATTATCTTAATTTTAAATGTGTTGTTACTGGTGCAATTATTTCAATATTATTTAATTTCTTTCTCACCATAATTTTTAAAAAATTATATATGTTGCATTACTGCTGGTTTTTTTTCATGTGTACATTTTTCTCCAGTCTATCAAGACATTCTAAAATTAAACTTATACTTGTTAATTAAACATTATTTGTGTAAGTTCATTGACAGAGAAATAAGCACTATTCTTGAAAATGTTGTGAAATTATTATTGTACTTACGCTTATGTATATTATTAAAATACCTTTTCTTTCATTCTAATTTGAAAGAGGATGACATATTCTATAAAGAATAAAGGAAGTTGTGTGTCTTGATATTATTAATCTAAGCAAACATAAAATACAATGTTAGGTACGTTGACTTTATTTTGAATTTAAAATATATATGTCAAACCATTCCTAATTGATTGAACATGAGGTTTTTTAAAATGAAAATTATGGTATCGACTCTGTGATCTTTAATTTTGTCCTTTGTATACATATTTCTGTTTTAAAGCAAAATAACTAAAACTTTAAAACTAAAACTGTAACTTTAATAAAGCCAATTTCTGTAACGAAATAGTTGTCACCTATGCACCAATTCCAGCCAAAAAGAATGCATCCTTTTTTTTCTTCTTCCAAATTATGGTGGTTTTATTTCAAAAGATTAAACCATTATACGTTTTGTTCATTAAAAATACAAATATTATAAACTAAACCTTTAAAAAAACTGCAATTTTTATTATTGGTTGAGAATAAGTGGTCAAATTATAATTGCCATAATAAATTGATTATAATGTGTAACACCATATATTATTTCATTTTAAAATACTAACTAAACCTACTTGCAAATTTTGTAAGTTTTTTTAAAAGGAGGAGCCAATATAAGCTGGAAATTAAACAACCCCATAAAAACAAAGTTTTTGACAATAAATCCCTTATATATGTGACATAACTAAAAGTATTGATTATGTTCAATATAATACGCACCGCACAACAGACTAGCATAAAAATTTACATGCTTCATAGAGATAATCTAAAAATTAATTAATTTAATTACAGTACATTCAATCGATCTGAAATTTTGATAGAATGCATTGTTAAGGGACAAAAGTCTATGTGCAAATTTTCAGCTCGATAGGATCATGGGAAGTGGGTCATTTTTTAATTTTGTTTTTCCGCGGAACAACTAGAGAAACAGAGAGACAAGACGGTGAAGTTAATATAAGTACATTGTATAAGGGATTTAAAAAGAGCAATTTTTGGCATAAAAATTCCTAAATTTTTCTTGCTCAAATTTTTATGTATCCTAGTAAATTAAGTAAAACACATTTTTAGTACATTTAAATCAATCTTTCAATTATATTAAGCAATCTAAGATCTATAAATAAGCTTGAAGGATTTCTACTGGCTTCCTCTAGCTCAGGGGTTCCTAACCAGTGGTGCATGCACCCCCAAGGGGCGCATGAATCATTCAGAGAAAAAAAAGAAGGAAAAAAAGAAAGAAAAACTGATAATCTGAAAATGTAAACCATAAGCAAGGCATGCCATGTTAAAGGGAGCCCATATACAACCTTTTTTTTTACTCGTTCGCGCATCGTTCTGCGCATGTCTAAAATTGATGGAAAAACTTTAGCAAAATGAACGGTTCGCTCTACGTGTTCCTTGGAATTTTGTGTTTTACATTAGTTTTCTAAAAATAATTTAATTTTGTCATCAAATACGTCCGATATATCTTTTCAGGTGACCCTCTAACTGTTTTGAGCGGATGTAGACGTTGGGATTTTTTTCCTTTACTTTTATTGCTCTGTACGCTGCAAAGGTCTTAAAAACGTTCATTGTAAGCCATTATTCGTCATTGAAACCTACAATCCAATTCCGGTCATTAAAAACATCAACTTCGTCAGTTAAAAATTTGCCTGTGACTGGTACGACTTTCCGATTGTCATCACCCCCTCAAAATCGTTAATAAATAATAAAAAAAGAGAGAGAGATGGAACACAAAAGCCTCAGTGCTTCCACTGTGGAAAAATCCTGTGCAATCACAACATGAAGCCTGTTAGACTACGAGAGCACTTGGAGAAAGTCCATCCATCCTCTTCCAAGGACAGTGTTGAGGTCTTCAAGTTCAAGCAGAAGAGAGCTCGCTTCTTGACCTCAGGTACCTTGCCCAAGCTTGGATTTTCTTTCTCACAGAAATTTGCACTGGAGACATCATTCAAGGTTGCATATCTTATTGCAAAGAACAAGAAGCCCCACACCATTGGAGACCTTTGGTGAAGCCTTGTGCTCTGGAGATGGTGCAACTGATGTGTGGTCACCAGCAGAGGTAGCAGGTTGAGAAAGTTCCTTTGTCCAATGACACTATTCATTCCAGGATGCAGACATTCTGGATCAAGTCTTGTGCGAGATGAGAAGCAGTCCTTTTCCATTTAGCATGCAGCTAGATGAATCCACTGATGTAGCACAAAGCAGTCAGATTCTTGTATTTCTGAGATATGTTCTCAGTGGATTACTGAAGGAGGAATTTCTCTTTTGTTAGCCACTCCTTGCTATTACCAAAGCTGCTGATGTGCTGCAGCTAGTCAGGGCATTCTTCATTGAAAACCAGTTTGACTGGACTTCAAGAATTTCTTCAATTTGCACAGGTGGTGCTCCCTCCATGCTCGGTAATAAGTCAGGATTTTCAGCACTAGTAAAGAAAGAAATTCCAGGTATTGTCACCACACACCCTATTCTTCATCGTCAGGCCCTTGCATGCAAACTCTACCTCCAACCTTGAAGTCAGTTCTTTCTGCTGCAGTCCAAGTTATAAATATTATCCGCTCACATGCCTTGAACCACTACCTCTTCAAGTTGTTCCGTCAGGACGTGAGCTCTAAGATTGAAGTTCTGCTCTACCACACTGTGGTGCGCTTGTTGTCCAGGGGACGGATACTTTCTCGGTTAGTAGAACTGAGAGTGGAGCTTGCCATTTTCTTGCAAGAAAAAGAGAGTGACCTTGCTGACAAGTTTTACTGTCCAAATTTCATTCATTACTTGGCATACCTGGCTGACATCTTCACCATCTTGAATGAGTTGAACACATCTCTCCAAGGACCTGCTGTGATTGTAATGGATGCTACTGAGAGATTGCAAGCCTTTCTTAACAAAGTGCCAATATTCCAATGACGACTAGAAAAGTCCAACTTGGCCAACTTTCCACTCTTGGATGAAGTTGTAATATCTGGTGCAGAAGGAAGCACTGAGGGATCACTGCCTGACAACATTGAAGGGGAAATTTCAGAGCACCTTTCAACATTGCAAAGGTCCTTTGATGGGTATTTCTGTCAAGACATTGCTATGAAAGATCTTTGGATTCGCAATCCTTTTCTCTGTGACTTGGACAACATTAATGACAGTGACTTTGCTAAAGATGACCTGATTGATTTGAGAACCAGAGAAATACTGAGGAGTGCCTTAAATTGCAATACCTTGATTGAATTTTGGTGCACCCAGCTAGATTCCTACCCACAACTAGCCAAGAGGGCAGTACTGACTCTCCTTCCATTTGCCACAACCTATCTCTGTGAAGCAGGATTCTCCACACCTTTGACGATTAAAACCAAGGAAAGGAATAAGTTGAATGCAGAGGATGACATGAGAGTTGCTTTGTCCAAAACAGTCCCCCAAATTTAAATCGCTGATTGATCATAAGAAGCAGCAGATCTCTCACTAAATTCCCTGTTGCCTATGGTCAAAACTGCTGTGTTCCTAAAATAAACATAGTCTATTATGCATTTTCTTCAAGTTTCACGAGGGGGTGTATGAACTTTCTTGGGCATCTCAAGGGGTGCATGGACCCCAAAAGGTTAGGAACCACTGCTCTAGCTGAATGAAGAGATGACAAAATTCTGTGTCTGACTTAGGGTTGCATTTTTTTAAATTTTAAGTAATTTCAAAACATGTATTACTAAAGGGGATTCTTTCCTCTATGCAGTCTCTTTAGAAAGTTTCTGCAGTGGATGGGCACAGCATGTGCTCTTTGAAATCAGCTTCACCATAGTTGTGGAACAGTAATCCAATATCAATGAGGGAGTGTGACAGTGACAACAAAGTAAAATTAGCAGACTTTTTCTTTATTTAGGTGAGTTTATGAAGATCAGAGCACAATGTGCATGCTGGACTAGCATGAACAGTAAACGCTGTAGAAGAAAGCCACCATCATCAAGATAATTGTGCATTTAACCCTACACAGAAAATGAAAATTCTATATTTCACTAGAAGAACAAGATTACGTTCAGGCTTGACAAATACAGAGCTATTAAAATCGCATCCTTGCTAAATGCATTTTTCAGCAGACAATACCAGACAACCAAATTGCTCACTAACTTATCAATATTTAGCTTCCCACTGTCTGACATTAACTAGGCACGTTGACTTTCTTTTGAATTGAATTTATAATATAAATGCCACTGATAAAGTTGCTTCCTTTTTAATTGGATTTTTTTATATTGACCTTAACAATTTTAAACTTTTTTATAATTTTATTTTTGAGTGTGAAATAATGGAAACCATAAATAAAACAATCTAAATTGCATGAAATCATTGAACTACATTAAAACAATATTGAAAGTTCAATTTAAGACACATAAACGCACTTTTAAGTTAACTTGAAATTAAAGCATGTGCTAAAAAGTTTGAGAATAATCCTATTATTGCCTGATACATGTAATCCAATAATTAGGAAAAGGTAAACAACAAATTCTAGTTGTTTCAATACTTGTAACCTTTAATTGCCTTTCTAAGATATATATTTTTTGTCAACACTTGATCTAGCGAATAAAAATAATCCGATCTTCTGCAAGTGGATGAAAGGTTTTTCACTAAAATTTAACTATTTTTGCAGTTTTCTTTTTCATCTTTGTTCCATTGTTAGGGTTAACAGGAGCCTGGGAAGGCTGTGCATCAGCACTCTCTCCATCTTCAACTATGTCTAATGTAATTTCTGTGTTCCCTGGAAAATAAAACATGATTTATAATTTTTTTTAAATAGATGAATTCATTCAAATCATACAACCTTGTGTATATGTTTTGATTATATTATATAGCAATCCTGTCGTTTAAATCACAAGTAATACTGTGTTGTAGCAACAAAATACCTCGTCTCTGCAAAAACTCTGGGCAATCTCTTTTTAAATGTTCAACAGATCCACATTGTTTGCAACATCCACCTGTAATTTATAAAATAAGGTTTAATTTAGCTTTAAATAAGTATACATCCCGTAACAGTTCAATAATGAATTTATTTTTAAGTAAAATAATTTAAGCTTTATCAAATGGATTTATTTTTTAAAAATTAAACGCAAAGTTGTATAAATACCATTAGGATACAAGCCCCTGGGATTGTCTGGGCACTGCTTTGATAAATGACCTTTTTCACCACATATGTAACACTGAGCAAAGGGATATGATTCTGCAAAAATTACAATTATTTTGTAAAAATCTGCAAAAGATGAAAACCAATAAACTCTATTTGGGTTAACAAAGAATATACAGGGGGTCCTTGAGTTACGACGGTGATCCGTTCTTAAGAAGCGTCATAGCCCGAATTTCAGTGTAAGTCGGAACAAACACACATATATATGTATACACACTGTAAATTACTATAAGTATAGTGCTATTAAAAATGTAACAGTTAAGTTAATGACATAACAAAAGTATTTTAAAAAGAGAAAACAATTACTTACCACATGAAAAAAAGTTTTTTTTAAAAAAAGATAAAACACGAGACAGAGCCTAAACAGCCTAAATGGCGTATGTACATGTACTTACCCGAAACATAAAAAATAATAATAAAATAAATGGTACGTGCAATTCTATAAAAAATGTAACAGTTAATGACATTTAAAAAAGTATTTCAAAAGAGAAAACAATTCCTTACCACAAGGAAAAATTTAAAAAAAAATTTGATTATTTAAAAAAAAGACGGAATGACGCATAATATTATTTTTTATATTTTTATGGGGGTGCATTCATAACCACGAAACAGCGTAAGTAGGGACCTTTGTAACCAGAGGACTCCCTGTACTTTGAAAGACCTTGGACCATATAAAGTAGTATAATAAAAAATTTAAAAAATAAATATGACCACAATCACTTTTAGCTTATTTAGTTTCAAACTTTAACCCACCCATCCACAAAAAATTATTATTATTGAGCTACCTTTAGGGATTTTAGCATTGCAGGATGATGATTTATGTTCTGTTGAGCCACATTTAAAACATGAAGTCTGCTGCCCTGGCTCAGACAAAAATGGACAATTTGAAACCTGGTGACCAGGACCTCTGCAGTTATAACAAACCTGGGATGTCAATAACAGTGTAACTGCATTATTACAGATTCTGGTAGAGTAAATGGTGTAATCTTTAAAAATGTTGCTTGAAGTAATATTGGACCAGGTTTCATTTACTTTTTAAAGAAATTGGGGCATCTGCTTGTAATACAAGAACTCTAGAATCAACTGAATTAATTATGATCACTTTCTTAGAATAATTTTAAAAAAAATACTTTTGAAGAGAAAATTTCAGCTACCTTAAGTGAAATACGTTGATCTTTCCTTTTCATTCTTCTGTTTTCTCGCCTAATATCTTTAAAATTACTCTTTTTAGTGACTGAAATTAAAGATATTTTGTATAGATATAAGGAAACATTTGTTACATGTCTTCAAAATTTTACAGATGACACACACACAAAACTAATATTAAAAATCTTATAAAACATTTGCATTTATCAGTTTTAAAAATATATCTTCCACTCTGAGGTCATCATCCATTAATAAAATCACACAATTTGCATCATCACAAATAGATGCTCTCTCAAATTTGTTAGAAGAATTCTTCACCCGGATCTTCTCAAAATGTAATTAAATTGAAAGATAAAGTTGATTTTTTACTTGTTGCAAATAAATGTTATTCTCAATGTACACATTAAATCTCCAGCAACTTAATTACTCGGTCCAACTTAAATTAAAAGTATTTCCTTGACCTTATTGTCTTATTAACCACACAAATTTTTTATTGGCAAAAATTAAAAGTATTTAAAAGCCTCAACATTTTAGCATTAGATTTGACCATTCTGTTTCCAATCTTAAATCAATGGGCTAATGTAAATTTAGTAGAAATTTCTTTTTGGTTTCCACTGTTGTCTTTCTTCATTAACAAATAGTCAAAGATTCCAATCACAAACATGGATAAAAAAATTGCTGCAACTCTATCAGAAACTGACTATCACAACTGTCAATGCAAATGACTTTAATCCAAGATTCTGTCCTGTACCTTAGTAGTTTATTACCAGCTTTATGCAGTGCTGATTCGCTTAGAAAAAAATGACAGTTAAAACATTGAAAAAAAATTGTAATGAAATACAATCAATCAACAAACTTTCTCACGCACTAAAATAAAAATAAATTATGTAAATTATAATAGATTAATAAATAAAGATTAAATTATAGCACATAATTTCAAATTAAATTTGATTTGTTTTTAAATTTGATGTTCCAGCCCTCCTTTTCAACAAACAGTAGATGGATAACATGCAAAGGTATGTAAGCATCTGACAAAACTTCACAAAACAACGAAAATTTCGGTAAAGAGCATTCTTCAACAAACACAGACAAATAAAACTAATTTTTAAAAATTAAAACTTAGCTGCTGTGAAATCCAGAGCCAAAGAGAGCAATACATACCTCCTACCCATACCCTCCCCACATTGATGTCTTATGCCATTTATAAATTATCCAAAATAATTTTTTTTAAAAGGTATTTTTTTTCTGTACATATTTTAAAAAGGCAAGCTCCAGAGCTTAATTTAAAAACAACCCCTTTGAAAATTTTTGTGTACCTGCCATACAATAATCTAAGTTAATGGGATATTAATTTAATAAGCATAAAAAGAAAAAAATGATCCATACTTCCTTTCTTTTCTTGCATTTCAGACCATGGTGTAGGCTCATTAAGTTTTCTGTTATCATATCCCCTCTTTGCAAATCGTGTCATGGTCAAAGTTCTGAAGAATAAATGAATAATATAAATAATCACTCATAGACCTATAAGTACGTGTTTTTTAAATCATTTTGTAGAACCAAGAAAGCCGAGACTAGTGTTGAGTATAATATTAGGGTTTAATGGGGTTTTGCTAGATAGCGATGTTTATGCTGGTTTGGTGCACAGTACTTGTTATATTGAACATGCTATTACGATGCAGTGTTGGGGGCTGTGACGTAGTGACATTAGGTAGCCAAGGAAGGACTTGCACCAAAGAAGTTGAAGGAGTATTATGTACCTAGGAGATATAAACTAAACTTGTGTGATTCCTGACTGGTGTTGTTGAGCACTGTCTTAGGTGGTCTTACCAATAATAAAACTAGACCTTAATTAACATTGCCATGTTATTGCAAAATATTATGCCAACTGTTTTATATCCCTGTTAGCAACCTATTTGATTTGATTGAGCTTATATATAATTTATTATAATTAAATTGAATAGTACCTATAGCAGAAAGTGCAACATTTAAGTAAGAAAAATGGCAATATCATATCAATAGTCGCAACTTCAATTAGTTGGTATAAGCCTATAACCTGGAGTTCATTTTTTGTTGCATTACGACAACATAAGAGAGCCAACATGCAAGCGACAATGACATCAAAGCGCATTCTTATTATTCTGGTATATAAATAGTAAGGGTCTACCGATATGCAGTTTTGCCGATACTGATATTACTAATATTTTTTTTCCCGATATTGAGCATTTTTTAAACAAAAACCAGTGGTCATATTTGATGACATCATTTTTAAATTTATGACTCATAATTATTTATATTTTATGTTAGGCTTCTGGTTTAATTAACACAAACGTAAATTAAGAAACAAATCTTACAACTTCATTTGAATTATAAGTCTTATTATGATTACAGTCTTCTGTATTTTGTGTTCATTCTTCCTGTTTCTTTTCCTTGTAAACAATGCAGGAATATGGAAAGATTTTTTTTTACATAAAATAAGTTTATACCGTAATAATCGGGATAAAATAACACATCAAAACATTTTTTAATTAATAATAACAAAAACAATCTTAAATATAGATTTAGATTAATTTATTACAAACTACTTTAACTCAAACAATATCATAGCACACGGCACGCTGTATCATGGCTGTAAATATTAATACTAGGACTCTTTTGGTTCTTTCAATACCGGTATCCGGATCTGTAAATTAATTTGTTGAGATATTTATAAATCTAAATGATACATTTTTTTCCTGAAATTTTGTTGTCAAAGTGTCACTTAGTATGAAATATTTCTGAAATTTTGTTGTTAAAATGTCACTTATTATGAAATATCGGTGAAGTCAATATCGGGACCTATACATGCTACCGATACTGCCACAGGCTTATTGAATCATGTTTGCTTAGTAACTATATCAGCGTATGTAAGGCTGATATTAAGGGGGTTCCCCAACCCCTCCCCTTAACCCACCCCCTTTTTTGTTTTTAATTTTTATTTAGGCGTAGAAAAATATTAATCAGGAATATTATTATGGGGAAAATAATAGTAAGGTCAGGTAACTGCAACCTAGCAACACTACCGTCCTCGACGCAACCGACATCTTTGATTCGTCAAACAAAAAACAGTCAAGGTCACCTTCAGACGATGCAAGGAACAAATTTGATACATTCTCTTGTTAGCTCTCAAAATTTAAGGAAAAATGTGGACCAGGTAGTTAACTGGTTGGTCTTTTTTTGAATAATTAACCATAAATTACGGCGTAATTAACCGGTCCTCAAAAGAACGAGCGGTCTTAACAAACTTAGGTGATCCTGCAGTTTCGGCACGTATATTATTTCGCAGCGAATTTTAATTTTCTCGTGAAAAATTTTGTTTTTAATTTATTAAATGTATTAGTATTAATATATGAATATATGTTATATTTTAGCTATTGTAGCGCTATTTTGTAAGGCTTTTTAATTTATAAGGCTTTTTTTTAGCCCTTGACACTACATAATCGGAGTAGGATGCATCCATTTTGTTTATCTAGCCCCCTGCTTGCCAGATTTTTTTTTACCTGGAACGACCCATGCTAAAATAAATTTACCGACTGAAGATATTTTTCTAAAAAAGTATCATTCATCTATTTATTGTTCTTAGAAGATCAATATAGATTTTATTGTTTTGACAAGATCAATAAATATTTTAAAGAAAATTTCATTTTTTATTTCGTTACTAGATGTTTGATTCTTATTTTGTTTGTTTGTAAGTAAGAAATTTTCATTTGGCATCTTACTGTGACAACCCGGCAAGTAGGGTGATAAATAAACAAAATGGTCGTATCGTTGAGAGACAAAAAAATCCCTTAGAAATTTAAAACAACTAAAAAATAATTAGCGCAGTAATAACTAAAATAATACAACTTACATTAATGTATTTAATAAATTAAAAACGTAATTTCTCGCGAGAAAATTAAAATTTGCTGCAAAATAATATACGGTATTTATTTAATACGTGCCAAAACTCAGGTGTAATCCCTTATTTCAGCCTATTGTATATTTCAAGTCTTCAAAAAAAATTTTTTTTCAAACTTACTTCATTAATAATTACTATGAAATCTATTTTAAAATTAAAACATTATTTTTTTGTTGAAATAAAATTACTATTTTACAATTTGTAAGAAGAAAAAAATGGCTGGTTATCGCTTCCGTGGCCAAGATGGTGGCATGTCATTTATGGGCGAAGTGACGTCACTTTGACACTACCGTTGCTATACACAAGTTACAATTTTGTTTTTCCATGGATTACCTCCCCTTGCCCTTTGTATTTTACTCGATTGCTTCCCTTGAAATGTTTGTTTTCCTGTTTTAAAACCCGGGGGAGGGGTCTAAGGAGAAAATTATTAGATACGAATAAAAAGTAAAATAAAAGCGGGGTGGGGTTTGGGAGAGGTCTAAGGGGAGGGGGAACGCCTCCCCTTATATTTATTAGATAAGAATCATCGAATACGAAACTGCGGACATACCAAGAGATGCAATAAGCCCGCGAATTTGAAGGCTCTCTCTTTTACGCTTTGCCACCGTAGGGCAAGCATCGAGTTGGAAATTTATTAGTGATTTGCTAAATGGAATCTGATTTTAGTGTTTTACTAGTGATATTTCGGAAGAATATAACTCGAGAATTATTTATAAATTTAGTGATAAAAGTGTATTTATCGTGATTATCTTCCATTGCCCGGCCCATTTCATTTTCCCTCGGTTGGCACTATCGATCCGCCCGCCATCTTTGTTCCTTGCATAGCACTACTTTCCTGGGGTCACGTGCCTTAGCAACAACGGTGGCCGCCCGGAAATGACTAGCCGCCATCTTGGCCACGGAAACGATAATTTACAAAAAAAATTGTATATTTCACTATCTTCTGTGACTAACGCCACTAACGGCGCCATTGTTGTTGTTGGAAGTCTGCTTTAAAAACCTTTTTCTAAGTTAAAAACCCCTTTAAACTCAACAAAACACACGAAAAACTAATTGTAAAGCATTAAATACTTTTTTAAATTTCTGATTTAAGTGTTTAAATTAGTAAAAGTAAGTTATTTTATTTATTTTGTTCTAAAATTTTTTAATTTAAATGCGCTGAAATAAGGGATTACCAACTGCAGGATTACCCAAACTTAATAATGGCCCATTTGTAGATGCAAGCACAGGGTCGAGTAAACTGTCTGACAACTTGGCAGCTCGCAGTGTTTACCACCATCAACTTACCGTGCTTGAACTTTTAGTAGAGTCAAGAGTATGAGGCGTATGCCTCCTCAATATAGTGAATAGTGGTTAGTGGGCAGGAAATTGAAATTACTGAATTAGAATTTGAGAACTCAGATCCAACTGAATAAGCATCCAACTACTACTAAAACTAGCAACTGATGCTGCAAATTTTAAATAAACCTGACGTGCCAAAAAAGTATAAACAATTAATCATTTAATGAGTTGAGCAGCATTTCATTCCTGCCTTGATTATTTGTATTGTTGTTGTTCTTCTTCTAAAGAAAATAGCTTTGTTTAGATAAATCATACATGTGCAGTTGGAAAAGTGAAGTTTATTATTCTCATTTTTGCTTTATAATTTTTAAAATATTACTGTAATTAAAATTATTATATATAAATATATATTAATTAAACAATATAATTTGCAATTGTCACGCTAGTAGTGTCTGTCAGTCCTGACGCTACTAATTTTAGAAAGCAGGGAAAACCAAATTACTGCACCAAAGCATCAAAAGGTGTTCAAATTAAATATGCGCTGAAAAAAAGATTTATATTAATGACGTCATTGTTTTCGCTCATATTTTAATATTGGAAAAGGGATCGATGTAATAAAACAACCCCGTAAAAACAAAGTTTTTGACTATAAATCCCTTATATACGAGACATAACTAAAAGTATTGATTATGTTCAAACGTGACAAACATTTACAGACTGAAACCGAAATTATCTCCCCTGGCTTTAAAACTAGGGGGAGGGGGTGTGGACATAAACGGGTGGCGTCAACGCGTTAACTCAACTCAAGGTGGTTTACCTGGTTAAAACACGAGATGTGTTCACCGAAGGCTGGGTTGAAGTCAAGTGACCCGTAAAATGTTAACAATTGCGACCGCTACATATAGTTAATATAGATAAACTAAAAATGCATTACTTTAATAACTGTACGTTCGATCGATCTGAATTTTTGATACGATGCATTGTTAGGTGACACGGGTCCGTGTGCCAAATTTCAGCTCGATGGCTACACGGGAAGTTGGTCATTTTTGATTCCTGTTTTTCCGCGGTGCCCGCCCAGGACGGACGGACGGACAGAGAGAGAGAGAGAGAGAGAGAGAGAGAGAGAGAGAGAGAGAGAGAGAGAGAGAGAGAGAGAGAGAGAGAGAAAGGGGAAAGGGGGAGAGAGAGAGAGAGAGAGAGAGAGAGAAAGGGAGGCAGAGAGAGAGAGACAGAGACGGTGATGAAGTTGATATAAGGGATTTTAAAAAGAGGATTTGATGATGGTTAATTATAAAAAGGTCGGCGCCGCATGCGCCCTAAAAAAGTGCATTTTTTATAAAATAAATAGATTTCAGCTGAAAACTTCCGTCATTTTTGGTCTACGCTAGTTAATTAAACAATACAATTTGCAATTGTCACGCAAGTCAGTAGTGTCTGCCAGTCCTGACGCTACTAATTTTAGAAAGCAGGGAAAACCAAATTACTGCACCAAAGCATCAAAAGGTGTGCACATTAAATATGCGCTGTAAAAAAATATTATATGACGTCATTGTTTTCGCTCATATTTTAATTTTGGAAAAGGGAACATTGTAAAAAGAGAATTAGATGATGGTTAATTATAAAATCAAAAAATAAAGGGTGCGCCGAAGGCGCCCTGCAACCCCTATTATAAAATACTTTGAGTACATTTCAGAAAGTTTAATATTTCGTATTTATCAAACAAGGACAAGTTAGTTGGGTTTTTGAAAAAGGTCGGTGCCGTAGGCACCCTAAAAAAAAGGGCATTTTTTAAATAAAATAAATAGATTTCAGCTGAAAATTTCCGTCATTTTTGACGGGTGTACGCTAGTAAACTATATAATTTGCAATTGTCACGCAAGTAGTGTCTGTCAGTCCCGACGCTACTAATTTTAGAAAGCAGGGAAAACCAAATTACTGCACCAATGCATCAAAAGGTGTGCAAATTAAAGATGCGCTGTAAAAAAATATTATATGACGTCATTGTTTTCGCTCATATTTTAATTTTGGAAATGGGATCAATGTAATAAAAAAAACACGTAAAAAACCAAGTTTTTCACTATAAATCCTTTATGTACGAGACGTAACTAAAAGAATGTTCATAATAATACGCAGCGCAAGACCATCCAAAAAATACAAAATTGCAGTTATGTCTCGTAAAACGTGTCTAATAAATACTAATATAATGCGCACCGATCAGGAATATGTTTATAAAAAGTGTTGTCAATAAAATACGCAACTTATTGCGCGACAGAAAGGTTGTTCAATATAATGCGCACCCTTACACTCTATCTCAAAAAATAACATGATACATAGGAATAAATAAAATACTCTAAAAAATCAATAATTTAATTACGGTACATGCAATCGATCTGAAATTTTGATACATTGTTTTTATCATCGGCACGAAACTGCCTGCAAAATTTCAGCCCGCTAGCTTACGAGGAAGTGGGTTAAAATCGATTCAAAGTTTTGGCGACCGACAAGCAATCAAGCAACCAGACACCACGAGTTAATATAAAGAATTTAATTTTAAAAAAACAACAACTAAAAAACCAAGCTTTTTCTCGTAACTAAAAGAATGTTCATAATAATACGCAGCGCAAGACCATCCAAAATACACAATTGTAGTTGTGTCGTAAAACATGTTTAATATAATGCGCACCGATCAGGAATATGTTTATAAAAAGTGTTGTCAATAAAATACGCACCTTATTTCGCGACAGAAAGGTTGTTCAAGATAAAACGCACCGCGACACTCTATCTCAAAAAATAACATGATACATAAAGATAAATAAAATAATCTTAAAATTAAATAATTTAATTACCGTACATGCGATCGATCTGAAACTTTGATACATAGTTTTTATCATTGGTACGAAACTGCCTGCAAAAATTCAGCTCGCTAGCGTACGAGGAAGTGGGTTAAAAATCGATCCAAAGTTTTAAACGACAGACAAGCAATCAAGCAAGCAAGCAACCAGACACCAAGAGTTAATATAAAGGATTTAAAAAGAGGATTTGATGATGGTTAATTATAAAATAAAAAACAAAGGGGGCGCCGTAGGCACCCTACAACCCCTATTATAAAATACTTTGTGTACGTTTTTGAAAGTTTAATATTTCGTATTTATCAAACAAGGACAAATTAGTTGGGCTTTTGAAAAAGGTCGGCGCCCTAAAAAAAAGTGCATTTTTTAATAAAATAAGTAGATTTCAGCTGAAAACTTCGTCATTTTTGACGGGTGATACGCTAGTTTAAATAATAATAGTAAAACTCTGAAAGTATTTTAGATAAATAACTCACTTATTTTAAATGTTTAAGTTAGAATTATATGTTTATTATTTTAGGGAAAAAAAATATTTAAGTAAGGGGCCGTCCATAAAGTACGTCACGCTAATTTTTACCATTTTTAACCCCACCCCTTGTCACAAAGTTATTAAAAGAACTAAGCAATGAACTGTCCCCAATCCTTGTAGTTCTTTTTTCAAGCCTCTCTATAACAGGGTAAAGTGCCCCGGGATTGGAAATTAGCTAACGTAACTCCACTCTTTAAGAAAGGTGATAATCAGACCCTGGTAATTACAGACCTGTATCACTTACTAGTATCACCTGTAAATTACTAGAACACATAATATATAGTAAAATAGTTAGCCACCTAGACAAATATAATGCACTATGCCCACATCAACACGGCTTTAGAAAAAACAGATCATGTGAAACACAATTAATAGGTTTAATAGATGAATTATCAAAAGGCTTAGACAATAATGATCAAATAGACACAATATTACTTGACTTCTCAAAAGCATTTGACAAAGTTCACCACCTTAGTCTACTAAAAAAACTTAACTACTTTGGAATCTCAGGTCCCTTACATCACTGGACCCAAGACTTCCTTTTGGTGCAGGGAGCAAACTGTTATAATTAATGGATCTAAATCTGCACCAATAAAGGTTAACTCAGGAGTTCCACAAGGAACTGTGCTAGGTCCTTTACTCTTTTTAATTTATATAAATGATTTACCCAACAGGTACAAAAGTTAGGTTATTTGCTGATGATTGTATAATCTATAGTGACTATAGAACAATTAAATCAGAACAAGATAGCAAAATTTTACAAAAAGACTTAGATGAATTGATAAAATGGGAAACTAACTGGAGTATGTCTTTCCACCCAGAAAAGTGTCAACTGTTAAGAGTAACAAAGAAAAAGAAACAAATAAATTCAAAATATTACATTCATGGAAAAGAACTGACCCAAACTAAAGATGCAAAATACTTAGGAGTCTTAATAAATGAGAAACTATCATGGAATCCCCATGTCAATGAAGTTATTAAAAAATCAAACAAAACCTTAGGCTTTATAAAAAGAAACTTTAACAAATGTAATAGAGATATAAAACTAAAATGCTACCTCACTTTGGTGATACCTGTACTAGAATATGCATCTTCTGTAGGGGACCCATCCACCAAAGAAAGCATTGATAAACTAGAACAAATTAAAAAAAGAGCTGCCAGATTCATTACTGGAGAATATTCAAAACTGACAAGAATAACACCATTAGTTAAATCATTAAACCTTGAAACACTAGAGGATAGAAGAACCAAGAGCAAAGTATTAATCATACCTAAAGCAATTAATTCTAATTTAGAAACACAACACAAAGATAACTTAATAACTTTCTTATTCCATATGCAAGAACAAACACATACAAGTGTTCCTTCTTCCCGTCCGGAATTTGGGTGTGGAATGGGTTGCCTGAAGAATCCAGGAAAACCAACACTTTATCAACATTTAAATCTCTAATAAAAATGCAGGACTAAACACAAACCATAGATAAGCGTAGGACGCAATAATCTTCTGTATAGAAGGAGCGTCTGTAAACAGATAAGATAAGATCTCAGACACTAAAGTACGTCACACTTTCAAACAAATTTTGTTATTTTTATTAACAAAATAATTAAAATTTAATAGAAAACACCGTGACATCACACATAGCCGGACCCCCCTCCCCCCTCTGGAGCGTGACGTACTTTAAGGACGGCCCCTAAAGCCTAAATGAAAAATTTTCCCAATCCACTCATAATTTAGATTTCTAATTTGATTAAGCTGTTTAAATTAAAAAGTCATTACTTCAATAAAAAAATATCTTTAAAATAATTAAAAGACTTCATAATTTCTGTCAAATTGGGGCCGTCCATAAAGTATGTGACGCTCCAGAGGGGGGGGGAGGGGTGTAAGAAATTGTGACAGTTTGTGACAGGGGGAGGGGGGTCCGGCCATGTGTGACGTAACGGTGTTTTATATTAAATTTTTAACTATTTTGTTAATAAAAAACAAAATTTTTGTTCGAAAGTGTGACATACTTTAGGTGGGGGTTGAAGATTTGTGACAGGGGGGAGTTAAAAATGGTCAAAAATAGCGTGACATACTTTATGGACGGCCCCTTTAAACGTGTTAAATTTTTTTTATATAATTAAAAGATCTTAAAAATGTTGCATGCAAATATTGCAAAGCAAGACTGAGTCTGAGTAGCAAATGATTTGCAATGAATGTAAATAATGTTTAATTCTCCTTCTTTACCTCTAAATTTCTGCATTAAATTTATTTAATAATGCTTTTTTAAAATAACTGTTTAAAAATGTTGCACTATTTTTGTTAGTATTTGAAAGAAATTCGTTGGAACACTCCTTTTCCTGCCCCGTGTCTCTTTATTTTAAAAAAATGTTATTTTGACAAGGCGTGACAGAACGTCACAAAACAACGTCATATTTCCTGTTAAAATAAAATATTTTTACTAACCAGCCTGATAGTAGTCTCACCCATATTTTATCCATGTCTCTTTTAATAGGATACAATCATGTATGATACTGACAGATGTCTTGACAATTTATATAACCTTGGTATGAGGGCACGAGACCTTTTCTGAACACTGTTTCTACTTTCAAAATGACATTTTCAATATCCCTCTGGTCATTTTTTTTCTTTCTGTTCTAAATTTCTACAATTTATTTTGTGTCAGAAACTTGAGACATCAGAAAAACATCAATAACAACACAGCTGATCTCAGGCATGCTAAGAAAAACTGCAAAAGATTTTGAATGAGCGATCGATATTCCATCTTCATGGTCATGGAAGAGGTACATCAAAAATTCAGGTCATTTCGCTTGTCATCAAGGCTACCAGTGATGCCTGGATCATATGTGTAGTCAAATGAAACTCTTTCCGCTACATATGAAATAAAAAGGTGGACCTTTGAACTATTCAAATTTTTACTCTAACAAATATAAACTAGTATTAATCAAAATTGAAGTCTAGTGCTACATTATTTAAGCTCAAATTTTCTTGTAGCATCCATCATCGTTTAGTATATGTTGCGTGGCAGTGGCCACATTCCATTTTCTTGTGGGAATATGTGCTATGTAAGCAATCAAAGCTAGTGCCATGCCACATCACTGTCTAGGACACTTAGCTCTGATCACCTTTGAGAAATCAGTAATACCTGAAAGCCATGGATAAGTGTATGACGCAATAAGGATGAAGCAAATGAATTGACGGCAATTAGAGCTTTATGCTTATCTGACATATTTTACTTTATCTCATACATTTTTGCAAGTTCTTTCTCACTTGATGTGTTTTTAACTAGCATCCCTGTCTAAACAAGCTGACCTTTTTTCTTCAGTATCACTAGCACGCCTTTGAGATTTACATACTTAAATGGCTTATCCAGCAGATCAGTTCTCCTCAGTCTCATTCTGTCTGTATAAAACTTCCTGGCCTTGCCAAGTCTAAGTACAAGTACAAGCTGAATGGACTTTACTATTAACTCCTCTATATCATAAAAAGTATATCTTTGATTACTTTCTCAACACACATTATAAAGGGGTGTCAATGCATTAAGGCTAGGTAGAATGAAAGCAATATAAACAGTACATGGGTAAGCCTGGAAAAAGACACAATAAAATAGCAAAGGACACAGCAAGAAACCTTCTTCTGTGAAAAAACAAAACTTAAAGAGAAGTTTAAAAAATTCAAATACACTGGTAAAAGATGAAATCGTTTAAATAACCATGCAGATAGTTGTCATAACACACACGTATCAACCGCTCAGATAAGTTATAACACAGAGGCAGTCTACTATTAATGAAGAACCATGTGAAATTCTTTGGTATTCTTCCGTCTCCAGAGACAATGGTGCATCACCTTGGTTTTTTTTTGCAAAAGACTTCTTGGTGAAGGACTTTTTGAGACGCTGAAGTGTCCTCTCCAGAGGTGATGCAAGCCTGGGCGGGTATTATGGAGAATTAGCTTCTGCCCATACAGCATATCCCCCCTCTCCACGTCAATGGTGTAACCAAGGGAACAACTTGCGTCGATGCAGCTTGGCGTCATTGGCGTCGCAGGAGCTGCCGGAATGTACATAATTTTTATGTATAGACCGTCTGTGGGTGCTCCAGTTCCTGTTTTTCTGTCAGGGTTTACTCCCTTAGCCTTTCCCGGATAGCGAGTGTAGCCGCAAGGCAGCAGAGGTTTGAAGTCAGAGTTTCCTTCTCCTAGATGAACTACCAGCCAAGGTTAACGAGCCTCATCGACCCCTGTGAAATAGTGAACTGTCAAAGCTACAAACAACAGGGCAACCACGAAGATAAATAGAAATACTTAATTATTCAAAATGATATTGTTAAAGAATGAAATGGTCAGGTAAAAGTAAAAGTTGAAAATTACAATATAATATTGAACAGTAGGCAGAATGTTTTATTTATTGTAGCAACATTACAATACAGTGTTGTAGATAAATGCTTTCAGTCAACATAATATATAAAGAGCCATTTATGATATATATATAATTAATAAACATCTGCAGGTGGTAATACCATGGAAAGCTATGGGCTAGTGGCCACCTCTTAAATTGAATCCATAATTGTTACTGTTATTTAACATTCCAAACAATGGAATTCTCTACCATTGCACATCCCGAGTATTACATCTACCAAGTCCTTCAAGACTGCACTTAAGACACATCTTTTAAAAATTTATTTTTAAAATTAAAGAAACACCATTTCATTTTAATGATTAACATTGCTTATGTGTATTGTACTGTTATTTATGTGGTGATTATGTAAAGAATGTATATTTAAATTATTTTATGTATGTTATTATCTCCATGTAAAGCGCTGTGAGCCCGGCTCCTTGCTGGGAAACAGCGCTATAAAAATTACCAATTTATTATTATTATTATTTTTACAAAGAAAAGGGGGATAAAACTGTTAAAAAGCATTTTTAATTGTAATTAAACCTATGCAAACATGTTTTTAAAAATAGGAACTTTAAAAAATCCTAATCGCAATACATGTATTTTCGATGCTCTTGAGAAATATCCATTTTTCAATCTTTTATAATGTAAACAATAAAGAATTTAAAATATACTTTTTGAAATAACAAGGTAAATGTATAACATAAAAACAGGGTAATAGTAGGCCTGACAGGACGTAACATGACAGCCAACGATTCTACAAAGAGCCTTCCTCAATGGACAAATAGTACACAAATGAAACAAATATAATGAAATAATAAAAACACTTAGCTGCGGTGAAATCCAAGTAGTCCAGTAGAGATAAAGTAAGGAGAGAAAAGTAAGAGCTTATATAGGAAAGGATAGGGTGGGTGTGGCCAATCAATCAGGTTGTCAGTGCAAACACAACGTTGATCCCATGTGGTGTAAGAGTCCCATACTCATGGATTAGTCTATTCTCCAGACTGACCCGGCCAGGTGTGTTTGTACAAGAAACCATGGCGGTGACAGACATGTCATCGACGCTCATGTGGTCACGTCCATTGAAGTGTCAGAAGACAGGACACTGTTTGTCTTGTTTAATGGGACGTACATGCTCAGCGATACAGCAGGAGAGTAACCTCCCCGTCTCACCTATGTACTTAAAGGACAGCGCTTACACACAATGGTGTAGACCACATTACGGCTGCTACAAAGATAGCCATTCCTAATCTTGAATATCCCCTTAGGGAAGACAATCTGGTCCGTCTGGGTAACAAAGGGACATGTCTTGCAGCGATTACGACCACATGGCTTGGTGCCCAGATGGGAGGATGGAATAAGCAGACGGCTACGAACCAATAGGTCCCGCAGATTTTTGTCCCTCCTGAATATAATGAGGGGTGGGGTGGAAAATATGTTGTTTGTCTCAGGGTCCGTGAGGAGGATGGTGGGGTTTTTCAAAAAGATTTCCTTGACTCTGATGTGGGGATGGTATGTGAGAAACAATTTGCTCCTCTCATTACTATCACTGGAGCGTGATACAAAGGCGTCGGCACGAGTTAATTTTTTAACTTGCTGAAGTGCAGATTGAAGTATAGCTTCAGGCTAAGACCTTAGTCTAAAAAACTCCACAATTTCCAACGACTTTTCCAAAAAGTCCTCGCTGTTGTTTTACGTCCTGTCAGGCCTACTAATACCCTGTTTTTATGTTATACATTTACCTATTTAAAAGCCTGATTGCAGTCTCACCCAATTACTTGAACTAACAAGAAGTGAAGTCAGACACATAATAATAATTGTAGTAGTATTGTGAATTAAATCTATAAATAGCACAGCCTTTATATTTCCAAAAACATTTTATCTAAAAACCCAGGTTATTCAAATAGCCAGTTAAAAAAAATAATAATAAATCATATGAAAATGTTATGGCATAGTGCAATAGTGTACAGCGAAAAACGATTCCCACTCCTTAGCACAAATCAGGTAATAACAAAGTACCTACTTTACATGTAGTGACCCCAGACTGTGATAATGTAATATGAAACTTCTTAATTAATTTATATCTCAGAATACATGCCTGCATGGACATAGTGACTTCAGACTTAAGCCACCAGTAACTTATATAATGAAAAAAACTTTTTTTTTATGAATACTGCAGACAAAACACCGCTCATTGAAGCAGAATTCATTTATAAAGTAAAATGAATTGTATTCTATGTAAAACCCTTTTAAACAAAACCTTTCATGGTATTACTTGTTTTTCCCAAAAACCATTAGTCTCAACTTGTTCATAAAATTTACTGTAATTTATTCTTTTTTGTAATATAAATTATTGTTTAAATGTTCTATCAGTACAATATTTATCATGGATCTATAAAATTATTTATTTAATTGCACCAAGAAAAGGACAAAGCAACCATCAAAATATATAACATACATCCATTGTAACTTCATATATAAAAATAATAAAAATCATAAAAAGAATATCACAGTTAAAGAATTTAACAAGTAATTTATAAGTCCCCAATAATATATGAACAAATAAAATAAATCTAAAGATTTTCATTATCACCATCACTTTCTTCACTAGCTACTAAAAGTGAACTATTCACTTTCAGATCTTGAACATTCCAGTATTTTCCACATTTATTTTTTCTTTTATGTTTAATCAGTAGTACAATACCAAACAGAAACACTGAAGCCAAAAGAATTCCACACAATAATCCACTTATGATAAGCATCTTATTGTTGCTGAAAAATAAGGCCACATCAGTACGGGTGACATTACGTTCCCCATATTTTGGGTCTAAATTTTCTTCTTCTATTTTAGATAAATTAACATTACTGAATGACTGATTTTGCAAGGAGAAGTTTCTTTCTTTTATGATCCATATGCTGTCTAGTGGGGTATGATTGCTTATAGATCTCTGCTCCCAAAACATGTGTGTAAAGTTTACCACCCGTAGGCAACCATAGCTATTTAGAGACTTGCTATCTAAACGATAAGCAGACCAGTCAGCTGCAAAAGAAATAAAACACAAATTTTATTTAATGTAAAAAATGGGAGTTACGTTAGCGGTCTAAAATATTAGAAAATAAGTTTCATCATTTGTCATTTTTATCCAGAGAAGTATTACTTTTAAAAATGGATAAATATTTCTTCAATACACATGAAGTCTAATTTTTACTTACGCTGATCGTCAGGCAAAAACTGGTCTGCCCCTTCTATGCTACCAGCTGCTCCAGTGATAATTTGCACTGGGACATCAGGATTTATGTAAGAAAAATTTGCAACTTCCCCACGGTACAATGGCCAAAGACGCTCATAATTATGTTCATGGGCTTGAATGATTAAATCCACCGACCAGGTGTTAAAAAGTTCTTCTAATCTGTAATAGTAATATACAAAGATACAATGGAATAAAGAGATATTTAATATCATTGACATTTACACTGAGATGACTATAGACAAAATGGAAAAAAAATTTACCAAAGAAAAACTAACTTATGTTCAATTTAAAAAACTAACCGTTACCCCATTTCCCCCTCTTTTCTCATTCAACCCCATTTTACTGAGTGTTTACATCATGTGGCAGTTAACTCAGTTGCACATGGATTTACTGAACTTGTTTGTGACAAGTTGTGTGATGTTCATTAAGATTTTTTTCACAGGCCAAACAAGCAGCATGAAGAACAAGTAACAAAGTCATTAATTAAACAAACAGTAAAAACAAAGTTATTGACTATAAATCCCTTGTGTGAGACGTAACTAAACGTATTGATTATTTTCAATATAATATGCACCGCGACAGACTAGCATAAACATTTACAGATCGGGAAAATATTATGAAAATATGTTCAATATAATACGCACCGTGCGACAGACTAGCACAAACATTTACATGCTACAGAGAGATACACAGAGATAATATAAAAATTCATTAATTTAATTACAGTACATTCGATCGATCTGAAATTTTGATAGAATGCATTGTTAGGTCACAAAAGTCTATTTGCAAAATTTCAACTCGATAGGATCACGGGAAGTGGGTCAATTTTTGCTTTTTGTTTTCCGCGGGCGGGACCAAGACAGACAGAAAGAAAGACAAGACAGTGAAGTTAATATAAAGGGATTTAAAAATAAAGGGAATTAAACCTCACTTACTATTACACATAATTAAACCTCACTTAGTGTTACACAATGCTTTCATTTCATATTTCCTGGATTATTTTTACAGCAGAAGATGCACTAAGTTAATAAATTAATAAAAATTTAATTAGTGTGTATTTAATGTCTTCTTTTATGATGCTTGAAATTTTTAAAAAATATTGTCCATTGTAACATGTTAAATGACTAAATCTATTACCCTTCTCGAACTCTTGAATCATTTCTAGAGCAATCATCTCCAATATTAGTACTACAATACATAGGTCTATGGCCAAATGCAACAATCCATGGTGTTAATGCTCTCTGGGCATTCGCTTTTTTTAAATCTTGGGTAAGCCAGTCTTTTTGTTTCTGTATGTATAGTCCGTAGTTGGTAAAGAATACCTCTGTAGAATAACTGAAATTATTAAGACAAGTGATTTAATAACAACAAAAATATCCACATCTATTGCAATATTGCCATTTCCTTCATTTTAAAAAATATGTGATGTTGTGATAAATTCAAATAACTAATAGCCTATTATCACATAATATAACAAAAACCAGCTTCATTTACTTGGCTTTGTCATTTAACATTTTATTAACTAATGACTTTTCTTTGGCCATTATCTTTCCAAGTTAATTTTATTGCTCAAAGTTAACAGGTACAAATATCTTTATCTGGGATCAGTGAGTGTTTTAGTTAAATTTTACATGACTTTGACAGTGTATTGTAAATTTTCCTTTGAATGGTGCCCCTGTCATTTATAAGGGCATCAACCAAGTGAATGCTTTTTGTGCTCCTTTGCATAATCTATAGCAGATTGTGAATTAAACAAGATCTCAACGTTGAGCCCTCTAAGTCTCATCATGTGCAATTTAATATGCCAATGTACTTTTAGCTCAACTAAATTTTCCGTTGCATATTTAATATATCATATGAAACTCAATAGCACTCAAAAGATATGGCAAACTTAAGCAACTAAATCAATTTAAAAGTAAAATAAAGTCCCAAGCAATAATGACCAATGCCCTGCTGCACTTACCTCGAATATTACAAGCTATTTTGAGAAAATAAAACTGTGACAGATTATACTGTGACAAATTAGACTGACAAATTAGACTGTGACAAATTACACTGTGACAAATTATACTGTGATAAATTATACAGTGATAAATTTTTAATAAAGTAAATCAGAACTTGATCTCCTTCCTCACCAATTTGTTTATGAAAAGCTTTGGTTAATGGAAAGACTTGCCATACAACAACATGGGTGCTATTATAAGACCTTTCATTTGACACTATACAACAACATGCTAGGGTGCAATTATAAGACCTTTCATTTAACACTATGCAACAAAACCACATGATCATAATGTAAACATATTTCCTAAGTAATCCCACTTGTTAGCCAATACCCTGCATACTTTTATTTGTTAATGTACCCTTTGACTTCATTTACACTAAAAAAAAATTAGTGGATAACATTTCTAATTTGTAACAATTTTTTAAATTTGTAAACTTATTATTTTTACTTATTTTTTTTAAAACAACTGCTATGGTGATTTTAGGTCATCGTACAGCTTTTACTACAGTCGAACCCACTTATCTAGAGCTCAGTTCGCTGGACCACCCCACTAACTCGACGTTTTTTATTGGAACCGCCAAATTCTCTCTTTGTCTTAGTATTTTTTCATCGGCTAATTCGATTTTTCTAAGTCGCTGAAACCTAATACCTCGAGCACAAAAGAGGGCCAAATTTGCAACTTAACGTTGCTTAGCTCGATCCTCGTCGGTCGGCCTAGCAATGCACTCTGGCATTTTTAGTTCAAAACAGTGTTGACATCTCGCTTTCTTCTAGACTTCCGGCTATTGTGTGATTCTACGAGATTTCAATAAAAATTACCGGATGTTTTGCGTGTGTGAATTATTAGTTCGACGTGTATCCATGGAGTATATATTCACCCGAGGTACTGGACAATCGCATTAGAGGTCGTTAATCGTCGTTATTTCGCAGTGCATGTTATATTGTTATTAAACTTAATTCATTTTCTGATGTTTTAATCATTTTATTTTTAAAAATAAACGAATATCTTTAGAAATGAAAATAAAGGTTTGCATCGAGAATCCACGGTGGTTTTTATTTAATCAAATAAAAAAATTATTATTCTTTTAAAAGTTTGTTGTTGCTTTGTTAACAGTAAGATACGTGACTGTGACTAACACGCGCGTGACGATGAAATCAAATCATTTCTGATAAGGAATGATTTTTAAAAAAAATCGCTTAGACTTAGTCTTAGTTGCCGGTCGAGGTCAACACACAGCCCACAGCGTGCTGTGATCAACGGTCAAGGCCACAATAGTTTTATTTATATTACAAGTTTGATTGACTGAGGAAATTCGAGAGCGTTCTGATAGTAACAGATATCCTGCACGTCCAAAAGCATTAAACTTAAAATTACCATATTGATTTGTTTATTTGTATTTTAAACTCGCGGATACGATGGCAAACGCGAGCGGCTGTGACGAGGCGAGGCGAAAAATTTGACAGACAATTATAAACTGGTAACTTTTTTTTTATTAAATGGAATCGAAACAAACCACAGAGACGTAATCAAAGTCCTTTACTTCGGCATAAATATATATATAAAAATAATAATATATCTATAAAAACTCCCGATTAGTCATAACTTTTCCCGACTTTCAAGGCCGAGAATTTTTTTGTCAGAATTCCCGGCTTTTTCCCGTTTTCCTGAGTGGGAACCATGGTTATATTTAAATTTTAAACGGTCCTTAAAAACGAACGGTCATTACAACCTTAGGAAAGAGTGAAGAAATATTATGGTTACGATACGATTCCGATTAATCGTCCCATCACTAATTAACGCTAACTAATTAGTCACGTACATAAAGAAATTTCAAGCACATGTTAATATTTTGCCGCCATATTGGTTTTCGTTTTAACTCGATAATCGGTTATGTCGACGCCATTTTTCATACCCCAACGCCGTCGACTTAACCGGTTTCGACTGTATATATCTATAGGAAAAAGAAATGTAGTAAAAAAATTAATAAACTTGTAGCAATTATTATTTATATCAATAGAAACAACCATACATACAAATTTCCTTTTTGTTTAATTTAATTAATTTTTACATACCTAATAAAGTGAACAGGTCCAATGTCTATGCTGTACCACATTTTATCTAAAGGAATAGGCCATTCTGAGTCGGGCATTGAGAAACGATGAGAGTAGTGAGAAAATCTTTCAAAATCAATTTCTGGCAATAGAAAAGCACAAATATTAATGTATATCTATCAAGGTATCAACTTCCCTATATTTTATCTAATGATTTCATACGAAGGTAAGCAGATCTTTTGGAGACCAATTAATTAATCATTTCGTTATTAAATATCATTACCATGATTTCCAGGACATGTCATGTATGGAATGTACGCAGCTACAGGCTCAATCAATGTCATGAAGTAGTCACCAATCTTAAACAAAAGAAACATTTTCAAATTAATGAATGAGATTTTTTTTTAAAATAATTTTTTATACAATATATTGAAAATCTGATGGAGCTTAGATTTAATTTTATATTGATTCTTTTAAATTACTTTTAATGTTACTATAATAGGTTAATAAATTATTGGTCTTTTAGGCAACAGCATTATTTTAAAACTCAATAAAGGAAAGTGATGCACATAAATCTTAATTTTAAAAAAATCCTGATGCCAATAATTTTTGTGATAATGAGTCACCTTTATTTCCCTAAATGATAAACTTATTATTGAACTTCATTATACTATTTAGTTCTATCAAACGAAGAATAAATTTGGCGCGACATGCTTTTGCCAATCTGAAACAGTTCTTGAGATCTACATACATCCCTGTCAAAACAAAAGTAAGGATCTTTAACACCAACGTTAAAACGGTCCTACTTTATGGATCCGAAACACGGCGAACAACAGAGACAACAAAAAAAAATTGACTCCAGACCTTTGTTAACAGATGCCTCAGAAATATTCTGAAAATAAAATGGTTCGACAAGACCGAAAATTCCAAGCTGTGGGAGAGGTGTGGACAAAGAACAGTAGAACAACAAATCATGGAAAGAAAGTGGAGATGGGTTGGACACACCCTTAGGAAAGATAACAGCAGGGCTAGGCAGGCCTTAGATTGGTACCCCCAGGGCAAACGACAACGAGGAATACCCAAGGGTACATGGAGACGGAGCATGTTAGACGAGGCTGGAAGAACTGGGAAGAATTGAAGCGACTGGCAAGGGACTGTGTAGAGTGGCGAACTTTGACAGAGGCCCTATGTTCCACAAGGAAATAATTGAGTTCTGCTAATAAGCAAATAAATCAAAGTTTTAGATCATATTTGAATATAAATGGTTCTTATATGTTCTAAGGAAATGAATTGTACTCACGGCACCATCATTTCCTTTTAAATCATAACCGAAGTCACCCACATGGAATAAAGCTGTATAATTTCCAGATAGTGCTTCGTTTATTAGTGATGGTATGGTATTTGCATGTATACCTAAATCTCCAAACATCAAAAAATTAGGTGACCAGTTCTGGTTGGGACAAAGACAAATGCATATCTTTATTTAATATTCAAACTTTTAACTAATCATGTTTTTTACACTGTCTGCAAAATATTAATATATGTGAAAAAGTTCTAAATAAAAATCTATTTTGGTAAAAAAATATAGCATGTTTACCATTTCTTACTTTCTACTTAATAAGACTAATAGCTCGGATTCTATGTTGACAAATCATGCATTTTTGTGCTACAAACACCAAAACCTGGCACAGGTGTTCAGTTTTTTATGCTGAATAAAATGTGATATAGGGCCACAGCAAAATTTTGACCAGTTTCTATTTATAGTAACATTAAAAATGGCCGCTTAAAGAAATTCATGTAAGGTGACAAACTCATAATTTTTAAGCTACAAGCACCAAACTTGGCAAACATGTTCAGTTTATAATGCAAATCTAAATGTGAGACAGAAAATGCACAAGTTTGTTAAGTTTCTATTTTTATTTACATAAAAATGGCCATAAAAGTAAATTTTGAGTATGATGATAAATTGACCTTACATTTTTGAATCTGGTTCAATTAGTTCAATTTGTGTTAGATGCTTGAACTGGATGTTGTACTGAAAAGTCGGCTCCACAGACACAGCTGCATAAAGCAGTGCATTTTAATCCGGCCTTATTGCACTTACAACGCTTGGATCTGCATTCTTTTATACAAGCACATTTCAACAGTTCACGACAAGTCATAGAGGCTTGTGGCAAAACAGTCCAAAAAGGCTGCCATTGTCTGTCCATTAACTGCCAACCCCACTCACTTGGATCAGGAAGCACTGGTTGTCGTTCATGTGCCTGGCTCCAAATATGGCCTCCTTGGTTAATTGCCCGTTTGCAGTGCTGAAACAAGGCCTCACTCGTTAGAGGAATGTTTTCAATTTGGCGGCCAGTCTTTGTAAACAGGTATTTCCTGGCACTGTTGACATCATGGCAGTTGCTACCTCTGTCATACAAAAGCGTCACAAAACGCTCCAGAACTGACATGTCATTAGCTGTTAGTTCAAATGGAGCACAACACAGTTTTTGAAATGTGGCTGTAACATGGTTGCATTTGCTCCAGACCTCCCAAGCTGTCTTCTTGCCGATACCATTAAAACAGCTGACGGTGTCACAACCGGTAAAACTGTGAAACAAAGGCAGACACTGGGCTCTGGCAACACCTAAAACTTTGCTTATGTCATGAGCTGCAAGGTATCGGAAGTCTTTTCCTGTACCCATGGCAATCCATAATTCCAGGTGAGGGTGGCGAGTCATGGCAGCCACAGAAAGAACCACCACATCTGTGTCGACAGTGCGAATCAGAATCCTGTGGCAATGTTCAGCTGCATGGGCCAGGTGAAGCATCATCCGTGTGTCTGCTTCCTCGTGATTACATGGTGAAAGATTCGTGTGGTCAATGGGTTTATTGGAGATCACATCTGGACCTTGAGTGGGTAACAATAAGCTTCTGTGATTGTTATTTAAGAAGATATCGTGCTAGGAATGCGAACAACTGGGTCTTGTTCGCATCCACCCGCAAGAAACTTCCCCACTGCGATGGTAATACGGTCTCTGGCGTCACACACTTTCTCTTCTCTAGTCCTCTGCGCTCTCTTGTGAAAGATTTTAAGCTGTCACTTCGATAACAGTCCCACACTACATCTAGACGATGGGAGACATTTTGCAGGGTCTGCATCACATAGGGGATAAACACCTGGTTTGCGTAGTCAGCAAATATTCTTGCAGATCCTGGCCTCAACATATTGACAACAGCAGCCCCATCAAGGATGGTCATGTCAGTGACTGTTGGCACTGCTGATGAAGTTTGGAGAGGTTCCAAACACTCCAGCAACCCCGACTTGCTTGACACTCTCATTCGTCCTTCACTGGACAGTGATGGAGGAGCCCACTGATTTTCATATGAAAAAATGTCTGTCAAGCCCCCATTTCTGGTTTGGCATGCTACATACAACCTCGAAAAGAGGTAACAGTCACTTTTCAGGGATGAAATCCTATACTGTGGTGCTGATCGCTTCTTTCTTTTTGCACCAGCGATCAATATGAAATTGTTTCGCTTGATTGGAGCAGAAACTGGCTTGGTCATGTTAACAAGTCTTTCTTGCATAAATTCGTTGTATTGAGCTACACCAGTCTTGTGTATATTACTCAAGGTCTTGTGTACAGCAGCATCAACAATGTTGTTATCATGAAGAGTGACTAACTCTGCGCTTTTTTCAAGAAATGGGTTGCCAGTTTCCTGTATCACATCCAATAATCTACACACGTCAGCCTTGAATTTTTCTTGGAACCCTTTGTCTTGTTCATGATGCTGGTCTGATTCTTTGCTGTGTTTTATTTCAAAAGATAACTCTAGGTCTTGAAGAACTCTGGAGACCTCTGGCCCTCCAACCATCCAGCGTCTCAATGCCGAGGGGTTTTCAGTGAGTCCCACTGCTCCTCCCTCACCTTTGATGATGGCATTGTTTTGCTCATGTGCTTGGTCTAGTGCCATTTTTGAGAAGGGGCGAGATGTCTTTTGCAGAACGAATGGACCTTGCATCAAGTCTTCGTAGCACATTGAACTACCACCCTGCAGTTTCTTCATGTCATGAATGTGCACGGAGAGCCATCTCCCATAATTTTGTTGATCTAGTGCAAAAAACCAAGGCGTTAGCTCTTCTAGAGTTTGAAGATACAGTGTAAAGTTTCCATCTCGCAATGAGGCTACAAACACCAGCAAAATCATCTCTAACTGGAGGATCAGTGTCCAGTATTTGAATGTTGGACTTGTTGTGGTCATAGACTCTTTCCAGTCCTCAAAGCACAGCACATTCTCTTCCAGTGCAGCACAAGACAATGAGTACTGTTTATAAGCATGTTTTAACAACATGAAGAGGGCGCATGCAGTCAACTGGTGAGCACGGCGAGTCCTTGTGACATGACTTCCAGTAAGGAAAGACTCAGCACATCCAGACGTGGCTACTTTGGCATTAACCAGGGCTTCTACCCACCCACTGTCCTTTAGAAGGGTTCCAACTGTCTTCAAAAAAGACATTTCAATATGCAGTCCTCCAAGCAACAATGTTATTTTGCTTTCTCCATAAGATTCCGGGCTGAGCTTTTCTGTATAGGCTAGTGAGACAGGCAGGGTGGTATTTCAGTTCTTGGGCAATCACATCACCTCGACTTAATTTTGCCAAAAGGTGGCTGTCTTGAAGAATCAGAGCACAGTTCCTAATCCTTTCATCCAGCTTAAAAGTAGAAGCATGTCTAAGATCCTTTGCTGGTGCTTTCTTACCACACAAAAAACAACTGAGATCCTTAACAACTACTCCATCTCCAGATGATCTCTGTTCCCTGCGAGTAACTTTTTTAGCAGGTACACTTTCCTCACCTGGGTCGCAAGATGCAAGTTTTCTCTTCAGTTTTGTTGTATTATATTTTAAACGACATGACAAATGAAATGAAGCTTTCTTTTTCATGAATGTTTCCTCAACACCATCTCCATCATCAAGTCTAGTTAAAAAGCCAGGTGACAGTGCGCCACATTCACCAAACTTAGTCAGATTTTCAGCCAAAGTCACATATGTAGATCCTTGATTTGTTTGTCTGGCATTAGCGGGACACTGTAATTTTTCTTTGGTATTTTTCTGACAAAGCGCACACATATCCCAGTTAGTGGGTTGAAAACTAGCAGCATCTTGGTTTTCATGGCTTACATTATGATTATCCATGGCTGAATAAAAAGTGCTGCACAATCTAAAAGAAAGAGAAAAATAAATGTTTAAACAATTTCAAAAATCTCATAGACAGCAATCCAAAATTTATACTGCAGTTTAGATGCTATGACGAATGATAATGAAATAGGAAAATTTAATGCATGCATAAACCTGACCTTATATAAAGTTAACAAAGATGGAGCACCTAAAAGGCCTAACAGAACAGCCTGTACATCAACAAGCTCCTATAAGTATTATGATTATCACTACCAGTTTGTTGTTTTTTTAAAAAATGTGATTACTGATCCAATATAAAATAAAAGCTAGTATTTACCCAAATCAATGAATCTTTGCCTTTTCGGAGTTTCCCAAGACTCAAGACACTTTCATTTTCTGTTTGTGTTCGGCCATCTTGCGATTCAGTTTGTGCCGCACAGAACTCTCGCACTGAAGGCTTTATTTTAATTCTAAAAGTATGTGTACTCAGTAACCAATAAAATAATCAAATAGGACAAATCTTTTAGTTAATTTTGGTATAAAAAAGGAATTATTTTTCTATGTTTACTGCTTTAGAAAACGTGTTGCAATATTTGAGATGGAAATAAATAAATAAATAAATTCCTACGCGTCTTCAAATAGTCCCTACGCTTTATGTTAATTTACGTTAAAAAAAAAGATTTGTTTTGGCTCTGTTTCTAAAATTAAAATATTATTATTTGTGAACACATTTTAACTCATGTCATGTTTGTAGCATGATGATGCACGATCTATACTTATCAATGCAACATAGAACCCGAGCTATAAGATTATGTGGAGGTTATAGTTTTCTAAGAAGTTGGTATCAAAACGTTTCCCTTTTCACTAAGTAAAAGCCCCTAATCCCCACTATTTAAAAATTAACACTCTAAATATCAAACATTTTTACTTTATACCCGGTAAAAAATTTAATATTGACTTAAATTTATCTCTGGTAATTTCCCTTTTGTTACATTAGCAGATTTCTTAAGGATTGAAAATCGTTTCAAGTTTGGAATAAGGATATAATAAAAACCCTTATGTTTTATTGCACACTTATCACTGAACTCACATTTCCTTCTTTGGGTGTTTGAAAATAAAATGGTCCAGCAATGCTTTCATTGTTGACTGGTAGGTAGTAATGCACTGTTTGAGAAGCTAATCGCTGGAAAAAAGTTAAAATTTATTTAGTGCATAATGTTGATAATTTTTATCATAATAATCTTAAGTCCATATCATTAAATGTTAACTATGTGTTTCCTTGAAATAGTCTTAAATATATTACCTGTAATTTAACTCTGTACAGATGGTGCAGGCCATTCCTATTCTGATCCTTGAAATATTTATACTCTGCTACAATTTTAGTTTCTTCTCCCCATGGGTGAGTGCCATACCTAACCTGTTGTAAAATTATACATTTCATAAATCTAATTGAATATTTCAATACATTTGCAGATGCAAGGTAAACTTTTGTCCTGTTTTCTAAATGCTAAATTTTACAGGAATTTTTTGGGGGGTTTTGTTTCTTATTTATCTACATGTTAACACTTACGAAATACAAACTCAAAAGATAAGGCCATTAATTTTTATTTTTCCTTCAAGACAAAAATACACTCACAAGAAAAATATAATAATAATAAATTGATAATTTTTATAGCGCTGTATCACAGCAAGGAGCCGGGCTCACAGCACTTTACATGGAGATAATAACATACATATAATAATTTAAATAACATTCTTATCATAATAACCACATGAATGACAGTACAATACACATAAGCTATGTTAATCATTAAAAAGAAATGTTGTTTCTTTAATTTTGAAAATAAATTATTACATAACAGAAATTATAATGAAAGAATTATCTAAACTTCTTCACTTTATCAATCTCTTCTTATTTGAGACATAATTTGACACAAAAATCTGCTGCTCCAGAGGGTCTGAACATTGGTTTTTTAAAAAAAATGAAATATTTGTCTTACTTGCTCTCATGATCAAGATATTTATTTTTCATCCTGACATAATAATAATAAAGTATTGACAAACTAATTAAAGTTTAAGGTCACAGCTAACTTTTTCAGAAGAAAAAAACCTGGGTTTAGACAATATCTAAAATTAACAATACACTGTAACTAGTACATTGTAAATTGTTTTACCTCACCAACACATTTGCATTCTGAGGACCATACAATGACCATTTCATTACTTATGTCACCAAATGATAAATGCACATGTTGAGGCCTGCAGCAAGTATCTGGGAGAACAGCTGAAATGATAAAACATAAATGTTCATGTTAAATTACATTTGAAATAATTTTGTTGCCAGACCATTATCAGAGGAAAATATAATGTTTTAAATGTTATTTTAAAATTAAACATTGTAATATTCCAGCAGGAATTCAAAATTTTATTTATTTATTTTTCTTTCCAATTACCTACTTATAGATTTCATATATATCTATACCAGCGAATTCAGTATAGAATACTTTCAATAAGTATTTTATGGAGTGCCATAAATGGGCCCAGGAAAAAAACTTGACCATTTTAGATGTGACAATTGAAAACCTAACACAAGGGCCTACATCGATAAAGCCACTGACAAAAGGGCCCCAAACAAATTAACTTCTATACCATCTTCATGTGTCGCAAACTCTAACACAATTTTAGATTTACCAGCCATAAGAGAGTGATATACAGTATAGACAGACTTATTGATGACAAAGAAGAGCAAGCGAATTTTCTGAAACATTTAAGTCAATTATGGATTATAATTTCAGCAGAAATATTTTGATTAAAATAATAAAATTAATTAAGCATTTTATTGGAAATAATGTAGACAGAATTTTTTTTTACATCCACCCAAACCCCCAACCTTCAATGTTCCACTATGTGTGGCACAAATGTCTTTTGTTTAAGATCCTATTTTTGGACCCAAATTGTCAGAGGCACTTTTATTGGGGGTAATATTGATGGAGGCCTTTTTTCCTCGACCATATCGATGGGGTCCTCTTGTGGCAGGGCCATTTTCTTTGATAACTTTTCCCCCGAGCCAAATTGATATGGCACATTAACATAGCGCATTGAGAAGAACTTCTATTTGATATTAGTTTACTCTATTCAGTTTTGTTTAAATTCAGAAAAACTAATATTTTTTACAGAATATTTTTTTCCCAAATTTATAAACTTGATGTTAAACATTGAACATGTGACAGGCTTGAAAGGCAATATTTTTATAAGCTACTGACACGAAACACCAGGATGAATCTCATTTACTGAAACTTTATTACAGAATTATCTAATTTATTTGAAGTTATTTTCAGTTCAAAAGAGCCTTTATAGTTCCAAATGACATCATATCATATCTTTTTTTTAAAATCTAAAATTTAGTATTTGAAAATTTAATGAATCTAGAAGAGTATTAATTAACAAGTCTAAAAATATACAGAGGTCATAAAATTGATTTTAGAAATATACTTTTAATTCCCTTACATGGGTTTGCATCTCCTTCATCTTCCTTGTAAGTGTCCCAATTATATGGAATGTCATAATCAGAAAAACACTGAGTCTGTGTTAGTAGGTAGACAAACATGCAGATCAACTGGTAGCTTAGCATTTTCTAGCATATAACACACTGCATCTGTCAACCACCAACTCGTTGCATGCAACAACAACAACAAAACCTAAGAAAAAGCATCAACATGCATACATATAAAGATTTACATTTGTATCACTACAATCACTTCAACTAAATTGTACAATTTATATTAGTAGTTATTTTTTTAAAAGCAAATTTAAGCAACCTAAGTGCTTGAAGTCTTTCATTATCAGATTCTACTGAAATTAATCTTTATATAAGCTTGCCATCAATTTTAAATTATTTTAGAATGAGCTGTTAACTACAACCAAGTCTTTATTGCATGCCATAACACCAGAGATTAAAATGATAGTTTACAAAGGTTTTATTGTTTTCCTTAATGTGACTGAATTTTAGTAATTTGTTAAGTCTAGGAAATACATTTAATTTTAATGAAGCTTATATGCCTTGGTTGCCAATGGTCTGAAAATGTATGGGCTTCCAGTACATATTGAACAGGCTTGACTAGCATATACAAAAGTACTATAAATTATAAAAGAAACTGTACTATTTTCATCATTATACATATGTTCAAATATTAATGCATTAACTTTTTAAGACTATGATATGAGTAAGTTATCAAAAATTTTACCTATACAATGTACTTTGATAATTTTTACTGCTCTCTGTTATTGACATTTTTGAGAAAACGTTTATTTAAAATTTGGAATTAAACCAGAGGCACACTGCAAAAAAAGTTCAGAAACACTATTTAAAATACATTTGAACTTTTCTTTGTCTATAAATTTTAGCAGATTTGCCTTTAGGAATATATAAACAATACTAAGTTGGAAAACATGTTTCAACCAGAAAAATGAGACAAAATTATGGCTTAATGAAGTTTTTTTGACATTGTCCTGACAATGAGCTCAGTGTAGTTTAGATACTAATGCCATGAATGAAGTTCTAATAGCTATTCATTTTATTCTTAAAAACCCAGAAAATTTTCTGTCCTTAATTTTTATGGGGAAAAAGGCTGCAAGATTTAAATATTTTAAGAAATTTTTCATTAGTTTTCTTTTATAGTGGTGTTGACCCTCAGGGGAATTATTTTTTGAATGTAGGCTGTAAAATAATTTTCTAGGAATTAAGAGTTATAGATGATACACTGGAAACATAAATTAGTTTTCATAATAATGGCTCTATCTATGGCCAAAGTAGATTTCTGGTATGCTCAGTCACTCTTCCATTCAGGCCGATCCATGGGCTTTTACCTCTATGCTTCGATTCCCCAGCAGCTGTAGACTTTCCTCAACCGCATCAATCCGATTCTCAGTCTGTCTGTTAGCCTACTACTTTTCCATTTCTATTTATAGAATGTCCATTTGAATTCATACTCTTTTGATCCACTTCAGAACCTGTATTGAATTTTGATGCAACATTATATAAATGGTTTTCTTCACTGATTCGCTTTGCTGGTCATCCCCAAAATGTGTAGCACAACATGTTTGAGATCAGTGCTTACTTGTTGGGCACAGCTCCTCAGAAGTCAGCGTACAAATCGCTGCTAAAGAGGACAAAAATTCCTCTCATGAACCCCAAGGAAATATATCACAATTTTGTTTACCCATTTAATCCATTGTGACATATATAAAGTACTGGTGCAAAACAGCTACTTATTTGAGTGAACCCCCTACCACGCTATTTCTCTAAACAAGTGATGCGATATATACAATGCCTTGAAGGTGAATGATGTATTTATCATATTCAGTTGTTTTACCAGTACTAGTTACTGCAGAAATAGTATCTGGATTATGGTAATTAAAAATTACAAAAAATGGAGCAACATCTTTGCACCATTTAAAAATTTCAGGATGATTATAGCAGAATTTTAAAATGAATATTTTGAAGCTACAAACAAATTTTAACTAGCTTCCATGCATTTGAAATTTGTAGTTATTAAAGTATTTCAGCATACATGTTTTATCAGTATTCGAAAGCTTTTGTAATTGTAAAAGTTAGCCAACCACCTTCATATATAACAAAACAAACCCCTGCATCCCCTTATAATACAAATCTCATGATTGTACCTAGCCCCTGATTCCAACTCTTGCCCATGGTGGCTCCTTCCTTTAGTTTAGTCAGAGCTGTTTTTCATACCTTGCATACATAATACAGATAGGCTAACTGTAGTTGTAGGCATTGATAAAAATAAGATTACATTGTAATTGCTGAATAGAAACTAATCAATTTTTTTAATTAATCTGAATTTATAGTCATTTCAGTGCACTTTTTCTCAATAATAATGTTCCAATTTTCTGTATGATATCACATACTTAATCTAAATATGTTGCTCCCACCCATTTTTTTAAAAGCAAGGGTGGTCTCTTTTTTTACTTTCACTTTCATGCACTTTATGAGCCATATGCCGATGTCTCATTATCAGGCATACTATCAGACTATGTCCAAGGCATTGTCTATATTATACATACATATTTTTATATGAGGGTATGATTATACTGAAAAGTATGGTGTAAGGTGATTTGGCCAGGGCATTTGTGAATTATTCAGACTTTTCATAGTTGTACGAGTCAGTGCATTAGATTTAAATAGTGTATAATATATACATTATTTATTATTTGTCATTTAATTTTCTTCCATACTTTTCTTGGTAAATCGGTAATTGTTTATAACTGATGCTTCGTGGTAAGCCAAATGTTAATTACAGGAATCCGTATAACTATTTTTAAATCCTTAATTAAAATTAAAAAATTAATTTTAAATTTTCATTTTAAAAGTTATTTCTTTATTAACCATCAGCAATGATTGCTATTTAGTGTCATTGTTTTTCTTCCTTATTTCTTGCATAGCAGAACGAATTTGATGTTCTCTAACTTTACAGCCTTGTTGTTCAAAGTATTTCAGCAATAATTCAGTTGCCTCCAGTGCTTTGGAGTGTGCAACTAATGACATTTTAGACTAAAAATAATATTCAACAAGTAACTACAACTACCACGGCAAACAGAAACATTAAATCACTGGAAAATCATGGGTATGTATTATTTATTGCTATGTTACGTCACAAAATTTGGGAGCCATGGAATTTCCGCGACTTAACCGATTTTGCGAAATAACGAAGCGCGACTTAATGGGGTCGCACTGTAGCAAATTTTTGGTAACCAGACAAAATGACAACTGACAAGGCGACAAAACAACAAGGTGACAAAACAACATGGTGACAAAACGACAAGTTGACAAAATAGTTCAAAATGGGACAACGGAAAAAAAGGAAATGACTTTGACTGAAGAGTGTTTTTAGTTTTGGCCGCTGAGCTTTAAATCTGACACCCTTAGTCTATGTTCAAAGTGACATAGCTACAGGGACTTCATAAGGGAGTTCTACGGTGATCTATGTTGCTTCTATGAGAGCTTGTTGTTTTGTCAACTTTTTGTTTTTTCTCCTTGTCGTTTTGTCACGTGTCGTTTAGTCATGGCACCCAAATTTTTAGTTTAAAGTGTTTTTGACAGTTCAGCTGTTTCTAGTTTACTGTCACAAATTTGCCATAATTTTATATAAAATAATATAAATAAGGCAAAAAGGTTTAACACTCAAAATAATATACCTTTTTTTGTACCTGACATGAAATGATAAAAGACTTAAAAAGTGGAATCTTGGAATAAGTTTAGTAAACTTAGTTGATCAAATGTCGGTCAGTAATGGTAATAGTTTACAGTTAGTTTACTAAATTTTGTTAATATTTTTTTTTAAATGAAATTTTTGTTAAAGTGCTGATAACTTGTTCATGGGCTTTACTATATAATGTATATGAATATGCTTAGACTTAGATTGACTATAATAATTGTCTTATCTGTTACAAACGGTCCTTCTATATAGAAGATTATTGCGTCCTGGTCTTACGCTTATCAATGGCCTATGGTCATGGCTTGTCACAGTTTGTGTCTAGTCCTGCATTCTTATTAGAGTTTTAAAATGTTGATAAATTGTTGGTTTTCCTGGTTTCTTCGGGCAACCCATTCCACACTCGAATTGCGGACGGGAAGAACGAGAAATTGTATGTGTTTGTTCTTGCATACTGCATAGGCCATCATAGGCATATGGAATAAGAAAGGTGTTTTTATCCTTACGTTAACTTACGTCAACCTATCTGAGGGTTGAATTAAGTTATATTTGTGTTGTATTTCTAAATTAGAATTAATTGCTTCGGATTGGTTATCCCCAGAATTCTGCGAATAATTTCCAACATTATCCCCAGAATTCTACGAATAACGTTGAACGTTAGCAGAAATCTGTGTTTATTCAGACCCAGGGTCTCTATACTTTAAAGAGCTCATATCCATCATCTCTTCGTGGCCGCATGGTAGAGTGTAGGACAGTTAACGTTGAGGTACAGGGTTCGATTTTCGCGCATGTAATTGTTTTTTTTTAAATTTTTATATTTTTTACAGGGTTTGATTTTTAGATGGGGATTCTTTTTAAATTTTTCTTTTTAATTTAAAAATATAATTCTATTTTAAACCTTTTGTTATTGCATAATAATTAATTGATTCACGTTCATCCCACTGCGACGCGACGCAATTGACATATACTGCCGATATTGCTAACACTACTAGTACTACTACTAATAACATTACTAATACCCTATCCTATATTATAAATAAATATATTGTCATTGTCCTATATTCTCGAATAATACGTCATGGACTGTAAACCTATATTACTGCAAGACCGGCCTAAGCTTAAAGGAATTGAAGGCCCTTGGCACAGCGAATTTGGTGGCCCTAAATAAAATGTAACAGAAAAATAAAATAATAAATATGGAAAACTTCTTGTGCGAGGCCCCCGTTAATGATGAAACTAATCGGAGGCCATGGCCATAGGCGGCTGCCTAGTTTGCCTATGCCGATATGCCTAAAGCCTAGGCCTAGATTACTATCACTACTACTAATAATAGTACTAATAGCCTTATCTTATCTTATCTGTTTACAGACGCTCCTTCTATACAGAAGATAATTGCGTCCTACGCTTATCTATGGTTTGTGTTTAGTCCTGCATTTTTATTAGAGATTTAAATGTTGATAAAGTGTTGGTTTTCCTGGATTCTTCAGGCAACCCATTCCACGCCCGAATTCCGGACGGGAAGAAGGAAAACTTGTATGTGTTTGTTCTTGCATACGGAATAAGAAAGGTGTTTTTATCCTTATGTCTATCTGAGGGTTGTATTAAGTTATCTTTGTGTTGTATTTCTAAATTAGAATTAATTGCTTTATGTATGATTACTACTTTGCTCTTGGTTCTTCTATCCTCTAGTGTTTCAAGGTTTAATGATTTAACTAATGGTGTTATTCTTGTCAGTTTCGAATATTCTCCAGTAATGAATCTGGCAGCTCTTTTTTGAATTTGTTCTAGTTTATCAATGTTTTCTTTGGTGGATGGGTCCCATACAGAAGATGCATATTCTAGTACAGGTCTCACCAAAGTGAGGTAGCATTTTAGTTTTATATCTCTATTACATTTGTTAAAGTTCCTTTTTATAAAGCCTAAGGTTTTGTTTGATTTTTTAATAACTTCATTGACATGGGGATCCCATGATAGTTTCTCATTTATTAAGACTCCTAAGTATTTTGCATCTTTAGTTTGGGTCAGTTCTTTTCCATGAATGTAATATTTTGAATTTATTTGTTTCTTTTTCTTTGTTACTATTAACAGTTACACTTTTCTGGGTGGAAAGACATACTCCAGTTAGTTTCCCATTTTATCAATTCATCTAAGTCTTTTTGTAAAATTTTGCTATCTTGTTCTGATTTAATTGTTCTATAGATTATACAATCATCAGCAAATAACCTAACTTTTGTACCTGTTGAGATGTTCTTGGGTAAATCATTTATATAAATTAAAAAGAGTAAGGGACCTAGCACAGTTCCTTGTGGAACTCCCGAGTTAACCTTTATTGGTGCAGATTTAGATCCATTAATTATTACAGTTTGCTTCTTATCTTATACTAATAATAGTACTAATAGCCTATCCTATTATAATATTATATATATATATGATAAATATATTGGCCTATATCATATTCATATATCCAAAACGCAATGGATATACTTATTATACCAGTGAGCTAGATAAAAATAGGTCAGTGGACTGAACAGATTCTAAAATATAAACTTAAAATCAATATGATAAATCAATATCAATAAGGCTGGTCACTGGTACTGTTTTCTTATTCAGGTCAGATATAATTATTATAATCAACGTGAATTTACTTGATATACATAATATAATGATAAATAATGCTCAAAATTAACTTTGAGAATAGTTCACTGAATTCTCCCATCAACGTCGAGTCATTCACAGAATTCTGGGGATAACGTTCAACGTTATTCGCAGAATTCTGGGGATAACGTTGAAAATTATTCGCAGAATACTGGGGATAACGCTTATTTCCAATTGCTTTGTGTATTATTACTACGAAGTGTCTGCTGCTACGACAAAGTAACGGCAGACAACTAGACGGGCTGTTGCTAGTGCTACGACATGTCGTAAAACAAGCAACATCCCGTTGAGTTGTCTGCTGCTACGACTAGTCGTAAAAAATATGCTGTATTTTGATTATGCTAATACTAATACTTTAATACTAAACATTAGTTCTCATAATTAAATTTCATGAATACTAAGTAAGCCGATTAATGAAATTTAAAGGTTAAAAAAAACGTGATTGGTGTTATTTTATGACAAACAGTTATTATTTTTAAAAATTGCCATCTGACATGAGCTTCGCTAGCTGATGTGATAGTGAATGACAATACTTTTCAGTCACAACTGATACGAGGGTTCTAATCTCGCTCTCGGCAAATAAAACCACAATGAGTGTGCTGGTAATTATGATTTAATAACTACTTATTCTGAAAAGCGGATCCGTTGATTAAATCTATTTAGGTTTTAGAATTAATATTATAAAATATTATGAAGAGTTTGTTAAAGTTAAAATATTATAGAAATTATAGCGACTCAGTTTTTTCGAAGTAATCGAAGTGTTAATTTCTAAGATTCTAAGAGTACATACTAAGTGACTAAGACTAGTGGTAGCAAGTGTTACGACTAATCGTAACTAAGGAAAAATACCTCGCTAACTATTACTAATGGTTTAAACGGTCTTCTTAATTAGAACGGTTAATCACAAAACCTCAAAAAAAAATTTAAAAAATTGACAATAAACCATCACTGATTACTTAATTGTTTGGAAGTTGTTTTTTTTTAAAATTCTCTGAATTGAATTTGAAGGTATCGCGAACTCAAGCGGGGGAAGCATGTTTTGATGTCATTATCAGACGACGCGAGGCGAAAACTTCAATCTTCATGCACCCTCTCGCTGGTTCTCAAAATAATAAGGAAATACGGACCGGTGGTTAACAGGTATTTTTCTTTTGAACTGTTAAAAGGTTCTCAGAAACGAGCGGACTTAAAAACTTTAGTTCAAACGCCGATGGTGGCAAATTCTATTTTTAAAAAAATAAACCACAATGAATGCGCTTGTTATTTTTGTATATAGCGACTTAGTTTTTTCGAAGTGTCTACTCTACTGCTGAGACTAGTCGTAGCACTAGCCAGGAAACTTCTGCTACGACATGTCGTAGCAGCAGTTTCCTAGCTAGTGTTATGACATGTCGTAACGCTATCATGTCGTAACGCTATCAACATCCCGCCGAATCGCCTGCTGCTACGACATGTCGTAGCACTAGTTTCCTGGCTAGCGTTACGACATGTCGTAACGCTAGCAACATCCTTATTACTAATTTACTCTTGGTTCTTCTTTCCTCTAGTGTTTCAAGGTTCGATGATTTAACTAATAATTAAACTGGAAATTTGTGATTTTGAAAACCCGACGTCGATGTGGTACTGATACTGACTCTCACTCAACTCACCGATAGTACTACTAGGACAGGGGTGCGCAAACTACGGCCGCGGGTACGAAAATGTGCGCCGTGGACATCTGTTTAAATTATAATAACCTGCGGCCGTCAAATACTTGCAATTTCGGAATATATTATGAAAAGTTGTAAACGAAATATCGAATATTCATTTACACTCTTTTAATCACTTTTTATTGCGAAACAAATGACGACTCCGGCAGCTGTAGCGTTAGCTGCAGTGTTTAGCGCTCAGACATTGAAATAGCTCTAGCCACGCTGGTGTTAGGCTACAGCTCTAGCTAATGAGGGCAGGTCTTTGAAGTTCAACCGCCTAATATTGAAGCGCGCCGAAACCGTGTGATGAGTGAAGCGAACATTCGCTGTGTCGTGCTTGCTCTGTGTATCATATAGAATGGGACTGCGATAAAGTTTTTAAATAATGCTCTGTGTAACCGTGTAACTCGTCGGTCAACTTCAGTAGCAGCTACAGTACACGCAAATACCAAGAGGCCTGTGTACAATTATCACTCTCAGCTGGCAGCTGCACCAGAAATCCAGACAGATTCTCGACACAGCAGTGAATAAACTTAACATTGAAAAGGCGCTTAATGAAAACGATTAATTGTATCATAGTTATACAGCATGTACTCTTAGTTACCGTATAATATTATCCTTGCCGTCTTAGTACTCATCATGTCCATAAAAAGGAAAAGAACATTGGAAGAAGAGAAGCGGAGCTTTAATGTAAAATGGGAGTTAGATTTCTTTATGGCAGAGACAGAGAACCATTTCATGCAGTGTCTAATCTGCGGCGATGTTGTGAAAACTGTAAAAGGTGACAATGCCAAGCAACATTTTCGCCGACACGCATCACACAACTATGCACAGTTACAAGGTGATTCAAGGAAGATCGGCGTGGAAAATCTAAAGAGAAATGTTCGACAACAGACCTCGGTCATGTCTGCCTTTGTTAAGACTACGAATAAGCGCAGTGAAGCTTCCTATCGAGTGTCCTATCGTCTTGGTGTCTCTGAAAAGCCTTATTCCGATGGGGAACTCGTGAAAAGTTGTATCATGGATGTTGTTAAGTGCATTTATCCGGGTAAGGAAACGGATTATTCTTTGATTCCTCTGTCCCGCGATACCGTGCAACGCCGTCAAAGTAATATTGCCGAGCAGCTGAAGCTCTCCATGCAGGCAAAGATTAACAAGGAGGGCAGCCTGTTTGCACTGGCTGTTGATGAATCTATGGACATTTCAGATTCAGCGCAGCTACTCATATTCATTCGATCACTATCCCCAACATTTGAATTGTGCGAGGATCTGCTCTCCATGGAGACACTCGTTACTCATACTCGAGGAGAAGACATATTTTTGGCAGTTAAAAAAGCTTGCATCGACTCGCACGTTGATCTGAAGAACCTGCGAGGCATCGGTACAGACGGCGCGCGCCTGCCATAGTTGGTAAGCAAAATGGCTTCGTGGCTAGATTTTCCGATTATGTGTTGAAAGATCACGGTAATGACCAGCTCATAAATCTGCACTGCATTATTCACCAGGAGGCGCTGTGTTCTAAATCTGTTGATTTGGATAACATTCTGAAAGATGTGAATCGCATTATCCTTTTCATTCGCGCGAATGCTCTTCACCACCGCCAATTCATACAAATTCTTCACACAAATGATTCGTCAGCTGAAGATATTCTGTACCACACCAGCGTTCGTTGGTTGTCTCAGGGAGAAACATCTCGCCGTGTTCTGCTGCTACGAAAAGAAATACTGGAATTTTATGCCACGAAAAACAAAGACTGTCCACTGCAGAACCAAGCCTTCTTAACATCTCTAGCCTTCCTTGTAGATTTGTTAATTTATATCAACTGCCTCAACGAGTCTCTGCAAGGCAAAGGAACAACAGTTTGCCTCATGCACAGAAGAGTACAGGATTTCTGTGACAAATTTTGTCTGTTACAAAGTCATATCCAACAGCTCAATCTCTATCATTTCCCGCAACTCACCACTCTAATAGAGAGCCACGAAATAAGAAAAGATGAAATTCCGGCTACATCCTTTTCAGGCGTCCTCGAAGTGCTATTGGTGGCATTCGCAGAACGTTTTCAGGATTTCGACAAGATCTCAGAAAATTTGAGACTCGTTGCTTCTCCACATTTGGTTGAGACAGAGAGTGCGCCGTTGGCTGTCCAAATGGAACTGATCAAACTAAAAAATAACGCTCAGCTTGTGAAGAAATTGGAGGACAAAAACGATCTACTGGAGACATGGAAAGTAGCTGTTGAGTATCCCAAGCTTCGCGAAATAGCAAGAAACACTCTCGTGCTGTTTGGAAGCACTTACATGTGCGAATGGTCATTTTCACGAATGAAATATCTCAAGAACAAATATCGGACCAGACTGGTTGATACCAATCTAACGTCAGGAATACGGCTGATGATCTACAGCGAGTGCCCGGACTTTGCGCGACTCTCGGCAAACATCCAAGAGCAAGGCAGCCACTAATTTCTGGACTGCTAAGTTACATGGACAGTGTTAGTGAAGTAGCTTATCACTTATTCAATTATTGTTTTCTCAGTGTACTAATGCCACTTAAAAATATACTCATGCTGTATGAATGTGTGTGACATGATGTTAGGTTTACATGACAATGTTCAATAAAGATAAAGTAGAAATATAAGTGAATATCGATGGAAATGTTTTTATTTGTAATTAAGCACTGTGTTTGCCTACATTACATTTTGATTATGTCATTATTATCTCGCGATCACCATTACGAGAGGTAAACTTTTGATAGTTATCGTTTCGTTTTTCAGTGAAAAATGTTTGGCGGCCGTGGCAAAAGTAATTTTTTTTAATGCGGCCGTCAATAGCCCAAAGGTTGCGCACCCCTGTACTAGGAGAACTAGTAACTATTACGACTACTACTACAGACTACTAACTACTACTACTACTGACTACTAGTTACTGACTGAGACTGATACTCATACTACTCATAGTCTATGTCTATACTATAGACTATAGTACTCATACAGTGATAGTCTAGTAAGTAAGTAAATACGCTGCCCCTTGCCTTTTTATTTTTGGCTAGAAAGAATCCAATTTTGTTTTTTAAGTGTCTTTAAATAAACAGAATCAGTAACACTTTGTTTCTTCGAGGTGTCTAACTTTAAAATTATGCAGGATGAAGCATCGACTGGCTTTTTCACGTTTGTTTATATTTTATATGGCCACTTTGTTATCAAAAGAATTAGTTCCCCTTAAAAAATAGTATTTCTAACTTATATCATTTAATTAAAATTTATTTATTTAAGGCTCAACCCAGAACTGTTTAATTTAATTAGGCTAACAATTTAAATTTAAAACGAAATGGCGCCTGAAGTAAGGTATTAAAATATTAAGGAAATTTGATTAGCTTTAATTAGCTTTAAAACGAAATTTATTAAAGTTATTACAGCTGTGGGAAAAATCTGACTTATTTATATTCATTTCAATTACTGTTAGCGCCTGCCTGTCACCACATTTTGTATGGGTTAACTTACTATTTAGATTTTACATCGCTCAAAATTATTAAAATTAATGAAGTATTTAAGTAAGTTCAGCTGAGGCTATTGCTAATTGTACCAAACTATTCTAGTACGGATTCGAAATTAATGTCTGATAATTGACATTCATTGATTATTGATAGCCTAATTTTAGTTTTTCCTTTTTTTTAATTATTGGTCGTCTCTCTTACTCTTACTCATACTCTTGTCTTAGTGAACTAACTTTGTCTCTATCTCTAGAATTATTTTACATCCTTTAAATACAGATATTATATTAATATTAGCCTTATCAAAATTTGCTGCACAGTAATTCTAAATTGCTGCAAAGCGTGGGTTAGATATCTGGGAACTTCTGTCAATGAATGGTTGTCCCAAAATCAAAGAATCAAACATGCCCAGAATCATATTGACTTATTGTTATAACTTGTTTAGCTTTTCTTGGCTATTATCTATTCTTTGTTATGACGAAATTTTGTAATTTGAAAATCAATGCGTATTAAACACAATTAAATGCGTATTACACTTAATTAAATCTGTAATGCATTAAGTTGTTATGCATGAAGAAAACTTCGTTGATCCGATTCATGCAGATATACACACAGAGATCATAGAAGGCCTCCGGATGCAGGCAAAACGTAAACTGAGATACCAAGGAGGAACAAGTCGTAATCTATTTCTGAGTTATTTGTGGGCATTCCAGTGGCGCTCAGTAACAAAAGTCGTATCTTTTGCTGTTACTTGCAGTTGCTTTGTGAAAATTATAACATTTGACAGATGTATTCAATGTTAACAATTTTGGTGTAATAAACCAGGTTTTGTAATTAAACTAACTTTTTGTTGTGCAATAATTATTTTGCTGTTGTGTATTTCAGCTGAAAATATTAGGCCATATACACATATTGTATGACAAAAATAGTAATGTTTGATTTTGGGACTGCCGTTGACAGGATTGCCGATATCTGTGCACACTGACACACTGATTAACTTGTTGGAACCCAATTTGTGGGAGGAGGGGAACAGAAATCAGCAATCCTGTCAACGGCGGTCCCAAAATCAAACATTATGCTAGCTAACCAATAAAATTGATAGTTCAATAACAATTCACGCGGCTTTAACGTTGTTCACATTTTAACATCGGCGCACTGTGTTTGTTCTCGTACTATGCTTTGTCAACTAAGAGAGTTTTAAAAAAACGTTCACTAGCCGTACGCATCTTTTAAAGCAAATATCAGTTTTGATATTAATGTGGTAATCTTACGTCAAATGGCTTTAACTTGCAGGAAAACTGTCCCTAAAAGACTGAACTCAAATTTGAGGACCAATTAATCGCCCAGTAACTTTGCTAGGTCTTTCAAATGACTCTCGTAATATAAATACAGTGGGACCCGCTTAAGTCGAGGGCCTCAGGGTATGAAAAATGGCGCCGAGATAACCGATCATCGAGTTAAACGAAAACCAATATGGCGGCAAAATATTAACATGCGCTTGAAATTTCTTTATAATTATATACATGATGTGCGTTAATTAGTGATGGGACGATTAATCGGAATCGTATCCGAATATCGGGACCCTAATATTTCTTCACTCTTTCCTAAGGTTAAGACCGTTCGTTTTTAAGGGCCGTTTAAATATAACCCAGACCCAGGGTTCCCACTCAGTCGGGAATTCTTAAAATATTTTTCCCGGTCTTGAAAGTTGGGAAATAGTCGGTAAAAGTTATGTCTAGTCTGGAATTTTTATATATATATATATTTTTTTTTCCGAAGTAAATGACTTTGATTACGTCTCTGTGGTCATGTTTCGATTCCATTTAATAAAAAAATAAAGTTACCAGTTTATAATTGTCTGCGCATGCGTTGAAGGTCAAATTTTTCGCCTCGCCTCGTCCCATGGCATGTCACCACCGCTCGCGTTTGCAATACCAGTCAAATTGGCGAATTTAAAAAAAATAAACATATGAATATGGTAATTTTAAGTTTAATTCTTTTGACGTGCAGGATATCTGTCACTATGAGACCGCACTCGAATTTCCTCCGTCAATCAAATGATACGTGTAGAGTGTAGCTTGTAATATAAATAGTAACAAATGCAGCCTTGACCTTATCAGAATTCGACCTACAACAGTGATGACGTGTATATTATATATAAACTAGAATATTAAGAAAATGATTTGATTTCACCGTCACGCGCGTGTTAGTCACAGTCACGTATCTTACTGGTAACAAAGCAACAAAAAACTTTTTAAAGAATAATATTTTTTAAAAAAATTTAATTATATAAAAACAACCATCGATTCTCGATACAAACCTTTATTTTCTTTTCTAAAGATATTTGTTTATCTTAAAAAATAAAATGATTAATGCATCAGAAAATGAATTAAGTTTAATAATAATATAACATGCACAGCGAAATAATGACGGATTAAAGACCACTAATGCGATTTTCGAGTATCTCTGGTGAATACATACTCAATCTAACGGAATCAAATTGAAAGTGAAAACATCCGGTAATTTTTATTGAAATCTCGTAGAATCACACAATAGCCGGATGTCTAGAAGAAAGTGAGATGTCAACACTGTTTTTGAACTAAAAATGCCAAAGTGCAGTGATAGGGGAACAGACGGGGATCGAGCTAACCGACGTTAAGTTGCAAATTTGGCACTCTTTTGTGCTCGAAATATTAGGGCTCGGCGACTTAACAAAAATCGAATTAACCGATGAAAAAATGCAATGACAAAGAGAGAATTTGGCGGTTCCAAAAAAAACGTAGACTTAATAGAGCTGACGAGTTAACTGGGCTCGAGTTAAGTGGGCCCCACTGTAGTAACAATACCAGTCGTGGCCTTGACTTTGACCTTGTTCATATCATATGCGCACTGTGTGTTAGCTCTCGTACAGTGCCTCGACAACTAAGCAAAGTAAAAAAAAATTTTTTTTTATCTTTCCTCAGCTGCAGGCGAACTAAACTAATAGTGATGACGTGTATATTATTTATAGACTGGAATAGTATTGGTTCTGGTATCCTGCCATAGCACAACAAAATATTAACTCCGCGTTATAAGTTATACAAGAAGCCACGGCTAACTGGTTAACCATTAACAACCTTATCATGTACATAAAGAAATTTCAAGCACATGTTAATATTTTGCCGCCATATTGGTTTTCGTTTAACTCGATCATTGGTTATCTCTGCGCCATTTGGCATACCCCAAGGCCGTCGACTTAGACTTAACCGGGTTCTACTGTAATATGATTCTGGGCCTGTTTGATTTTGGGACCGCCGATGACAGGAGTGCCCAGAAATCAAGTGTGCCAAACAAACTTTAACAAGACAAAGGAAAGGGTGAAAGATGACTCTTTAACATTTAATTAATTGGAGAACATCAGACTTCAAGTAAATTTAAATTATAGGATGCTGCTATCATTGTTAGTGCTACGACTAGTCATAACACTAGCCAGTAAACTGCTGCTACGACTAAATACAGCTTTAGTCATAACTAAGCACATGACATAGCATATTTTTTTACTACTAGTCGTAACACTAGTCAGGAAATTCAGGAAACTGCTGCTACGACTATGTGTAGCAGCAGACACTTTGTAAATCATAATCACTTTTATACCCAACTTATTAAATCAAGTTATTAAACAGTCCTCAGATGCTCCAGTACATGTGGTTGAAAAAAGAATTAATCAATTTGAAGTTTTCAAATACAAGAGAGGTTGATGTGACAAGTACAAGTTCATAGTTGAATATGGCTCATGAGACAGCACCTGTGATAAAAAGACTAGATGAAGTTGTTGTCAACAGAATTGCCGCAGGGGAAGTAATTCAAAGACCAGCCAATGCTTTGAAGGAGATGTTAGAAAACTGGTATGTTGTAAAGTTAGGTTTTACAAGAGTTAGGACATAATTTGTGATGAAACAACAAGAGTTCGGCTTTTCTTCTTTCTTTTTTTGACAAGCCATTTTAAACAATGACCACCATATTGTTTAAGAGTTGTAACTGCACTGTTTAATTTTAGGTTATGTGTTAGTGCCTTTTTACCTTTTGCCTTTTTACAAAAAACATTTTTTTTTAACACTCTACCTTTTTTAGCTTAGATGCTGGAGCCACCAACATTCAAATCACAGTGAAACAGGGGGGGCTTAAAATGTTGCAAATTCAAGACAATGGGTGTGGAATCAGAGTAGGTTTGAAGTTTTATTTCTCTTTAGTAAAATTTAGAGATAAAAATATTGAATATTTTCAAATGTTTTGTGTCACATGCTCCTTTAGTAAGACAAGAATTACTATAATTTTTATATTATTCAAATGTATGGCATATTAAAAATATTCTACAGTGCACAATATTTTAACCTATAGAAATATGTTTCAATTTTCTTCTTGTGTCAAGAAATTTAACTTCAAATTCAAATATTTTATGTCTCTCTTAAATAAAACAGAAAGAAGATATGGAAATTGTGTGTGAAAGGTTTACTACTAGCAAATTGCGTCAGTTTGAAGACCTTAATAGCATTAATACTTATGGATTCAGAGGCGAGGCACTAGCTAGTATAAGTCATGTGGCTCATGTAACTATTACAACCAGGACGGCTACTTCCAAATGTGCCTTTAGGTAAGCATTTTTTATTCACAATTTTAATAATAAATGTAAAGCATCTAATACTGTAGCTGTGTTGCCATTTTATGTGAAACCATTGTTATTTTTAAAGACCAATGTTTTAAACAAGAAATGAAAATGCTGTATTTAATTAAATAATACAAGAAATGTAATTTATTGAAAATGTGATAAGTTTTTATTTGTTAATTTCTATCACAGATAGTAATTTTTATATTGGCATTGGTACCTGGAAAAGGATTTTGTGATTTTAGCACATAAATACCATTTTAGAATATATTAATTCTATTCAGGGGTGTATACTCAGATGGTAAACTGAAAGAGCCTGTAAAACCATGTGCTGGGAATTTGGGAACACAAATAACTGTATGTAATTTGTTTTTATTTTTACTTTTTAATAGGGATAATATGTTGTAGATTTAACAATATATTAACAATAAGTATTACTCCCAACAACAAGCTTATACAGATCCTTAAATGTTTGTTAGGTTCTTCTATATTGGGTAAATTATTATTTTTAGCCATGAATATTTAGGAGCAAATAAATTATTGCGAAGGAGATTTTTTAAAGTTTATATTTTTATAAATAACTAAAGATTGAAAATATTGCACTTCTTTTAAAGGTAGAAGATTTATTTTACAACATATCTACTAGACGCAAAGCATTACGAAGTCCAGCAGAAGAACATGCTAAAGTAGTGGATGTTGTTAGCAAGTTAGTAAACATGAAAGAGAAATTTAAAAATATTGCCTCAACTTTATAATCATTTAATAGTAAAAAATTTAAGAGTTATTTGCACTATCTTTATTTGAAACTGAATGATATAAATACTCAAGAAATAAATATATTTGCTATTTCTTTCTTAATTTATTATTTTTTTCAAATCATTTCATGCAAACTTCAAACTAGTTGCCATGTCATCTGAGTGAGCTCCTTCAAACCCATTTCTATACCTGTTAAAATAACATTTTTTCTTAATTTCAGATATGCCATTCACAACAGTCAAGTAGCATTTACATTAAAAAAGGTAGACCTACTTCCAAGATTTTGAGCCATTTATGCTAACGTTTTCTGTTTTAGATTATAAATATATAAATACTTTAAAAAATAAATAGTAGGCAATGTTCCCTGAATTTAGAGTGAATGTAATAAATTTTAGGTTTGTGTCATTCTAAGAGTTGTGGTAAATTTTTCCAAAGATAACAAGTAGTAGAAACTACTATGACTGTGTTAAAGTAAATAACGTTGATACTACACATCATTGCTTTCTACTTTATGCCAGTCAATCAACCTAATTTGTTCAAAAAGATAATCTTTTTTATGTACAATATCCACCTGTATATATTTGAATGAGATTGATTAATTGAAAAATATGAACTTTTCTTGTGGGGGTTGCAGATAGTCTGTAGTGGGTTAAAGGTCATTAAAGAAAGCTAATTTTATCCTCACTGAATGATTTGTCACTTTTTATTTTGTTTTGGATCACTTCCAGTTTTGTAATCAGTTGAACATTTCAATACCTTATTTTCTTAGCAAGGAGAAAGTATTGCTGATATCAGGACCCCTCCAGGATCAACATATGTTGATAACATACGTGCAATTTACGGTGTAGCTGTCAGTAGGTTAGTCAGGTCTAATCATAGTTACATATTTTAATTTATTATTGATTGTTACACCAATAGCTAATACTATTTCAATACTCATCAAAATTGCATTACATTTTTTTTAAGACCAAGCTTCTAAATCAGTGGTGGCGAAACTTTTTGGGAACGCGTGCCTGAAATTCAAACAAAACCCACTTATTTATAGCAAAGTGCCTACACTCCAATTAAACATGAAAACGAGGGTTTGAATTACCACAACAGTGCGCACTTGTCATAACAAAACAAGAAGAGAGTTTTCAACGATACAAAAAAATTTTATTACAGGAAATAGATTGGTTTTGCGTAATTAATGGGATTTTTGCTGTTGTGTACATACTGATAATTCGTCAAACCATGGCTCATACTTTGTTAATTTGAGCGCAACACATACACTCAAACTATTTGTTAGTCTGTTTCTTGTGTCAGATTTGGTATAATTCAAAGCTGAAAAAAGCTGCTCACATTCACAAGATGATCCAGACAAAGTAAGAATAGCACCCATAGTGTTTTCAATTATTTAAACTTATTTTGCAGAAAATTCCACACTTTAAGGATTTCATTTTCAGAACTATCAATTGTGCTTTTCTGTGTGATCTCTTTACACTCCATCTTCTCAAGTGATGCACGCAGATCAGAGAATTTTCTTTTCCACATGGAGCTTCTTGAAATTCCAATAGCTCCATTTCCAGATTTTCAAGATCTAATTATTGTAAGCAAGAGAGATCAAGTTTTTCAAACTTAGATTTATCTGGAGAAGTCAGAAAACACAAGGTTGTTTCCATCTGACTGAAGTGTAGAAATCTGCTACAATGCCCAAAAATTCCTTATAGATTTCTTCATAACTTGGATGATTGTGTGCAAATAGTGTAGAATTTTCTATGTGCATCTTTGGAATTGGAAAATATTTCAGCTGCCCACTGGCAAAATCTCTTTCAAAAGCATGTTGTTTTCTTTTAAAATGTTTTTATATCGCACATACTTTCTGACGTTTTCCCCAAGCCTTGCAGTTGCTTGTTCAGTACAATGAAGTGTTCTGTAAGCTCTGTAAAAACATAATGTTGTTGAGCCAGACCATATCAGTGAGCTGTGGATAATCCTGCCCATTTTCATTCAAAAATAGCCTAATTTCATACAAGCAGCTTACAAATCTCTCTAAAACCAGTTCTCTTCTCAACCAATGGACATTATTGTACATTAGCTAAGTGTTATACTTTGCTTGAATCTCATCAAGAAGTGTTAAAAAACTGTCGACAATTCAAGCCATGATGTAATTGAAATGTTCTAGAACAACTATAACACTTATTTAAATTACAAAGAATCCTTTACTGTTGTTATTTATTAAGGAAGTAATATTTTAGTTGCGTGCCAGCTGATGAGGCTCTGTACGCCGACTGTGGCACGCCTGCCATAGGTTTGCCATCACTGTCCTAAATTAACGAAAGTGTGATTCTGAAATTCCTTATTTTTTCAGTTACTACAATGTATTTACAAATTGTTCTTGGGTTGTATGTCAGGCATCAAATCTTTGTTGAACATTTTTTACCTGACTGGTTATGATGTGGTTATGATGCCTATTAAAATGCCCATAATCTACAGATTAAAATTTGAATATTAAAAAGTTCTTAATGAAAGCATTTTAAAAAAGACCTTACATTAAAGACAATTTAAACACACACAAAAAATGAAAATAATTTTTAAAATTCTTTAAATAGAAATCCATCATCATGAATGTGTTTTGCAAAGAAAGTCTGTGTGGAAAACATTTTGAAAAGTCAATTATATAAAGTATATTTAGCTTTCATTTGCATTAAATACAAATTCTTTGGTTCATTTGGTGCTTATCTACACTTATGTTTGGTCTTTCATGGCATTATGCTTTTTAAGAAGTTTTAAATTATTTCCTACTTTTTAGTGGGTTTAACTGATGTTTGAAATTAGTATTTTTTAAAAAGTTTTACAAATATCTTAAATAAAACCTTTTACCAATTCGACATTCATTATCTAAATTTATACCATTCAGTAATTTATACTCTAACTCTTTTTTGTAGAGAGCTACTAGAAGTGAAACACGAAGACTCCAAATTGGGTTTCACTATGCACGCCTTTGTTACTAATGCAAATTATTCAATAAAGAAATCATCATGTTTGCTGTTTATCAATCGTAAGTCAATAATATTTTACTACAAATATTGCCCTATAATGTAGTATTATGAATAACTACTACCAAAAAATATTTTTTTGGTTCTTTAAAAAAAAATCAATTTATATAATTTAAATGGTTCTAAGACTCCTTTTTATTTTAAATATTTGTTTATTCTAAATTAAAAATATAGTCTCTAACTTAAATTATGAGGTGTAAATAAAACATATTTTTATTAATACTTATTTGCATTTTGATTTTAAAAATTATCAAAATAACCATGTCAGTTTTTATTTTAATGCAAAAATAATTTTTTTAGATAGACTTGTAGACTCAGCTGCCATTCGGAAAGCTTTAGACACTGTGTATCAGGCATATTTACCAAAAGGATCACACCCTTTTATTTATCTAAGGTAACATGTGGAAGAAATACACACATATTTAATAATTAAGCAACGTACAAATATGGTCAGTATGTCATATCAAGCATGATCTGTATTTTTTTTTCTTCTTTCAAAATGCCCTTTGCTCAATATTATTTATCAAAACTCAAAAATATTTGTGCATCTAAATTCCACTGTCACACAACACTATTTTAAAAGTCTTGAATGATTCTTTTCAGTTTAGAAATTTCTCCTCAAAATGTAGATGTAAATATCCATCCTACAAAACATGAGGTTCATTTTCTACATGAAGATGCAATAATTGCCTCTATTCAAACAGCAGTGGAAGCAAAACTCTTAGGTTCTAATTCATCCAGAAAATTTTTTACACAGGTAAGTTTAACTCATAAGTGAAGATCATGAACTTAGTTGCATTATATGGATTGAGGATAAAGAGTGATTCTGGAAATGGAGATTGTATGGCATTATCCACTGATAGGAAGTAAGCAGCATGCTTATGTTTGTACTTTACCTTATACACCTTTTAGTGAGACTTGATTGGCTGTGTGACAATATTCATTAAGGATATTTGGTTGCCCCTCTCAGAGAAAAGTAGCTCTTATTTATTATAGAGTGATATTTGGTCTGGTCATTGTAATGGGAGCTGTTATTAAATCCTTTATATTAACTCGTGGTGTCTGCGGCCGACCGACCTTGCTTGCTTGCTTGCTTGCTTGTCGCCAAAACTTTTGATCGATTTTTAACCCACTTGCTCGCAAGATAGCGAGCTGAAATTTTGCAGGCAGTTTCGTACCGATGATAAAAACAATGTATCAAAATTTCAGATCGATCGCATGTACCGTAATTAAATTATTGATTTTTTAGATTATTTTATTTATTCCTATGTATCATGCTATTTTTTGAGATAGAGCGTCGCGGTGCGTATTATATTGAACAACCTTTCTGTCGCGCAATAAGGTGCGTATTTTATTGACAGCTCTTTTTATAAACATATTCCTGATCGGTGCGCATTATATTAAACATGTTTTACGACACAACTGCAATTTTGTATTTCTGGATGGTCTGGCGCTGCGTATTATAATGAACATTCTTTTAAATTCTTCTCGTACATAAAGGATTTATAGTCAAAAACTTGGTTTTTTACGGGTTTTTCTTATTTTACAATTTTTTTATTTATTATTACATGATACATTTTTATGGGGAAAAAAATTAAAATTAAACAATGAATAATTTTCTTTTCAAGACAATGTTACCAGGACCAGCTCCTGATGAACAAAAATGTGAGAAAGAAAATGCTCAAGGTATGAAGCCAACCCATTCATCTCATGCTCAAAATCAACTGATGCATCTTATATTATCTGATCATTGACATTAAGATTACTATTAAATTTGTCATTTATCATCTCTAAACTAAAAATACCTCCTTGTCTTTAAAATTATTGTAATATGGAAGAATTATCTTTTTGACAGATACAAAAGCTACTAGAGCACAAGAAATGGTTAGGACTGATAGCAAAGAACAAAAACTTGATGCTTTTCTGGGAAAGCCTGTGTCAAATAACTCCATGAAAGCTGCATTAAATAAGTATGATTCATTAACACTGTTTGTGTTACTCATGTTACCAGATTAGTTTTGTTATACAGTCGAACCCACTTAACTCGAGCTCGGTTAACTCACACCCTATTAAGTCGACGTTTTTTATTGGAACAGCCAAATTCTCTCTTTGTCTTAGAATTTTTCGTCGTTAATTAGATTTTTTAAAGTCGCCGAAACCTCATAACACGAGCACAAAAAAGGGTCAAATTTGCCACTTAACGCTGGTTATCTTGATCCCCATGACCAATCGCCAGCTTTTGAAAATGTTAGCTAGGATTTTTTTATAACCAAGGGAAGGGACCAATTTTCTGCCTCACCAGGGTCTGCTGGTGACGTCACAGCCCACTTGCATTTAGCTCTCAGCGCTGTGTTGCTTCTGGTACTATGGCAATCACCAGCTTTTGAAATTCTTAGTTATTTTATAACCAACAAGGCCACGCGTCAAATTTCAGCCTTGCATGGTGTGCTGGTGACGTCACAGCCCGCTTGCGTTCAGGCCTGTGTTGCTTCTGGTACTATGCCAATCACCAGCTTTTGTTCTTCTTAGTTATTTTATAACCAACAAGGCCACGCAAAAAGTTTCAGCCTTGCGAGGTGTGCTGGTGACGTCACAGCCCGCTTGAGTTCAGATACTTTTCAGAGCTGTGTCAGAGTGAAATGTCTCGCAAATTTTGTGTTTGCAATGTTGGAGAATATAATAAAAGTTTGTATCGATAATCGACGTTGGTTTTTATTTTAAATTTGTAAATTTCTGCTGTTAGTTGGTGCACATATACCTTTTGTTGTTAGCAAATTTTGCCGCCATATTGGTTTTCGTTTTAAATTGATCATCTGTTATCTCGATGCCATTTTTCATACCCCAACGCCGTCGACTTAACCAGTTTCGACTGTAGTATCATAGCACATTAAATATAATCATTAAAAAAATGTTAAGGCTACAATGAATACAAATATAAACTATGAAATCTGATTCATGAAACATGGTTTTCAAGATTTATAACTGTACAAAGAAGTTATTAAAATCTTTATTACTTCAATAACTTTTTCAAGGTTTGAATACCTGAATCTCAATTTTAAATGTTCAAAATTTTATTCTCAATTATCAAAATTAAATGAGTAATTTATTTACAGGCATGATGACGAGCCTACCTCAAAATCATCATCAATAAAAGACAATGATCAATGCATCCAGCCCAAAGTGAAAAGAAGAGAAATACATTTGAATAGTGTTTTGCAGTTACGCCAAGATGTTAAAGATAATGCCAGTGACAGTAAGTTTTTAAACCTACCTTAAAAACATTTATCTGTAAAATTTGTTGAAAAAAAAATTAAATAATTTTGTTGTTAATAAATCATTTAAAATTGCATTAGCTTAATTTTGTTTTGTTGTTTTGTAAGGTATGCGTGAAATCCTTCAGAATCATTCTTTTGTCGGTTGTGTTAGTGAAAGCCATGCCTTGATACAGCACAGCACCAGGCTTTTTTTGGCCAACACAACAACATTAAGGTAACATTTTAAGGATATTATTATTTGAATATTTATAAGAATATTTTAACACTAAGATATTATTGTTTAATAAAAGTTAATAAAGTTTAATCGTATTCAAAGAAATGAATAAATCAAAATTCTTTATTTCAGCAAATATCTCTTCTATCAGATAATGCTTAATGATTTTGGTAACTTTGGAGTTCTTCGCTTGTCGGTAATTTGTGTAGTCATTAGTTAAAAATATTTTAATTAAAGCCTGTGTTAACAATATCATTTTTTATAGTATCTATGCAACTAATTCACCACCAGTTGTGAAATCATTTAATTATTCACCTTCATTTTAGATATTTTAAAAATTAATACAGTTCTTAATGGTTCATACATAAGTTTAGAAAATTAAGACCTACTTTGTTGATGAAGATATTGTCTCCAACATTATTAGGGCTCCACTAGTTGTTTTCACATGATGAAAGGGAACTGATTGAAGAATGTGCTAATAAAAATGTTTAAAACTATTTATTTTATAGCGCTATATTTTTGTGTAAAAAGTTTTTAAAATGTACTTTGTCATAAGTTTTTTTAAATAATGCCTTTAGTGTCATACAGATTATTTTTCATCATAGATCCGGTTCAATATTAGAGTAATAACTCTAGTGTCTAATCATATAATCATTGAGTATATGGGTTTCTTTCTGGTCAATTTCATTTTTCAAATTTAAGTTGTGCATGCCTACTAAAACAGAAATAGCATCAAGTCAATTTAAAATAGACTTTATCAGTAAGATTCTTTGAAACGTTCAGCATCTAATAAACGTAACTTTTTACAATCATAAGTTTTCTTGTCATAATTATACATTAATTGTATCAAAGTATGTGACCCCCCCAATAAAATTTGGTTACTAAGACTAAGAGACATTGAGTTTTGAAATACTGAAATCTAACTTTTTAATATATTTTTTTTACACACTTGTCTCATAAATATTTAAATATTCATTAAAAATTAAAAAGGTCAATAACCTAAAATTTAATTAGTTATTTTAATTACCGTATATACTTGAGTATAAGTCAAGATTTTCTTCCCTCAAAATTTAAAGGCCAAAATCAGGGGGTCGACTTATACTCTGATAACTCATTTTTTATGACCAAATATGTATTTTTGGTCATTTAAAATTTCACTTTTCAAGTCTCAAATTGGGGGGTCGTCTTATACTCGAAATCGACTTATACTCGAGTATATATAGTAATACAACTGAACAAGCAAAATTATTTTAAATTGTCAAGGAATTATTTAAACTAAACGATTCAAATTTATGGTTTAAATATTCATCAAATAGCATAAGCCGTCTAAAATTTATATCAGGAACCAGCGCCTATTCATGCATTAATCCTTCTGGCATTGGACAGTCCAACATCAGGATGGACTCCCTCACATGGTCCTAAAGAGGAAAATGCAGACTATGTAGTCACCTTCCTTACATCCAAAGCAGCAATGCTACAGGATTATTTTAGTCTTGAAATTGAGGTATGATACTTTTTAAAAAAACAAGATACAATTTATTGATTTATTTTAACTAGTTGTTGGTTGATTTATAGTAAAAACTGTCACCCTGTTATAGCAAAAAGGAAATAAACAAACAATGCAATGAGCTCTTTAGTGTGAAATTTAAATTTGAACACAATAACTATTTCACTTAATAAAATGGCAGTAGTTATCTAGTACCTCTAATTATCTCATTATCATCCGAATAACTATAAGTTGAAAAACAATTGATACAGATATATTAGAGTACATTGATAAATTATTTGCATTCTTAGTCTATATTTTTAAATGCCTTTTTTCAAAGGATGGAAATTTGCTGACTCTGCCCATGTTGTTAGAGAACTACATTCCACCATTAGATGAATTGCCATTTTACATCCTTCGTCTGGCAACCGAGGTTTGTATTCCCCATTAGGAAACTAGTCTAATACATGTATATCTATTTGACTATTAAAATTAAAAAAACACATTTAAATCATTACTGATATTTCAGACGGTTAACCTCTTCCAATGAAAAAATAATTATGTAAATGTTTTCATTGCAGTTGTAGATTATTATTTCAACCATTAGTGTTTGTATATAAATTTATTTTACAATGAGTTTTTATTTAAATAGGTGAACTGGGATTCAGAGAAAGAATGTTTTCAAACATTTTGTGAAGAAACTGCTCAGTTTTATGCTATGAAGAAAAGCTATCTAGAATCACCAGATGATGAGACAAATGAAACAGTAAGATTCCAAATTCCAATTGTACTTACGAAAAACTTCACCCTAAAAAAACACATCATAAACTTTTAGAAATATCAAAAACATATGTTTCAGTGTCACCTCAGTTAAAGTTTGGAAATAAAATTTGTTGAGAGTAACAATACTCAGGAGGCTAACAATAAGTTTCATTGCTTGCTAATCGAGGATATAATTAGCAATTTAGATGCAGTACATTAAACATTTTAAAACCAATTTAAGCTAAAACCCACCTTAACACCAAGTAAATAATAATATATATTTAAAATGAACAAGTGTAATCTGTTCATGATGTATTTTTTAATATAGATATTTAAAAAAAAATAATTTTTAAATGTGTGTCATTCAACAACTACAAGAGCAAAAACTGATAGTCTGTCCTATCTTTGATTAGAATGAAGAAGTGAAGTAACTCAAATAACTCAAAGTAACTCAACTTCTGTATGTTATCTAATTATAATATGCACTCCTTTCAGGAAACTGAAGCTGAAAAATCAAGTAAACATAACTGGACGTGGTCAGTGGAGCATGTGATTTATCCTGCAATTAAACAAATGCTTTTACCCCCTTCATGTACAGAAAATGATAGGTCCATGATACAGCTGGCTAACTTACCAGACTTGTATAAAGTATTTGAACGTTGTTAACAAAATATGGTTGAATGTATTTATATGAGATTGAAGTTATTGATGTTTATTTTTCTGTTCTCAATAAAAAAAATGCATGCAAAAGATATAATTGTCAAGTTAGTTATAAATTTTAGGACTAAACCGGAGCCAAATTTTGGAAATCCGGCCGGAGCCGAATTTGGCCAGATTTATGAAGGTGCCGGATTGGTAAAAATGGCAGGATTCCGGATTTGCTGGAGCTCTTATATAAAATATATATATATGAGCTCTACTGGCCAGCCAGATTTATGACATGAAATCCTGCCAGAGCTGGATTTGTATGGCCGGATTTTCCGGAGCCGAAATCCAATACACCCCTAATTAATATAAGACATTATTTGAATAGTGGACAAATCTAAACTCTGAATAAACTTTTATATTATAATTTATTATTCAAATTATCACAATTTCTTAATTACACTTATACATAACTAAAATGTAGTATTTCACAGTGGCGTCTTATGAATAGTTTAGATATTTATATCCATTGTGCCAATATTTCACAATAGCACTTATGGATAGTTATGTAGATATTTTATATCCATTATTGTGCCAGTATAATTCTATAAATAATTTTCTTTAATCAGCTACTGAGTTAACTTTGGACAACACTGACATTGATATGGTTATTTATAAGACAAACTAAATTAATATTGAAATAGAAGAATAGTATGTATTTTATTTCTATAATAGAAAAATCATTATCCAGTTATAAAAATTACGAGTCATATAAAATTGTACAACTCAAAAATTATTTATAATTCAGTTGAAAAAAATAATTCAGCTTGGAAAACATTCTAAGTTGGTTTGAAATGATCTTTCTCAGTCCTCAAAGCTCCCATAACTTTGATTGGATCAGTTTGTTTCACATGTTGCTGAACTGAAGGCTCTCTGATAATTTCAAAATTAAAACATTACATTAAATTTTTTTATTAAAATTACCTGAAATTTAAACTAATATTTAAAGAATAGGTTAAATAAACTTTATGTTTATTTAATCAGTCATTAAAAACTGAAAAAGATGTGTAGCAAGTCAATGTGAAAGGAAGGTTAAAACTAGAATGCATTAGATTTTATTGTCAGCTTTTAAGGGTGTGTCAAATTTTATTTTTATTTTACAGGAAGGGATGGGGGATTTGTTGTGGATTTAAATCAAATTTACAATTTATCTTTAAAAGGAGCACTCTTTAGAAGAAGTTAACCTACCGTACTCGCATAAAGGGATTGAATGAAAGCTCCTCTTTAATAGTTGAAGGAATAGTAGGTTCTCCATTTTGCCTTTGTTTCTGTAAGGAAAAACTTTCTTAATTAATTGTGGCTCAATAGAATTCATGCCAGATAATTTGTGGCATGTGTAATTTAACAAATATAAATATTCTCTTTTACCATAATACATGAAACTAATGATTCCATATATTAATGTTCTACATAGCAGAAAGGAATCCTGTGCTTATTTTATTCTGTATTTTAATCTTAGAAGCATTGTGGGAGTAAAAATACCCCAAACTTGAACATAAATGTTCATAATATCATAACCCTATGATTTGTATAACAGTATCCTTAGAATTGGTCCTACCAATGCCAGATTCAGCCTCTCAGTAATTCTTTTATTGTCAGGCTCAACACTTGCTGCAAACTTTAGATTGTTAACTGTATACTCATGTCCACAGTACACTTTCTACAAAAAATAAATAAAAGAGCTAAAAACAACGAAAAACAATTTTAAGTTTTAAAACCTCAATCAACAAATTAAAAAATAAAACAAACCCGTAAAAACAAAGTTTTTGACTATAAATTCCTTATATATGAGACATAACTAACAGTATTGATTATGTTCAAACGCGACAAACATTTACAGACTGAATCTGTCTTAACTCCCCTTTGCTTTATAACCGAGGGGGGGGGAGGGGAAAGGTCTGGTCACTGATCGCTGGACCGAGCTCAGCGTGACACGTGAAATGTAAACAAAAGCACGCCGGTACATCGACGATGTGGCGTCAACGCGCGAACTGAACTGTCACGTGAAAAACAAACAGTGAAATTGAATTACATATGTCGTATAGAGATAAACTAAAAATGCATTAATTTAATTACGGTACGTTCGATCGATCTGAAATTTTGATACGATGCATTGTTAGGTGACACAAGTCTATGTGCCAAATTTCAGCTCGATGGCATCACGGGAAATGGGTCATTTTTACTTTTGTTTTTCCGCCCGCCTGCCCTACGTACGAAGAGATGACGACAGACAGAGAGAGAGACAAGATTTCGAAGTTAATATAAGGGATTTAAAAAAAGGTTATGGTTCAAAATCAGCTTAACACTTAATGCTCATTTTTGGAATTGGCTTGAGATGTGGAATAATATATTTTTGATCATGTGCAAACGAAGAGAAGCCTCCAAGACCCTTGTTTCCTACCCAAAGGCTATGGGTAGTTCAACTATAAAAAAAGTGATTTTTCAATTTTGGTGGTGTTAAAATTGCTGTAGAAATCTTCTCTTCTCACATATTACATTTTTAAAATATGTATTGGGATTATGGTTCATTTGATTCTATAAAATGTGTAGTCAAAAAGTTTAACTGCTCACAGCCTAACGTGGTTCACTTCTCCTACGTAGTACAGGCTATAACTTTAAAAATGAGTATGACACTTACTAAAGTCTCCAGGTTACAAATTAATCGAAATACATTAATGAAGTAAAGACACCTACTGTCTCAGGTGGCAAAGAACTGAGTATTTCTATCAAGGCTTTATACATCTGATCTGGGGTGCCCTCAAAAAATTTCCCACATCCAGCAACAAAAAGAGTGTCACCTAATTGTAAACAAAGGTACATTCTTTTGCATAAAAATGTATAGTAACAGATACTGATTTTTCAAAAAATGCTTTTAGTATGTCAAAAATATACATGATTAAAGAAATCTTATAATTTTAAAGAAAGAAAAAACATGGCATTTAATTAAGACACTGCTCATTTCAATTTTAGAACTGTAATATATTATGCACATAATGTAAACAAATAAAAAAACACCACAAAAAAACCCACAAAACATTTAAGTGCTTAAAAAATATAAGAAACAAGATACAATGAAATAATAATGAGTTTATAAAAGTTTTTGCTGCAACTATATCAAACCTGTAAAGACTGCTGGATCTGATCCAGATGGTCCTGTCACATAATAGCAAATGTGGCCAGAAGTGTGACAAGGTGTAAACAGACATTTTACATTTAGGTTACCAATCTATGAACAGAAAAATTATTTACCAATCTAGAAATAGAAAAATTATTTCATTAAGCTATTTAAATATTTTAAATGAACTGAACCCTTTAGTGAAACAAACGTCAAGTCCAGGTAAATTGATCAGACTAAACAAAAATTAGTTTAATTGTCCTAAATTAGATTTTGGAAGCAATAACTCGATTTTAATATTCCACCCTCTAGAATAGACTTTGCTGATCAGATAAAACTAAAAAGACTTTGGGCAGATCTAGCAGGATTGAGATTGGCTGGTTGGTCTTTGTACCAGCTAATTAGGTTACTTCTTGGATTTCAAGCTGATTTTACCATTTCAATGAAAGTCTCCATTTATAGTTTTGTTTTATTTTTGTTGGGACCTAATGGTCACTCATTATTTATTAACTTGAAATATTCTAAATTCTGGAGTAAACCCAGTTAAATATTCCAAGCAGTTTTTTTCCACAATGGATCTGATTTAAACTCAAAGTAACACAAAATTGCAATTGCATGTATATATCTATTACAAGTGTTAATATGCTTGCATTGTGCATGGCTAGATTGTGAAATTCAGTGTTTCTTATTTACTAACAGAATATACATAGTTTTATATTTGCACTGTAATCTTTTTATTTTGTTATATTTTCAAAGTTACATAACTCAAACTAACTGTATAATTAAATTCTACCTTGATTTCATCTCCATGAGTGACCTTTCGGTTCAAAGCACCAATTCTGGAATCACCTCCCACCACTTCTTTATTTCCTACAGCTTTGATTAACTGTTCATTTCCACCAGCATGATCCCTGATAAAAAGCAATACACTACAAGCTTGAATAAAATGTTAAACATGAAAGTGGTTATCAGCAAAAGACAAACAAATACAAACCCAAATTTAATATTTCCCTTTTCATTTTTAAATGAGTTCTAGCCTCATGCACGTAATTAAAATTGTATTTTCAGACCCAAAATTAATAAATACTTTGAGTTGAGATACACTTAAATAATATTTTTTTAAAGTGAAAATTAAAAAACCATAAGAATAAAATAAATTGATTTAGTTTTAAGGTATGAGAATGTTAACTGAATGACTGATTACATAGTTTGGGGAACAAAGAATAGCTAAATTAGTATGAATGGCACAAAAATGTGATTTGAGTGTGTATGAATTTATTTGAAATAATCCAACAGACATAGAGCATTTTTAATGAGTGATCTGAAACAATCTAAACAAAATAATTTTTGGGCTGTTTTTAGCTAAATTAACATCGAGGATAAAGAATCAGACAACCTTTGTAAAAGTGAAACACATTCAATAAATGAAGTCATTCTTAAAAAAGGCAATATGTGAATATTGTGAATGTGTTTTGATGGAAAGTTTTAATAATCAGTCTTGACTCTTGACACAACACCACAAAGACACCACTTACAAAATTTGACAGAGTCAAAAGTATATTATTTTTATTATAGAATTATGTTATCTGAATTATTTAATTTTATCAACATACAAAGTATTTTAAAGACATATATTTAAATTTAAAATGAAAACAGTGAACAAAATATCCTAAGTGACTTGATGCAACTTTGTATCTACAATAGATTTAGATCAAAATAAATAGCTATAATTATTGGCATAAAATATAATGAGTAATGATCTATTTCAATTATAATAGCTATTCGGGATGACAATATCAATTTTCATTAAATTGCAGAATTTTACATACCATGGTTTTGGTGTTTCATTTTATTTAACACTCTCACTTGGGACACAAGATTATGCAGTACAAAATTACATTAACATTAAGCACTTTTGATGCATGTCAAAAATCTGAACAGACTAGGAAACATTTTTGTTTTGTGGGACAGCCCATGGTTACTGATACTGCCTAGTTAAAAATTATCACCTTATTTTTCAAATAATGATGCTAGAATTTCCATAAAATATTACCAGTGATGATGAGTTGTGAGAACAGTTGTCAAATTTAGCCCATCTTGCTGAAGAGCTTCTTCAACCTAGATTTCGATTTTAAATTTTTAAGAAAGGAAATATTATTAAATTATATTATATAATAAATTATATTATTAAATATTTTATATTTATTTTTGTATATTGAATATTGTTAAATATTTCAAATCAAAACTTCATCAGTCTTCTGTGTTCCCTTTGCGGCTCACGTAAACTTTACGAAATATAAATATCAAGGATTACTTTAATATTTCCATATCAGGTTTAATGACCCATAGTGCTTCAATGCGGCTCTCAACTATTTTTTAAATATTTTGAAATGGCTCTCAGTTACTACAGGTCTGACCACCCCTGGTCTAAACAAATGTTGAAGATAAGTTTTTTAAAAGAAATAATGTGTTAACATTTAACTTATGACATATCATCAATAATTATTATTAATAAATGATGCATCTATAAATTTTAAATAAAGTATTAAAAACTGAAGTATGCAAACAAAAATTAAGTAAGCATCAAAATATTGATTTGACTAATATGAGAAACATAAAGGCTACATCCCTATCAATAAAAAAATAAATATATATAAAATTCAGAGGTTGAGATTCATATGTGTAAATGCAAAATGAAAGAAATGAATTGAGGTAAAAAAAAAGATTTTAAAAAACCACGTTTTTATAAGTGTACTAAAGTACTAAAGAAGAAAATAATTTAAAACTAATAAGTTCAAGTACTTTCATATAATATGACTAAAAACGTTGGGCGGGGGCTTATGAGGCTTTACATATGCAGTTCACTCATTCTCTCACTTATAGATATCTTTTTTGCCTTCTTAATTATAAATCTTTAATTTTTATACCAAACACCGCCCCACGTTTTTAGTCATATTATATGAAAGTACTTGAACTTATTAGTTTTAAATTATTTTCTTATTTTTAGTACACTTATAAAAACGTGGTTTTTAAAAATCTTTTTTTACTTCTATTTATTTTATTCTTTTTAGTCCACTTACAAAAACGTGGTTTTTAAAAATATTTTTTTACCTCTATTTTTTAATATACCAAACACCTCATAAGTGACCGCCCAACGTTTTAAAAACACAGTGATGTGGACATGGGGTGAACTCATGGATGTCAACAAAAGCAGATGGTACAGATGCTTATATATAGATAAACTAAAAAGTTCAATAATTTAATAACGGTACATTCGATCTGAAATTTTGATACAATGCATTGTCATCCAAGATCTATCTGTGGTAAAATTTTGAGATCTCTAGGACCATCAGAAGTGGTTTAATTTTACGTTGGCAGATTGAAAAATTGTGGACAAACAAATCCACAGGAACGAAAGCGAGTTAATAAAACGTGGTTAAAAAAAACCAAGATAACCTTGTCCGGCTCAACAGGGTCAACAACAGCACACTGGTTGGATGTCTCATCAATGATGAGGTACATATAATTGTCCTCTAGGGCTGGTAATAGTTTTACTTTCATTTCAGTGTGAAAGATAGTCTTAGATGTTGATGAAATCTTGCACAATCCAAGGGAAATTTGTATCACTGTAAAATATATATACCTTGTATATATAATAATTATAATATATATTCGTTATAATGTATATGTATCATATAGTATTGTATATGCATAGGCTATTTTATGATTTTTCCTGTATTATTATTATTTTTTAAATGATTAAATCAATGATATTTATAATCTATATATATAATTCACCAGGACAAGCACAAGATGTGTGTAAATAAGCATGACGAATGACACTTGTTTTGGGTCGTCGACCAATCACTGTTTATGGTATACAAGCGATGGTAGTAAAGGGTGGGGGCGGGGGCGGGGGGCAGGTAACAACAACAGCAGTGCACATGTCTCGAGGCCAACAAGGCGTCAGCGATTCCACCCCCCCCCCACGTTCACTCGTGTTGTTTTCATTTCTTGGTGCTGCTGTTTGTGTCCCTTCCCCCCCCCCTTCTTTGCATTATTTATGAGCAAGTCTGCGGCGTATGCTATGCCGCGGGTCGTATGTAGTTAATTCGTATCAAGATGACGAAGTGAACGTCAGAATTGCCAGAGCCAGCTCCACTTTCGGCAGGTTGTACCCTAGTGTCTGGAACAGAAGAGGCATTACCATCCAGACCAAGTTGAAAGTGTGCTCCCCACACTGCTATATGCTTGTGAAACTTGGACTGTTTATCAGCGCCATGCAAGAAAGCTTAACCACTTTCATATAACAAGCCTCAGGGAGATTCTCGGCATAAAGTGGCAGAACAAAATTCCAGACACAGTGGTACTGACCAAGGCAGGTCTCCCCAGCATCGTCACCCTCCTGATGCAGACCCAGCTTTGCTGGGCAGGGTACGTTGTCCGAATGCCAGACGAGAGACTGCCAAAGAGAATCTTCTATGGTGAGCTCCAGTATTGCCAGCGGTCCCACGGTGGGCAAAAGAAACGCTTCAAAGACACACTGAAAGCCTCAATTAAAGCGTTCGCCATCAATCCAGACACGTGGGAACGAGCTGCAATGGACCGATCCACCTGGCGCTCTTCCATCCACGAAGGTGGCAGGTCATGCGAGGCAAACCGGATCACGGCAGCAGAAAAGAAGAGGCAAGCCCAAAAGGCCCATGCTGTCAACCCTCCAGGAGATGTTGCACTCGTCCCTTGTCCCTTCTGTTCCCGAACCTTCCGTGCAAGGATCGGCCTAATCAGACATCTGCGCACGCACAGACAACCCTCGGATGACTAGAGTGGTCCTCGTCGTATCGACGGACAAACGAACATCTAGTTAATTATAATTCATTGAATCAGGTAAAAGTGCAATTCAGGTGTGTATAACATTTTGCAGCACAATATAATTTTCTCCTGAAAACTTACATTTTTAATATATTAAATTCAATAATAATTAATATGACGTAATATTTTAGCTATCACAGTATTCATTTTCAGCTTTTTAAAATTTCTAAGGCATTCTTTTAGCTTTTAATGATACGTAGCGACATAGCTCAAGCATGATGCGTCCATTTTATTTATTTATCAGCCTCCTTGCCTTGTCAAAATTACTTCACTAGTAAGCCAACTATAATTTTCTAACGTTTTTTTATCTAAATTGAAGAATCAAGAAACGCAACAAGAAATCAAATTTTCAGAAAATCTCATATAACATACACCCTTACTAATGAAATAATGAGGCAATAAGGACAGAAGGATAATATTAATTCTAACTTGGAAATACAACACAACGATAATCTAATTCTAAGGGGCCGTCCATAAATGACGTCACGCAATTTTTGACCCCTCCCCCTCTCGTCACAAAAACTTAGCCCCCCCCCTCTAAAATACGTCACAAATCTTTTACCCCCCCCCCAAATTTTTTTATTATTTTCTATTTGGAAATAAGTATGTTTCAAATCACTTTTATTGTCATTTAAGTATTTATTATTTATTAATGAAGATCTACATTGTAATATCGTAACCCGCGTGAAGCATTTTTAAAAAACGTTTAATCGGCCTTCAGAAAACGAACTGCATTAACATCCTTAGATTATATTTTATTTTAATGCATACAAATTAAACATTGACTATTAATCATCACGGTTAACGTCTTTGTTTAGAAAAAAAATTATTTAAAAATAATATTTTTTAAATATTTTTTTTTAAATCCCTCAATTGACTGGCGGGCATCCCGTAAGAAAGAGGTCGGCAAACAGAGGTAAATAACCTCATTTGGGGTCAAAAAGGGAATTCTTGGGGGTAATGCAGACTCATTTGGGACATATAACATCCACTACAATCCACTAGATATATTAAAATATGTCATGTGTACGTGTACGCTTGGAACATATGCCCATTATTGAACCGGTTCCTTCCAGAAAATGAATTTTTTAAAATTTGACAACTATGTAGATTTCTTACCTACGTACTATACGAAGACACCTAAATCTACCCTACTTTCATTTATATTGACACCAGTGTCAATAATCTTAATCCACATGACTTGTCTGTATCACGTATCCTTTCTGTGATATTTAAAATTAATGCCTTAAAAAAACTGAGCTAAGAAGAAAAGTTGTTTTGTGCTCCTCATGAATTGCGATGTCAAGAATTTGATGCATTCAATAAAGTTAATGAATACTTGACTAATTTTAAATGAGCTCATTTGCCATTATATCTAGAACAGTGCTTCTCAAACTTTTTAGTATGGCGGACCGGCAGGAATTTTTGCCATTGCACCAGAGACCGGTGCACTATTTTCCCTACACTGACAATTTTGTATGTCCTTTTTTTAGAACATCTGCGGACCGGCAGCGGATGGCCCACGGACCGGCACCGGTCCGCGGACCACCACTTTGAGAAGCACTGATCTAGAAGACTAGAATGGCCAGGGGCGTTTGACCAAAAACCAATCGAACAATTATATCAAACTTAAAACGTTTTTAATTCTATCAAATAGATTCCCTCCCCCCCCCTCCCCTTTTAAAGAAAAAGGATATTCTGTGTCGTTTTGACTTAAAATATCTACACATAATCCTATTCTGATCATTTTTTGACACTTGTCATGCTTGTAAAACTCACCAGTAGCATTTTCGGGTGGGGGGGGGCCTAACGACGCTCCCCCAAATCCCCGAGTCATGTGAGCAGGACCTAAAGTCTGGGGGTTTGGGGGGGTAACGCACACATAAACTTGTATATTTTGGGGTAACGGGCAAAAAAGTCCATGAGAGAACCAAACGGAGCTGCGGTTACATCACAAATGCTTTGATGTCAACATCAAACGACGCAGTGTAACAATTTCATATATTATCTTGTGGATTCTCAAACTTAAGGATTATAATTAGATTTAATTTTCATGTCTTGATAGCTTACGCCAACCAGCGTCTGATGGCCTACCGACTGGCACATTGAGAAGCACTGATTTTTTTTTAAAAAAGTCATTTCATTAAATAAATTGTAAGCCACCAAATATTTCAGTGGAAGTTTTATTTAAAGTTACCCTTTTGATGTGACGTCACATTTCTTCAACCCCCCTCCTTCCCCCTCGTCACAATAGTGTGACCCCCCCCCCAGGTGCGTGACGTCATTTAATACAACCCTCAGAAACTCAGATAGATTAGTCTGATTAGACAAGGAGATAAAACATTTTTATTATTATGCTGCTAGAATAAACAAAAAATTCTTGTTCTCGTTCTTCCTAACTAACTGAAACACAATTCAGACATGGAATTGAATAATTGAATTAATGATTAATGGATTGCATGATCATGATCAAACCAAAACTCTATCCGATCCACATTTAAATAAAAATGCAAGACTAGACAATGAATATGACCAATATAATTATAATGTAAACCATAACCATAATGATACTGACATACTGTAACTAATAGTACTAACTAATAGTCACAGTAGTAATAGTAAGTAATAATATCAATACTTACGACTTAAACTTAGTAGTAATTGATTTGGATAATTTTTACTTTTTACTTTTTACTCATTTTACCTTTACGAAAAATGCTCGACACCGCTTTACTGTTTCTCAGCATTGACCCGTCTACGATTTCTTTAAAAGCTTTTTTTTTAAATTTCAACTAATTAGAGCATTTAGAGGCTTCAAAAGCAGAAGTGGTCTAACAGAGTGCTGTTTTGTATTAACAGGTGTGCGTTTTTAAAATGTTGTTTACATTTCATTTGGTGTGCAAAGAGATGACTCAGCTGTTTTTAATGCTCATAGTTCATAGCAGTAAAAAAAAATCCTTCTTTATGGTGAGAAAACGCGGTGAAGAGTAGCTTGCTCTTGGGCGAAGTCATTCCCCCCTCGCCCCTCTCACTTCTCACCCAAGGCGTAGCTAGCAAAATATTTTGAGCCCGGGGGCAAATTTAAAATGTGCGCATACCTCGTTTAATCACATTATTTATTAACTCTGATAAGGTAAAGCAAATCTAAATTTAAAAGTTGTATTGAAAGGAAGCAAACCCACACCAATTACACCATTCATGCACTTAGTCACCGTGGAATACCAACAAAAATAAATTTACATATTTATCTTTTAAAATTGCTATTGCTAATTAATTTGCAGTAAAATTGTCAGATTTGGAAAGAAATAGTCTCAACAAAAAAAAGAAGATGTAAATACATTTCTAGTATACCTCATTTGATTTACTTAGCTGCACTTTGCAATCTTTAATTTCCGTTAAAAGTTCGTAGGCATTTATTTACATATCGGAGTAATTTACAAACATGTTCAATTTCGACACCAGTATCGAAAAAAAAAGAGTTAACTTCCATCAGAATTCAAAAGCTTGCGTTCATATCTTTTAGTCGTAAAAACGTGTAGACATCTTCTGCTTATGTCAATCAGCTAAGCTCTTACAACGAGCACAATTTCTTCTGCTCCTGAAAGTCCTGACCTCTTTTGCAAGTTTTGCAGGCATCTACCGATGTCACTTTACACTTTATTCCACATTCTGTGCGTGTTGTTTTAGCGTTTTCTACATCAACTTGATTTATATTGTAATGACTAATTCCTGCTTAAGTGATCCAAAATCAGTTACTGCTTCCTCGAAATTCATAGTAATTAGTAGCATCTTGTTAGCGTTACAGCATATGCACAAAATTTTCCGAAAATGATACACAGAATTATAATAAATCTATAATTTAAAATTTAATAAGCATGCCCGTAATTGTTTTGAAAGACTTATGGGTTCAGACGTCATATTTGAGACTTCAAATTATTTTTCTAGCAGCCCTGCTGGTGCATATTGACCTTCATGGATAGCTTTAAACTGCTTCTGATCGTGCATTACAGCGTATTTCAGACTCACAGCTTTTTTGAAACCCAATTTATAAGTAATTGTTGAATGAGATAATAATTTCTATTTTTTAAAACAATTCAATAAATATGACAAGCAGATCCTGTTTAGCTGAAAGTGCTCCTGCTAAGTTTAGGCCGTGGTTTGTCTAATCTGACAATGCTCTGTGATTTCTTTCACACATTCGTATTGAAGGCCGGATCTATGACCAATCACCACAATAGCATTGTCAAAATATTGTACCTGAAGTCGGCAAAAGAAGTATGGGGCTGTCCATAAATAACGTCACGTCACGCGATTTTGGCCGATTTTTCACCCCCTTCCCCTCGTCACACGTCGTCACAAAAAGTTAGACCCCCCTCAAATATTACGTCACAAGGCTTTGACCACAAATTAAAAAAAAACTTTTTTCTATTTGAAAATGAGCATGTTTCAAGTCACTTTTTTTGTTGTTTAAGTATTTATTTAATGTGAGGCTGCACGCTAATATCGTAACACGCGTGAAGCCACGTAAAACGTCATTAAATAAATTGTAGGTAATCAAATATTTAAGTGCTACTTTTATTTAAAGTTGCGTGTTTTGACGTGACGTCCCAATTCTTAACCCCCCCCCCTCGTCACACATCGTCGAAATGTGTGCCCCCCCCCCAGGTGCGTGACGTTTTATGGACGGCCCCTATGTTATCAGACTTCAGTCTCTCGGAGGTAACTATTTCTAGGCTTGTTGGATCTTTTTGATATATAATATAACGATATAAACATAAAAATATTCTGGATACTTTTTTAGTTGGACTTTTCACAAATCTTAGGACTAAAGAAAGTTATTTACGAAGTTCTAGATCAGGAGTTGAGTCAATGAAGATACTTGTATCATTGTATCCCTTCATATTGGTTCTTTACCATCGACAAATGCGCATGGTTATACGCACAATCTACATGTCGTCTGGTTGCAGTGGGTGGCGGGCATCCGACGATACGTCTGCAGCAGCCGCTATGACCGATCTATTGCAATTGTTACTTGCCATATAGTAACACCGTAAGCCTCATTTGTTGCCCAAACTTTATTTATTCAATAATGTGTCCCAGAAATGGTGTGAGCTAAATTAAAGCCACTTCCCAATTACTTTAAGAGCTGTAGCAATGGCACAGATGCCCAGGCCCAGATGACAATAGATCCGGATAATTTTTAATGAAAACAATCTTGGACTAGAATCAAATACATTTGCAGCTTTGGGGGAAAAAATCAACTGCCCTAGTACCCCTCAAAGCAGTAAGCCCCAATCCTTTACTAATTTGAGATTCCATTCCCCTTTTCCTCTTGTTGATTCCGTTCCCTTAGAACCTTACAGTTACAGTACAGGGTATGTTCATCATCTTTTGCCAATACCCATTTTAATTGAAGTGTTATTCTTTTATGTAATTTTTCAATTTTGCAACTAGATGAGGCACCAATAATATCCACGATTAATTTGAAACTTTCTAGAAACTTAGACAATTCTGTATTCATTTATGAAAAACAACAGATGAAGCGCCACCATGAATGGAGATGGGGGGGGGGCAAGTATCTGGTCTCGTCGCACTGGAGGAGGAAGGTGTAGACATCGCTCTTCACTGCATAATCTATTAGCAGGTTATTTGCAGCTAATGCTTTAAATGCTTGCCAATGTAATGACAACCATATCAGATCCAAGGACTCGAAGAAGCACGGCAGTACAGTTTCTCTTTATAGAAAATAAGGTCAGCTTATAATGATATTATCAACTTCACTGAGATATGCTAGTGTTAGGTTAGAAGGGGAAAAGATTATTTCCTCCACCCCCTTGATGAGAGCAGACGTCAAAGTATCATTGGATGGTCTTTTCTGTACCATGTGATACCAAATGGGGTATTTCTTGTGGAATGTACTGAATAAATAGAAGTAAAAAAAAAGATTTAAAAAAACCACGTTTTTAATAAGTGGACTAAAAAGAAGAAAATAATTTAAAACTTGTAAGTTCAAGTACTTCGATTTAATATGACTAAAAACGTGGCGCGGGTGTTTGGTATAAAAATTAAAGATTTCTAATTTAGAAGGCAAAAGAGAGATCTAGATCTATGTGAGAGTATGAGTGAGCGGCATATGTTAAACCTCATAAGCGCCCGCCCCACGTTTTTAGTCATATTAAATCGAAGTACTTGAACTTACAAGTTTTAAATTATTATTCTGAATAATCAATTTTTTGTGAGTGGAATACTTGATGCTACCCAAATCATCCACTCTACCTCCTTGCGGCCCCCAGACTTTGAAACTGCAATTTTGGGCAATTCTTGATCAAATCTCCGAGGGGAAAAAAATTCTTTCTTTTTTAAATTTAATATTTGTGAGTGTTGAAAATCCGACTTCAGTAAATTTCACACAAATTTAGCTACTCTTTTTACCACGTTTTTATTAACTCGCTTTCGTTCCTGTTTGTTGGTTTGTCCAAGATTTTTTCAAATCTGACAACGTAAAATTGAACCACTTCTGATGGTTCTAGAGATCTGAAAATTTTACCACAGATCGTGGATGACAATGCATTGTATCAAAATTTCAGATCGAATGTACCGTTATTAAATTATTGAACTTTTTAGTTTATCTATAGTCTATATATAAGCATCTGTACCGTCTGCTTTTGTTAACATCCGTGAGTTTCAGAACAATTTCAGCATTTCTTTAAAATTTTGATAAATATTGTTCAATTATCACGCCTTACTGCCAACGTTCTTTATCAGACCATGCTGGCCTGTTGGGCAAGTGAAGCAATGTTTACGAGGGGATTGTGTGGCACAATGCGCAGCCGCCTTTACTTATCCCATATAAGACTCGAATCCGCGACTTTTGGTACGCATGCCGCTCGATCATCGTAGGAAAAAAACAAATCCAACGTTTTGAACATTCCACCTATAATGATTTGAATACTAGATTTGGTCAAGACTTAACACTTACTAGAAATCTAGTTGGAAAAAACTCAAGTTACATTATCTCACCTCTCTCTCTATCTGAAGTGCCGCCACTGTAGTGTGGTGGGTTATTTATAATTGCCTATTATTTTCCCTTAGTTTTCTCTATATAATAATTAGGGGCATCATTTCCAATTGCATGAAGATAATTTTTTATAAAGGAAGCAGCATATATTATTATATTATGGGCATGGGCCCTATGGGGGTGAAGGTTTAAATAATAAATTGTCTATGGTGGAAACGCTTTATGCTTGTAACTTCAGTGACCTCAGAAAAATGTTCCAAGAGACAGCAGTAAGAAAATAATTGTATCAATGAGGGAAGACAAACCAAATCTGAATGTGAGACACTAGATTTTTATTAATTAATAATACATGGTTAGTGTGACTCCCCAGTCTACAAATAAATGGGCAAGTCACTAACCTTCCTTCAAATAAAATACTTAGACTAATTATATCTCATTAAACAAACTCCAGCTACAAGTTCTCTTAATCTATGCGGTCATAAATATAATGTACAATACACAAATATTTAATAAAATGGATTTGAAAGACACATGAAAAATATTTACTAAATGTTTGAATTTGCTACAAATGAAAAATTTGTCATATAATAAACAAATTGACAAAAAGAATATGTTGACCTCTACACCATTTACACATCTGCGAAACATTGAATAAAAATCAGCATATAATGAAATAATTGGAAAGGCTTTTTATGCACACAGATTTCATAGTCCTAAACAAAAGTTTGTAAGATGAAATTTGTTTTAATTTATCTAACTTTGGTTTATTTTGAGTAAAACATGTTATGCAAGTTGAAATACAATTATTTTTTAAGTAAAAAAATTACCGGTGGGTCTGAGTAATAAAATAAATTAATTGGGTTACCCAACAAAGCCTTCTTTTTTATTGTACATGCACAAATAAAGGAACAGAAAAATGAAACAATCTAAAAAATGCTCCATCATTGTTCCTTTAAATATGACTTTGTCTAGCCCTTGAATGATTTAGTGATGAGCTACTTGCTTACATCACCTTTCTCTGTTCTCAACTGTGTTTTTAATATTAACTGATTGAAAGAGTCTATTGGTGAATGTTTCTTTGCATTTAAGGAATTTTAATAAATTTAATTAAAAAACATGTTAAGAAAGCCAATGAAATAGAATTACTTAAAAGTTTGTTACGTCTTCAATTACAAGTAAGTAATTAAAAGGTGGGAGATTAGATAAGTCTTTGAAAGCATTATAATTCATATCAAAAGTTTTAATGATCTTATGACAATCATAAAATAATTTATTGAAATCAAATAATCTTTAAAACTCAGTCATTTCATTCCAAATTTAAAAAAAACAAAAAGGTAATTGAAAGACGCATTTGTCAAATGCAACTTATATATTTTTTCCATATTAACTACTCCCAAATTCGATAGTTTCTCCAAATTTTTCAGATTCAGTTTCTTAAGAATTTTCAATTAAATTTTAGATCATTTACCCAGCCCACAAATGATTGGAGCCAAATATAAAGTAATTTATGAGAAGTATCAATTTTTAAAAAAACAACATCCACACAGCATTCATTTTAATTATCTAGATTATGTTTAAGTGAGTATGTTGTTCTTATGATACAGTAATTACAAATGAATGTGCATTACTATATTTTCAAGGTCTTTTCAGTTTATACATATCACCAATTACATTTACAAATTCTCTAGAGAATCTCTTATCACTTGCACCTAGAAAATATCACACTAGAGCTGTACATGTGCTTCTATCACATTTAAGGGAAACATTCCAGTAGAACATATTTTACACAATTTGTAATGTTTCATTCTCACTACTTTATTTTTAAAAAACTGTCAATACATTGAATACAAACTTTTTTGGGGTTTCAATTTTTATTTCAGCAAGCGTGTTAAATACCGATGCTCCAAAGCTCGGGTTTTCAACATTTTATGAATGTGTTGAGACCATGATTTCGACTGGGGAGCTGAAAGAGCATTATTATTAAAGATTTGGATGGAGAAAAAAACTATGCATTGGAGTTAAAAAGTGTTTTGAAAGGAAATTAGAGAAACTTGGATCTAATTTATCCAATTACTAAACATTTAATAGAAACAAATGAAGCAGCAGAACTAGAATATTTTCATCAAATTTTTAGAGCTTCTAGTTTTGAAAAAAATATGTTTGCCTCTGTGGATTTTAAGGCCACAAAGAATGAGGAAATAGAATAGTTCATAAAAATAAACAAACTATCAATTGTGGTTCTTTTTTCTTGTTTAACTGTTGAAATGTATATGCATGCATAAATTAAACTAGATACGGTAGTAATGAACTAACAGTTCAAAGAAAGGGATCACCTCCAGTTACATTACACAAATAATCCATACTAGCCTGTGATTTCACTTTGAAATAGTAAAAGCAAATAACAAATACACCGAAGAATGAAACACATCAAAATTTCAAACACTAGCAATTCTTCAAATGTTATTCATTATTTGGTTTAAACTTTTACATTTATATCAACAGAATTTAGAATATTATAACAAAACAAAAGCCCATAAATTTCAATTTAATAGTTAACTGATAACACATAAATTCACTGTTGATCCAATTAAAAAACAAAAATAATATTCAATTCATTCCCATTATCCACAACCTAACCCTCTTCACTCATTAAAAGTTTTAAAAAAAGATAGTGAAAAGATTATTAAAAAATTACATTTAGCAAATGTAAAATAAATAATAAAAATACCATTCTTTTTTTATTATACAGTAAATTAAATTAATTGAGATAAATGGATACATTATATTACAAAACACAAATTTATTATTTAAAAATGGCATATCTTTGATATGGCTTTGAATGTACCCCATTGCAATAAAAATACTTATAAAGTTTTGAACATTTGAAAATGAAATTAAATATCAACAGCATAATTTGTTTCTTGTCTAAATAATATTTTTTAAAATAATATAACCATGATACACTAATCTTAGAGGTTAGTAGTTGAGAAGCTAAACTATGATGAAAAAAATGAGTTGTGATAAATGATCAGACTGAAAAAAACATGTAAATAGTTTAAATATATTCTTTAGGAATAATGATGCTATTATCAAGGAATAATTATGTTATATTGCACAGGCATCGAACACAAAAAAATGTACAGTTTCCTTTTCATAAAAAGTTTCAAAACAAACATATAAAGATACAATAAGGTGCCCTAATTAGACAATTATGCTATGATTTAAAAGAGGTCTAATAAGTTTTTAAAAATTTTGAAAAATTATTTATCAGATTAAAAACAAGAATTTTCTTTCATTTTCCCCCCACTTGTTTCCTTAAATAATTAAGAGTAAAACTGAGCTATTTATTCACCTGTGGGCTCATTTTTTTTTCCTAGTCATATTTTGATATTCTTGAATCCTAATAATTTTAATCACACAAAGCATAATTCTAAATATTTTATTAAGAGAATAAGATAGCAATTTTACAGAAACTATTTAGCCACATTCAGTAACTTCATCTAGTACAGCCATATAATAGTTGATACAATACTATTTAGCCACATTCAGTAACCTCATCTAGTACAGCCAGATAATAGTTGATAAAAAAATTTAAAAAATGTCATTATTCTCTTGTGTCTAACTCTAATATATCACATTCTGTTTTAGAGGTGTCCATGATGAATACATTATGCCCAGTGGTGTACTACCAACTCCCTTTCAGGCAATTGTCGAAACTTCATTGAGCCATCAACACCACATGAATACAAATGGTTGAATGGGCCAACTTGTACCTGTGCTACTCCTGATGTTGAACCAACATTCTTGAAAAATGTGTTTTTACTGTGCTCCATTGGGAATGAGAAGATGAGTTGGTGGATCTTCAAGCCCCACACCTGGTGTTATTTCAAAAGTGTATAAACAATTTTACACAAGAACAAAAATAAAACAACTGCTAAGCTTTACATTCATATTTAAAAGTAAATAACTGTAACACTACTAATAAATTAACACAAGGAATGAATTTATTTGCATTTTAGTTTGATCTTTAATGTAAGCGACAAGGCAAAAATTGTAGAAGCAGAATTGAAAGTTTGTATATATTGTCTACCTTTATGTCACCATCTGCTGAGCCTGTAATAAAGTAATCTTCATCTGGATCAATAGCAAGGCATTTAATAGGAGCTTCATGTGCTTGGAATGTATGTTTAAGAACACGTTGACGTAGGTCAAAAATGCCTGAAATCTGGGCTAAGGAAAATAGATCAGTGGAGTCGAAATGTTTCTCCTAAGAATGTAAACCGCCTGGAAATTTACACTGTTCATTAAGTATATCGTTTTTGACACAGTCATGAAAATAAATAAATAATCCCTGTCAGTAGAACAGCTTCCATAAAGAGCCCACCTTCAGTATCCAACAAAATGAAATAACTTTATTTTGACCATACGTTGATTCACACATGTTTTAATTTGAAAATCATCTTTGCAGAAAAAAATATTTTAAAAACTACAGATGGACAATAAGGTAGACTATTAATACTATTACTACAGATGGACAATAAGGTAGACTATTAATACTATTACTACAGATGGACAATAAGGTAGACTATTAATACTATTACTACAGATGGACAATAAGGTAGACTATTAATACTATTACTACAGATGGACAATAAGGTAGACTATTAATACTATTACTACAGATGGACAATAAGGTAGACTATTAATACTATTACTACAGATGGACAATAAGGTAGACTATTAATACTATTACTACAGATGGACAATAAGGTAGACTATTAATACTATTATTGATTGTCCATTTAACCAAAAGGTTAAACAGTCAGATTTACTCATCTAACCTGGGGTTTGAAAATCAACATCACTTTTATTTCCTGTATCTATTTCTGCATTAAAATCATATTGGAGACACTAACAGCTTACATACTTGAAGTTTCCAGCAAACTATAAGTGCAAAGGCTATTAAGCTAAGAGCTACTGTCAACAAAAAAAGGATACTAAAAAAAAATTATTTAAATGTGAAATCAATGGCACAGCAAAAATAAGCCCCAACAGAACATGACCTTGACACTTTCTGTCATAATCAGGCTTATGGTAACTCTTTAATAACAAGAGTTACCAAAACTAGGCACCTTTAATAAAACAAACCCGTAAAAACAAAGTTTTTGACTATAAATCCCTTATATATGAGACATAACTAACAGTATTGATTATTTTCAAACGCTACAAACATTGACAGACTGACACCGAGTGATGTCCCTTGTCTTTAATAAATGGGGGTGGGACGTGAGGGGGTGTCGGCACGACGGTCGGCGTCAACTCAAACTCACGTGGAAGTGGAAGAAAAAAACAATAACAAACAGTGAATTTGAATTACATACCTCATATAAGGATAAACTAAAAATGCATTAATTTAATTACGGTACGATCGATCGATCTGAAATTTTGATACGATGTATTGTTAGGCGAGTCGGGTCCGTGTGCCAAATTTCAGCTACATCGGATCACTGGAAGTGGGTCATTTTCGACTTTTCTTTTTCCGCCCGCCCGCCCAAGACAGAGATGATGAGACGGCCGCAAAGTTAATATAAGGGATTTAAAAATGAGATGTTTATGGATGAATGAGGCACTAAGTCCAGAAAGTCATAACAAGGCTGAAAAGCTTAAAGGATACAAATTTCTCCCTTTCTGCCTCCACTGATGAGTAAATGTTGACGAGATGCATAAACAAGAGCAGGGCTCCCCTGTTCATGACACTGGAAAGCTAAAAAACATTCAGAAAAATTATTTATTAATTTTTTATTTACTGATTTTATTTAGCAGATACAAAATTTTACAATTTAAAAACTAAATAAAAAAAGAATACCTTATCACAGGAAAATTAAAAAAAAACAAAAAACAGTGGATTTTCCCGATGGACTAAAATATTAATTTCAGGGGCTCAATATGTTACACGCACCATGTACTAATGAACTTCTATGAGGAAGTAGTGTGTCCCATATACAAACATTTTTGTGCTCAGAAGACTGTCCAGCTGTGGCAATCAAGCTGGATGAGCCAACAAACTGAAAGTCACTGGTTGTTTTATTGTGGCATTGTAGACTCTGCAGATAAACACAAACGCAAATAATTGAACCAATTCAAAATAAAAATTGAAAAAAAAGCAAAACTATAAAACTGTAGTTATACATTTAAAATATTGGGAACTTTTTATTAATCATTTATCTTCTAAATACTTAGAATCAGAATCAATATATCATAAGGTAAATATCAAATATATTCAGCACAAAAATAAGTTAACACACTTAGAACACAGTAATTATTTTAAAAAGAAGCTAATGAAATGACCAGAAATCTTTATTGTCATAACATATACTAACCATGATAAGTTTATTGTGGTAACATATACTAACCATGATAGGTTTATTGTGGTAACATATACTAACCATGATAGGTTTATTGTGGTAACATATACTAACCATGATAGGTTTATTGTGGTAACATATACTAACCATGATAGGTTTATTGTGGTAACATATACTAACCATGATAGGTTTATTGTGGTAACATATACTAACCATGATAGGTTTATTGTGGTAACATATACTAACCATGATAGTTTTATTGGTAACATTGTAACATATACTAACCATGATAGTTTTATTGTGGTAACATATACTAACCATGATAGTTTTATTGTGGTAACATATACTAACCATGATAGGTTTATTGTGGTAACATATGAAGAGCTCAAGGGAAGAAACGGCTATGTCACATTTTTGTGCTTTTGAGATATTCAAGTTTTAAAGTTCAAAATTATAGAGATTTCTTAGAAATTAACTAAATAGATTTGAATTTTTAATAGGGTCAGGGACATAGTTTTTTCATAAAACCTAATTCAGAGCATTCAATTTTTGATCCTCTATCAGATACAGAGGTTAACTAAAAAATTTCAAAAATGTCACATAGCCGTTTCTTCCCTTGTGGTCTTCATATACTAACCATGATAGTTTTATTGTGGTAACATATACTAACCATGATAGGTTTATTGAAGCTACTGCCTAAACCCACTTGCCATAAGCAGATACTGCCTTCTGTGTCACTGACACAACACTAAGAAATTGGAAGGAGGGATCAAAGGCTGAGTTCAGCATTTTAAATAAAACAATCAAACATTCATTTTTTAATGCAGAAAATAGTGTACAATTAAATATAATACAAAATATAGCAACTATACTTTGTAAATGAAGGCAAAATATAAGATTTTAGTTAATTATAAAAAGCTGAATGAATAGAGTAGTGCACTTACCTTGTTTCCCTGAGCATTAAAAAGTACTTTGGTGACTTTAGGAAAAGAACCAGGTTGCCTGAGTGTCGTAATTGGCTGACCGTGTCCCCACTCCCACAACCTGACAGCACCATCTGCTCCACCAGTTAAATCTTTCAAAATAAAAAATACCATCAGTTTAAATGATGGAGAAAGTAAAAAGTTTATTTATGTGGCAAGAATGCAGTATTAATCAAAGTCCAGGTAGTATAATTAATGATTTTGTGATTTATTGACTAAGGAACCTCTCAAACAGATGATTTAATTCAATCAATGTTATAAAACATTAAGTATAAAATTGCATGTTTAATCCAAGTTTCTCTCTGGCCTACTGAATCTTACAATGTGGTAAAACTGGATGGGATCCTATTCTTCTCACTCCTATCACAGGTCGACGTACAATCTAAGGAAAAAATGATAATACAAATTTATCTATTTGTATGAAGGCAATTTCCATTACAAATAAGACTTATTATGTTAAGCACTTTATAATTAAATAAAAGCATTAATATAAAAATTCTTGACAGTTCTGGTATTTTCCAAGAGTAATATTGAGCTAAATAAATCAAAGACACATTATACATGTTTTTCTCCCTATTCTTGAGAAATTTATATTTGTACTTTTATATCTTAATTATTTATTTCTCTACAAATACAAAGATCATTGGATTTTGTTTCCCTTATCAGAACTTAATTTAAATTTTTAAAAAAAGCAAATAAAAAGTTCAGTTTTTTTTTATCTTTTCCACTCAAACTTGTATTGAGAAATAACAAATTTCAATATAAAAACAGATTTCAAGAAATTATTAATTTAAAAAATAAAACAACTGTTAAATCCATTCTAAATCTGTGAAATTTTTAAATAAGTTGAAGTTTGATGAAATGAAGTTAATTATTTTTTAAGTATTGTATTATTAAAATTATAGTAAAGTTCCCTTTTCAAAGTAAAGTTCCATTTTCAGACCATGTTGGTTATGGGGGAAGTGAAGAAGAAGTTTCTGTAGCCATGGCACATGAGGGGAATGTGTGCCTAGCACAACGCACATCCTCCTCTACTTTAACCCAATTAATGTCAGAGCTGGGTGGACTCAGGGAATTCCTGCTTTAACAAGTGCTCAAACCCGTGACTCTCTCGGTATGCTAGCCAAATGCACATGCCGCTCGGCCAGCCTGCCCCCCCCCCATTATATCATTGATAAGTTTGAATTACTTGGATAAAGTTATTTGTTGAAAGGTGGCATAGACATACAAATACTTCATTCGGAGTGAGGTGGTATAAAGATATGCATAATATTAATGCAGGGACATTTAAAATTTGGTAGTGCTAGAATGGGTTAATAGAGGTTAAAAAACAGATTGAATCATCTAAATGTGGGTCTCCATGGTTCAAAGAATTTAGTTTTTATGAAGTTATGATAAACATGTAATGTAAAAGTCAAAATTAAATAATGTATGTTTCATTTTCATTTTTTTCCATTAAATTATTGAACGTTCAGATTGGTTGAAAGGTTATCCTGTATACAGTTTTTAGAAAAGATAAAAATAATAATGGTTTTTAATTGAACACAACCTCTAAATACAGTCGAAACCGCTTAAGTCGACGGCGTTGGGGTATGAAAAATGGCATCGACATAACCGATGATCGAGTTAAAACGAAAACCAATATGGCGGCAAAATATTAACATGTGCTTGAAATTTCTTTATGTACGTGATTAATTAGTTAGCGTTAATTAGTGGTGGGACGATTAATCGGAATCGTATCGGAACCCTAATATTTCTTCACTCTTTCCTAAGGTTGTAATGACCGTTCGTTTTTAAGGACCGTTTAAAATTTAAATATAACCATGGTTCCCACTCAGGAAAACGGGAAAAAGTCGGGAATTCTTTAAAAAAATTTCTCGGCCTTGAAAGTCGGGAAAAGTTATGACTAATCGGGAATTTATATATATATATATATATATATATATATATATTTATGCCGAAGTAAAGGACTTTGATTACGTCTCTGTCATGTCTCGATTCCATTTCCATTTAATTAAAAATAAGTTACCAGTTTATAATTGTCTGCGCATGCGCTAAAAGGTCAAAGTTTACGCCTCGCCCCATGCGCGTGTCACGCCGCTAGCGTTTGGATTGTCGTCGGATCAGCGAATAAAAATAAACATATCAATATGGTAATTTTAAGTTTAATGCTTTTGACGTGCAGGATATCTGTTACTATCAGAACGCTCTCGAATTTCCTTAGTCTTGTAATAATATAAATAAAACTATTGCGGCCTTGACCGTTGATCACAGCACGCTGTGGGCTGTGTGTTTGACCTCGGCCGGCAACTAAGTCTAAGCGATTTTTTTAAAAAATCATTCCTTATCAGAATTCGACCTACAAAAGTGATGACGTGTATATTAATAATATTATATACATGTACTGAAATATTAAGAAAATGATTTTATTTCATCGTCACCCGCGTGTTAGTGTCACAGTCACGTATCTTACTGGTAACAAAGCAACAAAAAACTTTTAAAAGAATAATACTTTTTTATTTAATTATATAAAAACCACTTTCGATTCTCGATACAAACCTTTATTTTCATTTCTAAAGATATTCGTTTATCTTAAAAATTAAAATGATCAATGCATCAGAAAATGAATTCAGTTTAATAATAATATAACATGCACTGCGAAATAATGACAGATTAAAGATCGCTAATGCCGATTTACGGGCACCTCGGGTGTTTACATCTAATTCACACATGGATCGAAAGTGAAAGAAGATAATAACATCCGGAAATTATTATTGAAATCTCGTAGAATCACACAATAGCCGGAAGTCTCGAGGACGCGAGATGTCAACACTGTTTTGAACTAAAAATGCCAGTGCATTGCTAGGCCAATCCTCGAGCTAACCAAGTTAAGTTGCAAATTTGTTCCCCTTTTGTGCTCGAGGTACTAGGTTTCGGCGACTTAGAAAAATCGAATTAGCCGATGAAAAAATGCTAAGACAAAGAGAGAATTTGGCGGTTCCAATAAAATACGTCGAGTTAGTGGGGTGGTCGAGCTAACCGAGCTCGAGGTAAGTGGGTTCGACTGTATATAGATATATAAAAACACAACATATCAAGACATAATAAATTTAAAGTATAAAACCTTCAATATGTATTAAAATTATCAAACTATGTAAAATGTTAATTTAAAATTTATTATAGGGAACTATTTAGAAATAAATTTTCATGATCTATTATAAATGTTATAAATATCAACAAATCTTCACCTTTAAGTATTGTGAGTTTTAATGAATAATAAAATTTTGTATAATTCTTTTACATTTATCAAATTTTAATTAAAACATCAGACAAAATTGTAAAACTTTAAAGAAGATCACTGATCACAGCACTCAACCTTCTTGACTTCATTATGAGAAGGTCCATGAGGCATTATTTCCCCTAGATCCTGCATATGTAAACATTTGTCCAGAAATACAAACACTGCAATACAAGACATTGCTAACAGCCAAAGCACTTGCATGCAATTGCCTCACAAATTATAGAAATATAATTAAAATTGAGGGCTATGAACATAAAAGCCATGCAAATAACATATGATAAGTGATAACAAATCCCATTAGAAACAAGTAATACTCAGTGATATCATAGTGAAGTCAATATTTTCTTTATTTATTTCTGAGAATGTTCAATTCAATCTGTATTTTAAAGCTATTAATTCAATTTTTTCCCTAAATGTTTTGCTTAATTCTTTTTTAAAACAAATTACACTTGTGGGGGGAAAAAATCTTGCACACTCCATGAAAAAAGTTAAACAAAAATACATAAATATACTTAGAGCTCTAACACTCTGTACTCTGCTAAATTTTAAGATTCTATTAAAAAATGTTAAAAGCATTTTTGAAACTTTAGCTTTCCTCAAATAAAGACCAGTAGAAATGGGTAACTGTTGTCACGGAACAAATAAATCTATCTACATTTCTATATCCATATATCTATCTACATATATGCATAGGTCTTGCTACAATCTATATCCATATATCTCTATCTACATATTATATACATAGGTCTTGCTACATATCTATATCCATATATCTATCTACATATTATATACATAGATTTTGCTACAAATCTATATCCATATCGCTATATCTAAATAAAAATGAATCATTCATGTATCACAAATATACACACACACATAAACTTTGGCTACTCAGTACCATAATTAATTGTAAATATAAATTTAGTTATGAAATAGGGGAAAAAATTTGCTGAAGGGAGATATTATTTTTTAGATCTTTGAATTATTATCTAGCTTTCATTTTGTTAAACAACAACAGCAAATAGTTTTCTTTTATTTATTTAATTCAGGCAAAATTTACATAACATTAGGTTAAAAAGAGGATAGGTTCTATGCATGCACTTTGGATCCTTCACATTGGGTGGAACACATCAAAGTAAATGAGTAGTTAACTTTTCTTTGTTTACACACCTAGACTTCATTTTATTTTGCCCGATCTGAGTATGTGCCAATATGCTAATACTCAGAACCCTGCTTGGCCATACTATATTATTTTAAAAGTGATTTTATTAAACTGTTTATTCTGGTATATGATTTGAAATCGTGTGTGAGTGCATTTTAGTTGTTGAGGCTGTCAACAAAAAATCTAAATGAGAATTAAGTTTAAAATATTTCAAAACAGCTTTTAATCTGTATAAAAGTCAAAATGCAGACAGTGATCATATTAAAACACAGTACCTGTTGTAGAAATCTAATCTGAAATAGATTCAAGTTGCCACGGCTTCGGAACCTCAAACATTTACACATCTTTCTAGTACACAACTCACCATTTTAATTAACCTTCTGCTTTGATCAACTACACAGTGATTATACAATGGATGATTGACACCTAGACTACTGAAACTTTTCACCTGTTACCCAAAGCACAGCATTTCAAGGAAAGATATAAAAGGAATGAACAAGATATAAGAGGATTAGTGGGGTTAAAAAGGCAGAATATAAGCCAATAAAGTAAGCAAATGTCATGACATGTACTGACACCACAGCTTGACTCTTGTCAAATATGTTGACACCAAGTTTACAAGGCAGCAGTGTTCTTGGAGAGGTCTCAGATTTTTTATTGTTAATCATTTATGTTATAACATTAAAATTAGAAACCAAGTATTGAAATTCTAATACAAATAAAAAAGTTTAATGTGTAATTAACCATAAGGATTTCACTTTAGATTTTTAGTACCAATACCATACTCATTTGTTTTTTTTTCTTTACTGTGCTTTTATTTCCAAACAAATGATCATCTCCAAGAACTGAAGGAAGTTAGCCATGCATACGTTATGCCAAACAGCATCAAGATCAGACAATAGTCCCCTCTTTGAAATCAAGAGTCAGTTTACAAGTACAAGAGTCAATTTAAAAGTACAAGAGTAAATTAAGAAGTATGTAATTGCCATTTTAAAAATATTTCTTAATACTTAAGTATGCAACATAAAAAATGTGTGCAAAATGTTGTGTCTTGTTAATTATGCATATGCTAATTATAAGGAAGGAAATCAATCTAACATGGTGCTTTGGAAAATACTTAGAGATTTTTTAAAGTGTTAGGACACTGATTGCTCATCAGGCATTTTTTAATTCTTGCAATCAAAAAATAATTGTAAATCTATGAAAATTTAATTTCCAATTATATGAAAATGAAAGCCTGAAAAGGTTATTTTAATGAAATCAAAATACATTTTTAGAAAATATTGTTTCATTACAGAGCTATCTCACCGTTTTTGAATTGGTTCTAGCTTGAAATATAGGCTGAAATAAGAGACAATATTAATTCTAACGAAAAAAAATAGGTGCAAAAATAAGAGTGAAATGGAATTTTGCGCAATAAACTCTCAAAATCATAGTAAAACAGATAATTATCAAAAGAAGTTATTTGTTTAAAAAAACTTTCATTTTAAGGTTTATAAAAAATTATATTTCCACCCATAAAAGTATTTGGAGAAGACTTTTGTGATGAAAAAATACATCCAATTATTCCAAATGGTAAAATATAGAATTGTGAAAACCCTGAACCAAGTCAGATAGTGATTCTGTAACTTTCCCATCAGGTTATATCAAAGATGTGAATAGCAGTAAGAAAAGCATATGATAAAAAGCATTGGAGAATATTAAAGTATTTTCAGTCCAAAAAGTAGAGACATGCAGGTTAAAAAAATATATTAAAGAATGGTTTAAACCAGTGGTTCTCAAACTTTTTTGGCCTACCGCCCACTTTCCAGTAAAAATATTACTCAGCGCCACCCCAATTTAAAAAAAAATTATTCGAACACAGGGATAGGCAAACTACAACCCGCGGGCCAAATATTATGCGGCCCGTAGGCATGTACATGTGGCGATCTTGTGTCATGTTAATTTTCTTTGCTTAGAATTTTTGATATATTTTTTAAAATTTTATTCCCAGCATTTGATTAGAATCTAGAGATATATAATCGTTTTTATGGCTTCAGAATCATTAGTTATTAATTGTTAACATACCTGTTTGAAACTACATTTCAGCTCAACCGGCATTGGCTTTTGTTTACGATTTACATTGCGAACGGTTTTGAAAATTTGCGATTTAAAAAGCAAATAGACCTTGATTTAACAATGAGTGCTACCAAAGAAAGTAAGATTGAAGATGAAAGTCTTTTTTAAATGACGAATTAACTGTTAAATATTGCTTCACGAGCGTTGGGAGAAAAGCAGCCTGCTTGCTGTGCAGTGAGTGTGTGAGCGTCTTTAATGAGTGTGACTTAAAAAGATACCACCAAACAAAATATTAGTGTTTCGGGCACAATTTAACGAACCAAGAGAGAAAAAGGAAATGCAAGAATGTTGTTAATAATCTAAAGAAGCAGCAAAATGTTTTCACCAAAAGTCTTAAATACAAGATAGTCTAACCCAAGCCAGTTTGGAGATATCTCATAAGATCGTAAAACGGAACAAGCCTTTTTCTGACAGTGAATTTATCAAGAAATGCTTGACTTATGCAGCAAGCGTTATGTGTCCAGAACAGAAAACATAATTTGACACCATTTCTTTATCAAGTGAACTTTAGTCAGACGCTTTGAAAAAAATAAGTGACAATTTGATGCACCAAGCAATCAAAGACTTTTTTTGGTACTCTCGAATTGGATTGAAGTACCAATGTATAGGAACTGCACAATTGTTGGTATTTATAAAGGTTATACATCCTCGTTTCGAGCTTAACGAAGAAATACTCTGTGTTGAGGCACTCAAAGACACAACTACAGGCCAAGATTTATTCAATACTGTAGAGAACTGTGTTGAAATAACTGGGTTGGTGTGGAACAAGATGGCCAGTGTAATAATTGATGGAGCGCGAGCTTTAACTGGAAAAAGTAGAATGAACAATAAAATTAAAGAATATCAGCCTGACCACACACTCTTGCCTCTCCACTGTGGCAACCATCAGGAAAGTCTGTGTAAGGCTGTGTTGAATTTCAAGCAGTTGTTAGTATGATAAACTTTGTAAAAGCCAGGGAACTTAATCACAGGTGTTAAAAGCACTGTTTGAAGATTTGAATATTTTATTATCTATCACCCGTCGAGAAGGGGTGGCCTCTACGGAGCTCGGCGGACGAGTAGGGTCGCGGACCTGACCGCGCCGCCTGCGACCTGAAACCGACAACTCCTGGCAGGCAATGCCGAAGTCCGATATGTTAGGTGTTAGTCACATATGACTCTTCGCTGTACTGATCTTAGACAAAGCATCTTAAATGCATTGTCGATGATGAGAACCAAAGTACCCGTTGTGGGTCGGGTAAATCTGAAGCGACCGTTTCGTCCCCCTCATTTTACTAGCAACGCCATTGAGCGGTGCCGGTTTAGGGCCAGTACGGATTAGCAAAAGGAACCGCGAAGAACGCAGTGGACGCCAGCTCTGAGGAAACCTTCCAGTGGGGGTTGCACCCTAGGTAGGTCATTGATGATCCCCCGCATAGCGGCGGTCCTAACCATTGAGACTCGTATGCTTTGCAGGGGTGGCGCCAAAGTGGTAGCGGATCGTAGTAAGGAAATTCCACCCCTCCTTGTGAGGTCAAACTTAGTGGGAGGCATCTTCGACTCTTTGTCCTGGATGCACAGGTGGCCACTTCAGAAGCGAGCGCTCTGTTTCCCAGCAGTTAGGTCCCTTTCTGGGGGAGGGGGCCTGATAGCTGGGAGGGTCTTCCAGGAAGACCCATGAAGAGCACTAGGCTCGGGGCTTCTGATTTTCTTCCACATGTAGGATCATCATTATCTATCACAGCACTGTCCTCTGGCTGAACCTGGGCAAGATATTGAGGAGAGTATGAGATCTCAAGGAAGAAATAGTTATGTTGCTGAAGATGAAGGGTTTTGTTTGTGATTTTGTTACTTCCATAGTTAATGAAGAGTGGAAGTCAGACTTCATGTTTGCCATTAACATTATGGAAAATTTGAATGAACTGAACGTCAAACTTCAGGGCAATGGCTTGTTTGCACATAAAATTTATGTGTATGTTAAATCATTTCAGACAAAATCTCCCTTTTCTTCAGGTTTTGCCATTGCCCTTTGCTAAAACAGAAAACTGTTTCTTGTAAAATGGCTGACAAGTACTAGGCTCAGTTGGATGCCTTTGCTATGGAATTCGAAAGGAGGTTCCAAGACGACAAGAACCTGGAATCACTCTTCAATATCCTCAGTTCGCAATTTAGTGCATAAGCTGATTAAGCCCCAGAGGATATACTGTTAGAACTGCTTAACCTAGAAGCAGATTATGACCTGAAGGAGAAGTTCAAGTTAGTTTTTCTGCTTGAGTTTTTTTCTTTTCTTTTGCTAGGTGCGGCGTTTCCACACTTTAAAAAACTTTGCTGTCAAACTTCTGCCACTATTTGGGTCCACATACATCTGTGAGCAAGCTTTTTCTTGTATGAATATAAATAAGTCTAAGAACAGATCGATGTTGACTGACTGCAATTTGAATGCATTCATGCAAATAATAACCAGTAACCTGGTTCCACAATTCAAGAGTAGTTCAACACACACACATACAAATTCAAAATCAAATAAATGAGACGATGAACCTGGTTTGCTGCTACCAACTTAGAAATCCTCAGCTTTATTTTCGTCAGTAGTAATCTTAAGTAACTGCGATTGACTATTTGCATTTTTTATTAAAAAAATTAGTTACCACACTGAATCTACTTTCCACTAAATATGATGAAGGAAATGTAATTAAGAAATTTTAAATTACAGCCCATACTTCAGGATCTCCTTTTCCAGCCAGAATTGTTAATGGCAGCGTTTGAATTTAAAACTAAATTCATTATTTGTAGCTACTTTTTGGAATAAGTTTGCAAATATTTATCAAATAATAGTTCTTAGCAAATGCTTTCTTCCTTTGTGAATGGCTAAAGTAAAGCTTCATTTCCTGGCAAAGTTTACTCCTTAAGTTGAATAGAAAACAGAGATGTTTTAAATAGCTACACAATGTATGTTCAACACCTTGAGCCTTTTCATCAGCTCTGATTTGAACGGTTTTATTGCTAAAAGAATTTTTCTTGATAATATCAGAAGTACCACAGTCCGTATTAATTCACTTATAGACGGTATAATTTGTTCTTTACCAATAGTATGAGATTTACCCAATTTGGCAATCAATAACAAAATATTGTAAGAAGCTTTGTGCCATCTTGTGTGGTTGCTGTTGAAAAGAGTTTTGTCAAAGTCAGTTGTTTGATAAATTTCTATTTTAGTGTTTGAAAATTATATAAATCTTATCTTTTTTTATGCCCGTTAATTTTTATTTAAAATGTCCTTGCAGTCTGGACGTGGGCAATTGCACATATAAAAAGAAACAACTAAATGCAAATGCGGTAACCAAACCAATGTCCAAAACGTTTTTAAAAAAAGAAAAATAGAACCTTATCAGCAGAATACATAAATCATATTTTTCTAAATCTTCTTTTCCTTTTTTATGGTTTCACCGCCCCCTTACAGTTAATCACCGCCCCCCAAATTGACCCGTGGCCTTCACCGCCCCCCTGGATCGCTTCAGCGCCCACCTTGAGAATCACGGGTTTAAACTAAAAAAATAAACTATTCCTCTTGAAATCAGGGATAGTAGAAAATCAAAGAAAGGACAAAAAAATGTCATCTGTACAGCAGTTTTAGCAAACAAGTCTAACTTTGATAGAACCAAAATTAATGTGTCAGTTAACATGAATTTCAATGTATTATCCAAGTCTTACGGCACTATCTATAACTTAAAAGAGGAAGTACTCTGTAAAAACTGTTATTATTAGTTAACATTATTTTTGAAATATGCAATGAAATAGTAAAATGATAATATATACTCACCACAGTTGATCCTCTGCCTGTCTGCAAATTAAACTGACTTGAACTCGGAGAGGGCATATATGATGTGTTGGGAGTCTGGTTACCACTTGACGGCTGAAGTGTATCCATTGGAGTCTGAACAACCAAGAATTCAGGATTTTCTGGCCCTGGGTTGGGGCTGGAAATAAACATAAGGAACAGACAATATATTTTATGTCTTATTCTTTTATTAATTAAAAAATAAATTATGAAAAAAAGTATGGATAAAACATAAATAGTTCCATTGTTAGGTAAGTGAATTTAAAATGTATACTCTTAGTGTTGAATTAGTAATACAAGATAACTAAATATACAATTTAAAAAAAAATCAATATTAGTTACTGCCTTGATTTTAAAAATTATTTTTAATGATTCTGTTTTTAATAGTATGACATTTTGTTGTCAACCTTTGATGACACCAATACCAAGTAAAAATGAAATTAGAAAGAAACACTTCGTAACACACAATTTTAAATTAACCATGTACCAATAAATGTGAAGAGAAAAAAAATCCATTAGTAACAATTTGTTTAGGTTTTATCAAACAGAAAATGAAAGACATTATATTTATGCTGCACATGTATATTATTAATTACATGTATATAAAGCTGAATTACAAAATAGTGCTATAGAGATAAAATTGAGGTTTGTTTTTACTGATTGTGCTATGTGACTAGAAGAAATTTGTAGCACTACAGCTTAGTGTATATAATATTATTGATTAACCTAACCTGGGAAGCAGATAGGTTATAAGTTCTAAAAAAATGGTGTACATTTGAAATTTTATTTCTTCAATTGTACCAATTCTTCATATGGGTGTGGAAACAAATCTACCATATGAAAACTTTAGACGATCATATAGCATAATAAAAATATTGTAAAAAATAAATCTGTCTTGTACATTAAGAGTGAAATCACTAGAAATCATAAGCATATTCAAGAATATTTAACATATTTCACCCAACAAAGAAAGGAGAAAAGCTTAAAGCCGGGGCTGTTTAGTAATGATGTTTACATGTTAATGTATGTAATGAGTTGGTCCACAAGAAGTAAATAGGGTTTATGTGCATTGAATCTTTGATGATACATGTAGTAGGTGATTAGAGCTAAAGCACAGTACAACAATAAATGTCTTAATTGTAAAATATCTAGTATACGTTACATTTTAATAAATATGACCACATAAGACAGTTATAATAACTAGTTACAACACATTTTAATGAGCAATATTGTAAGCATCATTCACCCATATTTAAAGTTTAGGGTTAGATTTCATATTTGCACAAAATTAAGATTTTAATTTCAGCAAAGTTAATCTCACTAAAAATAAGCAAAAGGCCTGAGCAAAAAACATTGCCAAGTTACATAATAAAAGCTTTAAAGATGTTACAGGTAAGCCATTTATGATTCTAATTCTTAAAAATAAAAAAAAATAAAAAAAACAACAGTCCCCTAAAAAAAGATGGAAAGAAGTACTTAAAAGGGTGGCAATGAAATCAATGCAATAATGGTTAATGACTGGAGTTTACTTACAATATCCTGCACAGCATCGATAATGAAAACCAAGGAATAATTCAATAAATAATAGTGGAAACCAAAGCTAATAAAATCTAATTGGGGAAAGGAGTTACATAGAATAGAAAAAGTAAGAACATATTTGGTTCTGATGAAAATTCTCAGCTGAGAAGATTAAATTCAACATGTTTAATAATTTATTTCTCAAACTAAGTTTATCGCAATCAAAATTCACAGAATTCTTTCTATCTTTTTTTTCCCCATTTGATAAAATTGGACAAGAGTTGAAAGAGAATAAGTTAATTTTAACTTTTCCCTCATCAGCCCCAAAGTGATCAGAAAAAAAGGAAATTTAAAATAATCTAAAAGGTGACTTTATGATATAATGAATTATCCTCATGACTTTTGAAACAGATATCAAAACAGTCCTAATCAATGAATCTCAAACTTGGAGAAATGTAACAATCATCACGCAGAATAAAGATCTTCACATACATTGGCTTTAGAGAAAATTTCTGTACACAGAATGGCTAAAGATCCTCACAAAGTCTTACTAGAAAAGAAATTCCAAGTTCCTTTACCTGACAAACTAATTAAAAAAAATAATGGAAATTGATAGGGCGCTACTTTAATATTAAAAAATAAATTAAACAAAATTTTAAAATAAAATTTTTAAAAAAAATTAAAAAATTCTAAATTGAAATTCACAAAGAAAAATAAAGGGAGGAAGGTACAAAAATACATAGAGATACCAGCTAAGAGGTAAACACATAAAGTATGGGATACACCTGGAAGCAACGGAAAGGAAAACAAGACAGAGATGAATGGAAAATTCTGGTGGTCTATCTATGATCCCCTGGTGGGGTAGAAGGTACAAGTAACTCTTGGATCTTTGATATGTCCATACATCAGAAGCAGAGCTACAGCCACTGCACGTTCAGACTAATCAAAAGGAATATATATTGGGAAGTTTTTGTTGCTAATGGGTCTGTGATGGGAGGAAAATATATTCCTACTTTATTATGTCTTTTTGAAAGAAATGTTCTAGAACTTAAAAAAAATAATTTAGACAGCTTTCATGTTTAGTAATGCTTAAGGTACAACTAGTAATTTTTTTGCCTCTTGAAATGGCCCGTTTTGAATTAATTAAAAATATATTCCTTTTAGTTCATTGTTAATATGTTGGCTGGACCTATGCAACATTGACAAACACAAATACAAATTTAAGATGTGGATTTTTCAGTACTGCTAGTTTGGAAAATGCTGAGTTTTTAATTTTAGATTTTATTGAGACATTTTTTTTGGGAGTGTTACAAAACTAGCTTTAAAAAATAATGAAGTTGATTATTGAAAAGCAAAACACAATTACCAACTTAGCATTAAATCCTTGGGATTGACCAGGAACTAATATTTTGAAGGAGAAGAAAAGGATCAGTGCACAGCAATCATATACAGAAGACTTTCGGTTTGTTACTGTTTTAATCTAAAAATACATTTGACCTGTTTTATATTTAACATTAATCTTTAAAAAAAAGATTAAGAATAATTGACCAAGCACTGTTTGCCTTAATGTCTTATGCATGCTGCAACTGTGTAATAGAAATAACACATAAGCTACAAAGTCTACATTTTTTAAAATCACGTTTTTGAATGTCCTGTCTTTATCTTAGTGGTTAAATCTTTGTTTAAGGCTCTGTTTAAAGCCCATCTCTGTTAAAGAACTTGATCTATTCAATGCTCTCTGTATAATGCCCCAAATCTACTAAATGCCCTTTATTTCGTTAAGACTATATCTCAGTTAAAGGGGGTGATACAGGTAAGAGACAAAACATATGTAATACGATCTTAGCTTATTATTCTGTGCATACAGTTTCTCAAATGTACCAAAGGTCTATTGACTATTTTAAATTGTAAAATTTACAAAAGTTTGGTTTCTAACTAAAAATACAGAAATTTGTTTCAGTATTCACTCTGATTAAATATTTTGATAAACATTACAGTAAGACATCTTGGATTGTAAGGAAGAGGGAAGATGAATAAGTGTTATGAGATAAGGATACAATCAAACAATGGAATTCTCTACCATTACAAATCCGTAGTATTCCAACTACCAAATCCTTCAAGACTGCTCTTAAGACACATCTTTTCAAAATTTATTTTCAAAATTGATGAAACATTTCTTTTTCATGATAAATGTAGCTTATGTGTAACATATTTTCATTTATGTGGTTGTTATGATATGAATGTTTATTTAATAACTATATGTATGTTAGTATCTTCATGTAAAGAGCTGTGAGCCCAGTTCCTTACAGGGATACAGTGTTATATAAATTATAAATTTATTATTATTTTTATACACTGTTTGTGCAATACAACCAAACAAAATAATATTTTAAAATTAAATGTTCTTATTTCTGACTAAAGATGTTACTCTTTCAATGTTAAATATTAAATTGGAACTTAGCAAAAGTAAATAATATATAATGGTAGGTATAAAAATGGGTATTGAAATTTATCATTCTTCTATCTAAGCAGTATGTGTTATTCACACCATGTTTTCTAAACATGGTAAAAAAAGAAATTTCTTCAAAAGATTTAACTAACAACATTCGATCAATGAAAAATTAATAAATAAATAAATTTGCCCAAAACTCAGTAAAAATTTTAAACTGAAATTATTCTCCTTTGCTTTTTTCAATTGCTGGATTTTCCAATCCAAATCTTTTCCACCAAAGAAAAACAAAACACATGTCAAATAATAGATTAAGAATCTTATATCTAAATTGGATCTAATGATTATGTTTTTAACAAAAATTAAATTAAAGAAAATGTTAAAAGAAGTACAATAATTTGTGTTTTTATTGAAAAAGGTGAGGCTAGTAAATTTTAATATTAATGCTTGATAAATATATACATCAGCATATTTAGATTTACAAATAAGGGACATCAAATGTAAAACTTACAATTAAATATACTTCAACACTAAAACTAAAATATTATGAAGCAAACAGGATAAATTTGCACAATACTGAAGATATTGAGACAAAAGCACTAAGTAGGTCTGTAATGTCAGTACAATATATAGGCAATGACTGTTAACTGTTATTTGTTTTTTACAGAAATAACATCAATGAATGATAATTTACATCAATGAATGATAATTTACATCAATGAATGATAATTTACATCAATGAATGATAATTTAAGTTCAAATCATTGCTTGAAACAAAAATAGCACTTACTTTTTCAACAATTCAATGTCCATTTCAATTTCATCTTCCAACCACACAGGTGGCTTCAGAAGATATCCAATGTCAAGTTCCACAATTTCTTTTTGGGTGGACAGCACTAATAAGTTTTGGTTGGCCTGTGAGCATTATGGAATACATGTTAAAACACTTTTATTTGGATATCATGCCAATCCATGTGCGATGGTTTGCGCGAGTAGGAAAGCATAGTAAAACAAAATTATTAAGTATTTGTAAATTTGAATAACTAATCTCCCAAGCAACATGTGAGAATTCTAATTTGATTAACATCACATGAAGAATTAACCTGATTACCAACAAATGACAATTGAAACTAATTAAATGCTAGTGTAGAATAACCTGATTAATGGCAAATGATGTAATGATGTCCTGCTCTTTGTGGACTATCTTCATTGGTTCTTTGACTTGTTGTTCATAGTCACTACTGGATGTCTTCATTGATGCCATCTGTTAATTACAGGTTACTGCCGTTAAAACTTTTACACTTTAAAATAATTATTTTAAAACTAAAGTAATTTGAGGAGTGTATGACATTCATATTTGTAAATGTTATATAATAGTAAGAATGTTATATAATAGTAAGAATGTTATATAATAGTAAGAATGTTATATAATAGTAAGAATGTTATATAATAGTAAGAATGTTATATAATAGTAAGAATGTTATATAATAGTAAGAAGAAGCATCAATAAAAAACAGTTTTCTAATTTACAGTTAAACATGAAATCAAGATTGACAGTTGAAAGAAATGATAATTTTAATCAACATAAATGAAATGCACAGACCTCACTGTCTTCAGGCTCTTTTCTCTTGCGGTAAACATATCTGACAAAAGTTTCCTTAAGTTTCTCTTGCTTCACAAGATATAACCACAACCTCTTTATGGGCAATGTCGCTCGTAAGGATCTGTAATGAGTAGCATGGACTTGAATTAAATTTTAAAACATTTTCAGCACACAAGTTAATGTTGGCCAAAATGTCTTCCATAAGTAAAACAATTTAGTGAATATTAGATTAGATTCATCAGTTTTTAAACAGACATTAGTTTAACTGATAAACAAAGACAGCAGATGTTTCAGGTTTATGAATTCCAATTCAATACATCATCAAAATGTAAATTTAATGTGAGGGAGAGGGGCTTCAGAAGGGAAGGAGAGATATGCAGAGAGAGAGAGAGAGAGAGAGAGAGAGAGAGAGAGAGAGAGAGAGAGAGAGAGAGAGAGAGAGAGAGAGAGAGAGTAAGAGAGAGAGAGAGAGAGAAAAAGAGATAGAGAGAGAGAGAGAGTGGATAACAGGTTCCACAGGGGAATATTTTTCTAATGCGAAAAACCTTAAGTTTTACATTTGAACATTTTCATAATAAAATTTAAATACTTATAACTCACAATCTTAAAAATGAGACTCTCTACATATAGAATGACGACTCAGATTTTAAAAACAGAAATTTTTTACGGTTTAAAATACATTATTAACTATTCGATTGAGGCTAAACAGTTAAATCATAAACTATCCTTTAGTATAATGGATTCACTTAAGAATATCTAGTAAGGCACTACTAAGAAGTCTTTATAATTTAAAGAACACATTCCAAGTAATAAAAGGTTTTAAAAAAAAATTATTAATATAATTAAATATAATATAACAATTTGTGTGAATGCACAAAAAAAAATTTAAAAGTGCAAAAATATTTAGAAATGAAACAATTTTAGTATTTTGAGGGACAAGGTTGTTATCTTAATCCTGCTGTGTTTTAGAGTTGAAAATTGTGCACAATTTCTCAAACTTAAAATGGTTTTTATCACTCTTTTCTGGGAAATACAATTCTTGGATAACAAGACATACAACTGTATGATCAAATTTAAAACAAAAATTAAATAAACAACTAATTTAAATGAAGTAGAGAAAGCAGCAACACTTATGGGAATAAAATTATTGAAAAGACATACTCAAAGGGAGTGTTTTCTGGTTTAGATAGTATTTCTATCTTTTTTTGTGGCGATAGTGGTGCTAGATCAGTCAAACCAGGAATGTAGTTCTCAGGTGCACCTCCAAACATGTCAAGCCTGGACTGTAACATTTCTTCCCATTGTTCCAACACTTTCATGACTGCATGCAGTGATGGAGAAACATTGGGCAACTCTGAAAACAAACAATTTAAAAAAAAATCATTTCCCTTTCACTTATAAGTTCTACTGAGATCTTTATATAAAAGATTTGTTGTAGACTGTGGCTAATAAAAAAGTAAGTACATACCTGACAGCTCTGTACCAATCTGTGGTAGGAATGTAATAAGATTGTTGATGACAGATCTGACCACAGCAAATCTGATTAGACACCAGCTATATGACCCAGAGTCGCTGTGCTCTGTATTTAAAGGCTTCTTTCCCCTAAAACAATTCAGACATTTTAAATATTTTTTTCTTTGAACAATAATATGTACTATTGTGTTGTCAAACATCTAAAGAAAACTAGAAGCTCAAAAAGCTGATGGTAATCAAATATCTATTAAGCACTTACAAAGCTGTTGTTTGTTTTCTGAAAGTATCATCATCATCATCATCATCATCCTCATCCGATGAAAGATTCTCTTCTTCTGAGACGTAAGAGTCATCAGAATCATAATCCAAAACCGAGTCTGCGGATGCCACAAACGGCTAAGGACAAAAAACAACAACTTTAAAAAAATGTTTTATCATTATATTTATATTAAATTAAGCTTTGTTACATGATGTTGGCATTCAAGTATCTTATTATTTTCAAGTACCACAAACATGGCATTGATAGATAAAGTATCCTAATGGAATTTAGCATATCTCTCACAGAGCTTTATAGTTAAGTAATTTTAGAAACAATAAGATTTGGATATAATTTATTTAATATTTGATTATATACAATATTTACAATACTTCATACTTAATTTTATTCTATATAATATGAAAAACCTAAAAAAATAATAATTTTAGGTTAAAATGTAAAACTCATTCAAAGCAAAGGAGAATAACAATATAAAAAAAAACGGGAAAAAAGCGGGCCATAAGTTTTAAGGACTACATCATTGAAAACAGAGGGTGAGTTGCTAGTTACCTTGGTCATAAAATAATTGACCATACTGAGCTCTGGAGCAATGAATTTTTCCCTATAGGTCTCTTTCTTTTCATCTTGGACTCCAGAGATGAATTTGTAGTTAAAGGCTGCTCTAAAATTGTCTCCTCCATCTTGAGGACCTCTAGCTTTAATTTCAAAGCAACCAATAAATACAAATGATATCACAACCAATAAACACAAATGATATCACAACCAATAAACACAAATGATATCACAACCAATAAATACAAATGATATCACAACCAATAAATACAAATGATATCACAACCAATAAACACAAATGATATCACAACCAATAAACACAAATGATATCACAACCAATAAATACAAATGATATCACAACCAATAAATACAAATGATATCACAACCAATAAATACAAATGATATCACAACCGATAAACACAAGTAATATCACAACTAATAAATACAAATGATATCACAACCAATAAATACAAATGATATCACAACCAATAAATACAAATGATATCACAACCAATAAATACAAATGTTATCACAACTAGGCCTGTCAACGGGTACCAGGGACCCGGGTACCCGTTGCCGCGAGATTACCCGGGTAGTAAAATTCAGCCTGTGTACCCATGAAAATGTGGCTTCAATGTCTATATTAACCAAACTTCGGCTCTCATGCGGCTTTTTGTGTTTAATTTACTGCTCGCGAAACAATTTAACAAATGAAATTTTTTTTCAAATAAATGCTGTGAAATACATCTTAGGAGAACTATCTGTCAACGGGAAATACAATACGGTCTCAACAAACCACAATGTATTTTGATACTTCTTTTTTCTCTGAAAATGAAACAAATCACAAACACAAGAAGATTTTGGTTCTTTGAATGAATCATGTAAAGAAAACAAAACTCCTCTGCCAAAAATAAGGATGGACTGTATAGAGATGAAAGACGCCGTGTTTGTTGTTGTTAATAAAAACACCCCTGCTTTGACACTAACATTGCTGTGAAATATGCCGACATTGGGTTTACGATTGTCGATGTTGTTTATCTATCCCCCCATCCTCCTCCCTCCACTCGATTGTTTCGTGTGTTCCTTAAAGCGTGTGCCTTGCCCAAAAACTGAGTTTAATAATACACCAACATTTGTAAGTTTTTAAAGTCAATAAATCAGTTACTAACAATGTAAGATGGATAAGGTCCCGTCCATAAAATGACATTACGCACCTAGGGGAGGTGGGGGTCATTCATTTGTGACGAGGAGTGATGCGTTTAAGAATAAATGTGACGTCACATCAAAACGCGCACCTTATAATAAAAGTTCCACTGAAATATTTGATTGCTTACAATTTATTTAATGACGTTTTATATGGATTTAAGCGTGTCACGATTTTTAGAGTTCAACTTCCCATTAAATACAAAATTAAATGACCATAAAGTTATTTGACACACGCTCATTTTAAAAAAAAGCAAGTACGGTATGGGGGGGGGGAAGCTTTGCGACGTCATGTTGGAGGGGGCTCTAAGTTTTTGTGACAACCTGTGGCGGTAAAAAATCGGCCAAAATCACTCTTTGTCATTTATGTACGGCCCCTAAGACGTTGGCCGTGTAGCTACTGTGCGAAATTAGGTACATGGAAGGTCGCTAGGGAGTATTGAATAGCGGTCATGACGGGGAAAATTATGCCATGTTTTGATTGTGTAACCCGGGTACCCTGTTCGAAATTCGGACAGGTAACCGGGCAGCATTTTTCAACAATATTGACAGCCCTAATCACAACCAATAAATACAAATGATATCACAACCAATAAATTCAAATGATATCACAACCATTAAATACAAAAGATATCACAAATAATTTTGCTAAAAGTCTAAGATATTTTATTAGAGTTATTGAAAATTACCATTAAATGTTTGGAAAACATAGTATCTAATGGGTAATGGCTTTCAGTTACATTAAGCTGTGAAACAAACCCCATAAGAAAAATCTATGTACAAATTTAGAATTACTTCATAATCATTTAAATTATTACATAAATTGTTACAAGGAACCAAAATGTATTATTATATTATTACTCTTATACAAGGAAAAGCCATTGCCAATAAATTGCATGCACTAAATAAGAATAAATCAGAAAACATACCAGGAGCTGTCACAGTTTTATCGATTTTGATGGCTGTCTTGTTTCCACCCCCGAAGAGAGCCGCCCATGTCTTGGCGTCTAGCTTGTTAGCTACAAGTCGATAGGTCATCTGGGGGTCAAACATACTGAGGGCTGAGATGAGTAAGCTCATGTATACAGCTATTAATGACTCGGTCAGCAGAACTGTAATCTTTGGGGCATCTTCATCCTTTTCTTTAGCTAAGAGAACTTTCAGTGATGCAACTCCTGAGGAAAAAATAATTACAAAATTGCAAACTGATGTTGTAATACTGAAGAATATTTAAGTATTTTGATTGCTTAAAATTGCACCCAAATAATATCCAGGTAATTTAAGTCTTTACTTACAGGGGAAACTACACAAAATATCTAATGTTTTTTAAATTTAACATTAACAGATTGTCAAAATGAAAAGAAATAATTTTTTTTGTACCTGGCCATTTGGAGGGCGGCGTGTTAACAACTTCATCTCCACTGGCTACACCTCGCTGTCGACTTCTTTTCACACCTGCCATTAAGTGACTTGATGGGTAGCTAAACTCAGGGCTGAAATATGATTTTTTAAAAACTATAATCAAATTTACTTATGGAATTTCCAAGCATAGATATCATATCTCATATTTCAAAATTAATTGCAGAAGTATTATTTCTTTCACTTTAAACCAAAAGTGTCAATTACTTAATGAATCCATCTAGGCCCACTTCTGAGACATCAACATTGAAGGAATCACTGTCACAGAGACTTTGATAAATGCAAGAAGACAGTGCAACAGCCAGGTCACGTACTGTACTGACAAAACCAATGTCAGTCTTTGTACTAGGTGGGAATGGCATCTGAATGACAGCATAAAGTAGATCCTGAAACAGACAGTTGTTTCATTTTAGGAGACTGATATCTACACAAAACTCATCTGCTAAGTCTGATGCATTAAATAATGACCATAGTACTAATGAGAACTCATTTGTTTACATTGTGAGGCTATCTTAAATTTTCATGAGCTTACTACATAAGTAAGTGACAAATGATCTATAAATGACAAAAATTGTTTAACCTGAATGCTACACTGTAAGAACTGGATTGGGTCAGCAATGACACTACGGCAGCTGGTAATACTGGCAGACAGGAGAGGGAGTGTGGTGGGGAAAGGTAACGGTGACAGAAGTTGCTGCTGAGCTCTTTCTTGTTGAAGCTCCTGTAGTGTCAAACAAACAAAAGGCATTAATGGTTAGCTTTATTGGAGAAGTCTTTCAAATAATGCAGTCTTTATAACTTCCTTCATTAAATTCATCAATTACTTGAAATGATTTGTTACTTAGAACGCTCGGTAATCTTTGCAGACCCTCAATTTGACATTTTCGGAGGTATTCCTGACAACACCATAAATTGCACTGCAGCCCACGTAGGACTCTGCTAAGCACTATCAATCCCCTCTTTTCTAAGCAATCATAATCATGTATTTCCTTGCTTGGAAACCCAGTTGATATAGAGCCCTCTTCACCTCATCAATACTTTGTAATCAACAGATTCACATTTTTCCCTTAGTATCCATTTTGACATCAATTTCCTCTGCTATATGTATGTTCTCTTTAAATGCAGTCACCTTTCTACAAGTACTTCATTATGGTTGTGTCTTTGTTTATGGGACTGGTATATATAACTTTTATTTAATTGATGACTTTCCATCAATAGCCTGGCAGTGTCATGAGTTACGGATAAATTGAAACATTTCATAGGACAGTATCTAAGTGACAGTGTTTGACTAAACTGTTTCTCTGTAAACTTTCTTATCCAAGTAAGGTGTAAGGTAGATATCCTTGAGGAGAAGGGGGAGGTAGCCTAAAGTGTTAAATCTCAAACTATGAACTGTTAAAAAATAACAGTAGTGCCAGAATAAATTCATTTATCAATTTATAAATTGACACGCTAATATTTATAATTTTTAAAACACCAAACTTACTATAGTTTAATACTTATTTTGCACATCACCAAGTTACCTGTAACAATAAAAGTAGTTCCATGCGAACTGAAGCCAAGCCACCACCACCAGAACCCTGAAGGATACAATAGGATGCTAAAGTGCGCAATAAATGTTGATTGGATCTAAGCCAAGCTTTTCTCCTGGCCATACGAGCCACTTTACTTTGCAAGTCATGTTTCTCTGCCTTCAACAACTCATGCAAGGAAGCCTTGCCCACTGATGTGTCTGATCTGGTTGAAACTGTGCGATTTCTCCTTGGTGGACTGAGGTAGTCCTCACAACCATCTTCTAATGTATCATCAGCAATACTCTCTCCATCTGGATTAGAAGTTGAAAACAGATCTTTACAAATTTATTTTCTTAATTTATTGTTGCCTTTGGTTCTCCATTTATTTATAGTTGTAACATTTCTAGCCATCAGCTATGTCTGATGCAATTTAAAGCACCACATTTCTAACTTCATTGATATAAATAAATGTAAGCATATTAGATGAATGATTATGTAAAAAATCCATGACTCACACAGAGCAGGATAACTTTTACTACAAAGGTTTTAATGAAAAGTCTACTTTTATGCATAGTTTCTCTTAAATCCTTCAGTATTCCATACACTAAAATATTTTTGATGACAATGAGATGTCAAAATATTGACTGAAGCAAAAAGGTTCCCAAATCAAATAAACTGTAACAATTCTATATTAAATGCAAATAAAATACAATATACACAAACTGATTGCATTGGACATAATTTTACATAACTGTGGAATCTTTTTTCCAGTTGTGGATTTAACTGTAACTTTTGATACTTCCTTCCTTTTTTTATATCCTGTTTTTTAAAAAGTAATTGTGCCCATATTTCTTTCTTTTTTTTGTTTTGTTTCTGTGTTTTGTATCTTTATTTAATTATTATTTTTCCATGATATGGTATTTATTAAATAATGTAATTTAATTTTAATAGTTTGTAAGTTATTTGTACTGATGAAGGCATTAGCTGAAACATCTACTTGTGTATTAGTTAGTCTATTAATCAAGCTTTAATATATTGCTTTGATTACACAATTAGTTTGTTTATATTGTATTTTATTTAAAAGCTTTATCGCAGTCCTATTCCTTATGATGTATACTCAATGCAGCTCACAACTCATAGAGTTTACTTACTTTCCAAAGGATAAGATGTAGCATCAAGACTTCTTCCGTAGTTACATAAAACACGCAGCACCTCAACTTCTTTCTCCAACCAAATGTACAGCTGATGTCGAAGTTGTCCACCATCCACTTCAAACCCTGTGGCCAAGTTCCCTAACTCTTCACTCAAGACCTAAACAAAAACATGAAATTAATTAACTCTGATGCAAAGCATTGTTGGAAGACACTATAGATTCTCCTCTTTTTGGTGCATAATTAAAACTTACTCAATTATAACTTGGCAGGATGTTGTTACATTGAAAATTATGAGCATTTTTTAAGCCATCTATTCTTGTAATGCTGTACCAAATCTGCCATTGCACATAGATCTTATTTTGAAGCAGTTACAGGTAGTTGTACATAAAAGGATAAACTGACTGGTACAAAGCATATTTAACAAATTAGTGTCATGGACAGTTATAATGTTTCTAAAATACTTACTTTAAGACAAGAAATAAACTTGTACTGTTGAGCCATGATGTCGATGTGATTGGGTTCTTCAGGTATTTCCTCCTCCTCCTCATCATGACTGACCTCAGTTGTGACAAGACCATTGATTTTCTCTGGTCCTTTCTCCTCATCACTTTCATCGTCACTGCCTCCTAGATTTAAATCAAGTTCCAGCTCATCTTTGAACTGCACCCTGCTAGGGGTGCCCCAGTCAACAGATGCAGATGTTGGGCCATTCATGTTGACAAGAGGCTGGCCCCAGTCAAAACTGTCTGATTTGTTTTGATGAGTTGAAGCTGAACTAAAACCGAGAAGATCACTCGCTTTGTCTGAGTTTGATTCAAATGCAGATTTCAAGGGTGAAGTCTGATCAAAAGATTTCATATTCAAATCTTCTAATGTTCCGGTGGTGCTGTTGATTTCACACAACGACTGACGTCTCCGGTTGGCAAAGTATTCCATTTTTTGGAGGTCCTCCTCTACCAAAAGAGGGCATTTGGGGAGTTTCCTCATGACCTCAATGGAAACAAGAGGACAGCCGTTTTGGAAGTGAGCATGAGCTGTGGCAAAGAAGAGCTGCCTCTCTGATGGTGTCACCTGGTCTAAGGTTGTTATGCCTTCAGAGACCACAGTGTCGGTCTGTGTGAAGCCGCTGATAAGCTTGTGACGCCTCTTGAGAGAAGATGATGCAAGGCGAAGTCTAGTGATCAGTGGGTGAGTTCTGAGAAAGTTGTAGAAATTGAAGACTCTTGTAATCTGTAACAGCTTGTCCATTTCTCCATAGTGAGCATGATCTTTTCCAATATTTTTCTGAGAATAGTCATTTTCAGGTAGCAGATATTAACAATTAAAAATTTAAAAAACTGTAAATAAATACAATAAAAATGTTGCAACTTAAAAAGTTACAAAATATCAATTCCAGAATATTTTCATAATGCAAATGGTGTATAGGTGAAATTGAAAAGCATCTAGACTAAGGTTGAATACCTCCAGTAATGTTTGTAAAGAAGACTCATAATCTTGAAACTGCCAGAGAGCCATTGATCTAAGGAATGGGTCGGGCGTGGCAAGCCTGGCATTATAATTACGTCCTTCCTTGTCCAAACCCAGGATTCTTTCATAGAACAAGTGCCTTACAGTATCTGGTAGAACTGTGTCATCGTAGAGACGACAAAGAACAATGGCCAACTGAATATCGTCCAGCTTTTCTAAAATAACCTAATGTAAAGTAGACACAAAAAAAAACAACAGTTAAAACTAGATACCAGATGAAACTTGCCTTAAATAAATTGAAAATATATTTTTAATAAGCGAGCCCAGCATATGATACTTTTAAATAAGAGACTATTGACCAACTTACATTAATAGCATTTTCAACCTGGCCAGCTAAGAAAAATAAGGCAGCTGCATGCAGATACTGGCCCTTGGAGAGTAGATGGAAAGCATTCTTCATTGCAACACGGCGATTGTTATCATTTGTAAAATCTTGATTGAAAAAAGATTCCATCTTGCTCTCTTGCACACTCCTGTTTAATGTGAATTAACAACATTGTTTTTTCACTCAACTTTAGTTACATTTCTTTAACTTAAAATATTCTACATATCATATTGTTTATGCAGTGGACATTGGACTAATGCTTCAACTTACTTGAATAGACTTTTGACAATGGTTTTCTTTTTCATGGCCAAGTAAAAGATAGCAGCATCCATTGGCTTCTTTGTTTTCTTGAAAGCAGTATTAGCCACTTTAATCATGATAGTCTTCAGTTGGGTCATATTGTTTAACCACCAACCAATGCCATACAGCTTCAGTTCTTCCCAGACCGGCTCATCTGATTTGACACATGGAATGGCAGACAGGAGCTCCTATGGTGTTTATTAAAATGAAAGGTTTTTAAAAAATGCAACAAAGCATTTACATGGTCTGTGTAGTTCATTTTTAATTTAATCTTAGAATTGTTTTTTATAGATTGCAAAAAATAATTACTATACAAAAATCATGACTTGCGTGGATCAATTATGAAAGACAGCCATTTAAAAAAACAACAAAAAAAAACTCTGAGATTAATTCACCATGACCATATTTTAAAATTGAAAATTATTAGAAAATAGTAACAAATTGTTTATTTTAAAGTATTCACATTGTACTAAATCAGTTGAAATCTTGTAGTAAAAAAGATAAACTATAAGATTTCAAATGATTTAGAAACATGTGCATTATTGGTTTTTAGATAAGAGTTTTGTTTGTTATAGCAAACCTGAATTGATTCAGAATGGAATGCCCAGACCAAATGGAATGTCCTAATGCCACTTTCAAGAAGTGAAACTCTCTGAATCGGTGGCAAAGTTTTGACCAAACACTGATATTGTCTTATGGCAAGAAGAAATCTCAACCCGCACTGATCAACGCTGCCCTGTTGTTCCTTAAGATCATTTTCTTTAAACATAAAAATAAAGAAACACTCATCAACACTGCCCTGTTGTTCTATACGATCAGTTTCTTTAAACATGAAATAAGGGGGAAAAATGTTTTAATTGAAAACAAATGGAAAACTGTATGAAAGAAAACTTTCTCTCTTTTATTTTTCCTGTTTACTGAATCACTGATTTCTATCAGAAAATCTTAGATACATACTCTTTAATTGTTATTTTAAATGTACTTTGATATTGCCAAGTTAAAGGAACATCGAATATGTTAAGTTATAAATATAAATACTACTGATGATTACCTCCTTCATGAGTATCCCTAAAGTCCAGAGTCGTGGAACCTACCACTTCAGCCAAGGCAGCCAGATAGAACTGGTCATTGCCAGAAAGGCCTGGTAGGTTAAGCTTGAACAAGTATTCCCTTAGGACAGCTGCCTGAGCTGGAGTAAAGCCATGTGGGTCTGAAGGTGGCTTGTTTCCACCTGATAACAAACGAGGTCGTCTGGAACCACTTCCTGCACTATCGGCGGAGGTAGACAGCAGCTGTTCATCAAGATCCTCCTCGGGTTTAGGAATGTTGACATCTAGAATGTCAGAGTAATCCTTTTCTTTAGCTGCCTGCGCAGCTTTCGTATCTGCGTGGAATGATGCTGTGTCTTTGTCAGCAGCTATCAGAGCATATATCGGCAGTGGAGGTATAGATTTGATCTCTATGTAATTAATGGCAGGTGCATCAACTTCTCCCACATCCTGTTCACTTCTCACCGACACACTCCTCTGCCGTGTCAGCTTTACGGAGAGATGACCATTGTCCAGGTGTTCCTCTGAGTATATGGAGTGAACACCATCAGATCCACTGATGCATCTGACCAAATGGGCCAAGATGGCTTTGACTCTCCTAGTCTTACCAAAGTTGAGGAGCTCCATGAGCAGTTTAGGGTGATACTGGGGAAGCACAGGGTTGGCAAACCTGGCTGCCTCAAACAGACCAGTGTCAAACAACAGAGGTAAACTGGACATGCTCTCACTGCGGGCCTGGTTGGACTTAGCAGTGCCAGAAAGCTGGTTAATCTTCTTTGTAGGATCCCTTTTTGAATATGGCAAATGGGCATTGCTGCCAGCCACGTGCTTGAAGTTTGACATAGAAAGAGATGTCTTGAAGTTGGACTTGGACTTGAAGTTGCTACATAGATTTAAGCTGGAAGCTGCAGTCACCAGTTTTGCTTCAGTTAATGTACGGAAATCAGATGATTCTTCATCAACAGGATCAATGTTCTCATTGTTGGACTTCCATTGAGTAAATACCTAGATAGAAGAAAAGCGTTATTAATAAAATAGAGATTAATTAACAGTTAAATCTTACAAAATTAACTTTACAAAACAATATATTTTCATTGAGAGCTTATATTGTAAGGAGGCTTACAATGTAAAATAAACACAAACCTGGGTTTCATTATCCATTCCAACCACTAAAATTCCAGCTCGCACCCAGCTAATGTGCATGGGTAGGGGAGGTAAGCCATCAGCAGTAGAGAGTTCAATGCCCTTAAGTTGCATCCATCTGATCTCCTCCTGAAATTCTTCTGCCACCATTGATTTATTCATCATCAACCTCTTGCTGCTAGCAAATGATGATCTCTTATCTTCTTTAGTGCTTTCTGAGTGTTGGTTTAAAGATTTCAAGCTTTTGGCTATCTCATTTGACACCTGGAAAAACAATAAGATTCTGATTAAACAGAATATTCTTTAGGAATGAAGACCAACTTTTAAAACATCCTCAAATCATCGATAATATTGAAAATTTAGTCCATATAACAATCATAATATCAATAAAGCATCAAATCTCATTTGGTCAAACAGTAGTACCATTATTTATTAGACAGTATGACTCACAAAGGGATAAAAGCAACACCTTACCTGGCCATAAATAAGAACCTTTGAGCCAACACCAACCGTCAGTAAATGAGATCCATCTTCTGTGGAAACCCAATCCAGTTGGACAAGACATTTTTGTCGAAGCAGACCTTTCTTGTTTCCGGCCTCTGAGATGGATTTCTTGACCGACTGGATGGTACTCAAACTAGGAACAGACTTGGTTCTGGTCAAGTATGCTGTAGCCGTCTGTACAGCAGGGTTGTCCATTTGATTGGGAATCTGGGGTCCATCATAGCTGTGCAACATGAACATGTCAATCTCGTTCTTGGGGTCGGGTATCTTGATATTGTTCAGTTCAATTGTGTCTTCTTGAACCCACTCAGAGCCACCTGCATAGAATCAAATTTGTTCCCTCAATATATAGGAAATCCATTAGTAAAACTTACATACAATGTGATATCTTGTGAAGAACGTTATGCCAATTTAAAATAAAGAAGAAAAAGGCAAAACTTTGAGGCAAAAAGTGTTTGATTTTACCTGTGGATTCACACTCCATGATAACAACTCGTAAATTAACAAACTTGTTCTCAGGATGCTGGGGTTCTGACCTAATGGGACCAAATCTGTAGGCTACAGCCAGCCGCCCACTGTAAGCACAACTCACAGCTATTGGCTTGCCTAAGAGATTCAATAAAATATCGTTATATATTTGTACTAAATTATAAACATTTTAATATAAAAAAAAAGAACTTTAATGTACAATAGCTTTACAACATAAATGTTCTTTTAGTTTAATGTACAATAGCTTTACAACATAAATGTTCTTTTAGTTTAATGTACAATAGCTTTACAACATAAATGTTCTTTTAGTTTAATGTACAATAGCTTTACAACATAAATGTTCTTTTAGTTTAATGTACAATAGCTTTACAACATAAATGTTCTTGTGTTTAATGTACAATAGCTTTACAACATAAATGTTCTTTTAGTTTAATGTACAATAGCTTTACAACATAAATGTTCTTTTAGTTTAATGTACAATAGCTTTACAACATAAATGTTCTTTTAGTTTAATGTACAATAGCTTTACAACATAAATGTTCTTTTAGGGGTATAAAGCATGTTGTGTACGTAGGCTAAAGCTAATAACTATAAACCACACAATAATTAAATGTTACCTGAAACATTAATAGAACTGGATTTATCCATTGAAGATGTTGTTAACTGCCATTCTGACCAAGAGTAGGAGTGATCTTTGCGCATTTCTTCCTTCCTTGTCCTGACCTGTGGCTGAACCTTGACGTCGGCATCATCCATTGAAAACTCATAGCTAGTGACGCAAGAGCTGCTGACCTCTTGAGAGTTTACGCTCACGGTTGTCACATCACATCTCCAAAATCGAACCTCACCATCAGAATTGGCAGTTACGAACTGGTATGGTGCAAAGCAGGCTGGGTAAATCGATGCTGAACTAAGATGTCCACCAGAAACAGCAGCAGAAACAACCTCAACATTTTCTGGTAGCTGCAGGGGCTCAGTACAAACCTACATCCAAACAGATTATTATTATTCTAATTTAAAAAAAGAAAATATTAGTTTTTAAAAAAAGAGACTATGCTTTACTGAAAAAAATCTGGTAGTCAATAATTGTATTTGACCTTTGTTGTCCTGACTGACATGGTCATAACTTGATTGGTTGACTTGGGAAAGTTGGATCTGTAGTCCACACCATCTGGGCTGAGCTCATCATTGTTATAGCCATCCACTAATGTGTTGTACTGCTCCCAATCGTAAGCATCTGAAGAATATCACAACAAGAATATAATTTAACTGGTTATGTAACAATATACAATGTTAGATTGACCACAGGATATAGTTTCCAGAGAATGCAATGCTAATAATAATTTACTAGGTCAGGCAGAGTCTGGTGCTCATCTGTAAGAGCCTATGCTCGGTGTCAATTTGTGTAATAAATATAATGGTGAATCTGGAAACCCAGATAATAAAACAAAAAAACATGTCTAATGTCACAGTCTATCATATTGGTTTTAAATCGGCCGTATCATGTTTCTTTTGATGTGAGTAAGCATTTGCCATTTGAACCTTTTTATGACACGATTTTCATTCAGCCACGGAGGACTACATCTGAAGAGTGACTAGAATATGCTGTAAAAGAATGTGTAGTGTGTGTGAGAATGGAGATATGTTTTAATTAGAGAGAGATATTGTTTTATTCAGTTTGTTTTAATCTTTTATTAGGAAAAGTAATGGATCATTTTTGTCAGTGTTAGCTATGAATAAATTTTGAGTTATTTGCAGGAGACTGGAGAAATGAGACTCTTGTTTCTGTCAGCCTAAGAAAATGTTGATGTAAACAAAGTTTAATCTCTAACAACGGAGTTTTGTTAGTTGCATTTTTTACATCTCCGAAGGAGCTTGAGATAAAGATGCTCAATTGCTTTATGTGGCAATGTGGAGGGGAGCAATCCTGAGACTATGAAATGTTTGTCACATCCGACTGATTAAAAGTAAACTTTTTACCAAGCAGCTGTAAGTAGAAATCATGCATATATTTAAGATCACTCAATACTTAAATTTTAAAAATTTGTAAATGCTTTTAAACTATTAGTTTTATGAAGCCTTCACTTTGATACATTGGTGATTGCTACTGGTCCCATAGATGCACTTTTCACTTTTCTCATTGGGTTGATCGCAATTCAGTGTTCATAAGAAGTCAATATTGCGCTCGCCTCACAAGCTGCTGAGGGGCGTGGGATCTAGCCCACGTTAAAGCCACAATAAAAATGTTTTTGAATGACTATTGCTTAAAAGTCCTCCACTTGACCTGGAGAGGAGATGGGCGCTGCCAAGGTCTACCAAGCCCCGAGAAAGTTCTAATGGAAACATTAGAACCCCCTACAACCACGAGGTTATGGGACACACACACACAAATTATTAGTAATAATTTCAAACAATGATCTATTAGAACAGAGAAACCAAATTTAAAAAATGTTTCATCCTCAACCCTAGATTTTTTTATAAAAAAGATATAATATATAAGCATCGTTGAAAATTAAAAAATCAATTTTAAATTTCAATTAAAATGAGTCTTTAAAAAATTGCTTATTTAAACAAAAAGAGATTGTAATAAGAAAAGAAAACACAATGTGTTTATTTACCATTTCCATTCTGCTCTGACTTTGGCTTTGAGTCAATGGTGATCTTCCACATGTGTAGAGTTGAACCCCCTTCTGAAGACTTTTCTAAGACAATAAGGAAAAAATTCTCATCAAATGTCTGCTGTGCACTAAGGTCAACAACAGCTTCTGTTGATCTCTCAGTGTCTTCCCCTGTGATAAGTTGCTCCTGAAACACATGTAGTAACTGAATGTTTTGCCAATCCTGAAAACAAAAGAAATTTAAAAATGTTTATTATATTACAACTAACTTAAATAAAATAATGGTAGAGAAAGTCAAATCTTGCTTTCATTATGTAAAACAACTATAAATTGAAGTAAATAATTTGCACACTGCAATAGTGAACAGTTATAAATATATTATTTTTTGTGGATAAGAATAATAATACATTTTTTTAAAATAGTTAATTCACTGTTGTAGTCTTTTATGCTTCAATCACTGATAAAATTTCATTGTGCTAACTGGAGTGTCAAAACAGCTTGAAGTTGTTTAAGAAAATTATCACAATGGAAAGTTAAAAAAATATCTTTAAAAAACTAATGAATCATCTGCATTTTCTTCTCATTAAATGAATCCTGCAAAGATGTGGAATAGGTCTTTTATTTATCAAAGTTCATCATGGAAGCACAAAAAGAATCCAAATAAGGACAGAATCTCACTCAAGAGAAAATAGATTCACTCAGTGCAAGAAAGTCCAAATATTTTAAAATCAAAGTGAAGGTGCCCTGAGAATATGCAGCCCCCTGCATTTATTTTTTTGCCCCTAATTTATAGTGCTACAGTACTATAAAGAAATCGATGCAAGACTGAATAGTTGCTTCCTTCAATTTTGTGTAACTTTGGACGCAGTTGTACTCTGTTGTTGTAGGTGATGATCCTACATCATCCTTGTGATACATACATAAACCGTTGAGTATGAGTATCTGCCATGTGTAATCTTGAGACCCACCTGAAGAGCATCGCTGATTGCATCCAGTTCAAGCACACAGCCAGGTCGTGTAGAGGACTGGAGGGAAATGACATTAAAGAGATCTGTGGGCACTCGCTTTGGGTTGCTGGGCAGTTCATGGTAACTTGAACCAGAGCCAGTACTTGTAGTAGACAGGCTGGGCTTCTGAAGAAAGTTAACATTTTTATATACAAATTTAGCAGAAGAAATAAAATAACTATAAAAGGCTGATTGAAGACACACCTGATTGACCTGGGTTGCAAAGGATGCATGTTAGACTAAATGGCCAGATATACTTTATTTACAATGTTTACAACAAAGGTATAACTGTGTTTAAATCTGTGTTATAGCATGTTTAATCTACAAATTTACCATGTTTAATAAACAGATATGTCATGGTTAGTACGCAGTTATGTCATGTTTGAAACAAAAGAATTTTCTGCTATATGTTAAAAACATATAATTGACTGGTAAAATATAATAAATTACAAATTTATCCCATGAAGCTAAAGAATCTATGATTCCTTTTTTTCATACTATGCTACATTTCTTAGGTGGGAATAAAATACCTCATAAAAACCAAAGCTTTTGACTATAAATCCTTTATATACGAGACATAACCTAAAGTATGTTCAATATAATACGCACCACGCGACAGACTAGCATAAAAATTTACATGCTGCATAGAGATAAATCTAAAAATTCATTAATTTAATTACAGTACATTCGATCGATGTGAAATTTTGATACATCATTTTTATTGTCACCACGAGTCTGCCTGCAAAATTTCAGCTCGATAGGATACGGGGAAATGGGTTAAAAATCGATCCAAAGTTTTTGCGACAAGCAAGCAATCAATGAAGCAGGCGCCACGAGTTAATATAAAGGATTTAAAAATGTGCACCATTTTCAATTAATTAACATCTTTTAATACATAATTTATGTATGTTAGTTAATGATTTCTATACATACTGTTTCATTATAGGAAGTTTTGTCCATAAGTAAACTCCTGGCATCAATAACTGCTTGAAACAAACGCAGGCAGTGACCATCAGATGCCACAAATAATGCACTGGGGCTATTACTGTATGAGCCCAAACAAGTGCTGAAGATAGAATGAATGGAACATTGATACATTTTTAAAAATAAGATTCAATAGTCTTTCAGAAACCAAAATCTGATATTTGCATCTATTTTTCAGGTTTTCTCCTACATTGTTTATTTAATATCTATATATTTAACTAACCTGACTTAAGCCTTCTCTTAATCTAACAAGATGAGGTTCCCAAAGACCAAAAATTGACGAGAAAACAAACTACATGTATTTTGTTATTTAGTTATTTAATACAGTAATTCATGGCTTAAAAGGCAATTTTTCCTCAAATAAATAAATTTTAAACAAATGTTTTCCAAAGACCTGTTAAATTTTATTATTGTTCAAAGCTCGAAATTGATGAAAATTTTTTAAAAATTGGTTTAAATCAATGCCCCATTCACCAACCAGATATGTTGTCATCTGCTATTCTCTCACTTAGGTTATCCATTTCTTTTAATGACCATGCATCTAGCAATTCTATCAGCTTTGTTGTCCCCTCTTTTTTAGCTGTTGCACCCATCCCTTACCACTCTCCCAACTGTTATACATATTGCTTCTATATGAGCCCCAGTCTTATACAAATATCTTGCCTCCCTCAGTCTTCTGCCGTCAATGTTTCCACACTCTTCAACAAGTATGCTACATTAGCTATTTACAAGCATTGTGGTGTTTATGATATGGGTAAGTGAAGATAATAATAATAAAATCTTTATAAACGCTTAGCATAGTTTAGGATATTTTATAGAATAAAGCAAAAGATAAAATGCTATTGTTACTTTAATCATTATATATCTTAAGCCACTGAACACATGTACAAACGTATAATTTGCATTTGAGAAGAAAAAACATTTTTTTTTGCCCAATGCTTGAGTAATGGAGAAACTGACTTTTCTAAGAAATAACTACTCCACACCTAATAACAATATTGTAATATATTTTTATATTACTGTTTCTATTGACTTAATTCTAAAATCTATTGAAAATGATAGTCTTGAGTTGGAAAAATGATTACCATATTACTGATTTTGATATGGGAATTAACACTACTGGAAGAAGCACTGCTAAAGTTGAAACAAAAGATAAGACATTTACTCCATTTCTCTTGCTTATGCTCTAGCCAAGGGTATTCATGAGCATATGCAAAATAATAAACTTGTGTGCAAAGTAGCACAGCATCCATTTTTTGTGCAAAATTTTACACCCCACAAACACAGATATTTTCCTTGCTGTAATTCTAAACTGCTGTGTGGCGGCAGTCAGATATTAGTTCAACCGGGCAGCTTAAAGGGAACATTTATCATGAGGTATACAGGAATATCACTTTCCACATGAATCAGTTGCAAAACTGATTTGTCATTGAACATTTTGGTTTTAAAAAGTGGGACCTGTTTGCTAGTATATGTGATGGTATTACAATTTTCTCAAGATGATTTATTGACCAGCACTTAATATGAAAATACAATTGAGTGACGATGTAATGAAATTCTCAGCATATTAAAATTATAACAATGGAACATATGTTCACAGTTTGAGCTCAAACTGAAAATTTATGCTAATTATAGCTTTTCAAACAAAAGAGTATTGGTGGATGATATTTTTATTGGATCAACTATTGATGAAAATTTGTATGTATCTAACAGAGTGAAATTATAATCATCATGATAAATTCTAATATCGACAGACTTCTCTGAGAATTATAATATCTGTTTAGAACGCACTTAGTCAGTAAATAAAGACTATAGAAAAGGTGAGGTTGTAAGCATCCCGTTTCCACAAACATATCCATAGGGTTTAAGGTATAGTAAAATGTTTAATTCTAACAAAAGTTGATAATAAAGAATTTAGTGAAATTTAATTACTACCATATATTTAACACATATTTCTTGTAAACTATACTAATTTATTTTTATGTGGAAAAATAATTGAAATATTTTATTTTTTTAAAAACATTACTGACACTCCTTCTATTGCAGAAGATTCTTGTATCCTATGTTCTAATAAGAATGTGCAGACCATGCAGGTCTGTTGGCGAGTGATGCAGCATTTACAGTCCATGGCTATGAGGGAAATTGTGTGGCAAAATCCCCAGCCACCTTTGTTTCCCTGGATGGATTCAGGTACCCCTTGGCCTGTGAACAAGTCCCTGCCTTCACAGAGATTCAAACCCATGACTCTTTGTACGCGAGCAGAGTGTGCATGCTACTTGACCACCGTGCCTCCAAACTTATGTCTCAAACTCTCCTTGGCTTACCCCATAATGTTATTGTTGACTGGTTAACAAATATTTTTAAAAATAATTTTCTAACATAGGCATTTTAATTTTGTTTAAATCAAAAAAGTTTCAATATGTATTTGTTCCTTAAAAAAATTGAACTAAAAAATGGATCAATTGTGCAAAATTGTGATTAAATGAAAAGGACTTTAATATTTCAAGGCATTTATAATGCTATGTAATTAAATAAAAATGTGACTTAAAATAAAATACAAATGGCTCAATTGTGCAAAATTTGTGGTTAAATGAAAAGGAAACAGTTGGTTTTTTAAGGCCCATCTGCAATTTACCTCCAGTCAAAATATCTGTTTTTAAAAGAAAAAGAGTATAACATTGCAAAATTGATTCAATATTATAGTTGATATTGAAGAAATGTATGCATTAAAAAATGTATTTGACCCACTTGTTAAACATTGCATTTTAAAAATATTTATCAGAATAAATCAAGATCCTTATCACTAATAAGGCTCTATAAATAAATAAATGGCACAGCCAATTTTTAAAAGCTTTTATAGTTTCTTTTGCTTTCCCAAGAGTTGCAAGCCGAGTGAAGGTGCACAATCCACAGTGAGAAAATGTAATGTTTTTTTAGTGCTGCGAAAATGAACGATTAATTAATTGATTAATCGTTAAAATTTTTTAATAGATTAAAATTAATTTGATCATTAAAATTCAATTAAAATTTAAGAAATTATTTCTAATATTTTTTTCCCAATTTATTAATAATTTATATTTTTTGTTACTAACATACTTTTTCCTTGTATTATTATTATTTATTTAGTCGTGCATTCGTAAACAAAAAGGTTTTTCTTCCTTATTTCTTGCACAGCAGAACGTATTTGCTGTGTTCGAACGTCACAAAATTTGGGGGCCATGGAATTACCGTGACTTAACAGATTTCGCGAAATAATGAATCGCGATTGAACGGGATCTACATATGCATTATAAAAATTTAATTAATTGAAATTAATCGATTAATCAATTAAATTTTTTCTGATTAATCTAACAAATTTTTTAAAATCAGTATCAGCTCTAGTTTTTTTTCCTAAGAGGTTCTGCATTGAAAAAATTGTATTTATTTTTTTTTCTTCAAATATTTATATTGTTTCAAGAATATCAAAAATAATTTTAATCTGCACAAAATTAAAAGAAATTGATATATTACTTAAAATAAAAAATTTAGTGTAAATTGTATTTTTAGTGTTTGAAAAATCATTATTATTCAAACAGGCCTTCTGGGTGCATGCTATTACTAATATTACACATTTTTAAGAGATTTAAAATTAAAAATCTGTAATCGTTTTAAAAAATTAAATTAGAAAAATGGCTATATGTATCTATAGTATTACCAAGATACTGTTTTCAACAATGGTTCATGTGAAACTTATTTTTCGGAGTCCTGGATTGGCATTATAATATTTCATAAAAGTACTCAGAATGCACAAACTATTTTTCTCTGGTTGATAAATAACAAATATTCTCACTTGAAGGTTTCTTAATCAAGAGATAGTCCCACTATATCTATGATCCTGATGTAACAGTCAAACAACAAAAGTCAAATCACAGGATTTAAATACATATGCATTTCAAAGAGTTCAAGGTGATAAAATATGCATAGTAAGGTTTATGCTCTGTCTTCAAATAATTTTATTTTTAAACTGAAAGACAGAAAAAAGAACAAGACAAGCATCTAGTTAACATGAATTTTCTAGTAATTTGCTGACATCAGCACAAAACACTGACAGTAATGCCGAAAATAAATGTTTTATCTTTATATGTAACTTTTTAAAGGTTTTAAGTAAAAAATCTTTCTTATTTAATGGTGAATCACAATTTTTAAGGGTAAAGTTTCAAAGACACACCATAGGAAGCAATTTTTGATGGATTAGAGGTAGAGGATACAGCCATCTCAAGCCTATAACAGAATTGATCAGAGTAATTTTTGATGTATTAGAGGTAGAGGATACAGCCATCTCAAGCCTATAACAGAATTGATCAGAGTAAAAGCTCAAGGTTAATGGCTGGTTCATTTACAAACCTTTGGTTAATTAATGATGAAAAAACAAGAAAACTGAAAATGAAATGCATTAAAGGTAGTAGATTAAATGCTTGTATAGTTTAGAGTAATTTTAGAATTATTATACAAATCCACAGGTTGAAAACAAATAAACTATTTTTTGACCATTGTTAAATTTTGATTAAGAATATTTCTGAAATTGTATAGATGTGTAATAATAATGTATTTCAATTAATATACAGTCGGACCTTGCTAAGTTGAACTTCCCTAAGTCGAAAACCTCCCTATATCGAATAAATTGTTAGGTCCCGGCCAAATTCCATAAGACTAATGTATCTTAGATCTCCTTAACTCCAAGATTTTTTGGCTTCCAGCCTCCATTAGTCAAATTTTCAAAGGTGTTTTGGTTATTATTCTGGAGAGACATTTCAGAACACGTGTTCTGTAGAGCCAAGTGAATGAACGCAAATTCTTATCTTAATGCATTCCACAAAGGATTAAGCGATTTTTGCAAGTACGACGTCTATTTTGAGACCAAAACTGACCAAGACAAGAAAAAGATGTGGCTGGAAGAAGGGTAACTACTCCGCGTTATTTTGCTGCATGCTGTGATTCTTTTTTAAAAAGAAAAATCTTCTCACCCCCCATTCCCCTGTGGAGGGAGTTAAGTGTGTGTGTGTGGGGGGGGCGGCTTTCTCAGTTGTGCCGATATATCAAAGCCAAGTTGGCTTCCGTTCATATGAAACAACAGACACTGCCTCTCTTTCCTGTCAAGCCTTCTCACTGGCATGGCTGTTTGCCCCCCCTCAATATCAACATTGCCCTTGATTAATCGGCGCCTATTACGCCATTTTCCCTAAAACTCCATAAGTCAAATTTTTTTCCGGGTCCCTTGAGTTCGATTTAGCTAGGTCCAACTGTATAATTTTCAAAGGAACTCAAAAAAAAATAATTTTTTAATTTAAAATATGTTTCATTTATACGATTTTAAAAAAGATGTTATGCAATCAATTTTCTTTTAAAATTTTATATTTTTCTGTTCATTTGTTGTTTTTTTTAAAGTAAAAAAATATATTTTAAGGGTTTAATTCTATGGAATCGACTGTTTTTAAATTTACACAACAAATTCTGAAAAAAATTAAAGTTTGAAATTGCACAAAGGTTATATCAGTTTACATAATAGTGTAGTTGAAATGCAGATTATCACGTTTTGACATATATTTCTACATAACAAAAACTAAATATGGGAAGAATACATAAATGTAAAGAAATAAAATTAATGTTTATGACTTTTTTAAAATAATGGAATATATCCTCCCAACCTAAATTTACAACAGTACATTCAGAGAAATTAATTGTAATTTTTCAGTCATCCCGCATTGAAACTATTCATAAGTACCCTCAAAATTTAGCACCGCTGCAAGGCTAACTTTCAAAGTTTACCAATTAATTGAGTCATTAAGTTTATTTCATTGCCAGCCATGTTCTATCAGACTTTTAAAGTGTTTACAAATGAGAGATTACTGTTAAAAAAAAAGGTTTACATTCAGTTTTTTAAAATTTGCAACTGTTTTTGATTTCTTTTGTAAACAAAGAAATGACCTCACATGCTCAAAGAACATAGGGATTTTCTAGACTATAAAGACATTGGAAAGATTAAAAAAACAACTGATCTCCAAAAATTAAATACAACTTATAAACCTATTGTAATATTATTGCTTACAGGGAAAGAGTAAATAAAGAATGTTTAATTGAGTTAATCTTTACCTGGGTAGCAGTGTGGGAACCCAGGCCACACTGGTGAAAGCAGAAGGACAAGAGTTATTTATGCGACACAGTTCTGTTAGCCCTCCTGACTTGGACAAAGGACCAACTGGCACCACTTGCCAAAGTATCAGCTCACTACAGAACGTTGGTACCACCTGATCCCCTTCACTTATTTCTGGTGACAAACAAAAAAGATTTAATCTATACTGATAGCATTTTAATCATTTTCTGATTTATATTTAAAAAATGTAAGATTACAATTATTAAATATTAATTTTAATCATATTTAATAGAGACAATTTTAAAGTTCTTCACATGGGCCGTAAGAATATCTTACTTAGATATAGTAACATATTAAAAAAAATTTTGAGAAAGGTTTTCTTTTATGTTTGCAACTCAGATGACAAATAAAACAAAGGCTCTATTTCTACAAATGAAAAAAAAATTAAATTTATAAAAGTAAGCTTGCTTGTTGGAAGAAATTTAACTTAAAATAAGATGTAAATGAATAGACAGGAACCTGAACTGAGAGATACATCATCTGGTTGCTTTGCTGAGTTGGATGCACCTTCCCCATTAGCCTCACTCCCTGGCAGGTTATGGTGGGACGTGGTCAACATAAGGGGCAGCACAGGATGACAAGCAGCTGAGTTGGTTCTGAAGCGATGTCCGCACGCACGAGATGAATGAGACACACTAACAATGTTCTGAAATTTGGTTTTGTCTGCAAAGCTCACCTACAAAATTGTGGAAAGTATTTTTTTTATTCCTTTCACAGGCAAACATCTATTCTTTAAAAATTATTAACCTTAAACAAAATTAACATATCTCACCCAAAAAAAAAGAGTTTGGGTAAGTACATTAAATAACCATGAACTGATTTCTTCAAATGATTAATTTATCACAAGCGATTTTTACCTTTAAGAAATTTCAGTCATTGTATGTCAAAAAATGTTTGAAATAGATGGAAAATATGGTTCTGAACCAAATATGAATGACAATGAAATGGCTGAATCTTTAATGAAGATTTCCTAGTTTTAATAAAAAATAATGTGCTGCTTTCAAGTTAACAACCAGTTCAATGTATTCTTTTAAATAAAACAATTATTGTTAACTTTGGAATTACCTGCCACTGGTTTAAAGTTCCATTACTGTGTTTGGTGACCATGTGAATGCTAGGAACAAGCATATTAGGACCCAGCTTTGCTGACAGCATTTGTTTGTTGGATCGATCTCCAGCCTCTCCATCCATGAAATTATCTTCATTCATCTGCATTGCTGACCTAAGATCCATTTTATTGAAGTTGCAATACATGAGCAGTTTGCTGGCCATGCTTCGAGCATCAGGGATTGGGAATGCACGAGGTAAACGTGAGGAAAAACTAGCCTGAGCTTGGTGGAATGTGAAAGGTGTACTTTCATCAAGGTGATCTATAAGCCTAGGGGAGCAAAGTCATAAAATAAAAAGCTTAAACGATAATATGATTAATACATTTTAGTAATGAATTTACAATACTTACTAATAATAAATTTAAGAGTCAAACAATGTTGTTTTTTTAAAAAATAATAATTGCATTAAAGGGCTTACATCAATAAAAATTGACATAAATACTTGACCAACTGACCATTAATAGTGACCAAATATTGTTAAAGCATACCATACAAGAAAACTGCCATCTACAGGATGTATACAGAAAACATAATCAGGACTGCTGTGCCAATCAAGTAAGAGGGCATCAATTTTACGGTCAAGGCGATCAATCAAACCAGATTGAAGAAGATGAATCTGAAATATTTTTTATTTTTATCTTCATTTTTAAAAGCAACCACAAAATGTAATGCCAGGTTGAACTAAAAATTTACCCACACATAATAAATTTGAGAGTAATAAAAAAAAAGTAATAAACAGTACAATAAAAAAATATAATGAAATAATTTATTGAAGTAACAATCATTCTGAAACAATTTACAGCCTAAAAATTTACTGGAAATTCTGGTGGGTGTTCCTCATCTCTATTGGGATCATCATTTGAAGAAAAACTTGAGTGATGTGATGAGAGACCATTTTCTTTCAGACGAGTATTTTTCTTTAAACCTGAGTCCATCCTTCCTTTGTTTTTTCTGTTGATTCCAGCTGCTACAAAATAAGTCAATAATTATAAATGACAATTTTAATTAATATTTCACTACTGTACCTCCAATGCCCAAATCATTACAATATTTTTTAATTAAAAAAAGTACTTTCAAAACTGTAAAAAATTGAGACAGCTTAAAAGCCCAACAAGTTTCTTTCTTTTTTTCTTCTAGATCCCATATGTTAAAGACATTAAATGATACTGTTTTGAAAATGTTTAGCTTTGTCAAACTCACAATCACTACTACTGACTAAATTAAAGGGATATACAAATTAGTATTGTTTTTGTTTTAAAAACGTGTTTAGTGAAGCAAAAAAAAAGTTAATTTACTTTCTTCGTCATTAAATCTATCCTCATCCTCATCTTCCACATCACTTAATGTCTGGTTTGGAGTAGTTGACTGATGGTATCCTCCACCCTCCTCAGCAATTAATCTCTGATGAAGTTCTTGTAGCAGCTTTTCAGCCTCCATTGTAAATTCAAGATCTTTGTTGTTGAGCCAGTGAAGTCTGAAGTTGTTGTCAACATCTTCCTTGTTGCCAACAATGGGAAGCAGTGGAATGTCTGCAGGGTGAAACAACCTTTCTAAATTAAACAATTACAATAGCACTACCATAGCTACTAGTTCTAGAACCGATTTTTTCAAAAGCCGACTTATTACATTTACATTTGGATGTGAGAAGTCTGAACTACATAAAATAATACACCAGAGTAAATGGAATGATAATACACCAGAGTAAATGGAATGATAATACACCAGAGTAAATGGAATGATAATACACCAGAGTAAATGGAATGATATACACCAGAGTAAGTAGAATTATATACACCACAGTAAGTAGAATGATATACACCAGAGTAAGTAGAATGATATACACCAGAGTAAATGGAATGATAATACACCAGAGTAAATGGAATGATAATACACCAGAGTAAATGGAATGATAATACACCAGAGTAAGTAGAATGATATACACCAGAGTAAGTAGAATGATATACACCAGAGTAAGTAGAATGATATACACAAGAGTAAGTAGAATGATAATACACCAGAGTAAGTAGAATGATATACACCAGAGTAAATGGAATGATAATACACCAGAGTAAGTAGAATGATAATACACCAGAGTAAGTAGAATGATATACACCAGAGTAAGTAGAATGATAATACACCAGAGTAAGTGGAATGATAATACATCAGAGTAAGTAGAATGATAATACACCAGAGTAAGTAGAATGATAATACACCAGAGTAAGTAGAATGATATACACCAGGGTAAATGGAATGATAATACACCAGAGTAAGTAGAATGATATACACCAGAGTAAGTAGAATGATAATACACCAGAGTAAGTAGAATGATATACACCAGAGTAAGTAGAATGATAATACACCAGAGTAAGTAGAATGATAATACACCAGAGTAAGTAGAATGATATACACCAGAGTAAGTAGAATGATAATACACCAGAGTAAGTAGAATGATAATACACCAGAGTAAGTAGAATGCTATACACCAGAGTAAGTAGAATGATATACACCAGAGTAAGTAGAATGATAATACACCAGAGTAAGTGGAATGATAATACATCAGAGTAAGTAGAATGATAATACACCAGAGTAATTAGAATGATAATACATCAGAGTAAGTAGAATGATAATACACCAGAGTAATTAGAATGATAATACACCAGAGTAAGTAGAATGATAATACACCAGAGTAAGTAGAATGATAATACACCAGAGTAAGTAGAATGATAATACACCGGAGTAAGTGGAATGATAATACACCAGAGTAAGTGGAATGATAATACACCAGAGTAAGTAGAATGATAATACACCAGAGTAAGTAGAATGCTATACACCAGAGTAAGTAGAATGCTATACACCAGAGTAAGTAGAATGATATACACCAGAGTAAGTAGAATGATAATACACCAGAGTAAGTAGAATGATAATACACCAGAGTAAGTAGAATGATAATACACCAGAGTAAGTAGAATGATAATACACCAGAGTAAGTAGAATGATATACACCAGAGTAAGTAGAATGATAATACACCAGAGTAAGTAGAATGATAATACACCAGAGTAAGTGGAATGATAATACACCAGAGTAAGTAGAATGATAATACACCAGAGTAAGTAGAATGATAATACACCAGAGTAAGTAGAATGCTATACACCAGAGTAAGTAGAATGATATACACCAGAGTAAGTAGAATGATAATACACCAGAGTAAGTAGAATGATAATACACCAGAGTAAGTAGAATGATAATACACCAGAGTAAGTAGAATGATATACACCAGAGTAAGTAGAATGATAATACACCAGAGTAAGTGGAATGATAATACACCAGAGTAAGTAGAATGATAATACACCAGAGTAAGTAGAATGATATACACCAGAGTAAGTAGAATGATATACACCAGAGTAAGAAGAATGATAATACACCAGAGTAAGTAGAATGATATACACCAGAGTAAGTAGAATGATATACACCAGAGTAAGAAGAATGATAATACACCAGAGTAAGTAGAATGATAATACACCAGAGTAAGTAGAATGATAATACACCAGAGTAAGTGGAATGACATGCAAGAATATCTGGGATGTATTGATGTTAATAACAATTATATAGTTAACCATTTAAAATCCAGGCCTTCAAAACTGAACTCAAGACACATCTTTTCAAACTAAACTTCCTTCTGACTTTTCTTTTGGACCCATAAAAATACTTTCTGTGTGCAGGCCATGGCTTGAAGTGCCCCTATGTTTTGTTAAGTTTAGTGTTTTTTATTCGTTTCCGGTCTCCCAAGTTTGGAGTTTGGAGGTCGAGAATATCAACAACAATGGGTGGTGCGTTAGGACTTATGTGGTATATGTATGTTTCTAACCCTGATACCGCACTAGAATATAAAAATCCACCGACTTTCGATCTTATGTTAGGATTTCCAAATGGTCGAAAAGGAAAAACTATCAATGCAACTCGAGAGGAACTGGACAGAGCCAATATCCCTCTAAATAAAAGAGATTACTGTGTGGATTATTTTTTAGCACTAGTGAAATGTAGGCAAGAACACTTCCCAAGACTTAATAAATATTGCTCACAGCAATTACACGCTTGGGAGCATTGTGAAAATAATGATGAAATTATGCGGGTGAAAGTGTTTTATAGTAAAAGTATATATTTAAAATCTTGGTTGTTTTTTTTAAAAGCTTTTTTTGATGCATATTAAGTGTGGAGACCCGAGCTCCGGGCTTGGGCGCCGTACTATGTAAGTCCTTATTTTATCATTATAATTAATTACTTCCAGAATCTTTGCTTTTATGTTATGTGGTAAACAAGGGCAGATACAAAATTTATATATTTTTTAACATCAAAACTTTAAAAATGTCACATTAAAAAACTAAATTTATTTTAAGATGCATATAAAGTTTTAAAAAATTAAGGAAATAGAAAGTATTTATTAATATTTCAATTATGATAGACTATCTTATCTTATCTTATTTGTTACAGACAAATTTCTATACAGAAGATTATTGTGTCCTACGCTTTCCTATGACTATGACAGAGTTAATTAATATTTCAATTCAATTATGTTAGACTATGACAATAAATTTTATTTGGATACACTCTCCATCACCCGCTCATCAGATGATCAACAAACTTATTCCAATTGGAAAATTTCCAAAATAAAAAAGTCGACTTGAAAAAGATTTTATGTGGTGAGCTGATGAAGACTTCGAACATTGATGTTATAACAAATAGGCCAATGATTGTAATGATGGAGGAACATTGATGTTATAACAAATAGGCCAATGATTGTAATGATGGAGGAACATTGATGTTATAACAAATAGGCCAATGATTGTAATGATGGAGGAACATTGATGTTATAACAAATAGGCCAATGATTGTAATGATGGAGGAACATTGATGTTATAACAAATAGGCCAATGATTGTAATGATGGAGGAACATTTTCTTTTTAAAAAAATGAAAACAAAATTAATCTATTATACCTGTCTAGGATGATGCTTTTTTGAAGAAGCAGGTGTGTGAACAGGGATTACGCATAGCTCTACTTTGTACCCTACTTAGATTCATGGCTATTAGCCATATAAATTCGCTTTCTACCAAACATGTAATTTATGGACTCGGAGACCCTGTTCTTTTTACTTGGAATACTGCAAATGTTTTATCCTTCAATAATATTAGGTATAACATGGAATTAAAGTTTAGAATTAATGTTAAGATTTTTTTTTAGACTAACCTGTATCTGGATTAATACTACAGGCTAGGTGAAAATGAAGTACAGGGGAAACACCATTATGATGAATGGCAAACTTGTGGAAGTCGTGTACACTTGAGGAATTCTGAAGAGATTGACCATTCATAAGACCTTCGGACCCAAGCTTGGTAGGTTTCCTTCGTTTGTGAAATACCCTGCAAAGACAAAATGAACTTCAATCGAATCTTTCACACCAGTAAATGTAAATTTACATTAAAAATGTATCATAAAATATGTATAATAACAACATGTCTACTTGGATGAATCCATTAATTAATTTCTGAAGAACATTAATAACCCTACTTTAAATTCTTTAATCTCTGAACAAATCTGTTCTTGTGTCTTTGTGTGTGATACTTGGGATCAGATGACATGGCTGGGTCAAACTGTTCCAAGTCAAGTAGTCCAGCATCAGGCAGAATGGTCTCAACAAAGATACGGCACACATTATCCTCACAGGATGTCACCATCATGTTTGCAACTGAACCTCTGAGATATTAAGGAGAGCATTTAATAACTTTATAAAAGATGATAATCTATTAGGCCCTTGAAGATCATAACCTAACTTAAATGAAATTTTAAAATACTACTATAACAAGATGTTTTACCTGGGCATATATTTGCTTGTCTGCCTCCATTCAAAGCCTGTTACTGCCCTAGGATGACTGATGTAAACAAATGTGTAGTGAATGGCATTTTTTTTGGGACTGAGCACACTGTCATGGCGCATGAGCCCTTGAGACACTGAAATCACCACAATAATTTTTATGTGAGGCAATGAAACTTTAATAGACTTCTTTCAGAGTAATTTACTGCATTTCTTTGAGACTTTATTCAAATCTTTTATACATTAAAATTACTATTATATAAACTGCTTACCGTATATACTCATTCTAAAGCCGATTTTTTTGGGGACAAAATCTAGGGGGAAAAGTTTGGGGGGGGGGTGACTTACGAGCGGGTCATAGGTGATTTCTGCATGTACATTGAATATTCAAGGTCAGTGTCTACATTCTACAACATTCGACTGCTCTACCAGAAGCTATAAAATATTATTAAACATCTGCACTTACCTTATTTATTCATTTTTGTGAATGTTTTAATAGATTGTTTTACAAATTTTGTTTTCAACAAAGAATTTTAATGTACCCGCTTTCGCCACTGTTTACCAAAAGAAATGATAACTCTTGCCTTACAAAGAGCACAAAGACAAAGATAGGTAGTACAAAGTAGTAGGAAATACAAAGAAAAGTATTATACAAAGAGTGGGTAGTACCTATATATAGTCACCAATTTGACATATTTTCAAATAATGTTCTGAACAATAATATTCAAAATACTAACCCTATGTGTACCATTTTGTTTACGCTGTCCTATTGTCCTATTATTTTTGGTGTCGGCTTACGAGCAGGTTAGACACTTTTTATACTATTCTCTTCCAAAAGAGAGAGTTGGCTTATGAACGAACGGGCTATAGAACGAATATATACGGTATATTAATTAAATTGTTTTATTATTTACCTTTCTGATCTTCATACCAAATTTTCACCAACCTCTCATTCTGAGAAAAGTGTTAAAATTTAATCCGTTATAAGTGGTCAAAATTTATTTCTTTTTCGACTTATACTAACCAATACAACTCATTTACAAAGTTTTGTAGCTGTGCTTCCCAAAAGTTAATTCATTTAATTAATTAAACATTTAAATTTTAAAAAAAAACTATTTTAAAATTTCTTATAACGGCGAAGAAAACATCTTACCTTGCCTAATGAGGCAAACACAAAGCTGTCTGGGGAAAATTCTAGGTGTGTGACGGGTGATGCAGGTCTGAATAAAATATCATTTCCAGTTGAAGTTTTGTTTAAAAAATTTTCAATATCAAATTTAAGGTCAATTTAGTATTTTAAGCATCCAATATTGAGTATTAGTTACTACAAGAGATTTTGAGGAGCTATGGATTATGTCTGCTTCTCACCCCACCTTTGTCCATGACAGTGCTAACAACTCTTACCTTCTTAACAATATTGAAGCTATATTTACACATATTTGGGAGTTATTTATTTTAATTAAAATACACACACTTTTTTGTTTATGTGTTAGGTGCCAAGAGTAGATGTTTTATAATCAGAGAATTGTGTGCATAAAAAAAATAATATAAATGGTGAATATCATTTGCATGGTTTTCTTTTTTTCTTTGAGGTTTTAAGACATGCAATCCAATGAATTCAAAGGAATCCATTACCCATATAACAATTAAAAAAGATTTCTAACAAAATCATACTTAGTCTTCCATACACATTCCCATGAGCCTGGGTCTGGCTCCGAGGGATGGTCATTGTAATGGTCAGGGTCAGCAATAGCTTGGACAAGTCGTTGAGCCACAGGATCATCTTCATCACAATGACCAACTCCAAGAGTAAATGAAACCTTCTGTGGGGCTGATGGAGTTGGTGGGGTGTTGTGTATAAACTCCCATATTTGGATATATTCTCCGCCAGTTAAGAGACGTGAACCTGATAGATGATACAGAAATATTCAGTTTAAACTGTTATCTATTTGAATGAAAGTTGATGCATTATATCATATTTCTTATCAGAGTTATCAGAATAAGAGCTTTACTATGTCAAAATATATATCATTGGAAAAATTAATTAAATGGCTATGGATTTATGTTTTAAAAAAAAATTGCAGCCATGATTTTAAAAAGATGTATAAATACAAAATAATAATGGAAGAAAAACAACTGCTTCTCATTTCACTATTATAGAAATTACCTTCCACATTCCAACTTAAGCAGTCCACGTAACAGTCTGCATCGAGTTCTGCAGTGGGAAACCATCGATAATCCAATTTCTAAAAATATAGTTGAGTTTTATAGAAAACATTGATATGATATATAATATAGTTCTTAAACTAGAACATTCTTAAACTTCTTACCAAATATTTGGGTCTAAATCAATGGGGACAAATAACAAAAATAAAATCCACTGAAAATTGGATTTATTTATGTTAAATAATTAAAAGACAAAAACAAACTTGAAATAAGATATTTGCTACATATTTCTATGTGAAATTCTCCATGGCCATAAATAATTATGTAACAAAAATTAAATTCACACTCATACAAAAGGGATAAAACTCTCGTTATTGAAAAGACAAAGTTCATGTTAATTAATAATCTTTGATACAAATATCGAATAAAACACAAAAGCATTTTGCATATAAAGAAATGGAGGGTGAAGTAATAAATAGAGCAATCAAGCCACAGTAAGGGAAGTATTTAGCTAACACATATGAAATGTAAGTTGCATCAATTTCAAAAACAAATCTAGCTTCCATAAATTGGATCTGAATGAATTTAATAGTTTCTTATGGAAAAATAAAGAATTATCTTTCAGCAGGTTAACAAAATGAAGGGTAAAACTAAAAAAACGTTCCTATGCCGACAATATTGACTATTTAGGTTAAAGGCTTTTTCTAATTGTTAATTAGGTTTTATTTCCACTTTTATTTCTTATAGTTGGTTGTAAAAATTATTCTCTCTAAAGAAAATAGCATCACTCAAAGTATCAGATTGATAAATTAAATATTTCAGTTTGAGATAAATTTTTATGTAAGGCTATAATACAAATTTGTACCAGCATTGGGGAACTTGTCTTATTTAAGTAAATGTATCAAAATTTATGTAGATTTAAAAAAAAGTTTGTCTCTTTCCATGGGCAGTTTACTTAGAGATAGAGAAATAAAAAACACTTTATTAAGAATTACCTTAAATCAAATACTGATTTTATGCAAAAACTTTCTCATTACATTTTTTATATTAGTGGTAATTTCGGATCAACTCTAAGGCATTAGTCCACAACATGAGATATTTGAACCAAAGCAACAACAACAAAAAAACAAATGGGCAGCAATGTTGAATAAATTTCTGCCTTAAACTGAGACATAGCAAGATGGATGACCACTTCAAACTGAGAATATCAAGATAAATGACCTCATCAAGAATAAGCAGTAGCACAGTATTCTACAATGAATAAAAGACTGTTCAAAGAAATTGGAATCTATGTCTTAGAACTATACATAGTTTCATTATCCATTCACTATTCAAGAAAGAAAGAAAGATATCGATTTCTTGTAGCTGCAGAGACAGTACGAAATAAAAATATTGATTATTCCAGACAACAGGGTTAAGTTATTCTGCTATCTTGGGACGAAAAATCAAAAGCATATTTATACCAGGATACTCCCATAAAAACACAAGCAAAGAGGATTTTTTAAAAAAAGCAGAAAGTTTGGTTTCTTTTGATATAATAGTGAATATTATGGACATTTCTCAGACTGCAGAACTCTAAAGGAGGTTTTAAAGTGTGCAGTGGGGGTAATTATTTTAGGATGATTAATGTTTTAGGATCAACAAGCTGGAAATAAGCTTATGGTATTTTATATGAATTTCATGCCAATGATCATAATATGAAACTTATTATTAAAAATACTCCTCTTGCTCATTTGATGCTCACCAATAATTAAAAAATACCCATTTGTGAATTTAAAAAACAATTTTTTTTGATAAATTGATGATTTTGTGATCATCTTGAAAATAAACAAAAACGTCTAAAAGTTATCTGAGAATGCTAAAAAAATAATTTTCATTTAACAGTGACAGAGGAAGTCAAGAGAATATAAGTTATTTACTTTTTTTATTCCAATGAGCTGCAAACTTTGTGTAATAATAGGATGTGAAGAATAATTCAGATATTCACTTTCAATAAGATAACCTTATCATTTAATGCTGGTTATCTATCTTACATATTACAGACACTCCTATACAGAAGATTACTGCTTTCTACATTCATCCATGATATATGTCTAGTCTTGCATTTTTATTAGAGGTTTAAAAATGTGCATAGTGTTGGTTTTAATGGTTTTTTCAGACAACCCATTCCACGCCCAAATGCCTGATGGGAAGAAGAATTTGTATTTGTTTGTTCTTGCATATGGAACAATGAAAGTGTTTTTATGCCTAGGTCTCTCTGAGTGCTGTAAGAGATGAATATGGAACTAGATATCTAGAGTCTATTGATCAAGGTTGTAATCCACAGCTCTTATAAATTCTAAACTTACTGAAATGTGTGGGTTTTTTTGTTGTTGCAATATCTTAATCATCATCAGCAGCAGTTTAATGATATCATTGAATCATCAGGGAATAAAATGTAAATAAGCAAATATATATGAATTCAGTTGATAATTAAAAGACTAAATAAGAAGAAAACATATTGTTAACAAATATAATGTATATATAGAAAAACAAAACTATGATCTCATTAGATTTGGTTTTTAATACGAGTAATATTAACAAGTTCATTAAATCACCAAAGAAAACTTATCTATTAAATCATGCAGGGAATCCAATGGATATGACGATATACACCTGAATTCAGCTTAGAATTAACAGGGATGACACATAGGTTTGGGAAAATTCACTATAAGATAATTTATTTAATCTAATTAATAGTTTTTAAAAATATACTCTAGAGCAAGCAAAAGTGATGAAAAACTATTAAATTGATTGCTAAATAAATTGAGCATTTAACATTGAATGTCTACATTTTAATCTTTCAGAATATATTTCAATAGTTTTCTTTTATTTATTTCTTGGATGACCTTTTAAAGTTAACTTCAGGAAATGTTTTTAAGTCAATAGTGAGTCAATAGCAATCAAATTTTACCCATTACTTAAATTTATTTCCTCATCTAATAAGGGAAATAATGGTATTAATGCATAATTTTAAAGAATAATAAAGACAAATATATTATCATCAAGGTTCTGGGAATTAAGCAGCCACGTTGTAAATTATGTCACCAAAAACAACAAGAATGTGAGCAGCCAGCTCTAAACAAACCTTGCCAATTTCAGGCTTATTCCTAATAGGTGAGGGCTAAAAGACAAAATTATAGAAATGTTTGATATGCTTGGATGAAAGTGAAATAAATTGGAAGGCTTTGATAAATAATTCATGAATTGTTTTTAATAAAGAAGAAGAAAAAGTTAATTAATATGTAATTTTAAAAATAACATGATAAAGAAAAGGATAGTTTGAGATATGTTTGATACTAAAACATCAATAAAAAGAAAGTTTTAAAATTATTAAAAGGTAAAAAAAATCATAAAAATTTTGCACATAAAATGATCATAAGTGAAGAAAAAAAAATATTGTCAAATAAACCAATAAAATTTAATCTAAGCCTGGAGAGAAAAAAAAATGTGTATGAATTGGCTGATTTAAATATAAATATACTGTACATTGAAATTTAAATTATTTACAGAAATATTTCTATACTGAAGCATTATTTCATAGTAGTAATTTATTTATTTTGTTGGTATTAGGATAAAGAAGAAAAAAATTGCTTAATCCTAAATGCATCCCTTTTCTAATGGTTTAATTTCAGATCTTAATTTAATGTTATGTCCTGGTGAATTTATATGAGTTAATTTCACTTTCTATGTTCCCTTAAATTCTTGTATTTTGGATTGTTGTTTTAAGGGGTAAGAATGAACATATCAAATAAATTCAAAAAGTTGTGGCACCACATAATTTTTAAAAATCTTGTTAACAGTACTGAGAAATAACAGTGTGAAATCAGTAAAATAAAATCTACAATCAAAGACAATAAATCACAATTTATGGTTATGTAGATAGTCGGCCCTGGTTCATACACAGCACCACATGGAAAATTCACCAAAATAATTTGTAAAATCTTGGAAAAGATCCCACCAAATTGTATCAATATGTTATCCCATTTCATAGACTTGTTTGTGGCTCTTCTTTGAAGAAAAAGTGAAAAAAGTTTGGCGATAATCATACAAAATTTCAGGAGAAGTAGGAGACAGAATATTCTTTTTTTAGCAACAAAAAAGTTGTGGTACCCCAGGAGTGCAACATAAGGTGTCATTATTCAAATAGACACGCTGAAGTTTAGCAAAATACCAGAGATGTAATACTGTTTGGGTTGACAAAATTACAATTTGTCTACGGAGACAACAAGAAAATCTAACAAATGACTATGTGGTGAATGAGATGATTGCTAAGATAGGAAAGCCATTTTTAGTGTTTGTTGGGCTCCAGGAATAGTCTGAAATAAAAAAAAAGATTCTGTTTATCCAACATATGGCCAGATGAATGTTCTGGAGATATTCTGCCAGATTTGTGCTCCACCTGTGGATGCTTGATATAGAAGAATTTTGGCATGAATAACATTTAACAAAGTGCAATCAATGACAGAGGGGAAGGAGTGGGCAGCAGCACATATTCAAAGAAACTGTAAGAGGATGTAGAAAGGACCATTGGTCTTGTGAATCATAAGGCCCTTTGTAGCATATTCCTGAAATTTGGCTATGTGATGTCCAACATTTGGAAAGGCATAAATCATATTGCCTCGAATATTAATTGGAATTTAAAATTTCTTTTTATTATTAGAGGAGTTAAATGTAGTGAACAAGGTGTTACAAGGCCAGGGGCGACTTGTCAGTGTTACCTCGGACAATGTCAGGGCACTCAATAGAAAATAGGAACCTCTTTCTGTGAACATTATACACTGGGAACTTTCAGAAGGAACTTTGAGGAAGAGCACAGCTACTTTTTAGATACGTGTTTTGAAATAAGCTATTTCTAAAGATCATGTGCAGATCATTCCATAAAGCTGTATGCCTGTGACTGGATTTTGTGGTTTCTTTGCTCACCCAGAAGAACCCAATAGAGATCCCTCTACGACAAAGGTGGGCAAACTATGGCCCAGTGGGCCGCATGCGGCCCGCCAGAGCATATTATGCGGCCCATAGGCATGTAGATGTTGAGATCTTATGTCGTTGTTAATTTTGCTTGTTTAGAATTTTCGCTATATTTTTAAAATTTTTATTAGATTTGAATCTAGGGATATTAAATCGGTTTTATGGCCCCAGAATCTATTAAATATTGATAATTAGTCATTATTGTGAACATCCTTATTAGAAACTATTTACGATTTACATATTGGCGGTTTTGTAAAAATAGTAATTTAAAAGCGAATAGACGTAGATTTAACCATGAGTGCTGCCAAAAAAAAATATTTAAAAATTGAGGACAAATGTTGTGTTTTTATTGATGAATGAATAAACCCCTAATTATTGCTTCACAAGCGTTGGCAGCAAAGCAGTCTGCTTGCTGTGCCATGAGTGTGTGAGCGTCTTTAAGGAGTACAACAGACACAACCAAGCAAAACATTTGGATTTCGGATACAATTTAACGAGGAAAAGGAAATGCTAGGAGTTAGTTAATAATTTAAAGGAGCAGCAAACATTTTTCACCAAATAGACTTTAATTTAAGATGCTGCAACTGAAGCCAGTTTGGTGCTGTCCCATAAGATTGTAAAATGGAACAAGTATTTTCTGACAGCGAATTTATTAAGGAATGCTTGTCAGGTGCAGCAAGCATTATGTGTCAAGAACAGGAAAAAAAAATTGATAGCATTTCTTACTCAAGGAGAACTGAAGTCAGGCGTGTTGAAAAAATTAGTGACAATTTGATACACCAACTTCGAGATGCAAGCAAGGAATTTTTGTGGTACTCTCTTGCGTTGGACGAAAGTACCGCTGTACAGGACACAGCACAATTTTTGGTATTTATACGGGGAATAAACACTCGTTTACCGAAGAATTACTTAGTGTTGAGGACTCAAAGGCACAAGTACAGGCCAGAATTTATTCCATGCTAATGAGAACTGTGTTGAAAGAACTGGGTTGGTGTGGAACAACATAGCAAGTGTAACAACCGATGGAGCGCGTGCTTAGACTGGGAAAAACGTAGGTCTTGTGAAGTTGATAAAAATAAAATTAAAGAACATCATGACCATAAACTTTTACCTCTCCATGGTGTCATCCATCAGGAAAGTCTGTGTAAAGCTGCGTTGAATATCGCATGTTATTGACCCAGTTGTCAGTGATAAATCTCATTAGAGTAAGGGCACTTAACCACAGGCAGTTCAAGGCACCACTTGAAAATTTGGAAACTGAATATTATGATATTATCTACCACAGCAGTGTCCACCGGCTTAGCCTGGGCAAGATATTGAGGCAAGTGTGGGATCTCAAAGAAGAAATAGTTATGTTCCTGGAGATGAAGGGTTTTGTTTGTGACTTTGTTACTACCACTGTTAATGAAGAGTGGAAGTCAGACATCACTTTTGCCATTAACATTATGGAAAAGTTGATTGAACTGAGAGTCAAACTTCCGGGCAATAGCTTGTTTGCACATGAAATGTATGTACATGTTAAATCATTTCAGGCAAAGCTCTATCTGTTCTCCAGGCAAGCAAGTGAAGACAGGTTTTGCCATTTACCTTTGCTGAAACAGAAAACCATTTCTGGTGAAAGGCTGACAAGTACAAGGCTCAGTTGGATGCATTGGCTGTGGAATTTGAAAGAAGGTCCCAAGACTTCAAGAACCTGGAACCACTCTTCAATATCCTCAGTTCGTCATTTAATACAGAAGCTGAATCAGCCCCAGATGATATGCAATTAGAGCTGCTTGACCTACAAGCAGATTTTACCTGAAGGAGAAGTTCAAGTCAGTTCTTCTGCTGGAGTTTTATGGATGTTTGCCAGCAGCAGCATTTCCGCAGTTAAAAAACTTTGCTGCCAAACTTTTGTCACTAATTGGGTCCACATACATCTGTGAGCTAGCTATTTCTTGCATGAAAATAAACAAGAGTAAGAACAGATAGATGCTGACTGACTGCCCTTTGAATGCAGTCATGCGAATCACATCCAGTAAATTGGTTCCACAGTTCAAGAACATTATCCAAAATTGTGAACATTTACATATTTCTCATTAATTATAATTGTACTCTATGGTCAGCTTGTATGTAAATTATGTTCCTACTTCTTCATAGTCATTATGACTTTATGACAGGTAACAATAAAATTTTGTTGAAATAATTATGAATATTAAAAACCTTATGATTAAATAAGAAATTGTTTAAATTCGTATTTAAAATGTAATGTACATGTGTAAAAGAGTGTGATTGTGAAATAAAATGACAAGTACATGGTTATAATCATTAATTCATATTTTATACGTTGTAAATTGTAATTAAATTAGACAAAATATATATGCGGCCCGCCTATAACAATCAAGTTTTCAATGCGGCCCGTGGTAGAAAAAGTTTGCCCACCCCTGCTCTACGGACTACTTATTTCTTTAGGCAATAATAAAGAATAAATAAACATTGTCCCTTCCTTTCACGCGGCTGATATGCTGTGCATTTATATTAGGGAATTGCTCTTTGCTTCAGTTTAAATGTTACCTACACATATTAATAATATGTATGAGTAATTTGTGTTCTTGCATCTTTCTGTGACAATTTTACCAAAATTAAAAGAAACATTATCTTAGATTCACATTTTCTCTTGTTCCATGCATTTGAAATAAAACATTTTTTAAAATATTAGTATAATCATGAATGACAATGGATAGCTGAAGTTTTTGTCTTAAGCTAGCAAAGAGACATAATATGGGTTTTCACAACAATGTGATGCCGAATACTTTTTAGTGGAACAAATGCACAATTTAATAATAAAAGTTATATTCACACAAAATAAAAAATAATACAGTTGGACCTTGCTAAGTCGAAATCCAAGGGACCCGAAAAAAAAATCGACGTGCGGAATTTTCGAGTTAGGAAAAAATGGCGTAATAGGCGCAGAACTTGACCAGGACCTTACAATTAATTCGATATAGGGAGGTTTTTGACTTAGGGAAGTTCGACTAATCGAGGTCCGACTGTATTTTTAAATCATCTAGAATATTTCATAATCAAAATAATTTTTTAAGGTATCAGCAAAATACATACTGATGCACATTACAACAAAATAAAATATTTTTGATACAAAGATAAAATTTGAAAACATATTATTTAAATGTTATATTAATTCAAAAACTATCTTTAAAAATTAATAATTATATAATCAAATTGGATTGAGGTAGGAAAATTAAGCAGATAAGTATTATAACAGAAAGATAACACAAAAAATGTGCGACTAATGCTGTGTAAAAAGCTTATATAAGATAGAGCTTCCTTATACCCAAGCTACATGAAAATAATGTAATTTGACAAACTTTTCTCCCCTTTGCTGCAACTGAATGCACACTCCCATAAACCTGGGTGGCCTAAAAAAAATTCACAAATATTCTTGTCTAGTTCACACAAAAAAGACATAAAAATAATAAATCAATTTATAATTCCCAGGTATCAAAGAAATTATGATAAATTGGTGAGTTCGATAACAAGCAAAATAATAATTCCCCAAAATGCTTTAAGAGAGATTCTTAAAAATATAATGAGTGGGCTGGGTACTTATTATTTTTATTGATTTACAGAAAAAAGTAATGTAAATAATGTGTAATGAATCTTTGTTACAAAAGGGGGTGGAGCATCTGAAATGCAGTTCAGGGGAATTAAAAGAAAGAAGTGTGATGTAGTTTACCCTAGGGAAAAGGGGTGTGTGTACCGTATTTATCGGCGTATAACACACAACTTCATTTTAAGGGGGAAATTTCAGGGAAAAAAATTAAATCTATATCGTCGTATAACACGCATACATCATTTGCCCCATATTTTCAGGGCGAAAAAGTGTGTGTTATACGTCCATAAATACGATAACTGGATTCTTAAAAAGTGTATGCTTGAGAGCATGTTTTGTCAAGTAACTTTAGTAGGTATATCACACACTGCCAGTACAATAGTTGGCACAATAATTCAATATTTCACTTTATTTTTAATGCCATGTTTGTACTAATTAAAAATAATGAAATCAATTGATACATATCTCTAATTACGAAGTTAATACTTTTTATTTTTTCAATTATCATTTTAAAAATAATACAATAGCTACTTTCCTGTTATTTAAGCCTTTCTAAACTTATTTATTTCTCACATTTCATGAGGTTACATTAAAGTATACATGCCAACCTGTACATTTTACCCATTCTTTATAAGCTTTTATACTAAGCTAAGTTGTACAGCCATAAGGGCTAATGCATATTTTTATATTGGATTTAGAAGAAAATATATATTTTTTACACAGACACATTTTAAACTCAGACTAATTATCTTTGTCTAGAATGCTGAACCTTATTCTTTTTCATAAATTTAAATACAATCTATATCACTACAGCTAGCAAAATTACGAGCAGAATAATATATACTTATATATCAGTTCTAATTCAGTATCTGTCCAATGTTGATATAATTGCTTTTTAACAGTGTCAAACACTCATTCAAACAAGGTGGAAAAAAATGTTCTGAAGATATTTTCATTGAAAATATTTAAAATAATGAATCATGTTAACATGCTAAATTTAATCCCACTGTGAGAGACGTGTTGTTGTGTTTACATTGTAAGAGCATGCAAGGACTTGACCTAGTATGAAACACGTGGTTTGTGATGTGAACTGTAAGCGTGCGTTGTGGTGGACTGGGAGGATAGCTGACCAGAGATAGAAAGGTTCAAGAGGCAACCGAGGTTGATTGTACGGTTGATTGTACAGTGGATTGCAGTTGATGGTACAGTTGCTGGCAGTGGATTGTATATAGTTGATTAAAGACAGTTGCTAACCAGAACACAGAGTGTTTAAGTCTTGTTACTTGACCATAAATAACTATTACACCCACTGATCGAGAAACTATTCATTTTTAGTCAATCATGCAAAACATAAATAAAATAAGAAAAGAGTCATAAATATTTTTTTTTCGACTTTTCCTTTTTTATATATGTTACAGGCAAACTGTGAAATTCAGGCATTCTATAGAATGCTTAGGCAATGTATAGAATGCCTGATGGTTTAAGGCAAAGTATGAAATGATTGCTATTTCATACATTGCCTAGGCATTCTATAGAATGCCGAGTTGTTGTCCGGCAAATTATGTAATTGGCCTACCCCCGCCATTTTTCCAGCCACTGATGTTGGCGGTGGCGCTTTGGTCGTTGTTTGATGATGGTGATCGAAGCCTGTGAGTGTTGAAAGATATTGTAAGACAGCGTTTAGCCGGTACGAGGTTCCACAACCAAATCACAGACAATATTGCCAAAATTCTTCTCACGGCGTCAGTTTATATCAGCTGAGATTCCACAGACGTTCTGCCATAACGTTTCCCCTTGGATTGCTGTGTGACCATTTCCGAAGAGAATGTAGTGTTAGGACAGGAATCACGCCATGTTGATATGCAACGACGGTTCTACAATGAGTTATCTAAAGTAAGAGCCAATGCCGCTAAAAACAGCATTTTTTAAAACTGAAACTGTTACCAAAAGATGGTTGATGATGTGAAAATGGCTAAGAACACCATTAAGCAAGAACCACAGGACTATTGGCTGGTGAAACACTATGATGTCATGATGGTGGAAAATAAGAGTAAGTTGATCTACCCTGTTAAAGAAGGCGTGAGTGTCATTCTGTTTTACGTCGCGGACTCCGAGATATTTGACGTACTTCATAAAGCCCATTTGGCCATTGATTATGGAGGATGGGACAGAATCTTGAAAGAACTTTCAACCAAATACAAGAGCGCTACCAGTCATGATATCATATTGAACTGTGTATTAATCTTAGTGATCCTTGCCAGAAAAAACAAAAAGGCATAAAAAAAAGTCATTTTGGACAAGCCAATGGCTATTTCTGAATTCAACTCTCGTTCTCAGGTCCATCTCATCGACTTTCAATCCCATCCTGATGGAGAATACAAGTTTATTCTGGTGTATCTGGAGATCATCCCACCAAGTTCGTAGTTCTCAGGGCCCTGAAGAAAAAGAGGACGAAAGACGTAGCCAGCTCGTAGACATATTTACGTTGCTTGGTACTCCAATGATTCTACAGTCAAATAACGGCAGAGAATTTGTAAGCAGCCTAAAGGAGTACTGGCCCACCTTGAAGATCGTTCATGGTAAGCCGCGCCACATACAAAGCCATGGGAGCATCGAAAGAGCTAACCAGGGCATCGAAAATATGCTGTGTGCTTGGATGCCATTGAAATAAGTGGCCACTGGAGTGCAGTGAGGGGTTACAGTTCCAACTCATGAAGAACAGAGCTTTTTCATTCTGGGATTAAAAGATCACCATTCGAAGCTCTCTTTGGCTGCAGAGCTAAAGTAGGCCTCACAACGTCGTCCCTACCTGGCGATGATGTGGAAACAGAGGAAGACTTCGAAAAAATAATACAGAGCGTACATCATGTGTTTTATTTTGTATTAGTTCCACTTTAAAATACGTAATTATCAATTAAGTCTTTTGTTGTGCTCTTTTTAACTTTGCCTAAACGAAATCCGGCATTCTATCGAATGCCTTGGCATTCGATAGAATTCCTGATTTCAAACATTGCCTGTAACATATACATTTTTTCATATCTTTGCACAGTAATTTTTTCTTTAAATTCCAAGATTAGTATGCTTTAATTATGAAACTAGATAACAGCATTTTAGGCAAGGTTATGTTTAAACAGCAGAATCTCATAGGTCAAAATGCTTGAAGTTATTAGTTCAATTTTTCATTTGATGAATAAAATATTAATGGCTCAAGAGTTAATGAGTGATTGCTACTAGTACAGAGCCTTGTTCTAAAAAGCTGCCCATGGTTTGTTGCTCAGCTCATCTACAGATAATCAATGGCAACTACCATTGGAAGATCCCTTTACTTTGAAATAAAATATTATTTTAAAGGCAATGAATTTGAATAGTTACATGAATTCAAAAATAAGAAAATCCAAATAAATGTGTTTGTTATAGATTTATCCAGATTACATCAATAAATAAAATATTGATAGGAAAAAAAAATACATACATGACTGCTTTCAGTGCTGGATGGAGTGGGTTCAAAAATATGGATCTTTCTGCCAAAACTGGCTGCAATCTATTTTTCAAAATTGAAATTTCGTTAGGATATTTATAAAGGTGAAATTTATTCTGGAAAATAACTAACTATATACACATGATAACAAATGACATAAATTGCTTACTGTCTATAAGTTCAAATAGTATCAAATTATGATTTTGAAATCATAATGAAATGATTATGATATATTACACGATACTGTATTATTATTGGTTAGTAAGTAGAAATTTATGTGTTTATTTTGTGGGATGAGGTATAAATAATCCGTTAAAATCTAATAGAGATCCATTATACCTTTCCTGTATCTGTAGAGCAGTCTACACAGCTAACCTTGATGCTACCTCTGAGTACACCTGGTATAGTGACCACTCGCTCAAAGTTGCTGGCTAATATTACAATGTCACATCCTGATGCATAAGCCTATAGAAACAACATTTTAGAATAACTAATAGCTTTCACTTAGACATATAATGGTTAAAAATGTAAGGTTTAAAAAAATTGAATAATAATAAATAAATAAATTGATAATTTATATAGCGCTGTATCCCAGTAAGGAACTGGGCTCACATCGCCTTACATGAAGGTATTAACATACATATAAGTAATAAAGTAGCATTCATACCATAACAACCACATTAATTACAGTACATAACACAAAAAAGCAACATTAATTACAGTACATAACACAAAAAAGCAACATTAATTATTAAAAGAATTGTTTTTTCATTAATTTGGAAAATAAATTTTGAAAAGATGTGTCTTAAGTGCAGTCTTGAAGGACTTGGTTGTTTGAATACTACGGATGTGTAATGGTAGAGAATTCCATTTTTTGGCTGCACAAAAAGAGAAAGACCTTTCGCCAAATATTAGAAGTAAGATCTCTGACTTAATATTCACTTTTATTTCAGGTCTTGACATACCTTAAACATTGGATCGTCCCTTTAAAAAAACGATTAAAACTTGAAAACAGTAATTTTTTATATTGATTCTTTTAAAACCAAAAAAAGAACAAATCACCCAATGGAAATAGCAGTGTCTGTGCCAGTTAGAGATATAATGCCATGACCACTAAGATGTGGTTGTGTTGGTGAGACAAGTAGTGTCGTCCATTTAAATTTCAGTTAACACACAATGATCCTGTTATCGTGTAATGATCAACATGAAAGAGGGGAAATAACATTTTCTAAAAAATTGATGAAAAATGGTGTCTGTATGCAAAAATACTGTTTTGACTGCTTAAAGGTGTACTGTAAAATAAACTCTACACTTAATGAAATGTTAAAATATTGTAGCTCAAATTACGACCACAAAAAGCATGGGATTTAATTTTATATGTAAGATAAAAATCATACTAGTATTTAAGTTTCAATAATTATTTGAAAGATCAAAATAAGACACAACACAACAGTACAGTACTATAAATATTAAATTATATCATCAGGTAGTGTTCTTGGCATTCAAATTTTAGTTCACATTGTATTAAGGTCCCCTGCAAGGATGGTAGGTTACAAAATATTGTGGAGGGACCTGGGTTGAAATAATTGAGAACCTTGGTTGAAATATTTGAGAGGCGAGCTGACGGTAGGTTGTGCTCTCAGAACAATGACCGGAAATGAAAAGATTCCGGCTCGCCAGCCATGAAAGGTAAAGGTAGTAAGGTAGGGGTGTTGAGCAGCAATGACAGCATTGTTAAAACAGGAACCAAAATTTTTAGTGCCATTGGACGGGACTATTAGATGGGGGATCATTAACCCTAACAGGTCCGAGCTCCCCAAGCTAATTTGCCCCTATACCTGGCCTCCCCAGCAAAAATAAAGAATATGTACATGGGTTAGGAAATTGCTAGTATCATGCAAACCAGTGGTCAGAATGAGCTCAAACTTTTAGGTATAGTAGGAAATAGGCCATCCAATGTTTAATTTAGCTGAGTGGCTGTGCGGCTGCACCGCTGTGCGCCACGCATGTATCTAACGCCGCGCAGCAGTTTATAGTTACTGCACATCAAATTTAGTTTTAAAAAATATTATAAAACGGATACTGTACAACTTTGCACCAATGTTCCCTTTAAGTTGCGCAGCCACGCAGGTTTTCGACCGACACCGCGCAGCAGTTAAGAATTACCGCGCAGCAAATTTTTTATTTTAAAAAAAAATTTTTAGAAGATAATTTGTTTAATTAGTTGAACAATGCTTCCATCTAACGCCAGTATTGCGCATTGGAGTGGTAGTCGTCCCAGTAGGTTGAGCCATGCTTTACACAGAGGTATTTTTTGCACATAGAGCACCTGACATTTGTCCTGACCTTCTTGTGTGGGTTGTCCTTGTATGATACTCCAGGGTGTGCTCTGTTGTATTGAAGGTGTTTTTCCATGCAGACAGTGCAGACATGATTGGAAGCATTCGCTTCTGGAATTTCAGGCCAGTGGTTGCCTGGTGTGTGGCGTTGGGGGCATGGTTCCATTTGTCCTCGAAGAATGGCTGTTTAGCGGTAATTGCCAATTAGGTCAATGCAGAGTTTCTTGATACGTATATCTAGTGTAAAACATGGGCTTTGTGTCACCTGCTTCTAGTTTAGACACATAGATAACAAATGAATTGTAGTAGGCCCACATTAAAAATTTGATGAAAAGGTGACTGGGCCACCGGTAATGACGGCATTAGCGATGGAGGCGCGTCATTTTATCATTTTGTCACAACCGCCCATGTGGCGATTGTAGTCCTGGACGAGCTGTGGCATCGGAACTTCATCAAGTGTTCCATCTTTATTTCTTCTGTTTGCTACTCCTATTTGTTTTGGGTCATAAAAGTTTGAAATGAATGTAATTGGCCTCCGATCCTGCCATACTATACAGGTTATGCTGCCCTTACATCGATAGCGACTTTCACCTCTCGCAAGCATGCCCACCTTATTCAAGTACACTGGAAACATTTTTCTATTTTGTTCCCCTTTCCATCTTCATTGAATTTCAAATCTATTGTTGGAGCCACAAAGGTTGCAGTCCAGCCATCATCTGGAACATTGTCACCACAAAAATCTGTTTGATGGCCACGCCCCCTTCCCTAACAGTTGGTCTAGCTCTGGATCTATCATCATCATCATCACTTGACCTATCACTATCGAGATCACGATCAATGTCAACGTCACTAGAACATTCATATTGATGAAGCAAAATTGCTTCATCGCCTTCTGAATCGTCTAAAGATTCCATTACTTGCTGCAGTGTGAAATGGGTAGGCCTTGCTCTTTTTCCTGTGGAAGTGCTCGGTTCATTCGCAGATCTTTTCATGGTTATTTTCAACAAAAATCAACGTAATCACTAACTCACTGCTTTATTCAAGGAAGAAACCATTTGTAAACACTAATCTTGCAACAAATGCGAGATTTAACGACAATTGGCTGCTATTTTTAGTACTTCTTCAAGTGATATCCCAAAAAACCTAGAATTCGGTAACTCGTTATATAGTAATTAAATCAATTACCTAATATTCGGTAACTCGCCTTGGTAGGGTTAAGAACTACAGGGGAAACATAAGTAGCTAATTATTGGACATGGGTAAGGGAATGAAAGACTGAAAATTTTATTGCTCACACCAAGGGGGCATTCTCGAATGTCAACCACATACCTTTGGCCAGCAATATAAGGAGGGGACGGTAGGAGACAGACAGACCTGGAGAGAGTCACCCACCACAGACCAGGACAGAGTAACCCACCCTAGGGTAAGAGGACGGACAACAAGAGACTTTTCCCACCACAGGGGAAACGACAGGCAGTGAGAGAGAGTTGTAGAGAGAACAAGTGTAGTAGCCAGAAGTGATGACTAATAAAGAGAAGAATTGTTCGATTTAGAGAGGCCTTTGTTTAAGTATGCGAGTTGAAGAGTCAAGTAGTACGAAGGAGCTTTACAATATCACAAAGGAATGAATTTCAGTTGATAGCAGTTTCATTTTATCATGTCATCTTATTTTCTAAATTCTTATAGCATTTTGCTAGTGTGTGCAATTATAATCAAACAGTGATATTGTCATAGTTCATTCTCTGATGCAAAATTTTAACATTTTTGAGACTACTAAGTTAGAAGTAAGCCATTTCAAAGGTCAAGAAAGCACACAGGACCAAAATAAACTGGTGCTAAAGGGAAGGATGATTAATTATACTATATAATAGAATCAATGGAACATAACGCTGCATGTATTTAAAAGCAAACAATATCAGATTCCAATAATGTGGAGTTTAGCAACAGAATGTCAACAAAGAGATAGTGAGCTGAAAATTAATTTTCTGGAAGGAACAGGCTCAATAGTGGGCTTATCTTCCAAGCGTACACATACGCATGATGGATTTTGAAAATATCTAGCGGATTCTAATGAATTCAATGAGTCTGCATTACCCCAAAGTATTCCCTTTTTACCCCAAATGGGATAATTTACCCCTGTTTGCAGACCCCTGTTCTAAGTTATCCTTCCAACATTGCTTTCTAAACAGTGCATGGCTCCCGTTCCAGTGGCCACAAATTCTCAATAGTCAAAGTAAAGAATATTTGAGCAGTTGTAGTCAATGGTCTTATAACAAAGGTGAGATAATTCTTTGCTGTTGAGCATTATTTTAATGTTTATGTCATCAATGTCACCATTATTTGTCCTATATCTTTTTTGTCATCTCAGACTCATCCAAAAAGCACATATATGATGAATTTGATACCAAATATTCCATCATTTAATTATGCTAGATTTAGTACATGTATTGCTTATTTCTGTCCTTGCATTATGATTAGGAATATTCTTCTGCCTATACAAAGTTATTCATTTTACTGTCTTGCAAACTGAAACAACTACATTTACTGTTCTTGAAGAAGAATTTGAGGATCATTAATATTGATTATTTAATTTTAACTTTTTATTTTTTAAAAGATGAATTATTCATGATGTTATAGATCCTCCTGTTTTAATACAATGTAGTTAAATTTAAAGTTATACTTTAATAAATAAGTTACCATAACTTTGAATAGTTTTTTTAAATATTTATTTCTCTTAATTTTTAGATAAGTTTATTTTATTTTTTAGCACATGTGTCATGGATATTATAATTTTTCATCTCCAGTTGAACACTTAATTGCAAAACAGTCAGTTGTGTAAGGGAAACATTGGATACGACATCTCTCAGAATCTGATTTCACAAGCTCACTAATTCAAATTAAAGAGTTAAGTATTAAACATTAAAATTTTAATATAAGAAATGTCATATTCAATTTCAATAGTTCAATACAATCTTACAGGTTAATAGGTAAACACTGAGAACATATTTCAAGTTTCACTCATTATTATTGTATTACAAATACATGTAAGATACTTTTTTAAAGGTTGACTAATTAAGGCATATGCCAATTCCTGAATCAAAACATTAACACTTACTGCTACTGACAATATGATTTCAATATGGAAGATTAATTAAATAATGACATTAACATTAGACTTTTATTTTACATGTAATACTATAGTATTCATTGTTAATGTTAACATTTCATTACATTGTCAATGACTGTCTAAATTTGATTTATAATTATTAATATTTAATATTAAAAAATATTATACATGAAATACTAAATACCATACTATACAATTAAACAGATAAAAATTCTAAACAATAGTTAATGTGTCAATAGTAATAGTAATAGTGACAATACCGATTTAAGTTTAGGAAGGCGTTATCCCCAGAATTATGCGAATAATTTTCAACATTATCCCCAGAATTCTGGGAATAACGTTGAACGTTATCCCCAGAATTCTGTGAATGACTCTCAAGGTTGAAGGGCGAATTCATTGAACTATTCTCAAAGTTAATTTTGAGCATTAAAATTAATTTAGTTTCCAAAACTGAAAATTACCACCACGTCAACAGTCCATCATACTATCATGCGACCAGGCAGACGTGATGGATTTTTGCTTTTTTAAGTATTTGGACCTGGTCAGAATAGCCCCAGAATTCTGGGGATAACATTCAACGTTATTCGCAGAATTCTGGGGATAACGTTGAAAATTATTAGCAGAATTCTGGAGATAACCACTCCTTTAAGTTTAAGTCTAATCTGTCTTCCAACAGACTACAGTTATAGCCTATATGTTATATATATAATGGGACTAATTATTTTTTTAAAAAAACAATATCTAATATAGCATAACAACAATAACATTGATCAATCAATTAATCATTATAAATAATGGTTAACAGACAGTGTCTTCTTAGTCTTAACTTAGATAGGTTCACTTCTAACAAACAGTTTAAGTTAGGCTACAGCAAACTTCTGTTACTAAGATGTGTAGTTAATTAATAACTAATTCTACAGTTACAAGTCAACAGTGATTCCAGAGGCGTCACTAGGGTTGGTGTCACCCGGGGCGCTAGCTCATGGTGTCACCCCTTCACGACCGAAGTGGTCGTCCATAAATGACGTCACGCGATGTTGTCGATTTTTACCCCACCCTCCCCCAGCGTCATACTTTGTCACAAAAACTTAGAATCCACCCCCTCCCCCACCCGTTTTATTCCGATTTGACGTCACAAAATATTTACACCCCCACCCCCCCCCAAGCCGTATTTTCTAGTATTTAGGGTAAGTCTGCTCTCTAATATCGTAACACGCGTGAAGCTATTGAAAACGTCATTGAATAAATGGTAAACGATCGAATATTTAAGTCGAACTTTTATTTAAAGTTGCGTGTTTATGATGTGACGTCACATTTTTTAAAACACACCCTTCCCCCTCATCACACATCGTCACAGATGCGTGACACTGTCCCCCTATGGCGGAGGGGGTGCTGAGCGGGCTAAAGCCATGGGTCCCCAATGATTTAAAGTCCCCCAAACTTATTATAGTGTATAAACGGAGTCCAGGCTATTCTTCGTGAGAAGTCCAGTGTTGCTCATTATGTGCCGTGCACAGCTCATTCCATTAATTTGGTTGGGAAAAGTGCAGCTGGTTGTCCTGCTGCAGTCAGATTTTTGTCTTCTGCAAAATCTTTATACCCGGCTTGTTGCATCTACTCACTGTAGACAGGTACTTCAAAAATACATGAAATTGATACATGTTAACAAAGCCTTGTCTGACATAAGATGGTCAGCCCGAAATGATTAAGGTCTTTTAATAACTCATGACGTGAGAATATTGCAGCACTGGAAGAATTAGCAACTAACGAAAATCAGCCACGTGACTGTCGACTTGAAACAGAAGGATTTCGGAAGGAACTTGAACAACTGGAAGTCGCTATTTAACTTGAAATTTGAGAAACATTTCAGAATACGAATGTATCCCTTCAAGAGCCAAGAATATCTTTGAATTCAGCCATGCATTTGAAGTCTCTCATTGAGTTTATTAAAAGACTGCACTCTTAATTAGATTCCTATGAAGACAAAGGAAAGGACAAGTCAATGGAAAAAAGAGTATAAACAATCTTCAATACTATCAATAAAGAGAAAGTGTTAGTCTGATAAAGGGACATCACCAAAACAATATTCTCTCCGAGACAAAAATTCAAGGTGGAGGTATTTCTGGTAATTATTGACAAACTTTCTTAAGCCCTACAACATCGGTTAGGCGCATATAAATACATCCATGAGAAATGACTTTCTTACAAACCTAACTGAGCTCAGCAATGATGCCATCCCATGGGCAGCAGCCAAGTTAATGGAAGAATATTCAAGTGATTTTGAAGACTGCCTATCTTCAGAAGTAGTCCAATTTTCAGAACTCTTAAAAACGTTATTGTCAAGCCCAAAGTGCAGGGTAAGGAAAATAAAGTAGCACAATGCGAAACTCAAAACACGTGCGCAGAACTAAAAATTTTGATGCTTTGGAATGAGCTAATTCACACAGTCCTTTACAAATGTACACATCGCAACTATCTTTCAGTAATGACACCAAAGTGCAGCAGAGAGCGATCCTTTCCAAAGTTGAAAAGAATATAAAAATGAGTTAGAATTTGCATGAGACAACAAAGACTGAATATGCTCTCTCTAATGAACATTGAAAAGGAACTTGTAGGCTTACTTAGCTTTACTGACATGATTGCTAACTTCGCCATGAGAAAAATTCGCAAACTAATTTATTTATTTTTATTTCAAATAGAGAAAACAATTCGTTACCCAAAGAAAAACAAAAGTTTAAAATTACAAAAAAACACATTAAAAATACGGAATAATGCGTAATATTATTCTTTATGGGGGCTTTGTTTGTAACCACGAAACAGCGTAAGTCGGGATAGGACCGTCGTAACTGGAGGACCTTCTGTATATAAACTATAAACATGCATGTCTATTCTTGCACGCCTCTAATAAATATAGATAAAACAAAATATAAAGTCAAAGAAACTGAATTTCATAATTTTCCTCTAAAAAAGACATAGAAAACCCATCTTTTGATTTTTTTTTATAGAAAAATCGTATTCTCCCCCCCCACCCCTGTGGTGGAGGGAGAAATGAGGTGGGATTCTTTCATGCTGTCGGTGTGTCAAAGGCAAAATGGCTTTATATCTTTTAAAACAGAAGACACTGCTTCTTTCATGTCCAGCCTTTTTTTAAAGATCTCTCTGCTGCGACTGTTTCTTTTTTTTTCCTAATTTGTTTTAATGTTGTTTTTTTTTGTGTTGCGACTGCTTTGTTATTGCAAGTTAACTGATATTTTGTTAATAAAAGTTTTCCCGTTTAACGTGTTTAATTGTATTTCTTAATTTCTTTCTAGGTGAAAAAAATGTGTCTTCTTTTTTTCTGACACAAAATCGAACACAATAAAATTTTAGACTTTGGTGACACCCTCCTGATGGTGTCACCTGGGGCGCACCCCATTGCCCCCCTAGCGACGCCACTGGTATAAATAAAACAAAATTATTAACTCAAAGACATTTAATTCATAACTTTCCTATAAAAAAAACAACAAAGAAAACCCATATTTTGATTTTTATTATTATTTTGTTTTTAGAGAAATCTTCGTCCATCCCAGACCCAACTGTGGTGGAGGGACTAGTGAGGTCGGGTGTCGGTATGTCTAAGCTCAGTTGGCTTATATCATTTAAAACATAAGACCCCGTCTCCCATATTTCTAAACTTTTTAAAGCTCTCTCTGGTCCGCTGTTTCTTTTTTTCCCCCTAATTTGTTTCATTGTAGTTCGTTGGGACTGTTTTATTATTGCACGATAACTGATATTTTTTTATTGAAAAGTTTAAGCGTTTAAAGTATTTCATTGTATTCCATAATTTCTTTCTAGGGGAAAGAATGTCTTTTTAATTTTTTATTTTTTATTTATTTCTTTTTACTTAAAATCGTTCAGTAAATTGTTAGGTTTGGGTGTCACCCCCTGATGGGTGTCACCCGGGGCGGGCCGCGCACCCCCTAGTGACGCCACTGATTCACATTCAGTGATACTTAATACGACTAATGACTAAGGTAAGCGTTATTCGCACGGTTTTGGCAGTGCGAATAATGTCCAACATTATCCGCACGGTAAACCGCACTGCCGCACGGTTTTGACCGTGAGAATGATGCCAAACGATATCTAAATTCTTATTACTAACTGCTTATTATTTATGTATCATTGCTTATTGACATATTTTAGTTTGGAGGGTATAAAAATAATTAAATTGTCATTTTAACCGTCTTTCGAGTGACTGGAATCTTATATTTTTTAATCCATTTTAGCAATAATCTGAGTGGACCTGCATAATATCGTTAGTTAATCATTAGTTAATTAATTAATTAGTAACATTATGGATTTAGCTGATATTAAACTATTATTAACTGTTTCAGTGCACTCAAACTTTGTATTTTTATTCTATACTAGACGCCCCGCGGCATAGCATACGCCGCAGACTTGCTCATGGAGAGTTATTTTACCCCTTTTAATGCACTTGTTTGATCAATACGAAATATTAAACTTTCTGAAATGCAAACAAAGTATTTTATAATAGGGGTTGTTGGGCGCCTATGGCGCCCCCTTTGTTTTTTGATGTTATAATTAACCATCATCAAATCCTCTTTTTACATTGTTCCCTTTTACAAAATTAAAATATCAGCGAAAACAATGACGTCATATAATTTTTTTTTACAGCGCATATTTAATTTGCACACCTTTTGATGCATTGGTGGAGTAATTTGGTGCGCTGCTTTCTAAAATTAGTATCTGTTGAACATACTTGCAGCTTGTCTCGCAGGGTCCGACCACGAAGAGAATTATATATATAGATAGATATTATAAAGTACATTTATTAACTTTCATTCATAATTGGACGAGGCTCTGTAATTAAAAAGGCTAGTTATAATTCTCCACAAAACTAGCAGTGTACCTGTAATCATCATAAATCAATTAAGTTAATTTAATGCATGCAAAAGCGAAAGAGGATATAATATTAATGGTATAGCATAGAAATTTAAAAGTGAGAGTCTGTAACAGTGAGTAATATTAAACAGAATAGATAAGACAGGCATGGGTGGGGGAATACTGAAATGTTTCTGGGAAAGAGCCTGCTAGTGTTTGCAAATAACCTCACTGTGGTTGTAAAACCATTATGCTTCATGGAACTAAGCTATTATGACTAACCACTCACCTAGAGAAACTGACGGTGTAAGTGCGTTATTTTAAAATTATAAGAGTTATCATGACTGGACACAAATCATTTTTTTATGGCAGTTTTACTTTAAAACCTCAGTAATCATGAAATTTTAATTTGTATTAGCATATAAATTACACATTTTAGCCAAAATCGAGTGATATCGGCTTTTATTTTGTCTACACCGGGTGCGTTTTTTTTTCTCAATGCGTCCAGCCCATAGAATATGCATGCGCCGACGACCCGTGCGGATAATACTCGGCATTATCCGCACTGCCAAAACCGTGCGAATAATCACTTCGAATGACTAATGTCTAATAGAACGGTTCACTGACAAAACGGCCCTGGAATAATAGATGGACTAAAAGTAAAATGTCCAATCAAATATTAAATTTGTATTTTTACTCACCTATTCAGTGTCAGGTTTTGCTAATAATAAACAATAATAATGACATCACGTGTCAATAGTGAATTTAATAGCCTTTACTAAACTTTACGCGAAATGGTAGCCTACCAATCGCGGCTGTTTGTTGACAAGAAACAATATAATAACATCACAAGATATAATTTTACAATGTTACCACGTCCACTTTATTTAATATTTAAATTTAACATTTTAAGGGTGAAAAAGTTGACAAAAGCTTAAAATGAAAAAAAAATATTAAAGTTTAAGTTTTTGTTGAAAAATGTTAATTTGTCTGGGGCCGTTCTGACCGGGGCCGTTTTGACGGGTCACCCTAATAGAACACAGTCGCAGTCGACTTCACTACAGTTCACTACTCTACTGAACTGCTACACTACTTAGGCCTAGGACTTTTACTTAGTCAAGAATACTTACAATAAAAACAACGCCTTCAACACTTCCGAGTGCATAACAGTATCCTCCATTACAGGCTCCAGTGAGAATCTGATGTCTGTTCATATTACTGATATTTAGGTTTACAGTTAACAATCGTATAAGCTTTGTGACCACACATTGCACAAAGTAAACAAGAAATTTATTTCATCTGATCAGATGATTTTACTGCTTCCTGCCAAAGTACGGCCATATTGGAAATATTATTTCAATACAACTTGTAGCCAGAGTTAGCTTAAACTTTTACGAGCCAAAAGATTTTGTTGGTCAAAGTAATGGGAAAATAATTTTCTCAGTTTATTTAGTAAAACTGTAACTGTTTTAAAATGTTCAAGGTTGAATTAAAATATCCTTTTAAATTTTAAAAGAACACCTTCTGGAATAAAGATAGCAATAGAAATGTGGACAATATAAATTAATTATGATTTTATAGACAATAATGCCATTGTAACTAAGCAAAACAAGGATGAACATTGAAATAAAAATAAAAGTTGCAAATTGTACACTTTCTGCCCCTTGTGTATAATTACACGTCATTTTTAAAATATGTATTTTGTAAAGAAATTTTGGTGTCTGAAATTAATATGTTAATTAACTCCACTATGATATTTTTTTCCTGTTTCATCTTTTTGAAAAAATATTCAATTCGACAACCCATCATCAATTTATTTTATTTTTATGGAAATGTGTATGACAACGAAAATTACACAGTCGCCGTGGCATGAGCAGGGCTCAGAAAAATATGGAAACAAATCGAACGACAATACATACATAATAATAATAGACAATGGCATAAAGGGTGGATATTTCAAATGAAAATGGCATACAATAAAACGATCCTTTAAAATCATTGAAGAATGTTGTAAACAGCAAATGATATTAAACTTTTGGAGCAAGACTTCGTCAAGTACCATGCCATGCTGATTTGAGACAATTTTCTGTATAAAATGCTAAAACAAAAGGCACAGCCTGTGGGCTTAAAGTGGGCAGAAGAATTATACGAGATCGGAAGATGTCTTGAGAATTGGCATGAGACCAAGGATTTTCAGCAGCAGAAGAAATTGTGAGCATTACAAGAAGAGCGTAATTGATTAACATCAAAAGGAGATGTGAACGTTTTTTAACGATTAAAATGCATGATGGCATGATCGATAAATTCGAATTTCTGATAAACTTTCAAACTTTTCTATTCGATTCAGATACCAAGGCAATTCGCAGAAACTATGTGTCTTTTCAAAATTTCTTCGACACATTGGCTACATCCATGGCCACTAACTTTTCACAGGTCTGACCAATGTCACAATACATTTTAAAATACTGCTCTGTAACCGAAAAAATGTTATACCGAAAACTCCATTGTGACTTCTTGGTTTTATCATATTTTACCAAAACCACAACGAAATCAACGAATTTCACTGCAAATTTATATTAATAATTGTATTTTCAAATAAAAGCTGTGTTTCAGCAATTTGAAATTTTTGCGTACTTCATTTCAGCAGGGTCGCGTTAGTGATCTGGGTCTTTTTAAATCCTTTATATTAACTCGTGATGTCTGCGGCCGCCCTTGATTGCTTGCTTGCTTGTCGCCAAAAGTTTGGATCGATTTTTAACCCACTTTCTCGTAAGCTAGCGATCTGAAATTTTGCAGGCAGTTTCGTACCGATGATAAAAACAATGTATCAAAATTTCAGATCGATCGCATGTACCGTAATTGAATTATTGATTTTTTAGAGTATTTAATTTATTCCTATGTATCATGTTATTTTTTTAGATAGAGTGTCGCGGTGCGTATTATATTGAACAACCTTTCTGTCGCGCAATAAGGTGCGTATTTTATTGACAACACTTTTTATAAACATATTCCTGATCGGTGCGCATTATATTAAACATGTTTTACGACACAACTACAATTTTGTATTTTTGGATGGTCTTGCGCTGCGTATTATAATGAACATTCTTTTAGTCTCCTACATAAATGATTTATAGTCAAAAACTTGGTTTTTTAAGTTTTTTTTTAAAATTTAGTGTTGAAAGAAAAACATTTGAAAATACAACTTTGATTAAGTTATTGACCAGTTTATGGCAGGAAAATTAAGAAAAATAAATATTTTTTTGGACTACGTAAGCTAATCTACGACAGTGACTAAGTGAGACATGTAATACAATTTCTATTTTTCTCTCATAATTTTAAATTCATTTACCTTACTTAATGTAATAGAAAGATGCGTTTAAAAGCAAATTTTATAGTTTGTCCCTGTACGCAAAATATCCTAGCCAGGTCCTGTGTCGTCGCCCACCCCCACCCCAATTACAGTAATACTGTTTCTCTTACTTTGCACAACGTTTTGGATTAAATAGTTACAACTCTAACTATTTGGTGGGATATTTCTTTCTTTAATACATCTACTCTTGTACATTTTGGGAAAAATTTATTTGTTGAATTTTTAAAAAAAATATTATTTTGAAACATACCACTTCAGACAAGTTTTAGTGTTCACGTGGCCAAAAAGCCCCGTGTCTTTAGGGGCCGTCCATAAAGTACGTCACGCTCCAGAGGGGGGGAGGGGTTGTAAGAAAGTGTGACACTTTGTGTCCGGCCATGTGTGACGTCACGGTGTTTTATATTAAATTTTAATTATTTTGTTAATAAAAAACAACATTATTGTTCAAAGTGTGACGTACTTTAGGGGGGGGGTCCAAGATTTGTGACAGGGGGAGGGGGGGGGTCAAAATGGTCAAAAATAACGTGACGTACTTTATGGACGGCCTCTTATGCCAGGGTTGTAAAATCTTTTTCGCACTTCCCATATTTTCTGTGCAACTTTGCCTTTATTTTTGTATGTTTGTCAATAATGATTAGTTGTCAGATAGAGGCAATAGAGGCGTCACTTAGGGCTATGGAATGGGGGAGGTGCCAACCGCACCGGGTGACAACAATATGTAAAATTCTGTATGTCACCGTTATTTTGCACTGGCCGACTCGGAGGATGTGAATAACGCAGTCGTGTGTGTGTGTGGGGGGGGGGACACCATGAGTTACCCCACTGACACTGGGTGACACCAACCCTCTTCACTAATGAACAAGTTCTACATTTAAAAAAAAATTTGATAAAATTCCGTTACCCTCACCCAAATTAAAATTCAATTTTTATAAAGATAAAATATGTCCAGCATTAATTAGTTTGGATTGGAATATATCTAGCATAGACTATGGCTATGGCTACGGGGTCTGGCGTGAAGCTGGGAAACCTTAATTTATGAAAAATCCGGAAGTGAATGTAAAATAAAGAACGGGAGGGCACTCTGATAAAATAACAATGTCTGTGCTGGCCAAGTACAACGATTAGAGTGGCGAATACATTTTGCGTATTTGTATCTATAGGGCCTTTCATTTATAAAAAGAAACACTAAGATTTGTTAATAAAATGTGGTTTCTTTACACTCTTAGTTGGATTGCATTAATAATTCAACTTTGCATCGTCACATTGTCTATAGGTAAACTTATAAGTTACTAAGACTGACACAGTTCACACAGACTTCTTATTCAACTTATTCTAAGTCTAATTTAATGAATTTTGTGTGTTCAGTGTTCAGCGTTAGGTCATAGTCATAATCACAATATACACTATATAATATATATTATATAGAATATTTGGGTGAATCAGATTATACGTTCCCAAATGAGTGATATAGCAATTAATTCTGCGTTCTCTTCCTGCGTTATTTAGGTTTAGTTTTATAATTTTTATTTGTTAGTTTAGGTTTGGGGTTAGGTATAGATATAATTATGAATTTAGGGTTAAGGTTAGGTTTAGTTTTATAATTTTAATAGTTGAATTTTCCAATTTTCGTGTCACGTTTGCATAGCAACAAAGATGGCGGCCATGAATGTGGGAACTTCAACTCTGAATTTACCGAATATTTATATAGTCATACTGACTAAAATACTAAATGTAGTCTGAGTGTTAGGCATGTAATTTATTTATTTAGTTTGTAGCAATGATGATTAAACGATGTACCAATATTAACGGTTAACCGGTCCTCATCTGAGGGCCGGTCCCGTTTAATCAGGACCGGTTAATTATTATTTATTTGGTATTAGCTTATTAACTGGAGTTAATTTTTTTGTTGTGTTGCGGCAGAATACCAGAGCCAATAAGCGAGCGACCGTGACATCAAAGTAATCAAAGTCAAAGCGTTTTCTTAATATTCCAGTCTATAAATAATAAATTTAAATATATATATAAAATACATGTCATCACTGTTAGTGGAGTTCGGCTAGTGAACGATTTTTAAAATATTTTATTTATTCGATTAGTTGCCGAAGCATAGAACCAGAAGTAATACAGCGCGGAGGTAATGTCAAAATGTGAATAACACTCAAGGCCGCGAGTGTTACTATTTATATTTCAAGAGGAAAGATAGGCCCACTACTAGTAGTTCTAGACGGTTTACTGGTCTTCAAATTTGATTTCGGTCTTATATCAACAGTTTTTCAGCTAAGTACGTGCACATCAAAGGCATCACATTGATATAAAATTTTATGTTTTCAAAAACAGCGTGAGAGCTGAACACAAGCGGGCAGGGATGTCACCAGCAGACATTGCGAGGCGAAAATTTACGGTTTACTTCTTTGTTCGGACGAATTTTAAAAATATTATTATAATTTTTGAATTCGCTGTTTTGACGGCATCGCTGAACTGTAGCTTCGGTATATCACGGGCACTTTGATGTCAAATGAGATGACGCGAGGCGAAAATTTGATCCATTCCCTTGTGGGCTCACAAAACATAGTAAAACTACGGACCGACGGTTAACCTGTCTTTTTTTAAAGGGTTAACCGGTCCTCAAAAACGAGCCGTCTTAACAAGCTTAGTATTATTAGTATCATACAATGTTTACAGTCTATTAGTATAGACGAAGTGTTTACGAAGCAGTTTACTGGCTTCTGTTACGACTCATAAAAATATGCTATGTGCTTACATTTATGACTGTATTTTAATTATGCTAATACTAATACTAAACATTAGTTCTCATAATCAAATTTCATGATTACAAGGTAAGCCCGATTAATGAATTTTAAAGGTGAAAAAACGTGATTGGTGTCCATTTAATGACAAATAGTTATAATTTTTAAAAAATCGTAATTTGACATGAGCATCTCTAGATGAAGTGATAGGCGGATGGATGATTGATTGTTGTTAATACTGATATGGGTTCTAACCCCGACGCCGACGAATTAAAAAAAAATTGAATTAAAAAAAAACAACACAATTAGGGTGCTGGTTATTGTAATTTTTGTGCTACTTATTCTGAAAAGTGGAGACGTTGATAAAATATATTTTTAAAAATTTAGATTTTAGAATTAATACACTCACTCCTGCCTGTAAATAAATATAAAGCCAGATCTATTAATATCGTATATTAGGCATATTATATATATGCATATAATATAAAGTAAATGTGCCGTCCATAAATGACGTCACAGTCGTCACAAAAACTTAGACCTCCATCCAATATGATTTTAGTAAATGAGTGAAGTAGTCGCAACACTAGTATTCCTATCTTGTGTTACGACTATTCGGAGCACTAGTTTATTGGCTAATGTTATGACTAGTCATAGCCATACGAAATAATTTTATTGCTACGACTAGCCGTAGCAGTCAGTAGCCAATTTTGGGACGTGGTGGTCGAGTGGCAGCGCGCTCGACTGTCGTACCGATGGTCATGGGTTCGAATCCATGTGAAGGCAATGATTTTTCCCCGGGGCCTAGGGTGTCCCTGAATCACCCAGCTCCGAATGGGTACCTAACACTAGTTAGGCGGCTGGGTAATGCGTGGAACCCACAAAGCCGTGGCCTGTGAACGCTGGGTCACTTGCCAACAGATCATCTGTCATGGTCTGTAGACACAATTATCTTCTGCATAGAAGGAGCGTCTGTATAGATAAGATAAGATAAGATTTTTCTGCTTATTCTGAAAAGCGGAGGCGTTGATTAAATATATTTAAATAAATTTTGATTTTAGAATTAATACACACATAAATACGCCCATATCTATAAATATTAATATCATATTATTAATTATATACAGTGGGGCCCACTTAACTCGAGCCCGGTTAACTCGTCAGCTCTATTAAGTCGATTTTTTTTTGGAACAGCCCAATTCTCTCTTTGTCTTTGCATTTTTTCATCTGTTAATTCGATTTTTTTAAGTCGCCGAGCCCTAATATTTCGAGCACAAAAGAGTGCCAAATTTGCAACTTAACGTCGGTTAGCTCGATTCCCGTCTGTTCGCCTAGCAATGCACTTTGGCATTTTTAGTTCAAAACAGAGTGGACATCTCGCTTTCTTTGAGACTTCCGGCTATTGTGTGATTCTATGAGATTTCAATAAAAATTACAGGATGTTTTTACTTTCAACTTGATTCCGTGTGTGAATTAGATTGAGTATATATTCACCAGAGGTACTCGAAAATCGCGTTAGTGGTCTTTAATCTGTCATTATTTCGCTGTGCATGTTATATTATTATTAAACTTAATTCATTTTCTGATGCATTAATCATTTTATTTTTTAAGATAAACGAATATCTTTAGAAAAGGAAATAAAGGTTTGTATCAAGAATCGGCGGTGGTTTTTATATAATTAAATAAAAAAATTATTATTATTCTTTTAAAAGTTTGTTGTTGCTTTGTTACCAGTAAGATACGTGACTGTGACTAACACGCATTTGACGGTGAAATCAAATCATTTTCTTAATATTCTAGTATATATATAATATACACGTCATCACTGTTGTAGGTCGAATTCTGATAAGGTCAAGGCCGCATTTGTTACTATTTATATTACAAGTTACACGTATCATTTGATTGACGGAGGAAATTCGAGTGCGGTCTCATAGTATAGTGACAGATATCCTGCACGTCAAAAGCATTAAACTTAAAATTACATATTGATATGTTTATTTTTGTTTAAATTTGCCGATTCGACTGGCATTGCAAACGCGAGCGGCGGTGACATGCCACGTTCCATGAGACGAGGCGAAAAATTCGACCTTTAATGCATGCGCAGACAATTATAAACTGGTAACTTATTTTTTTTATTAAATGGAATCGAAACATGACCACAGAGACGTAATCAAAGTCATTTACTTCGGCATATATATATATACAAATTCCTGACTAGTCATAACTTTTCCCGACAATTATTTTAAGAATTCCCGACTGAGTGGGAACCCTGGGTTATATTTAAACGGTCCTTAAAAACGAACGGTCTTAACCTTAGGAAAGAGTGAAGAAATATTAGGGTCCCGATATTCCGATACGATTCCGATCAATCGTCCCATCACTAATTAACGCACATCATGTATATAATTATAAAGAAATTTCAAGCGCATGTTAATATTTTGCCGCCATATTGGTTTTCGTTTAACTCGATGATCGGTTATCTCGGCCCCATTTTTCATACCCTGAGGCCGTCGACTTAAGTGGGTCCCACTGTATATGCATATAAAATATTATGAAGAGTTTGTTAAGATATTATAGTATTTATAGCGACTTAGTTTTTTCGAAGTGTCTGCTGCTACGACTTGTCGTAACAATACAAAATAATTTTATTACTATGACTAGTCGTAGCTGTAGTTTACTGGCTAATGTTACGACTATTGGTAACACTAGCAACATCCTAGTATAAAATATAATCTTTAGTCACTATAGACTAAAGACTAAAGAAAGTCTATAGAGTCTATAGTGTAACTATGACGATGTCATTGACGTGCCTATATTTTTTATATATTAATAATGTTGTTAATATTAAACTATTTAGTGTTTAATGACACAATTTAAAATGTTAAAATTTAAAGTGTAAGTCATGGTAAGCATAAGTCCTTGCCTAGCCCTGGGGTCTTCAAACTTTTTGCAGAGGGCCATTTTCCATGCAGTATAAATATCCGGGGGCTGGATTAAGACATAGTAAACAGAACATTGAGACTGAGTTAAAGTTATAGGCTTATGCGTTTTTTAAATATATGATTATATTTTTTGGGGGTAATATGTTAGTTATGGAGTTATGTTTTGTGCGGAGAACAATACTCAATACTATTGACATTTTCGAATCTTTATAAATAACTAATTACACCATTAGAAATTATTAAAATTAGATTTTTTTTTAAAAATAGCCAAGTTATAGAATAAATATATTTTTTTATACTACGTGCCTTAGAAAAAATAAAATATGTTGAAATATAACAAGAGACAAAATGTTTTGTTTAATAGATGTAAGCATAATATACTGTACATATTCTGTATACCTATACAGCGTAAATATACATATTTTATAAATTCTTGTATCCACACTCACATATGAAAATTACTTTGGCCTAATCCTACTTTGCGGATTTAACTTATCGCAGGGGTCTCCAGTCCCCTTTAACCAGGATAAACGAGAGTTCACTGTAGTTGTATTGGGTTTGGGGAAAAACATACATTTTATAATAATATTCTCATGCAGCAAAAAAAAATCAAGTTTTTAATGGAAATTTGACAAAATTTATTATATTTCAGTGCTGTTGTTTCTCTTTCTTACCAGTTAGTTATTGATCTGTTGATAGTTGTATCTCACATTGAGTGTGACAGTCAACTTTGTTCATAGTTGTATCTCACATTGTTTGTGACAGTCAACTTTGTTTATTGTTGTATCTCACATTGTTTGTGACAGTCAACTTTGTTCATAGTTGTATCTCACATTGAGTGTGACAGTCAACTTTGTTCATAGTTGTATCTCACATTGTTTGTGACAGTCAACTTTGTTCATTGTTGTATCTCACATTGTTTGTGACAGTCAACTTTGTTCATAGTTGTATCTCACATTGAGTGTGACAGTCAACTTTGTTCATAGTTGTATCTCACATTGTTTGTGACAGTCAACTTTGTTCATTGTTGTATCTCACATTGTTTGTGACAGTCAACTTTGTTCATAGTTGTATCTCACATTGTTTGTGACAGTCAACTTTGTTCATAGTTGTATCTCACATTGTTTGTGACTATCAACTTTGTTCATAGTTGTATCTCACATTGTTTGTGACAGTCAACTTTGTTCATTGTTGTATCTCACATTGTTTGTGACAGTCAACTTTGTTCATAGTTGTATCTCACATTGTTTGTGACAGTCAACTTTGTTCATAGTTGTATCTCACATTGTTTGTGACAGTCAACTTTGTTCATAGTTGTATCTCACATTGTTTGTGACAGTCAACTTTGTTCATAGTTGTATCTCACATTGTTTGTGACAGTCAACATTGCATGCTGGGCACATCTTGTTTCTTCTTTAATCCTTTCACTACAAAAAAACAAATAAAATAGTACTTCTCCATAATTGTTCTAACAATAAAATTAGCATCTAGACATACTCTATAATGTTCATTTTGGACTTTTTGTCTTTCAAATTTATGTGAACATCTACTTGTAGGCTGCTATTACTAGATAAATCTTCAACGTGACTATTTTTATCACCAGTTCTATAACTTCTTTTATTAATTATAATCTCCATGAGTTATTTCTAAATTATCATCAATGTCAATTTCGTCCCTTTGAAAGAGTTTTCTGACAGAAAAGAAATAAGTAATAACAAAATGTGCAAAATCATTTTTAATTGAGAATAAATTACTTTTGTTATATGTCTGAGGCCTCTTTTAAATCGTTATAATTTTATATATCTAAATTCTATTCAGCTGCGGGTCTGTACTATTTAGCTGAACTTGTTGAAGAGTACACAGTTATTGCTGGAAAGACAATTAAGTATCTAGTATACGTAAGTATTTGTATACTATAAACTACAAGCATCTTGCAAAAAATAATTGCAAAAAACACTTTAAATGTAATTAACCATTATAAGATCACTTATTCGGAGTTTATGAATATTTGCTATTATGCAAATTACAAATATATCAAAATAATATCTTTAGACTTTTTCTGTCATCCTTAATCAATAATTTGTTATTAATTTATTTTTATCTGTTGTGTTTTTGTAATATTATAGATAGCATAGTTCTTTTATTAGTTATTTATTTTTCATTTTATTTAAATCATTGGTTTTAATTCTCTCTTAATTAAATAATATTTTTTGTACTCACAAATATAGTGTACATTATGCATCTACATTGGCATGCTGATATTTGAAGACTTCAGTATCCTGATGATTGTTGGAGGCCTGTGCAGTTGTGTGGCCCACTTATTCATTCTTCAGAATTTTCCATACTTTTTCTTATCATCACCATCTTTTATCAGTGCAGTTGGTAAAAAATTTTTTTTAAAAATTCCTTTATATGAGAGATTTACAAGAACATATTTGATTGTTATTAGATACTATCAATGTTAAGGGTGTAAATTTTGTTTTAAAATACAAACCTATAATCTGTTTTATAAAATTACCTAACTATTAAATTTGCTTTTTTCCTGTTGAGATTGAAATATTGATAATATATAAGCACTTGCATCAAGTATTGTGGTATCTTGTTGAAAATAAATCTTTTTTGGAAAGATATGTTGTAGAACCTCTATAAAATGCAGTTATGCTGTCCTTTTATTTAGTTGCATTAATAATGAGTTCAAATTACATTCGTTATTTGACAAACTTTTTAAAAGCAGGAAGATATTTGATTTTGCTCAATGAAAGATTGTGAAAATGGTTTTTGTGTAAATTTGGAACTTTCACAACCAATTCAACCATGAATTTCTTTCACCGTTTTCCCTAAAGCATTTATGCAATTATCTGTGGCAATGCCTATATGGTGAAATTTATTACAGTAGGACCTTTCCTGTGTCTGCCTTGATATTGTCTATTACATTCAATATAACATTAGTCATTGCTGTGTCTATGAAATCCTTTCCCAACATTTTGAAGGCTCAGAAATCAATATTAGCAAAAAATCATTTCATTAAAATTTACCACAAAAAAAAACACCTAAAATCTGGTCACCATTTACCATTCTTTATGCATTTATACACCAGCTACAAATGCTTTGCATTTGTTATTTAAATAAAAAAAAATAATTCAAGTTGTTCACAAAAAACACACACAAAAACAAAAAAAACATCTGAGTTATGTTTAAATAAAATTATATTACCCTATTGTGAATATTTGTTTGTCAAATTGTTTCCATTGATGTTCAGTTTGGAATGAAATATTTTACTTAATTTTTCTATGCACCATAAGTTAAATATATCATAAGGATAAGTGTAAATATCTTGATATTTATGCAATGAGTATATTTATTTACAAACATCTTTCTCATCCTCAGTTCTTCTTTTGGTAAATCACTACCTGGCATTTTCTCACTTTTCAACTAACTGGTATCCTTTCTCAGAGGTAAATGTTTTAGTGACATTGTTTTTTTGTTTTTTAAGATTAAATGGAAGACCATTAGCTGGTAAGTTAGAACTAACAATTAGTTACATCAGAACTGTGTATATTATTAATTGTATTTAGCAGTTAAATATTATTTACACCTTCATTTACATGATCAGAAAATGTTTCAAGATTAGCAGACTGCCTAGTTAAGTAGCTATGTTTGAACTTTATGGCTGCCTTTCATCCAATAGAATCATATTTTCAATATACATAATAGCATGTTAGGATTAAGTAGGGGTCTACCAATATATCGGCACCGATATCTGGATATCGGCAATATCGGTATCGGTAGCATGTAAAGGTCCCGATATTGACGTCACCGATATTTCATAATAAGTGACATTTTGACCCTCCAAAAAAACAAACGGAAACAAAAAAACTATCATTTAGATTTACAATATCTTGACAAATTATTATATCGACCCCGATACCGGTATTGAAATAGTCAAAAGAGTCCTAGTATTAATATGTGCAGCCACGATACCTTGTGCCATGTGCTTTGATATTGTTTAGGTATCGGCCGATTTTCGTATGCTCAGAAATACTGTGTAAATAGTGCCGATGCCAAGTATACCGTAATTGCTCTAATAAATGTATAACATGTAAACATTATGTTCACGTAATTGCTCTAATAGCAAAGATGCACGCAGAATCGCAGATGTCTAAAACATTTAGTTTCGTATGGAATAACAAAATGTACCGTGTGAAGACTTGTTGTCATTGGCAACCATTCAACCTTCAACCTCATTTTCATTCTATTACTAGTATTACTATTACTTTGTCCTCATTGTTTCATTCATAAAGGTGGCCGTGTGCAAAAGCCATTAAACTATTGGTTAGAATTAATAATTATGAGTCAAGGTTGAAGTTTCAAAAGGACTTCCTAATTTTGCTTGTACATTTTTATAAAGGACGGTTAGTTTTGTTATGAGTCCTATGTAGGTCATGATCTGGAACTTGTAAACACATTGGAAACTTCGATCGGGAAAAAAAAATCGGTAATATCGGCAAAACTGGATATCGGTAGACCCCTTAATTATAAAATATAAATAATTACGAGTGATAAATTTAAGAATGACGTCATCAAATATGACCGCTGTTATTTTTGTCCTAACAAATACTCATATCGGCAAAAAAATATTGGTAATATCGGCAAAAATGCTTATCGGTAGACCCCTAATATAAAAGATAAATAATTAGGAGTGATACATTTAAGAATGATGTCATCAAATAAGACCGCTGGTTTTTGTCCTAACAAATATCCATATCGAAAAAAATATATATCTGTAACATCGGCAAAAATGCATATCGGTAGTCCCCTAATATAAAAGATAAATAATTACGAGTGATAAATTTAAGAATGACGTCATCAAATATTACCGCTGGTTTTTGTCAGAACAAATACTCATATCGGCACTCATATCGGCAAAAAAAATATCGGTAATATCGGTATCGGTAATATCTGCAAAAAGGCATATCGGTAGACCCCTAGGATTAAGTATTTTTTCTCTAGAATAAACAAGGGAGCCTTATCTTTAATACAAAATTAAATTTATAGAACAATATTATTTATACGTGACACTGGTGATGAAAATAAGAAACATCTGTAAATATTGTAATGCTGATTGGGCATACAAAAATTTGGTAACACTATAAAATTCAACATCAATTAAATTATAAATTTTATAAAGCAGTGAGTTTCATTAAGATATTTTTATTTATCATAGTATTTCTTTTTTTTTGTGGTTTAATTTGACATAAAATTAATTTAAATGAGTATTTTTGAAAAAATCACAAATTTATTTATAATTTTATAGGTGCTGGCATATTTCACAATGTGTTTGTGGTTAGTTCCCTTTGCTTTCTTCGTTTCATTGTCTGCCAATGAGTTCGTATTGCCAACGACATCCAGCAGTGGAGTATTAGAACAAGGTAAATTAAATGAGTTTAATGGTTACATTTGCATATAAAACACATATTTTTACAAGATTAAAAGAATAGTTTGGTTTATTTTATCCTACTCTTAAGTTGTTATGCATATTATTTCTCTAAACTGATTTGATCTATTTTTGTTTATTGCTAAACATTTGTTTACATTGTCTTTACTACATCTGTATTTAAAATACTGTAACAGAAAATATTTTAATTTAAAATTTTGTGTAGTTCACTTTGAAACAAAATTATTGTTTTAAAGTGATTGATTAGTTCAAAATTGCTTTTGTTATGTTTTTGAAAATATTATTTATTTGTCTAATCTCTATTTTATGAACATTACAGATGACAGTGATGTAGTAACCAACTATTTCAGAAAGAACAAGAAAAAGCTTGGCCTTTTGTCATTCCTTAAAACAGCCCAAGAGAGTGTACTTCCTCAAAGAATGCGAAAACAATTTTAGATAAGATTTGAACTATCATGCTGGTCTTAATAATATTGTAAATAGTTTAATATGTATCTTTAAAATCAATATGTCAGTTTGAAAGAACTTAAGTTTTTAGAAATATGCAGACCTTTATACATTTGTATGATGAAAATGTAATCACATCTTATTTTCAGGATGAAAAAATTAACTGAGAATTTTCTATTTTATAAGGATATCAAATTCAGATAAAATGTTAAAGTGCTTACATGAAGCATCATCTTCATTATTTAAAATATGCAAAGTTAAAAATATTTTTTTTATTTTTCTTTGAAAAAATCTTAGTTAAAATTTTCCAGCATTCATAACTGTTATTTTGAATGAAAATAGAAATTTTAAAAATGTCAGTTGACTTTTCACTTTTTAAAAATGTGATACAACAATAATATTCTTTATTTGCTACTAAAGTTTATTTTTAATGTCTGTCAGTTACAAGTAATAATTTTATCTCATTACCATTTTATTTCAAGTGTTTTATGCCCTCAACTGGTTTTTTCATTTTTTGTTTTAGTATTGAAATAAGTATATTTCTGAGCAGCTTGATTTATAATTGCTTTTTGAATGATAGATTATTATGTGTCTATTTAAATGTGCCTTGTGATTGCATGTTCTTTTTGCTTGTAATGGTGATAGTGTGCAATTTGTCATAACCGCATGCAATAGTTTTAATAGTTAACAATACAATTTTAGATTTTAATCATGACCTACTCTTTAAAGTTCCCACATGCAGGTTCAGTTATTACAAAATGCCAACATTTGTTGTGTTCATGTTCTTTTTAAAACATTTTATTATAAGAGTAATACTCTTTATGGAAATATAATATATAAAGTTGATTTATGTTTATAATTGAAATTATTTGAATGGGATGCAATGACTGAATCTGGTATCATTTTAAATGAACTAAAATTATTTACTTGTATTTATTTCCATTAGAAAAAAGAGTTGTCATTGTGTGTTTTGATTTATTTCAGTTTTCAAAGCCAGAATTTTGCAGTAACCGTTCCTTTCAATCTTATGTATTGAGTTGCTTCTTTTTATTTAAAAGTTGTATTTGTAAATATTCAGCTTATTGACTTTTGAAAAGTTTTAGAAATAAACATGTTTGAAAATTAGTTGCCCAAGTGTTGTAAATTAGGTAACTATAAAAATTTTTCCACAAACAACATAAATGTTTTATAGTTATTATTTGTTTTGTATATAAAAGCTTAATTTATATTGTTAGGAATTTTTTGATTCAAATGCAAACTGCAAAATTGGTACCATTTTTTCCCCAAAATAATTAACACTAGTTTAAATTAAACTTACAACGATTTTTAGAGTAAAGTTGATTAGATTAATTGTGTAAGTCAGAAATTGATATTTGATTGAATAGTAATGTTAACTGGATGATAAGTTTCTATAAAATGTTGCATGCCACATACTAGAAAGCCTCATACTAGAAATTGACATGGTTTACTAATAATCATTTACCACCAGTTTTTGATGATGACAATACAATGAAATGAAATCCTCATGTATTTTTTATTTTATTAATTTTATATTTAGATTATTACTTTTTATTACATTATATATATTATATATATTTTGCAATGTAACAAATCTGCATTTTAAAAAAATGCACACAAAAATAGAGTGGAAAAAAAAGAGACAAATTTCATATATTTGACCAACATCTTAAAACATTTTCTGTTGGTTTGTTTCAATGTTATCTATTCATTTTTTAATATGAGCAACAATTTTAAAAGAGAACATCAAGGCATGAATTAGATATTACAATATATTACAATAATTATATCTTTATAATAAAATTATTAATAGTTGTAATTTTTTATTAACTTCATCATACATTTACAAAAACACAGTTAAAGGAATGTGTTCGTATTAATATTATAAAACATCAATTTTTTTCTCTACATATATAATTGACTAACCTAACTTAACATTAAAAAAAATCAGATAGGTGATTAAAATGAATTTAAAACAGAATTTTGAACAATGAAGTACCAGTTATGAAAAAGAGTTTTTTTTTAGTAAATCTAAGAGACTTGATTCTCATTCTCTTTAATTAAATTTTCTAAAATTTAACATTTTTTGTAATTTTTTACGATAAAATTATTTGAAATTTTTACAATTATAAAAACTTATCACTTAGAAAATAAAAATGGCTTCACATAACTTTATGCTTTACAATTACAGAAGAAGAAAAAACAGTCATATAAAAACATTATATTTCTTTATAAGTTGGCATGGTATACAGAAAATGTATTTTATAAACTGGCAGAGTTTATACTTGTTTATAAATAAATAATTTAGGTTTTTTTAAAAGTCTGAAGTTTTTCAAAATTACTGGTAGGTATAGAAATTCAAGTATCCATTTGACCAATTTCATTATAAATATAAATCACAGACATTTATCTTTATTTTCGTTCTCAAAGAGTGTGCTAAAACCCCAATGGAGTAAATGGGATTCTGCTAATACTACTATATCTAAAATCCATGAAAAGGGAACTACGAAGTAGTGAGGGATTACTGTAATTTACAACCTAAAACTAAAACATTTTACTTATGATCTGACTACACTAGAAAGGAATTTGTTAACTTTTAATAGAGTTTTACAAATAAAATAAAATTTTAATTTGTGAAAAGGTTTTCAATGCTTCCAATAATAAGCACTGGTAACTGGCATGGAGAATTTAAAAGAACATCATCTTTGATAGCTAAACTGAAAAAGCCATAAGCATATTCTCAATATCAGAGACCCAAAGAAGAGAATATGGAAGAGATGTGTAAAGGAAACCAAAATCATGTATAACAATTGGATAAAGTAACTTTCCAGAAAAAAATGTATAGTTAATTTACATAGATAGCATACAAAAAATAAAAAAAGTAAATGAATTTTAAAAATCTGGATAAAGGGGGAGAGGGTCAAAAGTTCAAATCACATCAAATACATTTGTGATTGCTATGTCATCAGTCCTCTGTTATTTGCATTAGAATCTGTGATAATATTGTTGCATAAACATTTGCAAAATACATATTCAAATTTGTATGCAAACATTTTGATATCAAATGGAAGAATACAATTTTGGCCTAATTTATAAAATGTAAAAAAAAGTATAAATATATTTTATTGATATTATTTTAACATATCTCAGTGGCTTCAGTTTGGCAAAGGATTGCATTACATCTTTCATCTTATATATAAAGGGTTAAAAAAAAGATAGAAATAATAAGAAATAAAGATAGACATCAAAAACATACAACAAACAAAAACAACTTACATTTCCAGCTAAAAAAAGACTTAAGCATGCTTATGTTGAAAGCTGCCAATTGATTTTAAAAAACACCAAAAAAAAACATGCTTGAGAAAGGAACAAAAATATGTGATTCTCAATGGTTTGGAATAGATTTCCTTGATTTCCCCTACATGAAGTATACTGTTTCCTCATAATGAAGAATAAATTGAATTCATGCGTTCTCTTCTTTTTAAATCCTTTATATTAACTCGTGGTGTCTGCGGCCGCCCGCCCGCCCGCCCGCCCTTGCTTGTCGTCAAAACTTTTGATCGATTTTTAACCCACTTGCTCGTAAGCTAGCGAGCTGAAATTTTGCAGGCAGTTTCGTACCGATAATAAAAACAATGTATCAAAATTTCAGATCGATCACATGTACCGTAATTAAATTATTGATTTTTTAGATTATTTTATTTATTCCTATGTATCATGCTATTTTTTGAGATAGAGCGTCGCGGTGCGTATTATATTGAACAACCTTTCTGTCGCGCAATAAGGTGCGTATTTTATTGACAACTCTTTTTATAAACATATTCCTGATCGGTGCGGATTATATTAAACATGTTTTATGACACAACTGCAATTTTGTATTTCTGGATGGTCTTGCGCTGCGTATTATAATGAACATTCTTTTAGTTACGTCTCGTACATAAAGGATTTATAGTGAAAAACTTGGTTTTTTACGTTTTTTTAAAAATTAATTTTTGAGTCAATGTAAGAAAACTTAATAATCAAATAACAAAATTGTAAAAACATAACATGTATTTTCCAATTGGAACAATCTTTCAATTTTGTTGGATTCTGGTGAAAATGGCACTTTCAGTACTATAACAATGTCATACACTGTTCATGTGTTTATAAATAGATACAAATAACATAAATACACTACTCAACAAAGTAAGTAATGTTAGTTTGCTGTTTCTTCACCAACACATTAGGTCTTAAATTCCAAACATTCCCCCAATAACTGCACTAAATGATATTTTTGAAATATGCCAATTGTGTTTATCTATTTTGTTTTAAGGAAATCATCTACATATCAAGATGATGTATACATTTGTTGTTGGACATTATTAAGTTACTTTAGTGTTCAGAGGCTTAAAAAGTGTGTTCCAATGTAGGTTATTGGGGGAGTGGGAGATGTAGAACTTATCTGATTCTTATAAAGTGCTTTACTTGGAAAAATGTTTTTATTAATTAATTTTAGCAGATAGGAAGTTAATGCTTTACTTACATTGTTTTTGATCTGATACACCTGATAGTAAAGATTTGACACAATTATTTCACATTGCAATATATGAATGGGTTTTCATTTCCTTTTATGTTTGGGAAGTTTTTTGGTTGATTCATATTTTTTAAAGTCTGCATAACAAGGGGAAGAGGAAAAACTTTATCATTCCATTCAGTCTTGGAAATACTTGATGTGGAATTTGATTTGGAGCTTGATGTCTTGGGAGATATTTGGAGTCCAAGACTATTTTGCACAAGAAATGATGTTACATCATTAGTCAGATGAAGAGGAGCTTCTGACCGCCCAGTCTTATCAGCATCATACTTTCTTTTTGTATGGACATCTTCAATATGCTTACATTTAAAAACCATACCTCTTTCAACACTGGAATTTTTACCCAATACTTGATTGATTATTTCTGAAGGCAGTTTGGGCTTTCTTAGCTGTGCACCAGAGCCTTTCCTTTTAATGTCTTCATCAATATTAGCAGCAGTCAGTGGGGCAACAAACTTTCCTTCAAAATACTTTGGTGCACCCTTTACTTTTGGCATCATTGTATACTCATCCCTCGGATAATCATCTAGGAGACCTGGAACATATTGATTTTCTGTAGCTTTTGTTGATATGTTCCAATCCTCCAAGTTCAACAAGTTTGAGGTCTTCCTACGTGTTTTTGGTTTATTCTTTTTAAATTTATCTTCATTTTGTTTGTCATCACTAAATTCATACTCATCATTTTCAAAATCTTCATCATTTTCAGCTGTCATTTTTATTCCATCTACAAAAACTTTGTCTTTGGGAGTGTTTTGTTTATTTTCTGCAGCTGATTTCTGTGAAATGTTTGGCCTAATCTTTTCTTGTACATTAGTATTTGAAATTTTTTCTGGCGAAGTTTTAATGAGACTTTTATTTGCCATCCACTCTTTAAAAGCCTCATCACCATAAAATTGTTGTGCAGCTTTTATTTCTTCCTCTTCCTCTGACTCTTTCAAAACTTGCAACATTTTCAATTTCTTTAGTTGCTGCATTTCTTTAGCAACAAAAGACTTATCTTGATGCCACTTCTCAGCTGCAAGAATTCTGAAAGAATAACAGCAAATAAAAAAATAAATAAAATTTAAGCAGAGTCAAAAAAAGCAATATCAGCTTTTTAGTCTTGATATTAAATGAGCCATAATGATCAGAGTATTTATCACGAGCCCTTAAGAAATAGAAGATAGACAGAAACTCAACAAACCTAGCACAATAAGCAATTAATGACAGAAACTCAACAAACCTAGCACAATAAGTAATTAATGACAGAAACTCAACAAACCTGGCACATTTTCTATGGCCCCAAAGTTTGGCCAGATCAAGGGGTGAATTGCCTCTACAGTCTTTACAATCAATTTTTGCCCCAACTTCAATAAGAATTTTCAAGCATTGCACATGGCCTTCACTTGCTGCTTGATGGACTGGAGTAATACCATCATCATTTGTTCTGTGTTGAGAGTTGATATACATCAACTTTTAAATTTTTTAATAAGTTAATCTAAATTAATTTGCAAAATTAACTCCAAAACATGACCCTAAACAAGGCCATATAATTATTTTTTTCTAAATTTTACCTGTGTAGCAAGATCATAAAATACTATTTATACCATTCAAATTGGATACAAATAGGACACTGTTTAAATAAATAAATGCTGAATTGGAGTAAATAATACATCAAAATTTAGCGCCTTTATGTAAGGGGAAAAAATAGTTAAAAGTTAAAATGTTATAAATATTTGTGAAATATATACCAGCTTACATTGATGCATCCGCTCCATTCTCTAAAAGGTAGACTAAACATTGCATAGATCTTTTGCCAGTTTGGTTACTTATGCAAAGGTGAATTGGTCTCCATCCTGTGGAACTTGGGAGGTTAACGTCAATTTTGAATTTTTCAACACACAGCTTTAAACACTCAAGTCGACCGTGAATAGCTGCTAAATGTATTGCTGTTAAGCCCTGGGAAATCATAAGTTGGTAATTTTATGATTTAAGTAAGAAAATTCAAAGCAAGAAAATTGGAAAAAACAAAATTTCCAATGCTTTAACATATGCCTGTATTAAGTTGCTGAATTTAGTGTACATCAACTTAACATCCATTTTCAAGAGTAGATAATACAGTTAATGATGTTAATGTTGCATGTATCTTTAACTCAACTGATAATTTACTTTACTTTAAGTTTCATCTTCAACCTTTTATGTATCACATAACATGTGTTGCCTCTTTTAAGTTGTGACAACTACTATTTGTGGACCTTACAAAAACCACAAGTAAATACTTTTTTATGAGCAATAAGCTTACATTTTTATCAAAATTAATTTCTGAGCCTGAATCTTTTAAACTTTGTTTCAGCCACTCAACATCACCAATAGCTGCTGCCATAAACTCATCATCAGCTATTTTCTTTTCTAAAGTAAGTCGTGTTCTTCTGCGTCTCAGTAGAGGAACAGTTGCTTGCGGCTTTGAAGAAACAGCAGACATTTTTTCTATAAAACAATGAGAAATAAATCAGACAAATATTCAATTTTTTTTCCAAAGTAAATTAAAGTTAAACATTTAATATAATAATCCATTTTGGTCCAGCTATCTCATATAAAAAAATAAAATACCTATGTTAATATTTTCTTAAAACACTCCAAATCTATAGAGTTATTGCTAAACTGGTTCACTGTTACATAAAACTGGTTCAATGACATACACCCTGACACTGGTGAAAACTATTTAGATAAACCATAAACCATAATTGTCTCATCATATCTATTACAGATGCTCCTATAAAGAAGATTATTGTGATACAGAAAATCAATTAATCTATTAGTACTCCAAAGTCATCTTGGGGACGATGAACAAAGACAGGTGGTGATGAATGGGTCAGTGGGTTGAAATTTTGAGTTATTTGAAATTGTTGCAACTTTTCTGTACATCTTGTTGAGGAATCCAGATTATTTCCCTAAGGCATAGTTCTGGTGTGGTGGTTACGTTTAAGAGCCACTAATACAGAGTAGTGGTTAGGCACACTTGAGTTCCAAGAATTTTTGCATATGGTAAAGCATTGCCAATCTGTGAGTCATTTACTACCTAGCAAAAGTGAGGGATGGTTTAAGCATTACTATCATAGAAATAGAAAACATTGCTAGACATGATTACACCAGCTGTGAAAAGGTTGTTGGCGACTATGGAGCTACAGATAAAAAAAACATAATGGTTGAGTGTGGTATGCTGTATAACAGTTTCATCTCTATCACTACCTAGCAAAAAGTTAAGAATGGTTAAAGCAAGGTCAGGATTGCTGATACCAGTTACAATGTAAGTACAGTGACATTTAATGCTCTTAAGAATCTGACCAGAGGGAGTCATGGAAAAATACTCGATGAACAAAATCTAGATATGTAAGTTCATTGTTCGGTGGACTACAATGGTGGTTGGGATATTAATGACTAAGAGGTTGGCGGAGAGTCTATATATTTATTATGCTTAAATTTCCTTTGTTATTCCATAAGTAGCATATTCAATGTATTTTTAATCCATAACTGAAAATTTTAATTATTTTTTTTAAAGATTATAATGCCCCCCACCCCAATGTTATTTTGAACAATGTTTCATATTTGACATTATGTTTTACTGTTATAAGTCTAGAGGGGAAGAGAAGTTTTCTTTTAGTATAAGGTGTTGACGTTAACTTCCATACGACCCTGAAAATTTAATTGACAATTATAAACAAACATCCTAATTTTATAAACAAATATGTATAATTCTTTAAATGCCAAGCCTAAACCTAGAAAAAATGTTTCAGGCCAGGAAAGATGCCCCATTTTCCCAGTGAACATACATTTGATGACATTTTTTTTTACAATAGTAAGTTTTGGTAAACTTTGTTAATCATATTTAATGTTTAAGGGTTATGCTAGTACCTCCCTTAAAATCTTATCTGTTACAGGTGCTCTTTCTATACAGAAGACTATTGTGTCATACACTTATCCATGGTTTATGTCTAGTGTTGCATTTTTATTAGAGTTTTAAATGTTGATAAAGTGTTGGTTTTCCTGGTTTACATAGGCAACCCATTCCACATCTGAATTCCGGACGGGAAGAACGAGAATTTGTATGTGTTTGTTCTTGCATATGGAATAAGAAAAGTGTTTTTTATCCCTGTGTCTACCTGATGGTTGTATTAGGCTTAGGTTATTTTTTGTGTTGTATTTCCAAGTTATAATTAATTGCCTTATATATTAATACTACTTTGCTCTTTTTTCTTATATCCACTAGTGTTTCAAGGTTTAATGATTTAACTAATTGGGCTGCTTATTGTTATACAGGACAAGATGGCGCGCGATGCTACTGACGTCACTTTGAAGACGCCCGGTTGCTACCCAATTGTCTCCCCTTAAGAAATTTGTTGGAGTTGTCACCCCACACCCTGCAATTACTGAGAGATTTAGGGCAGGGGTGCCACTCACTGGAAGCGGTGAACCGTGAAATCCCTTTTTTTTAATTTCTTGAATCCTGAAAATTCTTGTATAAATTTTTCAAACCCTGAAAATTTAAACGTAACAAAGTGCCACTGGCCACTGTAATTTTCATTAATTCGCAAAAAGCATTTTGAGAAAGTTTAAAGGAATAAAAAAATATCTATAGATGTGTGTATATATATAATGTATATATATATATATTAGGGCTGTTAATGATTAATTTTAATTTAATCGTTAACTTTTTAAAAATTAACGATTAATTAATCGTTAATTTCTATTAAAGCCAAAAAATAAAAATATGACATCATAAGTAACACTTATTAAACGTTTTTGTTGAAAATCTAAATAACACTAGAATTTCTCCTTCATATTTCATCTTTTAAAAGACTACGCAAAAAGACAAGTGTGTTGACATTATTTGTGATGACATAAGTGATGAGCGGGTCTAATTGACAATATAACCAGCCAAGCTGAACAATCGTTGACATAGCTTTAGATTGTCTCAGCTGAAGTTTCTGATACTATAGTGGATGTTTGGTTTCCAGGTGATATGTAAGCGAAAAGTTAGAACCATGGTAGCTGCGCTGATATTTGACAGATGCCACGCAGGAGTTTAGAATCACGGCGCAGCAAATTTTGTAAAATATTGCAACAAAAAATGGACGTTATGCAACTTTGCACACCAGTTTTTTTAAACTTTGCACACGGAACAACGAAGTTTAGACTTAGTAGAGGGACCATTGCATGGTAGGCAAACGATTTCTCTAAATGGACACAATAATATTTATCAACATTTAGAACATTCACGTCAGTCATTAGTTTAAAACCAAAATGTTCGTGTAATCGTCCGAAAATTAGTTTATATTTATCGGCCGAAATATTTTACTTTTTGACTTCTAGTACATTTATAAGTGGTAGGTCGATTAATCGTTAAAAAATTTTGATCGTTAAAAATTTTAAACGATTAATCGAGAAATTAATCGTTAATTTCCGCAGCACTAATATATATATATTATATATATATATATACATATAGGCAATATGTATAATACAAAAGAAACATGCCTATTTAGAGTATCTATAATATGGAGTTCCCTTACAATAATTTACACTAATATTTCCTATTATTTATATATTATCATATGATAATTAAATAAATTACTGTACAGTGGGACCCACTTAACTCGAGCCCGGTTACTCGTCAGCTCTATTAAGTCGACATTTTTATTGGAACTGCCAAATTCTCTGTTTGTCTTTGCATTTTTTCATCGGTTAATTCGATTTTTTAAAGTCACCGAGCCCTAATATTTCGAGCACAAAAGAGTGCCAAATTTGCAACTTAACGTCAGTGAGATCGATCCCCGCCTGTTCGCCTAGCGACGCACACTCGCATTTTTAGTTAAAAAAGCATCGAAATCTCGCTTTCCTCGAGACTTCTGTCTATTGTGTGATTTTACGAGATTTCAATAAGGATTACTGGATGTTTTTTATCTTGTTTCACTTTTGATCCGTGTGTGACTTAGTTTGACATGGTAATGACACGTCTCTATCGAGTGCGCCTTTGATGTGATCAACGGTCAAGGCCGCATTTGTTACTATTTATATTACAAGTTACATGTATCATTTGAATGACGGAGGAAATTCGAGTGCGGTCTCATAGTGACAGATATCTGCACATCAAAAGCATTAAACTTAAAATTACCATATTGATACGTATTTTTTTAAAAATTCGCCGATTTGACGGGCATTGCAAACTCGAGCGGCGATGACATGCCACGCCACACGCGCCATGGGACGAGGCGAGGAGAAAAATTTGACCTTAGTTTTAACGCATGCACAGACAATTATAAACTGGTAACTTTCTTTTTATTAAATGGAATCGAAACATGACCACAGAGACGTAATCAAAGTGATTTACTTTGGCAAAAAAAAATATATATATAAAAATTCCCGACTAGTCATAACTTTTCCAGACTATTTCCCGACTTTCAAGACCGGGAAAATTATTTTAAGAATTCCCAACTTTTTCCCATTTTCCTGACTGAGTGGGAACCCTGGGTTATATTTAAACGGTCCTTAAAAACGAACGGTCTTAACCTTAGGAAAGAGTGAAGAAATATTAGGGTCCCGATATTCCGATACAATTCCGCTTAATCGTCCCATCACTAATTAACACACATCATGTATATAAAGAAATTTCAAGCACATGTTAATATTTTGTCGCCATATTGGTTTTCGTTTAACTCGATGATAGGTTATCTCGACGCCATTTTTCATACCCCGAGGCCGTCGACTTAACCGGGCCCCACTGTATTATTTTTTTAATTTTTTTTTAATTTGTAATAAATTATTATTATTTTGAATTTTATGTATTTGTTATAAGTCATTTTATGGGCTTGTTTTGAAATTAACTCAATATATTTATTACATAAATTATAGTTTATAATGTAGTAGGTTCATAATTTAATAATTATTATTATTATTGTTGTTCTTAGACTATAGGCCTTTATCTCGTACTTATACTGCTTATACTGTTTAACTTGTAAGAGTAGAGGCAGAGGCCTAATGAAAAGGAATAGTATAAACTATAAACTGTCGTAATTTATTTTTAATTGATGTATCTGTACAGTACAAAGTAGAGGCGTAGGCCTAGCCCTAATTTAATTATAAAAATGTTTTTAAAAATATCACGGACAAAATTAAATATTAATTAATGTTTTTTCCAACCCAGTCAGTTTAGATGCAAACCGCAAAATGCATGCTAAAACGAAAGTAGTTGAGGCACTTCTAGTTCTAGCGAACTCAACAGTCAAACTTTAACTAAAAGAAAGAAGACAAAAAACTCCTAATGACATGTTAGTATTTATTTATGAACCGTAAAAAGGTAATCCGAAAGCACACGTCTGACGTAATTCGTGATAAAATTTAATTATTTTATTTAGAAAACCCAAAATGCCGATTCAAAACTTAAACGGAGTGCGATCCGTTAAATTATTTTGTTTAAGTTTTTCCGGATATTTTTTATATGCGCAGAACGATGCTTGATCATGCGACAATGAGATGAGAGCAAAAGGAAGGGAGAGGTCACGGTACCCATCCTATTTATAGCGAGTTCACATCTCACTGAATAGGCTTTCCACACGTTATGACTTTTCCCCCCTTCTTTAAAACCCAGAAGCCAAATTTGAAAAACTAAACTCGCGAATCCGGAAAATCCAGGAAGAGCGAGAAAAAATACCTTGCAAATCCAGAAAGAGCAAAATCAAAAACTGGCGAATCTGGAAAATAAAAATATTTAGCTTCACAAATCCGGAATTCAGGGATAAACCGGAATGGTGGCACCCCTGATTTAGGGAGTGGGTGTTCTTGAGCCGATAGTGACTACTGGAAACACCGGGGTGGAGCGTGGGGAGGGGCATTGCCAATATATTTATTATATATATATTAAATACAATAAAACCTCAAATTAAAATTATATAAAATTAAAAAATAGAAAAAGGGGGAGGGGTCAAGGGGATGGGGTCTCCCCTCCCCTTGTTAGCTTTCACATTACCGCAAAGTGAAAAACTATATGCTATGCGGACTTGACGCGGTGTTCCACGGTTTTATCTGGGAATTTTTTGCCTTAGGACATTCTTTTTGATTTCACATGGAGGTGCGCCAACATCTTTGGGAATGAAATGTGAATTTTCCAAAATGGAAGGTTTTAGGGTTAGGTTTAGTTTTCGAATTTTTATTTGTGAATTTAGGGTAAGGGTTAGGTTTAGTTGTAGAATATTTAATTGTGAATTTAGGGTTAGGGTTAGGTTTAAATTTTAATAGTTGAAGTTTTCAAAATGGAAGGTTTAAGGGTTAGGTTTAGTTGTAGTGATTCAGACGCAGAAACTGTGAGTACAATTTTTTCTTCATTTTTAACTCATTTTTCGAAATCGCGGCGTCGATCAAAAATAACCCACCCCGAAAATTTGAGAATCTCTACCCCCACCCGCCCTCTTTTTTTTATTTCTTCGCATTTTGCTGGTTTTCAATATCACCGCTTCCTTAAAATTCCCGCACAATTTAGAAACTCCACCCCTCCCCCACCCCCACTCTTTTTTTCTTCACATTCTCGCTGCTTTTTCAAAATCACAGCGTCCATTCCCTCCCCCATCCCCCCCAAAAGGCGCTACTTTTCCCCTAGGTCATATGCCTTAGCAACAAACATGGCACCGGGAAGTAACGGTCCGGTATAACGATAATTTACCTTTACCAACTAATGGTGTTATTCTCGTCAGAATATTCTCCAGTAGGGCTGTTAACGATTAATTTAAATTTAATCGTTAACTTTAGAAAAATTTAAGATTAATTAATTGTTAATTTTGATTAAAGCCAAAAATTAAAATTTATGATGTCATAAGTAACACTTATTAAACGTCTTTGTTGAAAATCTAAATAACTCTTTTTTAAATCTGTTCTTATTTATCAATGTTTTCTTTGATCAATGGGCTGGTGCATCAGTTATGAAATTATGATTTCAAGAATATGTCTGACCACTTAAAAAAATACCAATACTCTGGAAAAATAAGGCTTTAAATGAATTAAATGAGCACCATAAATTCATAAATTGCCACAATGTCTGATTAATGTCAAATGTACTTGTCACAAGTCTTGTGTTATTGTACTATGACTATAGACACTATAGTAATAGTATAGTCTATATTCTTCACATCTTCAGTCTTAAGAAATTAAGTATCATTAAGTCTAAGTAAGTATTAAGACTTAAACTTAAAGATAAAGACTAAGATTAAGTGTTAAGAATATTAAATAAGATTAATTAAATTAATAGTGTGTCACGTTTCAAAAACAACACTTATCACACTATTCTTTAAATTTAATTCAATTAAAAGTAGGGCTAAAGCAAAGAGAACGGTGCGCTCAACTATTTACATTGATACATTGTTATGGCAGAGCGCGTACTTCCGGGAATGAAATGTTGTATTTTTACACTTAAAAAGGGAATAAGTCCAATTATTTTTATCCATAAACGTAATTAAGATTGTAATTTTAGGGTCTGGGTTAGGTTTAGTTGTCTATTTTTTAAATTAAAATAGAAAAAACAAATATAGCAGCCAAAATTACCATTTATCGAGCGCACCGTTCTCTTTGCTTTTACCAAAGTAGGCCTACGCCACTACTCCTACTTACTACTATTACTACTTACTTAAAGTTAAAGTTTAAGTCCGAGTCTGACACAATTTTGTGTGAAATTATATTTGTTTTATTATCCCTACTAATATTAATTTGAAAAACGAATACCTTTTCATAAGTTGCCACAATAGTACTAATAATTTTATGTAACTGTCTATGTTTACTAGTACGAAAGTAATGTTTTAGTAAACTATTGTCTATTCAGAATATTCTCTTGCAAAATTTGCAGTTCTCTCCTTATTGGTCGCCAATGACGCAGAGTTCATTCTTCTTTAACGGATGTCGTAAAATGAAAAGGCGTAAATACCTAGTCGTAATATTGTTTTCTTTCCTTAGATACAGATCATGGCGTCGTAAACTTTGACGATTGATGAGGATTTTGGGGCTGATTTTGGTATTGCAATATAGGCTAGCCTAAATATTTGAATTTTTAAATATAAACTATTTTTTTGAAATATAAACGAAAAAAATTGGGAAAGAATGATTAAGTCTAAGACAGTCTAGTCTATGTCAACTTAAGCCTACGTTTGTTAAATTTTACTACTAAGTTTAAGTGTCTACTGGCTACTGCCACTGCACTGTTACTGACTATTACTATTACTGTTACGACTAGTCGTAAAAATATACTATGTGAGTGCTTACAGTTACGACTAAAGACTAAAGCTGTATTTTAATTATACTACAATAATACTAAACATTAGTTCTCATAATCAAATTTCATGTTTACTAGTTACTAGGTAGGCCGATTAATGAATTTTAAAGTTTAAAAAACTTGATTGGTGTCCATTGCCATTTAAATTTAACGACAAGGAGTTATAATTTTTAAAAATCGTAATTTAACATGAACATCTCTAGATGAAGTGATAGGCGGATGGATGATTGATTGTTGTTAATCCTGATATGTGGTTCAAACCCTCTTGCCAATTGGCATTGGTCATTGTAATTTTTGTACTACTTATACTTATACTTATACTTATTCTGAAAAGCAAAGACGTTGATTAAATATATTTTTAAAAATTTTAATTTTTTAATTAATACACGCACTCCTGCCTGTAACTGTAAATAAATATAAACCCAGATCTATTAATATTGTATATTAGGCATGTGTATATATTATATATTATATATATAATATATATACATTATATATATATTAATAATATTAATAATATATATAATATATGCCTATAAAGTAAAGGGCCGTCAATAAATGACATCACATCTTATCACAAAAACTTAGACCCCCTTCCAATATGATTTTAGTAAATAAGTGAAGTAGTCGTAACTGGTAACACTAGTATTCCTATCGTGTGTTACGACTAGTGGGAGCTGTAGTTTACTGGCTAATGTTACGACTAGTCGTAGCAATACAAAATAATTTTATTGTTACAACTAGTCGTAAGTGTCTAAAGTTGTTTTTAATAATTTATTCACATAGTTTTGTCTTTTCGACGCATGTTATGTTATTTAATAGCGTTATTTGGCCTAGGTACACCGCTGCTAAAATAATGAGCCGATAACACTATATTTAGGCTAAAATGTGTAATTCCTATTCTAATACTAAACATTAGTACTCAGATAATCAATTTTAATTTAAAAACTGATTTTTTAAGGTAGTACTAGTGCGTCCAAAAATAAATTAAAAAAAATAATAATAAATAGTTATAATTTTTAAAAATTCCAATACTGTTGTCTATTTTTCTTCTTCTTCTTTTTTTTGAAACCATAATTAGGGTGTTGGCAAACCTGGTAATTGTAATTTTTGTACTGCTTACAATGTATTTGTAAAGCGGAGGCGTTGGTTAAATATATTTTAATAAATTTAGATTTTAGAATTAATACACACATAAATAAGCCCAGATCTATTAATATCATATTATATAAGTATAAGAATATAAAATGTTATGAAGAGTTTGTTAAGATATTAGAGCAACTTAGTTTTTTCTAAAGTGTCTTCTGCTATGACTTGTCGTAACATTGCCTTAACTTGTCTTAAGATTATCATAATAAAGAATAAAAAGAAATAAAATGAAGCGCTGATAAAGTCTTGTCTACCCACAAAGACAAAACCGAATTGATTCACTTTCACTTACTAAACTAACTTTGGCTTTCATACTATTTAACTCAAAGTTTTCAACAGAACACGTACTTGTCCAACAAAGATGTGTTGTGCCCATTGCCATTGTGTTAAAAAAAAATATGATGTTTATTTTTGGTTTCTAATGTCTAATGTGGTTAAAATTTCTTTTTTATTTTAGATTTAGTAAAAGTAAGAATTTTCAAAATAAAGCCAACATGAAAATTAAAGACATAGATTAAAGACATAGATTTAGATAATCAACGTCAAATGGAACTATTTTTCTGTTTCCTATTTTTGAAGCTGCTCTATGCTATCTTTAAAAACCTTATAATACTTATATTTATATTTACATAAAATATGTGGCCATTTTTTTATAGCAGTAGAACTATCACGAGAATGTCACTCCGTGTTTTCATTTTAATGAGGTGTTTTTGTTTTAAAAAATACATTAAAGAGAGTCATATAGTTATGTTAGATAAAGTGGAAAAATCCATTTAAAATAAGTATACTGAGCCCACAGCATCAGGAGCTCATATGAATCATCTTTCCCTAAGCAGTCATTTGTTTATAGTTCTAGGGGCCTAGTCTAAACTGCTCTGTATAACTTTTCTTCCACTTCTATATTTCTAATATAGTTTTAGTAATAATAATATGGCCAAGCTAAAAACAATTTAGTGCGATTGGCTATAGAAAAGTGACGGACGGCATACCGCACCAAATCTGCATGAATTTTTTTGGTTTGAAATTTGAAGACATACTTTAATTAATCTATTACAGGGGTCGGCAAACAGGGGTTAATTACCCCATTTGTGGTAAAAAGGGAATTCTTAACGTAATGCAGACTCATTAGGGACATACAAATGCGCTAGAATCCGCTAGATATATTCAAAATATGTCGTGTGTATGTGTACGCTTGGAAGATAAGTCTACTACTGTACCGGTTCCTTCCAGAAAACGCATTCTAGAAATCCGCGTAAATTCTTTGCTATTCAGCTTTATAAGACCACTGATGTCTATAGTAATGCTTATGGTATGTGTTCGCTACAAAGGTTTTCAAATAATCGAAGAGGAAATGTTGTTTTGTGCTCCTCTTGAATTGCGATGTCAAGGAATTGATGTATTCAATAAAGATAATGAATACTTTGATAAGGTTAATTTAAAATGGAAGACTGTATTGCTGCGTCTGTTGATGGAGCTCCAGCTATGTTTGGTAGTGTAAGTGCTTTTTAGGCTTTCGCAAGAGAGAGGAATCTCAAAATTAAAGTTAACCACTGTATGATCCATTGTCAAGCTCTGCTTGTGAAACATTTGGAACATTAATTGGAAGTGGTCATACATGATGTTATCCAGATTGTAAATTTCATTAAAGAACAAAATGACATGCACTGCAAAGGCCTTGTACTTGGAAGATAGTGGAAATATATATTTTGACCACATCAAGGATATAGTTATCGGACATCTTACCAAGCTCAAAGAGCGATTCACTGTTTACTTTCCAATTATTAATTGGCATGTCAGTTGGATTGTAGATCCATTTCGATGTGACAGTGCGGATGTACTAGATGAGCCTCAAGGGTTGTCAATCCATTAATGAGGCACGTACTTAATTTGCAAACAAAGCAGATCAGACACATTTTTGGATGTCAAGTGCTGCAATGGCTTTCAACATTGCACATGAGGAGGCCGTCAAAACGTTGTTGCAAAAGGCAACAAGGTTAACAAGGATTTTCCACTCTAGTGAACATAAAAACAAAGTTGTGAAATCGTTATAACCCTGAAGACAGCATCCAACTTGCCCTGACATCAAAGGTCCAAATTTTGATGTAATTGTGTAAAAAAATGAAGCAACATCTTTTCTCACAGAACTGAACAGTAAAGAGATTTTAAGAGAAACTTCTGTGTTTAATAACAATAATTGACGATATTAATTTATATTAAATTGATAATTTCAGTTAGTTTTTAAGGTAACTTTGTGTTTACCTGACTTAATCGCATTATATCCGATTTATCTTTATATCTTGAATAGCAAGTGCTGTTAGGCCTTAGACGTTATAACCTTTATATTTGACTGTAAACTTTTATAATTGCATCAAATAAATTCCCCCTAAAATATAGATCTTCCGTGTCGTTTTGAGTTAAAATATCTATGCATAACCATTTTCACATTCATTTTTATATAATTTTAGGCTTCTAAAACTCTCCAGATCCATTTTCGGCAGGGGCTAAGCCCCAGACCCTTTTGGTTAGAGGTGGGGTAGCGGCTAACAACGCTCCCCCAAACCACCAAGTTGTTTGGGCAGGACCTCATAAATTTTTATATTTTGAGATAATGGGCAAAAAAGTTCGCCGACCCCTGATCTATTAAGAAGATATTATTTAAACCATATTTTTCTGTCTGTTGCTCATAAAATATTTTCTTAAATATTTCTCATTTTAAAACACCATTTTTTTCCTATTCTAAGATATATTTTCATTAAGAATTCAGAAGATACTTTAAAATGGCTTCTGCTCAAAAAGAAGGCAAAGATATAAATGCTTTAAGACAAAAGGCCATGTTGTATTATAAAGCAAATGGTATTCCAGTAAAGATTGAAGAAGTTTTGAACTCCATGTTTTATCTTGATCCTCCAGACCCATATGGACATCTTGTAAGTGTCTCTTAATATATCTTTAAAATTATCAGCATTTTTTTAGACATATACCGTTTTTGGTTTCAAGTTAATAAACATTCCTCACCTTTTGCTTCTGCACCAGACTTTTACCTGCTACATTTCACCTTGCAACAACAACAAAAAAATTATTGCTTCCTTTAGCATACACAAACACATTTATATATATAAATGTTTAATTTATAGCCTATACATGTATTTGCTTAGATGTTTTCCTTGAAAGTATTCGACATCATTACAATATCCTTCTCATTTTTTAATATATTTCCAAAACCATTTCATTTCATGTCATAAAATGCCTTGAACTGAACCTTCTTGGAATTCAAAGTGAAAATCAAAACATTTGAAATAAAAACTTCTTTAAAAATAAGATATGTCCACATTTCTAGATTAATTGTAATAAAAGTTTCATTATTATTTTATATCATAAATGAAGAAACTCTAAGGACAGTGCTGTTGTTATAATCCATACAATTCTTTAATTTACCAAAATAAAGCTTTGAAATATCATGAAAAATTGTATCTCTGTGTACAAACCTTTATGAAAGATATATTTGGCTTCTTTCAGGCAAATTTCTTTGGTACTTTAGCCAAGCCAGCAACACTGAATGAGGTAATCATAATTTTTGTATTATTTTACATGATGACATTTATTGGTTGCAAGTTTATTTGTTTTCTTGTCTGTATGTGAATGATGTGATATTATCATTTAACCAGACTTTTACTTTTTTTTTAAAAATGAGGTTTTTTGTCTACTATTTATATTGATGATACCATATAATTTTCTATAAAATGTTTAATGAAGCTTAAGTCATTGGAATATATAATCATAATTTCTATACATTTTAAAATAAAATGTGTCATCAGAGAAATCAATGTCCTATTATTTTATTAAAAAAATATATATTTTTTCAAATAATATCTGATTTACATTTTGGTTACACAAAATTATTTTTTTTGAAAACGGGAAACTAATGGGAATATATCTTTCCACCCAGAAAAGTAGCAACTGTAAAGAGTATCAAAGAAAAATAAACAACTAAATGTTACCTACTTTATTTATGGCAAACTAAACTAAACACATATTCTGTAGGCCTGAGACTAATCTCTTAAGGCCTTGGCTAGTACCTGGGCAATCTGCTCCATCTGCTGAGCAGTGCCATTCAACATTGTCTTTACATGGGACTCTTCTGCCTCCCTAACCTCCCCGGCTATTTCTAGCGCGGGGCAAGACGTCAGCAGGTGTACGACCGTTTCAGAGGCTTGGCTGCAATGACGGCAGTTCGAGTCCCTGTTGTGGTCTAGCCTGTGAAAGTACGAGTTGGTTGGGAAGTGCTCTGTTCTCATCTGAGTCACTAAACTCTGGTGTTTTCGACTCAGGTTCCACCACTGGTCTGAGTGACTTGGCCTGGGCATGTTAGCGAAAAAAACCCTGGCTGTCGTGTCGTCAGCCCACTCCTGGTACCACTCCTGGTTGGTATTTATGGCAAACAGCTAATCCAAATGAAAGATGCAAATTACTTATGAGTAAAAGTAAATGAAAAACTATCATGTTCTTCACATATTAATGAAATAATTTATAAATCCAACCAAACCTTAGGCTTTATTTTTAAAAAATGTTAAAAAATGTAAAAAAAACCCATAAAACTTTAAAGTAAAATGCTGCCTTGTATTGTTGGTCAGACCTGTGATAAAAAAATGTATCTTCTGTATGGGACCCATCTACCTAAGAAACTATCGATAATTAGAACAATTTTAAAAAGCTCAAGATTCATTACTGGTGAATATTCACATCTAACAAGAGTAACTCAATTACTTAAATTAGTAAACCTAGAAATATTTGAGGATAGAAGAATGAAGATCAAAATAGTAATAACACATAAGACATAAAAATTAAATTATAAATTGGAAATAGAATGCAACAACAATCTAATACATGTACAACCCTTAGTTAGACATAGTACATAGGGATAAAACACTTTTGTTGTTCTATTCACAAGAACAAACACATACAAATCTTCCTTCTTCCATATGGCATTCAGACATTGAATGGGGGCCTGAACAAACCAGGAAAACCAACATACTTTCAACATTTAAACCTGTAATAAATATTCAAGACTAGACACAAACCATGGATAACCATAGGATGCAATAATATTCAGTATGGAAGGAGTCTATAAGGAAAGATTATAATGTATTAAAAATGTAATTTCAAATCATAAATAATCACAATTAACTGTTTATAACTCTAGTACTCAGGTTTATGCCCATTTTGCCATCTCATTTAAATTTGTTCTTATATGAAGTTAAGTTTAATTCAAATGAAAGTATGAAATATGATATATGAATTTTAGGGCTGTTATCGATTAATTTAAATTTAATAGTTAACTTTTGAAAAATTAACGATTAATTAATAGTTAATTTCGATTAAAGCCAAAAATAGAAATTTATGAAGTCATTAAACGGAACATTTCAAGGGAAGTAACAAAAATAGGTAATTGTCTTTTTTTATTGACTTATTTCCCCTGTCTCACAGAAATTGAAAATTAAGAATATTTTGAACTAAATTTTATGACATTGTGTTGATACTTGATCGGATGTTTGTGCTGAAGGTGGTACGTCAGTGATGTATTTGATCCTTTAAAAGAGAATTGTTTATGGCAGTGAACACAGTAAACGTTTTCACCATCTTTGACTTTGCCATCCGTAGTTAGTTTAAAAACAAAATTTTTGCTCAACTTGCTAGTTATATGTTTTAATGTAACTGCGCTGATGCTGTCAGCCATTTTTTAGTTGACGTCTGCCAGTCCACATAAATTAATAAAATAAATTATAATATTACGCAGGAGAAGTTTGTACGTAAAAAATATATAAATTATTATTAATCATTAATAATTAATTATTTATTAATAAAATTAAAAAAAATATTATAAATATTTTCTTTAATTTTAAACAAATTTTTGTCGATTAAAATAATTTTAATTGATACAAATGTTTTACGATTAATTGAGAAATTAATCGTTAATTTCCGCAGCCCCAAATAATTTATATGGCTAGTAATAATTTCACCACATTGACATTATGATATCCAATGTGAGATATTTTGAAATATAACATCTTTAAGAATTTTCTCAGTTTGTTAACCCTCAATGAGATTATAAATGCACGTAAAGAAAAGAGTATACAAAGCTTTAATTATAACATAAGGTACACATTTAAACATTTCAGCTGATTTATTTATTTTTTAAAGCTAATATATTATTAGAAAATAAAAATTCCTAATTAGTTTAATATTTTTACAAGAAAAAGTGGGGACTTGAATTACCAATATATGTACTATATTATATAGACATACATTAGAAAAAAAATGTAGACATTGTTCTCATGTTTTAAAAAAAATTACTTAGATGCTTAAATTTAAAATACTTTAATTGTGTGTCCAGCTTTCAGCAGCGATGGTATTTGATGGCCAAGGTCTGCCTACCATTAAGACGAAAGTGTTCTGCACAGTCTGGAATATGTCCAAGGTAACAGTTGTAAAATGTTTAGGTCATCTATGCATGTGGGCACCTTGAGCACATAAAATAAATAATTTTTTTGCAAGCTACATACTTGTCTAGAAATTTTGAGCTTTGCATAATAAATTAAATAGATTAAAATAATTATACACTGTAGTGAGATTTTAGGCAGATAATTATGTATTAGTCCAAATAATGATTGTCAGCTTTTATTAAGTAAAATATAATAATTTACTATAAATTTTATTTAGATAATTTGTGTTTTGTATACATGAATTTAAAGTAATTTCCCTTAAGTCTTGCTGGACTCATTAAACATTTATTTGTGCTAAAAGAGGCCACGAGACCCTTCTAATGTAAAAATAAATCTTCAAAATTTAGTTATGCGTTGAAATCTAATAGTTATCAGACATATAAAATTTAATATATTATAATTTTAATTTTTGTTACCTTTTGAAAAATTACTTTGCAGCTTATAAGCACTTCAATTATACCCAGAAACAACTTCAGAATGCCATTTGATGATAGACAAAAAGCCTATGTTGATTCAAGAGCATCTGTAAAAGCAGCAGTTGATATGATCAATACTGAAATTAGCAGTAAAGTTCAAGGATTGAGTGCTGAAAATCAAGCAGATATTGATCAATTACTTTTGTAAGGCTAAAAAGATGATTTTGCTTCATATAAAATAAATTATAGTGATAGATCTAAAATTGTAATATTTAATTATTTAAATTACTTATTACTGTACTTTAGAGAAAGCGCTACATGTTTTTTTATAAGTTAAGTGTTATCTTTAGGGTTAGAGTTAGGGGGACGCGGTGGTCGAGTGGCAGCGCGCTGGACTGTCGTACCGATGGTCACGGGTTTGAATCCGTGTGAAGGCAAGGGCTTGTTCCCAGGGCCTAGGGCGTCCCTGAGTCACCCCGCTCCGAATGGGTACCTAACACTACATGTAGTTAGGCGGCTGGGTAATGCGTGGAACCCACAAAGCCGTGGCCTGTGAACGCCGCATCACTTGCCAAACAGATCATCTGTCATGGTCTGTGGACGCAACTATCTTCTGCATAGAAGGAGCGTCTGTATAGATAAGTCAAGTCAAGTCAAAACCCTAACAGTATGTTTTAGATAACTAATATTTTGTTGGTTGTATAACAAACAAGTACTGTTTTAAACATAGTCATAGTCTAAACAATTCAGACTGCCTAACCGCTTGCCCTTATAAGGTTTAAAAACTTACAGGTCTGTTATAGAATTTAAAAAGAAATTGGAAGAAGAAAGAAAAAAGGAAATTGAGGTATCAGCAAATGAGCTCATCGTTCCTGGAGAAACAAAAGAGACAATCTCATCTCAAAGTGCAAATACTCTACCAGTAACCAAAAAGAAACCTGGCAGGTTAGTTTCATCACTTGCTTCAGTCAGTTAAATTCATAATAGGCCTTCATAACGGTATTTTTAAACAGAAAGTTAGAGTTGCTGAAATACAATATTACAGTGGTACCTCGAGATACGAGTGCCCTAACATACGAGTTATTTGAGATACGAGCTGTCGAACGAGCAAAGTTTTGTTTTGAAATACGAGTAAAATTTGAGATACAATGAAAGGCCAGCTGCAACGCTGCACACGGCCCACCCAGTTTACTGTGCCTGCGCCTCATGCATTATCCCACATATTCCTCCAGTGTGCTTGTTTACCTCGCTGTTGAAGCATCTTTGCTAAGTTTTTCTATGGCTTTGCGCTATTTGTGCATTTACATACTTTATCACATTTCTTTCTATAACCATGGGTCCGAAGAAAGTGAGTGGAAAGGTCAGTGCTCAGAAGAAGATTATGTCTATTGAATTAAAGCGTGAAATCATTGAAAAAAATGAGCAAGGTGTGCAAGTAGCTGACTTGGCGAGGCAGTACTGGTGTAGTACTTCAACAATATGCACTGTGCTTAAACAGAAGGAGTCGATAAAGGGTATAACGCCAGCTAAGGGCGTTACAATAATTTCTAAGCTCTGGAGCTCTCTCCATGAAAAGATGGAGAAACTGCTGATGGTTTGGGTGACGGAGAAGCACCTTAACACAGGGCATCATATACATTTTTATTATTCAAAAACACGTAACAAAAACAATTAGGTTAGCATTTTTGGGGCTGGAACAGATTAATGGCATTTCAATTAATTTCAATGGGGAAAATTGCTCCGAGATATGAGCAAATTGACATACGAGCAAGGTTACGGGACGAATTAAACTTGTATCTTGAGGTACCACTGTATTTTAGTATCAAACCATGCACTTAAATTGATGAAATATTTAAATACTTGGTAACCGCTAATCCGTTACCTCCATTTAAAATCATGATTTGTGGCATGTACATTGTTCATTTGTAGATTAATATAAGTGTACATCAGTTTACTGTTTTTCAAAGGCTGTAACTCAAGCATTCAATTTCATTGATAATCTTAAATCTCATATTGATCTTTGTGATGCTGCACTTTTAGCAAACTGCAAATGTAAGTGTCTTGTAGTAATGAAAAAAGTTTCTGTTGCATAAAGTTTGATCAGTTTTTGTTTTTTTAAGTAAAGAGTTTTGTCACATTTTGAGCATTGCATTTCATAAATTTCATTTTAAAATATCAATATAGAATTTTCATTTAAATTGTAGATTCTTTAAAATATGTTCTTTTTCTTGTGTTTGGAAACTGCAAACTGGACTTAATTATAGAAAATTGTAAAAAAATCTACTAAGGTAATCAATGGTACAAATATTAAGATAAAAACTATATGTAAACAAAAAAAAATCTGTGCTTAGTTTGATTGCTGAATTGAAAATTTTATATGGCTATCTAAGTATTAAAAAAATTATTTATTGAAAGTTTAGTACAGAAAATATAAATTTAAAAGTGATATGCCCATATTTTCAATACATTTCTAAAAGGTGATCTCTCTGATTATTACAATTATTTTTTATTTGGGAATTATAGTTTCAATGCTCTTAATCTTAGGCTTTATCAATCTTCAAAATGTATTATCATGAAAAAACAACATGTTCATGTATACTTTGTTTCTTTTCTATTATTGGAATTGAAAAGTTGTTTGTTTAACAATTTATTTGTCACGTCAGCTTTTAGGTGATAAATGTAATGACTAATAAGATTATTTACTTAACTAGTAATTTTATTATCAAATCATTTTATAAGTAAAAAAACAACCCGTAAAAAACCAAGTTTTTGACTATAAATCCATTACGTATGAGACGTAACTAAAAGAATGTTCATTATAACACGCAGCGCAAGACCATCCAAAAATACAAAATTGCAGTTGTGTCGTAAAACGTGTTTAATATAATGCGCACCGATCAGGAATAGGTTTATAAAAAGTGTTGTCAGTAAAATACGCACATTATTGCGCGACAGAAAGGTTGTTCAATATAATACGCACCGCGACGCTCTATCTCAAAAAATAGCATGATACATAGGAATAAATAAAATAATCTAAAAAATCAATAATTTAATTACGGTACATGCGATCGATCTGAAATTTTGATACATTGTTTTTATCATCGGTACGAAACTGCCTGCAAAATTTCAGCTCGCTATCTTGCGAGCAAGTGGGTTAAAAATCGATCAAAAGTTTTGGCGACAAGCAAGCAAGCAAGGTCGGTCGGCCGCAGACACCACGAGTTAATATAAAGGATTTAAAAATAGAATTAAACCCAAAATTCTTTAATTGGTTTTGTATGTAACTTGGACTAAATAGATAAAATACAAAACATCTTTCAGCACTATCTATTAATAGTACTAAATACTTGACATTCTCTTTTTTGGGTCAAGCTAATTTAAGCTCTTCTGCTCGGCCGCGACATGAAGTGGTAAACTTTTCTGGCCATGTCTCCAGATGCCCAGCTCTGGAGCCATTTCTCATGGAAAATGTCAATCATCTTTAATCTGATCTCCAGGAGCGTCATCGTCAAACAATTGGTTTGGATAAAATGAAGGATTACTCTGCCGCCACTTGCCAGAATGCACCCTACTGTCTCCAGAATGACACTGACCTTCTTTGCCTCCACAGAGGATCGACTCTGGGTTTGCAGAGAGAGCCTGGAGATGGGGAAGATAACTACGGTCGGAAAGATCTTTCTATTCACAACCTCTTTCAAACCCCTGTGGATCACTTGTAGCTCAGCATCCTGGCTAGTGGATGCATTCTACATGAACCAGACAGCTCAACAGTATCTGTTGCAGACTGGTGGTAATCAATAAGCATGACATATCCTTTTCTTCCAACCTTGCAACCTTAGCCGCCTCCGAAGACTTTAAGCATGCAGTCACCATAAGTCTCTATTGTCTTCTGAGCTTCGTCGTGCTGAAGAGTCGTATTTGCCAGAGTCAAACGTATATCAGGCAAGTCAAATCATTCATGTGATCCCCTTTGGGGGATCAGGCGCATCTGTTCCTGGTTATGGGAACTGAGTCCTCTTGTTCATTGACCGCATCCGTAAAGTAAGGTCTCTTCAGTCTTGTCCTCTTTACCCATCAGTATTGTATTTGTAAACAGCATTCGTGGTGCTCCAACCTGCAGTATAGCCCCACCGTGGTCGAGATTACCTTTTCTTGCCTTAGCGTAAGGGGTTCTACGTTTGACAAAATTGCTACAGCGGAGGTGAGTGTGGTATTAAACGCCCTGCTTACAAAACAAAGAGCTTGGTTTTGTATTCTGTCCAGTTCCCCAAGAGCTGTTATGCTTAAAATGGTCTGTACAGGAAGCTTATTGTCAATTATCCCTCTCACACTACAGTAATAGAGAAAAGATTCTTGCTTCAGCACCCCAATCCGTACTCACGAGTTTATTCACCAGGGCAAGTTTAGCTGTGACTTTGGCGCACAATTCACGCATATGGTTGTGGTCCTGCATTACTCCCAAGTACAATCAATTTCAACATGTTCTCGCTGATAGTAAACACAAACTCATGCTTTAGAGCAGGGGTCTCCAAACTTTTCTTCCGGAGGGCCACATTAACTGTCAAACAACAGTTTGGGGGCAGACTACACACAGTTTTGGGGTAAACTACAGGTAAAAATAGTATCATTTTTGTTAGATTAAAAGATCTCCAGGGACCAGATGAGAGGGCCTCGCGGGCCGCATCTGGGCCGTAGTTTGGAGACCCCTGCTTTAGAGCAATCCTTCTATTCATAAAAATGGAGTGGCCTGTGTTTTTCTTGTCAACGATTAGACGCCATCAGTGGGCGTATTCTTCTATACGAGTAAGGAACACTTTGCAGCTGGTTCTGCAATGTAGCAATATCTTTCCCTGAACTCCAAATGACCAGGTCGTCTGCGAACATGTCCTTCTGATATTCTAATGTCCCTTCTAGGTCTGAGACATAGGCTTAGAACAACGTGCAGCTAATCCCTGTGGGAGTTCGTACTTAAGGCGCACCTCACTGGTTTTAATTGTCCTGTCCATTAGAAACAATGAAATCCAGCTATGCATATTAGCAGTGACACCCAACTTCTTTAGTTTGTATAATAGCCCTATACACTTTGTCATATGCCTATTTCAAATAACAAACACTGCTGCCGTGTGGTTTTGCATCTGAATTTCATTTGTGATTGACTATATCAGAGGGATAACTTGCTCCATTGGTTTGCGTCCCTATATATTATATATATATTACTATTAAGCTGTTTTATTCACCTTAATATCTATAAAGTTATTGTGGATTATATCATATATTGTGACAGTAATCAACGTTTTAACAAATTTTTAAGCTAAATGAATAATTTCAGAATGAGTGCTAGTGTTAGGAAGTCACTTCCAGGACCTCCCCCAGTACCTGATAAACCATTGGAACAGTTTCTTGTTGGCAGTGAGGCTGTTACTGCAGTGAGTCAAGCTGTGTGCACATGTGCTGCCGTCACGAATAACTTACCAGTTTATCAATACATCAAGAACTTGGTAAAAGTAAAAGGGAAGGTGAGATTAAATTAATTGTTCAATAAACTTTCTGTAAACCACATAATTTTTTGTACATGCTTGGAGATCATTATTATACGCTATCGGTGGAAACACCCATCTTCTTCTCAATCAATAAAATTTGTTAATAATTGGGCACTTTTTATTAACAATAAGTGTTTTGTCTTGTAAAGAGAAACTGTATCATCTAACTCAAAACTTTTTTTTTGAGGGCCCGTCATCATTATCTTGTTCATTCTGTCTCCTACTCATATCAATGTTGTTTTTTTTGTGAGAATTTTGGTGGTGGTTGGAATGTTTCAAGGGTAAGGGAGAGAATACTTCATTGGTCACAAGGGCTATTTAGCAAGGGTGTCATGTGTCTTGAACTGGATGATGGAAGGCAGGAAGTAATGGACACAAATATGTCAAGATGTAGCCTCAACTTTTACTCCTGGCAAGAATGAGCTGGACCTGTACTGTGTTTGTGATGTTATGAGCTGGACCTGTATTGTGTTTGTGATGTTATGAGCTGGACCTGTACTGTGTTTGTGATGTTATGAGCTGGACCTGTACCGTGTTTGTGATGTTATGAGCTGGACCTGTACTGTGTTTGTGATGTTATGAGCTGGACCTGTACTGTGTTTGTGATGTTATGAGCTGGACCTGTACTGTGTTTGTGATGTTATGAGCTGGACCTGTACTGTGTTTGTGATGTTATGAGCTGGACCTGTATTGTGTTTGTGATGTTATGAGCTGGACCTGTATTGTGTTTGTGATGTTATGAGCTGGGCCTGTATTGTGTTTGTGATGTTATGAGCTGGACCTGTATTGTGTTTGTGATGTTATGAGCTGGACCTGTACTGTGTTTGTGATGTTATGAGCTGGACCTGTACTGTGTTTGTGATGTTATGAGCTGGACCTGTACTGTGTTTGTGATGTTATGAGCTGGACCTGTATTGTGTTTGTGATGTTATGAGCTGGACCTGTCCAGTGTTTGTGATGTTATGAGCTGGACCTGTATTGTGTTTGTGATGTTATGAGCTGGACCTGTCCTGTGTTTGTGATGTTATGAGCTGGACCTGTCTTATGTTTGTGATGTTATGAGCTGGACCTGTCCTATGTTTGTGATGTTATGAGCTGGACCTGTACTGTGTTTGTGATGTTATGAGCTGGACCTGTACTGTGTTTGTGATGTTATGAGCTTGACCTGTATTGTGTTTGTGATGTTATGAGCTGGACCTGTATTGTGTTTGTGATGTTATGAGCTGGACCTGTATTGTGTTTGTGATGTTATGAGCTGGGCCTGTATTGTGTTTGTGATGTTATGAGCTGGACCTGTATTGTGTTTGTGATGTTATGAGCTGGACCTGTACTGTGTTTGTGATGTTATGAGCTGGACCTGTACTGTGTTTGTGATGTTATGAGCTGGACCTGTACTGTGTTTGTGATGTTATGAGCTGGACCTGTATTGTGTTTGTGATGTTATGAGCTGGACCTGTCCAGTGTTTGTGATGTTATGAGCTGGACCTGTATTGTGTTTGTGATGTTATGAGCTGGACCTGTCCTATGTTTGTGATGTTATTAGCTGGACCTGTCTTATGTTTGTGATGTTATGAGCTGGACCTGTCCTATGTTTGTGATGTTATGAGCTGGACCTGTACTGTGTTTGTGATGTTATGAGCTGGACCTGTACTGTGTTTGTGATGTTATGAGCTGGACCTGTACTGTGTTTGTGATGTTATAAGCTGGATCTGTCCTGTGTTTGTGATGTTATGAGCTGGACCTGTACTGTGTTTGTGATGTTATGAGCTGGACCTGTACTGTGTTTGTGATGTTATGAGCTGGACCTGTACTGTGTTTGTGATGTTATGAGCTGGACCTGTACTGTGTTTGTGATGTTATGAGCTGGACCTGTCCTGTGTTTGTGATGTTATGAGCTGGACCTGTCCTGTGTTTGTGATGTTATGAGCTGGACTTGTACTGTGTTTGTGATGTTATGAGCTGGACCTGTCCTGTGTTTGTGATGTTATGAGCTGGACCTGTATTGTGTTTGTGATGTTATGAGCTGGACCTTATTGTGTTTGTGATGTTATGAGCTGGGCCTGTATTGTATTTGTGATGTTATGAGCTGGACCTGTACTGTGTTTGTGATGTTATGAGCTGGAACTGTATTGTGTTTGTGATGTTATGAGCTGGACCTGTACTGTGTTTGTGATGTTATGAGCTGGACCTGTACTGTGTTTGTGATGTTATGAGCTGGACCTGTATTGTGTTTGTGATGTTATGAGCTGGACCTGTCCTGTGTTTGTGATGTTATGAGCTGGACCTGTATTGTGTTTGTGATGTTATGAGCTGGACCTGTACTGTGTTTGTGATGTTATGAGCTGGACCTGTCCTGTGTTTGTGATGTTATGAGCTGGACCTGTCCTGTGTTTGTGATGTTATGAGCTGGACCTGTCCTATGTTTGTGATGTTATGAGCTGGACCTGTCCTATGTTTGTGATGTTATGAGCTGGACCTGTCCTATGTTTGTGATGTTATGAGCTGGACCTGTCCTATGTTTGTGATGGTATGAGCTGGACCTGTACTGTGTTTGTGATGTTATGAGCTGGACCTGTCCTGTGTTTGTGATGTTATGAGCTGGACCTGTACTGTGTTTGTGATGTTATGAGCTGGACCTGTCCTATGTTTGTGATGTTATGAGCTGGACCTGTACTGTGTTTGTGATGTTATGAGCTGGACCTGTCCTGTTTTTGTGATGTTATGAGCTAAAACTGCCTGTTAAGGCCTTTTTGCCATTTAGAGTGGAAAGTGACAAGTTTCAATTATGTGCTAGGGCAGTGTAACATAATGATGCTGGTTTCTTTTACTCCTCTTATTGTCCTTGCTAATCCACCATACTCACCTTGCCCTGATTTTCAAAACTTAGCTTAAATAAAGAAGTCTTTAGATTTTACTTAAAGGGTTTGGAGTTACTACAAGAAACTGTTAACATCCCCTTAGATATTTTGAACTAAATGAAGAGCCTGGTTACTCCTTCTATAAATAAAATAGAATATTTTGAACTAAATCACAATTGAAAATTCACTTTTTATTAAAAATCTGCACTTTTAATTTTAGGTTAAAGATACACTGAGGTTACATCCACATTACCATACTTTATATTTGTTTTTACAGATTGAAAAAAATGAGTTGAGAATTCCTCTGCCAATGGTGACCATCATTCAAAGTGGCAGATCAGTAGTTGGTAGACTGAACTGCATCAAAGAATTCATGATTGTTCCAGGAAATAACATACGTTTGGATGAGGTAAATCATGGCTTATATTGATCTTACGTTAATGGACTATTTAACCATTTAATAATAAACTAAGATTCTAAATAAATGCTTCAATTTACCAATATTTACTTTGCATATTTTGTAAGATTATTTAATTATTTTGTTGAAGACATGCATTTTAAAAAGTCTTAGAATTCTGAAGAAAGTTTTTTTTATTCTCCAGAAAGTTGAACATATAAATAATATATATAATTATGTGGCAAAGGTTCTTTACAACAAATATGGCGTAGGTAACACTTAATTATCTTTATTAGAATATTAAGCTTTAGTTAAATAATAATCGAACAGATGCTAATTTATATATACAAGATTTGATTCTTCATTACTTAAATAAAAATTTTAAAGTTCTTAAATTTGCTATCTTGTATAACATTTAAAAAAAATTAATTCTTTCTATTGACCTACTCTTTAAAGTAATAGTTACATTAAAGGTGTTAGGCTTGTTACTAATAAATGAAAGGTTCAAAATATAAAATATGTTCATGTTATGACAGGTTAGTATGAATTGTGTTGGTGAAATCGGAGCACTGTGTCCTCCTCTTGACACGCCTACTCAAGGTTTGGAGTTACTACAAGAAGCTATTACAGCCCAGGGATTAACAGTTGGCAAAGATATGTTCTTGGCTCTTAACATAGCAGCACACGAATTTTACGATCATGTAATTAGCTTAGTTTTTTTTTGTTCATTACAGTGAAAAAAATCAAAATATTAAACATCATTTAAAAAATACTAAATTTTTTATTAAGTACAGAAATTTATATAATAAGTGCTTTTATATGAATTAAAAATACTAATTTTTTAATTCTTTTACTCAGTAGAGTTCATAATCAATGTTTGAATTTTTCAAACATTTCTTTCTCCTCTCTCATCTATATTAAGTAACTCTCATGTTCTCTGTGACATAGTCTTTGTAAATTCGTTTTAATGATTTATTCATTAATGTAAAAAAGGAAATTATAGAAAAATGTTATCAGTTAATGTCAATTTCATCACTAGGAAAAAGGCAAATATGAAGTAGTAGAAGGAACTTTTAAGCAACCAGATGAGATGGCAAGCTTTTGGCATGATGTCCTCCTGAAGTATCCATCAGTTATTGCACTTATTGATCCTTTAAGAGGCGAGGTAAGTCAAAATTCTTTACCCTAACAGTAAGTACATGTAATATTTGTAATGTCACTTTTGGGAATAAGTCTTAACCGAGTCTTATACTCAATTTCACAATACCTGTAGAAGGAGAAATAAAAATGTATTTGGTATGTGCATTAAAAAAAATTTAAATAAATTATCCATAAGGTATGGCAATCACCGTTTATGAATGAAAAAATCTGTGATCTGTGATAAAATCATGGATATCCTATGCTAAGTGTGCTTAATTACAGTTTTAAAAAAACGTTGCCTGTGTACTGTTTACCAGCACTGGGTGGGTAGTTAAACAATATTGTTTCCCCCTACACTTACTATCAAAATTTAAAGCTCTAATAAAAATGCAAGACTACACATAAACCACTGATAAGCATAGGATGCAATAATCTTCTGTATAGAAGGAGCATTTTTAATATATAAGATAGAATAAGAATTTGGAAATCACACACTTGTTTCTTAGGTTTATAAGACACAATTTTCGATATTTATCAGATGTTTCTTTTATGTTTGTCTTATTCATGACTGTAAAACATCTGTTAACTATTTTTTTCAATAAACCTGAATATTTGTTAATTTTCAAAATTATGGCAAGGAATCAAGCCTAGACTTAATCAGAATTTTATTAATCATGGAGAAACACTTATAGATCTTATCCTCCACCTCATAAATATCAAAGTTGTTGATTTGAAACCCAAAATAAGCATAGAACTGTTTCGTGAGATGTAATATAAAAAAATAATGAATGTGAATTAATAATGTTAAGAAAGGAAGGAATGGTGCAATTTATAACCGAGTATATACGGTGGTTACAGCTGTCAAATACATTTTTTAATATACTAAGTAGATTTATTTCATTGAGATTTTAATTATTTCAATGCTCTAACACTTTTTCATTCATGTTTTTATGCAGTATTTTCATAAAGCATCTGAGGTTTGTAGAGTATTTAACATATTGGTTTTGCTATTGAAATTATTTTGTTGGAGATGAAAGTTTGGGGAATTAAAGAACATTTAAAATATGGTTCAATTATTGTTTGTGAATTTAATCCTGTAATGCTTGTGCAAAAAAGACTCAGCTTGGTCTTTTATTCTGTACAGTTTAAAACTGAAAAACTATTATAAGTTATCTAAATGACTAAAATATTGAAAAGATTATATACGTACATAAATTTAAATGCAATAAAAAATTAAATATAATTACTTATTTTAATGAGCATATTAAAAATGCACTTCTACCTTTAACTTATCTCCAAATCTTGTGAAATATAAATATTTTCTTTTTGCATATTTATGAAAATATTTAATAGTTAACAATAACTAACATTAGTAATTAATTTTAAAAAAAAACTATTATTTGTTGTTAAAATGCATATATATTGGGAGGCCTAGTTGTGGAGTAGTGGAGAATGCAAAGGTTGGGGAATTCCCCATGATGAAGATAAGACTAGTTATTGTAGGGTATCAGGATGGACAGGAAAAGTTTAGTAAGACCATATCAGACAGTATAGTGATAAATTAAAGATATTTAAATGCAATGGTTGGTTAGCAGTTATTTAGAAATGTCCATGCAGACTAAGAGTTGTCAAACTTGGGTACTGCATGTTGGTGTTAACCATCATCACTGGGTACTTTCAAAATGACAAGGACTGTCAGATTACACTTGGCATGGACAGTAATAATGAATCAAGTGTGGTGAAAAATGAGAATCCCAGATATATAGTTGAAAGAGATTACTTGGAACATGGTAGAGTAATAGTCTTAGTACAGGTGGGGATATATATTACTCTGGAATGAAATTTCTAGAGACGCAGCAAATAGTTTGAGGGACTTTGGTGGAAAACGCAGCTAAAGAATTTTGAGTTTGCCTTAGGATCAGACACTTTTGGAGATACTGTCAGGGGTACCAGATGAATGAAAGTAGAAGTGATTGTATCCCAGGAATAAAGAGAAAGGTTTACCTCACCTGATTGCAGTTACTTGATTAATGTAGCAGGAGTGATATGCATTTATATCTATTTACAATAAATCAATAAATATGTTTAATTTGAAATATATAAACTGTATTACAAGAATAGGTTTAAAATTTTTGTTTATTTATTTGAATATATTTTGAGCACGTTTTAACGACTTAGATAATTTAATCAAATAGCTGTCTGTTTGTTAGTTTACATCAGTGTTTTTTTAAAGAGGGGGCCCACCACCACCCTGACCCAAATGTATCAGGTATGCATGTTGTCAGGGCAACACTAAAAAGAATGGGACAATTTAAAGGGTAGTGGGGCACTCAGAGGGGCACAAGCAATTTACCCAATTACAATGTAAAGTTATACAAATAGGATTTATACTTGACAACTGCCCAATTTTTGCTTTGATTGTCAATATCAAATAAGATTGATAAATTATATTTTTTCTTTTGCGTGTTGCTAGTCTCAACACTGGTTGGTAAAATATTTCAGTGACTTTCATTACTGTGATATTTACCACATGTTCACAATCACTGGCTATTTTAAGCACTAGCTTCCTATTTTGAGTTTTTTGCAGTTTATGCCAGCTTCTATTACCATCAACTTCTTCTGGTGCTGTCTCTGACATAATATCACTTTTTCAAATATTAGTACATGTAGTGATAGCAGCCATTAAAAAAATTGTCTTCCTTAATCCGAATTAATTATTCAAGCTAATTATAGGGCTTTCTTGAATGATAATAATTTGTTTCCATGAGGTGCATCAATGGAATTAATTGTATACTAAATTCAAATGAAAAACTTGTTAAAAAAAAATCACTTAATCAAGCACAGGGATAATTATCCATTATTTTGCATGAATTTTAGATACTCACTTCTTTACTCTAGAATCACTCAGAAAATCTCTAATCCAAATGGTTGCAAAGTACTATCACACAAATTATCTTTCTGACAGTGTTGTGTTTTGCTCAGAGAATTGTTAAATTGGATTGGATGTTTAGAAATCAGGGAAAATTTATCGACCAAAGGAATTTTGGCCAGAATAATTTAATTTAAAACAAAAAAAATAAATATATTTTACAAATATTTTATATTTCCTCGATAATGTATACATTTTGTTTTAATGCATTTACCAAGCAGTTAAATAGTTTTTACTATTTTATAGGATTCTGATGCATGGGTGAAACTGTGTGACAAGATGAGTGCATCTCTGTACATAATGGGTAACCACTTCTATAACAGACCTGGTCTTCTCTGTGAAGAAGATTTTAAGTTTGTGTGGACAACAGGAATTGTTCTGCAAATGGAGAGGCTCAATACTATTACAAAAATTGTGGAGTGTGCTAAGATATTTCAAGGTTAATCATATATAATTAGTTTTTTAAAAATAAAATATAAGATATAATCTTATGTAAATTGCTTCAACTTGTAAAAACTAGAAATTGTATTGATAATAGTAATCTATCAAATAATATGTGTATGCTTTTGTTGTTAATATTGCAGACCTTAAAAATGAAATCGTCATCTCAACAAATGACCATGAAACTGTCGACACATTCATTGTAGACTTTGTGAGTATTTCAACAACAAAATAAAAATAGTATGGAGTGCAATGAGCTTTGATTATCTTCTATTCATAAATAAAACTGATTTCATTCAAACCATTAATTGAAAACCATTTGTCTTCCTGTGTCAATGATATATTGATTTAATTGTCAAGCTGTAAGATGCAAAAAGTTGTTTGAAGTTTTAGTCTCAGAATCTGGAAATTTAATCTGTGAATGATAAAACCATCCTATCACCAATGTTTCCTTTAAGCTGCGTTTTCGTGAAGATATCTGACTGATGCCGCATAGCAGTTTATAATTACCATTCAGCAAATTTTGATAAGGATAATATAATATCTGTGTTTGTGGGGTGTAAAAGTTTGCACAAAAAAAAATGCTGTGCAACTTTGCACACGAGTTTGTTATTTTGCACACAGACCAATGAACTTTAGAGCGAACATTGCCTGTCATCTGGACTTTTACCCCAGAGTTGGCGGTGACCCTGAACACAGTCACACATACAAGTGATGGGACAATTTTCAAGATAAATCCAAAATGGCTGTCAATGGCTATCAGTATTTACCAGAGGTATTTACTGGTTTTGTCAGCGACTTTCTTTTTCAAACAATTGAGAGGCTACTTACGCAATCAACATTGCTTTCAAGTGCTGAGAATTCACATTTACAGGATGAAAGATTACATTTTTGTGCCATCCCTCAGTCATGTCTGCCAGCCAGAATTTACTATTAATACATTTCCCACCACTTACTGCCACCTGGTACTCCATTTTCAATTTTAGTTTTAGTCTGTTATTATTATTTAAAAATTATTTATGTTTGTTCAGAAGTATCATGGTTTTGGGAAAGATAGAATCTTGTGACAGTATAGAAGCACTACTGATTCATATCAAGTTTAATCTTGTCTTCTTCTTCGTTCTCAATTTGAGTTTTGCGTGCCGACGAGTTTTGCGCTCATTGGCCCGTGGTCTCCGACTTCAGCCTGCTGTTTTTTCTGGATGTGCTTCCATAGCCTTTGGTCAGCCAAGACCATCTGCAAGGCAGCAGTTGATTTTGGCAAGTGATGCAGCGTTCACATGCAACGGCTATAAGGGTTCCACGCATTACCCAGCTGCCTTTTATTTCCCTAACTAGTGTTAGGTACCCACTCAAAGCTGGGTGGACTCGGGGGCGCCCTAGGCCCCGGAACAAATCCTTGGCTTCCCATGGATTTGAACCCGTGACCATCGGAACGCCAGTCGAGCGCGCTGCCATTTGACCACAGTATCCCCATGTTTAATCTTGGACAGTTTAGAAGTACTACTGATTCATATCATGTTTAATCTTGTGACAGTATAGAAGTACTACTGATTCACATCATGTTTAATCTTATGACAGTATAGAAGTACTACTGATTCATATCATGTTTAATCTTGTGACAGTATAGAAGTACTACTGATTCATATCATGTTTAATCTTGTGACAGTATAGAAGTACTACTGATTCATATCATGTTTAATCTTGTGACAGTATAGAAGTACTACTGATTCATATCATGTTTAATCTTGTGACAGTATAGAAGTACTACTGATTCATATCATGTTTAATCTAGTGACAGTATAGAAGTACATACTGATTCATATCATGTTTAATCTTGTGACAGTATAGAAGTACTACTGATTCATATCATGTTTAATCTTGTGACAGTATAGAAGTACTACTGATTTATATCATGTTTAATCTTGTGACAGTATAGAAGTACTACTGATTCATATCATGTTTAATCTTGTAACGGTATAGAAGTACTACTGATTCATATCATGTTTAATCTTGTAACGGTATAGAAGTACTACTGATTCATATCATCTTATCTTATCTTATCTGATAAAGACGCTCCTTCTATACAGAAGATTATTGCGTCCTACGCTTATCTATGGTTTGTGTTTAGTCCTGCATTTTTATTAGAGATTTAAATGTTGATAAAGTGTTGGTTTTCCTGGATTCTTCAGGCAACCCATTCCACGCCCAGAATTCCGGACGGGAAGAAGGAAAACTTGTATGTGTTTGTTCTTGCATACGGAATAAGAAAGGTGTTTTTATCCTTATGTCTATCTGAGGGTTGTATTAAGTTATCTTTGTGTTGTATTTCTAAATTAGAATTAATTGCTTTATGTATGATTACTACTTTGCTCTTGGTTCTTCTATCCTCTAGTGTTTCAAGGTTTAATGATTTAACTAATGGTGTTATTCTTGTCAGTTTTGAATATTCTCCAGTAATGAATCTGGCAGCTCTTTTTTGAATTTGTTCTAGTTTATCAATGTTTTCTTTGGTGGATGGGTCCCATACAGAAGATGCATATTCTAGTCAGTCTCACCAAAGTGAGGTAGCATTTTAGTTTTATATCTCTATTACATTTGTTAAAGTTTCTTTTTATAAAGCCTAAGGTTTTGTTTGATTTTTTAATAACTTCATTGACATGGGGATTCCATGATAGTTTCTCATTTATTAAGACTCCTAAGTATTTTGCATCTTTAGTTTGGGTCAGTTCTTTTCCATGAATGTAATATTTTGAATTTATTTGTTTCTTTTTCTTTGTTACTCTTAACAGTTGACACTTTTCTGGGTGGAAAGACATACTCCAGTTAGTTTCCCATTTTATCAATTCATCTAAGTCTTTTTGTAAAATTTTGCTATCTTGTTCTGATTTAATTGTTCTATAGATTATACAATCATCAGCAAATAACCTAACTTTTGTACCTGTTGAGATGTTGTTGGGTAAATCATTTATATAAATTAAAAAGAGTAAGGGACCTAGCACAGTTCCTTGTGGAACTCCTGAGTTAACCTTTATTGGTGCAGATTTAGATCCATTAATTATTACAGTTTGCTCCCTGCCCAAAAGGAAGTCTTGGATCCAGTGATGTAAGGGACCTAGATTCCAAAGTAATTAAGTTTTTTAAGTAAACTAAGGTGGTGAACTTTGTCCAATGCTTTTGAGAAGTCAAGTAATATTGTGTCTATTTGATCATTATTGTCTAAGCCTTTTGATATTTCATCTATTAAACCTATTAATTGTGTTTCACATGATCTGTTTTTTCTAAAGCCGTGTTGATGTGGGCATAGAGCATTATATTTGTCTAGGTGGCTAACTATTTTACTATATATTATGTGTTCTAGTAATTTACAGGTGATACTAGTAAGTGATACAGGTCTGTAATTACCAGGGTCTGATTTATCACCTTTCTTAAAGAGTGGAGTTACGTTAGCTAATTTCCAATCCTGGGGCACTTTACCCTGGTTTAGAGAGGCTTGAAAAAGAACTGCAAGGATTGGGGACAGTTCATTGCTTAGTTCTTTTAATATCATGTTTAATCTTGTGACAGTATAGAAGTACTACTGATTCATATCATGCTTAATCTGGTGACAGTATAGAAGTACTACTGATTCATATCATGTGTAATCTTGTGACAGTATAGAAGTACTACTGAATCATATCATGTTTAATCTTGTGACAGTATAGATTGGATATACTTTGCATTGAAACACAAACATTTTTGGTTATAATTTAAACATCATTTTTGTTCTCATTGTTTTTAATATTTCTCTACAAATAATTAAATTTTACTCTGCAGGCTGCAGGGCTTAATGCAAAGTTTATTAAAATAGGAGGACCAAGTCTGGCTGAGAGATCCTGCAAGTTAAATCGCCTGTTAGAAATATATCACGAACTTGAACTTCCTGAACTACCTGAGGTTACTGAAGTATCCAATGAAAATGATGAAGTACAGAATCAAGAAGAGGTTGCTGCATCAGAGGAAGTTACAGTAATTCCAGATGAAGAAGATGTGGCGGACACTGAGGTCATAGCAGAAACTATTTCAGCCCAGGAGTCAGGAACTGAACCTGCAGCTGTGACAAAACTTCGTCTTAAGCTACATGAAGGCTTTGTTTTCACTCGTATGGTTAACCCCCCTTTGCCTGATGACCAGGTTACAGTTGTAGTTCCTTTGGCATCAGCTGTGCAACTTGACGTTGGAAACAAGCCAAGTATTTAAACGTTTTAACATTATGCAACTACTTCATAAAATAAAATAAAAAAACTCACATTGCTATATACCTTTTGTATTTACACTTCTAATAGAGACAAAAGATACATTTCAAATTAGTTTTATCTTATTACATGTACTTAAGTTAGAAACCAAATAATTTTCTTTGATAGCCATAAAAAAACCAAAGTATCCACCTACAAATCCAAGTAATTTTTATATCAAACAAAATTATTGCAATAGATAAATCCCAGTGATATTAGGTCTGTATGTTAAATAAATGCAGTAAAATTACATCAAACAAAATTTTTGCAATAGATAAATCCCAGAGATATTAGGTCTGTATGTTAAATAAATGCATTAAAATTCACTTTCCTAATGAATGTTGGGTTGAGTGAAAGACCATTGAAATAAAACGTGATATTTTGTCATGCAGCCTACAATAAAATTGATTTAATTTTTCTATTTGTGCTCTTGTCTATAGTAAATATTTTATATACATTCACTTACAGATAAATACATTTTTATTGACAAAATGTTTTCAATTCACTACTGATATATATATATATAATACAATAACCCAACTTTTTTTAGAGGGGTAAATACTACATTCACATGACTGGCCATGATTCTATTATCCAGGTCTAGATCAGATTCGCTTCCAAAGTTTCATAAAGGAGAGAATTCATTGAATGTACTGACAAATTAAACAAAAATGCATTAATAGATTTATCAAAAAGATTGCTGTGTTTTTTGTGTGTGTGTGTGTCAAAGCGATGTCTTGGTGTTTATTCAAACCCTTTTGACGTTATTCACTTAAATTTTAATTAGACAGATTGTGTTTGTTATAGAAATGTTATAAAGAGAGTTCCCATTTATTCTCTGGAGATGTGTGTTCTTTGCATATAACCAGCCCGAACATTGAATCAATTGCCATTTTTTTGTCTGTTAAAATGTAAATAAAAAGATATTGACTTCTCTAAAACCTGTTTTGTGCTTTACTCTGGAGTTTAAGAGAATCAGGCGAGAGAGAGAGAGAGAGAGAGAGAGAGACCAGCAGCTTACAAAGACATGTATTATCTAAGCAGTGGTTCCCAAACTTTTTTAAATTGCTGAAAACCTTGCTAAACCATGGTGGCTTATGTCAAATTATAACAAACAAAATATCATGAAACTATTTGAAAAAATTATACTAGGGGCCTTCCATAAATGACGTCACGCGTCTGGGGGGGGGAGGTTGGGGGTTCACGCATTTGTGATGAGAGGGAGGGAGGTGTTTAAGAAATGTGACATCACATCAAAACGCCATACTTTAAATAAAAGTTCCATTTTAATATTTGATTGCTTTCAATTTATTTAATCACGTTTTCAATGGCTTTACACGTGTTAAGATGTTAGAGTGCAGACTTACACTAAATACATACTTAAATAACAAAACGGTAATTTAAAATAATAAAACCCGTAAAAAAACAAGTTTTTGACTACAAATCCTTTATATAGGAGACATAACTAAAGGAATGTTCATTATAATACACAGCGCAAGGCAATCCAAAATTACAAAATTTTTAGTTATGTCTCGTAAAACCTGTTTAATATAACATGCGCACCGATCGGGAATATATTTTAAAAAGTATTGTCAATAACAGGAAAGTATTAAAAAGGTCGTTCAATATAATACGCACCGCGACACTTTATCTAAAAAATTAACATGATACATAGAGATAAATAAAACAATCTAAAAATTCAATAATTTAATTACAGTACATGCGATCGATCTGAAATTTTAATACATCATTTTTATCATCGGCACGAAACTGCCTGCACAATTTCAGCTCGCTAGCTTACGAGGAAGTGGGTTAAAATCGATCCAAAGTTTTTTCGGCAAGCAAGCAATCAAGGGCTCAAACAGACACCACAAGTTAATATAAAGGATTACAAAATACGGCGTTTATGGAATGGGGGGGGGTGATCAAATCTTTGTGACGTCATATTGGGGGTCTAAGTTTTTGTGTAGAAATGTGACGAGTGGGGAGGGGTTTTAAAAATCGGCTGAAATCGCGTGACGTCATTTATGGACGGCCCGTTATGGTATAGTCTTCTCAGAACAGATCATAGCGATTGTGTTTGCATCAGGGGAAAGGGGAACTATCACGATTAAAAATTAAAAATAAAGTTAGTAACATTTTAAGGCTGCTGTGGGAACCATGGGGAATCACTGAGTTGATAAAAAAAAAGTCATGCCCATTAGATCCCTTTGATAGGATTCCTTTACTGTCATTACGCATGTGTTAATGACAAATAAAACAAACCCGTAAAAACAAAGTTTTTGACTATAAATCCCTTATATATGAGACATAACTAACAGTATTGATTATTTTCAAACATTTAGAGACTAAAGTTTGCTTCATAACCCTGGGGGGGGGAGGGTGAGAGGGGAAAAGTCTGGTCACCGATTCGCTTGACCGAGCTCAGCGTGACACGTAAAATGTAAACAAAAGTGCCCCGGTACTTCGATGGGTCGCCTCAACGCGTCAACTCAAACTTTCACGTGGGGAAAAAACAATAACAAACCGTGAATTTGAATTACATACCTCATATAAGGATAAACTAAAACTGCATTAATTTAATTACGGTACGTTCGATCGATCTGAAATTTTGATACGATGCATTGTTAGGTCAGACGGGTCCGTGTGCCAAATTTCAGCTCGATCGGATTTCGGGAAGTGGGTCATTTTCGACTTTTGTTTTTCCGCCCGCCCACCCATGAGATGATGAGACGGCCGCGAAGTTAATATAAGGGATTTAAAAATAAGCCAAAAATGTTTTCTTAAATTAAATGATATATTAGTGTATTTAAGGTATCGTACTACCAATTAGTGTACTAGTATTTCCAACTCATTGAGATGTAGGACTGACCAGATGTAGACTCGTCCTGGTGCCTTCTTGTCCTTTTTAACTTCTTCGGCTGGGAAGAACCTCGACTATTGAATGGACCAAAGGTTGTGATAGCTAACTCAAACTACAGCCTGCAGGCAGCGTTTAACTGGAACAAGTCTGGGAAGCCATGAACAAGCCAGGAAAACCAACGCACTATCAACATTTATCTTATCTTATATTATCCTATCTTATCTTATCTGTTTACAGACGCTCCTTCTATACAGAAGATTATTGCGTCCTACGCTTATCTATGGTTTGTGTTTAGTCCTGCATTTTTTATTAGAGATTTAAATGTTGATAAAGTGTTGGTTTTCCTGGTTTCTTCAGGCAACCCATTCCACGCCCAAATTCCGGACGGGAAGAACGAAAATTTGTGTTTGTTCTTGGATACGGAATTCTAAAATTCAAAACTAATTAAAATGCTAGACTAGACATAAACTACACGCATGTCTAAACGTAGGACACATTAATCCTCTACATAGAAAAAACGTTTGAAATGTATAAGATAAGATCACTTGTATCGAATAGCCCATCAAGAATAAAAAAGAAAATGAGGCAATAACTTAGGCGCCGTCCACAAATGATGTACAGCACCTATTTTTTAGGGGGGGGGGAGGGGGTCACACTTTTGTTACGATGCGTGACGAGTGGGGAGGGGGGGGGGATAAAATTTCCACTTAAATATTAGATTGTTTACATTACAATTATTTAATGAGGTTTTACATGTCTTAATTCGTCTTACAATATTAGAGTGCAGCCAGCCTTACACTAAATAAACGCTTAAATGACAAAAAGTGATTTGAAGCATGCTCATTTTCAAATAAATAGAAAATACCGCTTTTATTATGTGGAGGGGGGGGGCAAAGATATGTGACGTCATATTGGAGGAGGTCTAAGTTTTTGTGACGACGTGTGACGAGGGAGGAGGCGGGTGAAAAATCGGCCAAAATTGCGTGACGTCATTTATGGACGGCCCCATAGACGATAGGTTAGTTTACGGTTCAAAGTCTATTTGAATATTTACCAATCATTTCTGTACTCTCTCATCAGTCTCGGACTCATAAAAATTGAAGGCAAAAGTGTTAAAATTTACTTTCAATATATCTCTCTTCAATCTTTCTTTTCTTTTTGTTTATGTTTTATGCGCTTTGGGCATTCATTAAGACTAGATACCATTTCAATAGAACTGGGCATTCTTATCATTTTGTATGATTTGTGCCTCACTCATTTCTTGAAAATATTTGCAAAATCCCGCTTCCAAGTTTTAAAAAAATGTCGTCCCTTGCAGAACCCCCACCCATCCCCTAAAACTGGCTACCATTGATAAAGCCATTCATTCCCCCCACCTCCTATAAATGGCTACCATTGATAAAGCTGTTCATTCCCCACCTCCTATAAATGGGTACCATTGATAAAACTGTTCATTCCCCCACCTCCTATAAATGGCCACCATTGATAAAACTGTTCATTCCCCCACCTCCTATAAATGGCTACCATTGATAAAGCCGTTCATTCCCCCACCTCCTATAAATGGCTACCATTGATAAAGCTGTTCATTCCCCACCTCCTATAAATGGCTACCATTGATAAAGCCGTTCATTCACCACATCCTATAATGGCTACCATTGATAAAGCCGTTCATTCCCCCCACCTCCTATAAATGACTACCATTGATAAAGCCGTTCATTCCCCACCTCCTATAAATGGCTACCATTGATAAAACTGTTCATTCCCCACCTCCTATAAATGGCTACCATTGATAAAGCTGTTCATTCCCCACCTCCTATAAATGACTACCATTGATAAAGCTGTTCATTCCCCACATCCTATAAATGGCTACCATTGATAAAACTGTTCATTCCCCACCTCCTATAAATGGCTACCATTGATAAAGCTGTTCATTCCCCGCCACCTATAAATAGCTACCATTGATAAAACTGTTCATTCCACCCCACCACATCCTATAACTGGCTACCATTGATAAAGCCGTTCATTCCCCACCCCTATAAATGGCTACCATTGATAAAGCCGTTCATTCCCCTACTCCTATAAATGGCTACCATTGATAAAGCTGTTCATTCCCCACCACCTATAAATAGCTACCATTGATAAAACTGTTAATTCCCCCCCACCACATCCTATAACTGGCTACCATTGATAAAGCCGTTCATTCCCCACCCCCTATAAATGGCTACCATTGATAAAGCCGTTCATTCCCCAGATCCTATAAATGGCTACCATTGATAAAACTGTTCATTCCCCTACTCCTATAAATGGCTACCATTGATAAAGCTGTTCATTCCCCACCCCCTATAACTGGCTATCATTGATAAAGCTGTTCATTCCCCACATCCTATAAATGGCTACCATTGATAAAGCTGTTCATTCCCCACCTCCTATAAATGGTTACCATTGATAAAGCTGTTCATTCCCCTCATCCTATAAATGGCTACCATTGATAAAACTGTTCATTCCCCCACCTCCTATAAATGGCTACCATTGATAAAGCCGTTCATTCCCCCACCTCTTATAAATGGCTACCATTGATAAAACTGTTAATTACCCACCTCCTATAAATGGCTACCATTTAAAAAGCCGTTCATTCCCCCACCTCTTATAAATGGGTACCATTGATAAAACTGTTAATTCCCCTCATCCTATAAATGGCTACCATTGATAAAGCCGTTCATTCCCCCACATTCTATAACTAGCTACCATTGATAAAGCTGTTCATTCCCCACCTCCTATAAATGGGTACCATTGATAAAACTGTTCATTCCCCTCATCCTATAAATGGCTACCATTGATAAAACTGTTCATTCCCCACCTCCTATAAAAGGCTACCATTGATAAAGCCGTTCATTCCCCCACATTCGATAACTAGCTACCATTGATAAAGCTGTTCATTCCCCACCTCCTATAAATGGGTACCATTGATAAAACTGTTCATTCCCCTCATCCTATAAATGGCTACCATTGATAAAACTGTTCATTCCCCACCTCCTATAAATGGCTACCATTGATAAAGCCGTTCATTCCCCCACATTCTATAACTAGCTACCATTGATAAAGCAGTTCATTCCCCATCTCCTATAAATGGCTACCATTGATAAAGCAGTTCATTCCCCACCTCCTATAAATGGCTACCATTAATAAAGCCGTTCATTCCCCACCTCTTATAAATGGCTACCATTGATAAAGCCGTTCATTCCCCCACATGCTATAACTGGCTACAATTGATAAAGCAGTTCATTCCCCACCTCCCATAAATGGCTACCATTGATAAAGCCGTTAATTCCCCACCTCCTATAAATGGCTACAATTGATAAAGCCGTTAATTCCCCACATCCTATAAATGGCTACCATTGATAAAGCAGTTCATTCCCCACCTCCTATAAATGGCAACCATTGATAAAGCCGTTAATTCCCCACCTCCTATAAATGGCTACCATTGATAAAGCTGTTCATCCCCCACCTCCTATAAATGGCTACCATTGATAAAGCCGTTAATTCCCAACCTCCCATAAATGGCTACCATTGATAAAGCCGTTAATTCCCCACCTCCTATAAATGGCTACCATTGATAAAGCCGTTAATTCCCCACCTCCTATAAATGGCTACCATTGATAAAGCCGTTAATTCCCCACCTCCTATAAATGGCTACCATTGATAAAGCAGTTCATTCCCCACCTCCTATAAATGGCTACCATTGATATAGCCGTTAATTCCCCACCTCCTATAAATGGCTACCATTGATAAAGCAGTTCATTCCCCACCTCCTATAAATGGCTACCATTGATAAAGCCGTTAATTCCCCACCTCCTATAAATGGCTACCATTGATAAAGCTGTTCATCCCCCACCTCCTATAAATGGCTACCATTGATAAAGCCGTTAATTCCCCACCTCCTATAAATGGCTACCATTGATAAAGCCGTTAATTCCCCACCTCCTATAAATGGCTACCATTGATAAAGCTGTTCATTCCCCACCTCCTATAAATGGCTACCACTGATAAAGCCGTTAATTCCCCACCTCCTATAAATGGCTACCATTGATAAAGCCGATCGTTAGAGTATGTCACGACATAGTATTTCGAACACAACAATCCAGCACAGTCGTGAAAGGGGAGCAAGAGGCGTGCCGTACTTATTCTGAAGTACTTTTATGATTACTTGAAATTCGAGGTTTACGAACGATTATATAAATTAATTTAATGGCGATCGTTAAAGATTTCCTGAAAAGTTGCACTTTGATGAAAGAGGAATTTCATGTTTAAAACGCGATGTAATTCTTTATAAAACTATGCGCACTATAATCGGGGCAATAAAAATATGCGCACTATAATCGGGGCAATACAAATATGCGCACCATAATCGGGGCAATAAAAATAGGCGCACTATAATCGGGGCAATAAAAGATGCTTAAAAGTGAAGTGTTCAAAAGAAAGGCTCTAAAAATACAGCATAAGAATGGCTGCTTTTCCGTATGTAAGAAATACATTCTCTCTTTCTATTTAAATACATTTAAATATCTTTAAATTGACTATTTTTAGTCTGGAGGGATAATTAAAAACAAGTTTACTAAAACAGTCTGTAGCTTATAGATTCAAGTCAAACTTGGTCGCGTTTCAGGGTTTGGTTTTCTCGTGGTGGCGAAGACCATAAAATACAAACATAAAACTACACACCATGCTTTATATTATATATTAGTTAAAGAGTACATCCTATTTATTTAGTGAGGTTCACAGCTGTTTAAAAAATTGATCTATATTCTAAAATTGCTACTGGTTGAGAGAAAACGAAGTGGAGGAACCTTGTCACTCTCTTGTTATATCTTCATGCTGTGAAGTAGTTGAGACCGGATTTGTGAGCCTACGTTTCTGGCTTTTGTGATGCCAAACATATTCCTATAATATATGCCAATAGCATATTCAAATAACATACCCCATTAAAATATCCCAATAAAGTATTCCAAAACATATTCCAACAACGCCTTCCAGTGGTACGTGTATTCCTAACCAGTGGTACATGCACCCCCAAGGGGTGCATGAACGATTCAGAGAAGAAAAAAAAAGAAAAAGAGGAGGAAAAAAATGAAAGAAAAACTGATAATCTTAAAATGTAAACCAGAAGCAAGCGTCAAAGGGCGCCCATATACAACCTTTTTGATAGGTACTTCGATACTCGTTCTACCAAAGCAGCAGATGCGCTGCAGCTAGTCAGGGTATTCTTCACTGAAAACCAGTTTGACTGGACTTCAAGAATTTCTTCAATTTGCACAGGTGGTGCTTCCTCCATGCTCGATAATAAGTCAGAATTTTCAGCGCCGGTAAAGAAAGAAGTTCCAGATGTTGTCACTACACACTGTATCCTTCATCATCAGGCCCTGGCATGCAAAACTCTACATCCAACCTTGAAGTCAGTTCTTTCTAGTGCAGTCCAAGTTGTAAATTTATCCGCTCACATGCTTTGAACCACCGCCTCTTCAAGTTGTTCTGTCAGGAGGTGTGCTCTGAGCAAGAAGTTCTGCTCTACCACACTGAGGTGCGCTGGTTGTCCAGGGGACGGATACTTTCTCGGTTAGTAGAACTGAGAGTGGAGCTTGTCATTTTCTTGCGAGAAAAAGAGATTGACCTTTCTGACAAGTTTGACTGTCCAAATTTCATTCATTACTTGGCATACCTGGCTGACATCTTCACCATCTTGAATGAGTTGAACACATCTCTCCAAGGACCGGCTTTGACTGTAATGGATGCTACTGAGAGATTGCAAGCCTTTCTTAACAAAGTGCCACTATTCCAACGACGACTAGAAAAGTCAAATTTGGCCAACTTTCCACTCTTGGATGAAGTTGTAATATCTGGTACAGAAGGAAGCACCGAGGGATCACTGCCTGACAACATCAAAGGGGAAATTTCAGAGCACCTTTCAACATTGCAAAGATCCTTTGATGGGTATTTATGTCAAGAAATTGCTAGGAAAGACCTTTGGATTCGCAATCCTTTTCTCTGTGACTTGGACAACATTGGTTACAGTGACCTTGCTAAAGATGACCTGATTGATTTGAGAACAAGAGAAGTACTGAGGAGTGCCTTCAGTTGCAATACCTTGATTGAATGTTGGTGCACCCGGCTAGATTCCTACCCACAACTAGCCAAGAGGGCAGTACTGACTCTCCTTCCATTTGCCACAACCCATCTCTGTGAAGCAGAATTCTCCATACTTTTGACGATTAAAACCAAGGCAAGGAAAGGAATAATTTGAATGCAGAGGATGACATGAGAGTTGCTTTGTCCAAAACAGTCCCCAGATTTAAATCGCTGATTGATCATAAGAAGAAGCAGATCTCTCACTAAATTCCCTGTTGCCTATTGTCAAAACTGTTGTGTTCCTAAAATAAACATAGTTTATTATGCATTTTCTGCAAGTTTCACGAAGGGGTTGCATGAACTTTTTTTGGCATCTGAAGGGGTGCATGGACCCCACAAGGTTAAGAACCACTGCAATAGCGTGTTTAGGCTTATTGTTTTCTTGTAACTTATTCCAATAACATACTCCAATAACATATTCCAACAAAATATTCCAATTACATAATTCAATAACATATTCCAACAACGTATTCCAATAACATATTCCAACAACGTATTCCAATAACATATTCCAACAACGTATTCCAATAACATATTCCAACAACGTATTCCAATAACATATTCCAACAACGTATTCCAATAACATATTCCAACAACGTATTCCAATAACATATTCCAACAACGTATTCCAATAACATATTCCAACGACGTATTCCAATAACATATTCAACCCGACGCTGAAATCTAATAACTTTGACGTCAAAAGGGGAGAAAAATATTGTTTATTGTGCGATAAAAAATCAACGATCAGCCAACTCTTCTATTTCCATTTCCCATTGAATCTCAAAGGAAATCGTGATAACACCTTGGATAGCAAACTGAACTGTGCAGAGCTGAGGTCATATTTTTTTAAGTTATCTAACGACTTTTATTTGAGACAGCGCAGACGCATTTTGGTCAGGGTCGGATTTAGACAAGATGAGGCCCTAATCTATAGGATATGGGGTCCCTTATAAGTCCAGATATTCTGTCAGTGCCAAATATGCATGATTAGAGGTTAAACTGAAATATAATTAAGAAGTGTATTGATATTGACCAATCTTTTACATAAATTGATTTTTATTCATAACAAAGTTCAAAATGCAAACTATGGTAATAAGAGACACAATTTATTTGAAAAGGCGTATTATCTATACTCTTGAATGTTTTAGAATTGATTGATGAAGTATATTAAACTCAATTAAATAGTGTTTTTTTTGCCTTTGACAGACCAAAGTTATCGATGACATCAAATGTTTAACTGCATAGTTTGTCACTTTCTATGCACAAAAGACTGAGGGAACATAATTTATTTTGAGGCACTGTTGTTTCAAAATTCATTTTTTATCTTCTTCAGCTCAGCGAAAGACCTTTCTCTGGAGCAATTAGCAAACATCATAATGAGAGACAATCTCAAAACCGCTTTGGAATACTTATTGGAAACGATCATTTACAGTGGTACCTCGAGATACGAATGCTTCAAGACACGAAAAATCCAAGATACGAAATGCCACTGGAATAATTTTTTATTCCTAGATAGTAAAAAATATCCAAGAAACGAAAAATGCGCTGCTGACAACACTGGTTAACACATGATGTCACTCAATGCACCACCAACAGTTCTGCTTGCTGTGTTGTAGGTTTGGTGTTGTGTTCTAAATCGTGAATATTTTCGTTTTTTTTTAAAGGCGTATTTTTATGGCCAGGGCTTCGAAGAAATTAATAGCTGCTAGCGAAGCACAGAAGAAGAGGATGCTCTCGGTTGTGAAGAAGCTGGAAGATGTTGGTGAAAGTGAGGCGAAGAAATTAACAAATTTAAAATGCAAATAACAAATTGACATAAGTTTAAGTGTTATGTTACGTATTTTTAGTGGTTATTTGTACTAAATGTGTTTATTTAGAATTTATTCATGTAAAGTTTGTACATAACTTATTATAATAATAAAGTTAAGTTTTTCGTACGTAGTGCCGTAATGTTTTCTGCAATCTATACTCCTCTACCACCTTCTCCGACACCTCCCCGCATCACCTCACTTGAAAGGTAAAGGTTCACATTTGTATACATATTATTTTTCATTTATTTGATTTATAATGCGTACTTTTAAGGATTTACGAATCCTACTTTGTTTTTCTATAGTTGTCCTTAATATTTTTAATTTTTAGTGTTGTTTCTATATGGCTTGGAACGGATTGGGTATTTTACATGTAAAACTTTGTTCGAGATACGAAAAATCCAAGATACGAAAGCCACCCTGGAACGGATTAATTTCGTATCTCGAGGTAGCACTATATTACCCTATACAGATCTTGCTTGATGTGTCAGACTATCATGTTCCGCTGAACCATGGCCTTGACTACGTCCGTCATATTGATGAAAATGCTTGACTTTTCCGACAAGATTCATGTCAACATCTTCGTGATATATGTTTGGCATAAAGCACTAACTTTTTCACAAATCTCTTCTCCTGTAGTTTCTCATTTTGTTGAGAGTTAAAACTTTTGTGTAGCATCATTGTATACTGTGGCCCTCTGTGCCAGACTTGACTCTAATGAATCCATCACAGGTATCAAGTTTTTTTTATTCTGAACTGTCTCTAGGCTAAAGGTTCTCAAAAGCAGTATATTCATCTTCATTTATAGTACACTAGCAAAATACCCGCGCTTTGCAGCGGAAAATTAGGATTTCAGTTAGCATTCAGAACCCGCGTAACACCAATTCAAAACACAAATTGATTTCAATCTTGACAATGATGGATATACTTGTTTTGTTTGTCAATATTTGTCAAGTTTGTGTAAAATCAAATCGGGAATAAAATGACATTAAGGGCCCCCGTGCATAATGAGTGCAGGATGTACATATCTCATAAGGCCTGAAGATTTCAATCTAGGTCATGATGGAGATTTGTGTCTATATTTATTTAAATTGTATAAAATCTAAAGGGAAATAAAGCTTCAAAATTTTTCGATAAAATTAGTTTTGGCCCCGCCCCTAAGTAACAAACGTTAATTACCCTATAGAATTTTATTTTTTTATATCGAATTTGGTCAAAAATCCATCCATGTACCCAGTAGCCTCTGTTTAAAATACCTTTTATATAACTCATGTTTAAAATGGCATTAAGGGCCCCCGGCCCCTAATAAGTGATGTTTTAAAAACTTATAATAACAGAAACCTTCGTGGAAGCATACGCGGTGACCTTAGAAAGTTGGCTGTGGAATGAATAAAATACTATTTATACAGCTAAAAAAAACTAAAATAAGGGCCAGGGGGCCCTATTGGTGTAAGATGTAAAGTTCAGTTTATTTCAATCTTGATCATGATGGATATATTTGTTTGTCAATATTTGTATTTAAAAAATTGTGTGAAATCGAATGGGTAATATTTCTTAAACGTTTAAGAAAAAGAGATTAGGGGCCCTCGGCTCCAAAAGAAAGAAAAATATCATTTTAATGCCCTATGGTATTTTAATATAGGCCATCAAGTTTGTATATTTCAAGTTTTTTCAAAATTCATTTACATAGTATCCAAAGTTTAAACAAATTGTATTTAGCTCATATAAGGTGAAAAAACGAAATTTGGGCCCTTGGCCCCAGTGAGTGATATTTTAAATATTTTTCGCCTGTTACCATCGAGGGAGTGTGCTCAACAACTTCCCAAAGTTTCATGCTTCTACCTACACGGGAAGTTGGAGAATTAGTGATGAGTCAGTTTTTATATAATATGGGGGGAAAAAAACATTTTGGCCCCCGGCACCCAATGAGTGATAATTTAAATATTTTTTCTCCTGTTACCATTGCGAAAGGGTACTTAACAACTAACCAAAGTTTCATTCTCCTACCTACATGGGAGGTTGGAGATTTAACGATGAGTCTGTTTTATATAGCTCATATAAGGAAAAAACCTACATTTAGGCCCCGGCCCACCAGTGAGTGATAATTATATATTTTTTTCGCCTGTAAACATTGAGGGAGGGCACTCAACAACTTCCTAAAGTCAGTTTTTATATATGAAAAAAACTACATTTGGGCCCCGCCCCCCCCTTCCGGCGAGTGATAATTTAAATAGTATTTTCGCCTGTTACCATTGCGAGAGTGTACTCAACAACTTCCCAAAGTTTCATGCTTCTACCTACACGGGAAATTTTGAGAATTTTGATGAGTAAGTTTTTATATAGCTCTTATTAGGAAAAAACTACATTTTGGTCCCGGACATGAGTGGGAATTTTAAAATTCTTTTTTGCCAATTATCGTCGTGAGAGTGTGCTCAACAACTTTCCAAAGTTGCATGCTTCTACCTATACGGGAAGTTGGAGAATTAGTGATCAGTGAGTCAGTGAGGCTTTGCCTTTTATTAGTATAGATGTATATTCCTTTTTCTATATTTGCTTTTTCTTGCAATCAACAGCTTTTTCGTCATCATCGCTATACCTTCTTCTTTATATCATATTTTCTTGTAATGAACATCAGGCAATTTTTCTTTTGCATTTTCTTCAAAATGATCAAACATATATCCGTGGAAAATTTAACAAAATCTAAAAGTGATGCATACAATTTTCTACATACATAAGGAGTAATTTAGAGGTATTGCAGTGATGAGTCTTGTGAAGTTTAACCAGCAAGTAACTCCAAAAACATAATATTAACTTTAACATAAATTCAAACTCTTCCAATCTATTCAAAATATTCTTGGCTTGATTTTTGTATTGTTTCATATTTCTCTGTAGTATCAACATGCAGCTAATGCAATGCAGAAATTATTCCATCATAACTGTCAAGTATTGAACTTTTGGTCATTCAATGTGCTTCCCATCTAGTAATGTGGTCTACACTTCAATGGACGTGACCATACGGGCGTCGATGACATGTCTGTCACCGCCATGGTCTCTTGCACACAAACACACCCGGTAGGGTCAGTCTGGAGAATAGACTAATCCAAGAGTATGGGACCCTTGCACCACATGGGATGAATCTTGTGCTTGCGCTGACAACCTAATTGATTTGCCACACCCACTCTCTCCTTTCCTATATAAGCTAACACTACTCTCTTCTTACTATTGTTCTCATTGACTCTTTGGCTTTCACCGCAGGTAAGTTTTAATTTTTTATTTCTTTATATTCGTTTTATTTGTGTACTATTTGTTCGTTGAGGAAGGCTCTTTCCCGAAACGTTCGCTGTTTTGTTACGTTCTGTCAGGCTCACTCATACTCTGTTTACATGTTATTCATTTACCTTTACTTGTGTGGCTACCCATCTCTAGGAAAGGTAGAAAACGTTTAAAGGATAGCCCATTATCTGGTAAAACATATCAACACAATAACAGTAAGCGGTTCAAGGGGACCAGTCTGGCGTGGAATCTACAGATAAAAGGAAGTTCTTAAATCATCTAAGACTGTGTCTCCTACTTGTGCCATAATTTGGATACATTCATTACATATTGAAATAGAAAGATGAGATGCGACACCTGATCCTTTATTCTCTAATTTTTTATATGGCTTGATAGACTAGGATCAAAATTTGCTTTTAGTTCGAGTAATCCAAGGAAATGGCCATTGTGAGGATCAGTGGCGTAGCGAGGGGGGGGCAGGGGGAGACATATGTCCCCGGGCGCCACGTTAGGGGGCGCTAAAATGAGTATTAAAACTCATTATTTAATTGTGTTTTGATGTAAACTAATGTATCCCAAATACTTTTGCAAGTTTGAATTTTGGAGCTCCGAAAATATATTCATTACAAATCAGTTGGCAAGCATGATTTTGGCGCCCCCATTGAGCGTTAAGGGGCGCCAATAAATGACACATCCACAATGTAGGACTGCTAATGGCGATTAAAAAAAACTTGGAGAGACTGGGAGTGAGAGTAGGGGAGCAGTAAGAGACAAAGGCGATTCTATTAATATAACAGACAGAGACGACACTAAAAGCAACCAAAATGACCAAGACAAGAATAAAACAAACCCGTAAAAACAAAGTTTTTGACTATAAATCCCTTATATATGAGACATAACTAACAGTATTGATTATTTTCAAACGCGACAAACATTTACACACTGAATCTGTCTTAACTCAACTTTGCTTCATAACCCTGGGGAGGGGGGTGGGGGGTGGGGGGAGAGGGGAAAAGTCTGGTCACCGATCGCTTGACCGAGCTCAGCGTGACACGTAAAATGTAAACAAAAGCACGCCGGTACTTCGATGGGTCGCGTCAACGCGTCAACTCAAACTCTCACGTGGAGAAAAAACAATAACAAACAGTGAATTTGAATTACATACGTTATATAAGGATAAACTAAAAATGCATTAATTTAATTACGGTACGTTTGATCGATCTGAAATTTTGATACGATGCATTGTTAGATGAGACGGGTCCGTGTGCTAAATTTCAGCTCGATCGGATCATGGAAAGTGGGTCATTTTTAAATCCCTTATATTAACTTCGCGGCCGTCTCTCTCTGTCTTGGGCTCGGCGGGCGGAAAAACAGAAGTCAAAAATGACCCACTTCCCATGATCCGATCGAACTGAAATTTGGCACACGGACCCGTCTAACCTAACAATGCATCGTATCAAAATTTCAGATCGATCGAACGTACCGTAATTAAATTAATGCATTTTTAGTTTATCCTTATATGAGGTATGTAATTTAAATTCACGGTTTGTTATTGTTTTTTTCCCACGTGAAATTTTGAGCTGACGCATTGAGGCGACCCAACGAAGCGGCGGGCGCTTTTGTTTACATTTTACGTGTCACTCTGAGCTCGGTCAAGCGAATCGGTGACCAGACTTTTCCCCTCTCCCCCCCACCCACCCCTCCCCCACCCTCCCCCCACTAGGGTTATGATGCAAAGTTGAGTTAAGACAGATTCAGTCTGTAAATGTTTGAAAATAATCAATACTGTTAGTTATGTCTCATATATAAGGGATTTATAGTCAAAAACTTTGTTTTTACGGGTTTGTTTATTTAGTTTTGTTTTTCCGCCCGCCAAAGACAGACAGAGATCACAACAGAGAGAGAGAGAGAGAGAGATGACGACAGAACGACAGAGACGGCGGTGAAGTTAATATAAGTGATTTAAAAAGGAGTGGCTTAAAGCAGTAGTTCTCAACCTTTGGTCCGTGGACCACTAGTTACCCGCGAAGATGTGCCAGGTGGTCCGCAAGCAAAGCATGAAATGTATGCACTGTATGATTCATTGAGTAAGACTACCGAGTATAAATAGAAGTAAAAAAAAAGATTTTTAAAAACCACGTTTTTACAAGCGGACTAAAAAGAAGAAAATAATTTAAAACTTGTAAGTTCAAGTACTTTAATTTCATATGACTAAAAACGTGGGGCGAGTGCTTATGAGGTTTAACATATAAAGTTCACTCATGCTCTCACTTATAGATCTCTCTTTTGCCTTCTAAATTAGAAATCTTTAATTTTTATACCAAACACCCGCCCCACGTTTTTAGTCATATGAAATTAAAGTACTTGAACTTACAAGTTTTAAATTATTTTCTTCTTTTTAGTCCGCTTGTAAAAACGTGGTTTTTAAAAATCATTTTTTTACCTTTATTTATTTTATTCTTTTTAGTCCATTAATAAAAACTTGGTTTTTAACAATATTTTTTTACCTCTATTTATTTTACCAAACACCTCACAAGCGCCCGCCCAATGTTTTAAAAACGTTGTGATGTGGTCACGGGGGGAACTCACGGATGTCAATAAAAGCCGACGGTACAGATTCTTATATATAGACTATAGATAAACTAAAAAGTTCAATAATTTAATAACGGTACATTCGAGCGATCTGAAATTTTAATGCAATGCATTGTCATCCAAGATCTATCTATGGTAAAATTTTCAGATCTCTAGGAGCATCAGAAGTGGTTCAATTTTACGTTGGCAGATTTGAAAAAATCTTGGACAAACAAACAAACAATGCCACACCAACGAAAGCGAGTTAATAAGAACGTGGTAATAAATAGAAGTAAAAAAAAGATTTGTAAAAACCACGATTTTACAAGTGGACTAAAAAGAAGAAAATAATTTAAAACTTATTAGTTCAAGTACTTCGATTTAATATAACTAAAAACGTGGGAAACGCGCTTATGAGGTTTAACATATGCGGTTCACTCATTCTCTCACTTATAGATCTCTCTTTTGCCTTCTAAATTAGAAATCTTTAATTTTTATACCAAACACCTGCCCACCGTTTTTAGTTATATTAAATCAAAGCACTTGAACTACTAAGTTTTAAATTATTTTCTTCTTTTTAGTCCGCTTGTAAAAACGTGGTTTTTAAAAATCTTTTTTTTTACTTCTATTTATATTATTGTTTTTAGTCCACTTATAACAACCTGGTTTTTAAAAATATTTTTTTACCTCTATTTATTTTACCAAACACCTCACAAGCGCCGCCCAACGTTTTAAAAACATTGTGATGTGGTCACGGGGCGAACTCACGGATGTCAACAAAAGCCGACGGTACGGATGCCTTTATATAAACTATCGATAAACTTAAAAGTTCAATAAATTAATAACGGTACATTCGAGCGATCTGAAATTTTGATACAATGCATTGTCATCCAAGATCTATCTATGGTAAAATTTTCAGATCTCTAGGACCATCAGAAGTGGTTCAACTTTACGTTGGCAGATTTGAAAAAATCTTGGACAAACCAACAAACAATGCCACACCAACGAAAGCGAGTTAATAAGAAACGTGGTAATAAATAGAAGTAAAAAAAAAGATTTGTAACAACCACGATTTTACAAGTGGACTAAAAAGAAGAAAATAATTTAAAACTTATTAGTTCAAGTACTTCGATTTAATATAACTAAAAACGTGGGACGGGCGCTTATGAGGTTTAACATATGCGGTTCACTCATTCTCTCACTTATAGATCTCTCCTTTGCCTTCTAAATTAGAAATCTTTAATTTTTATACCAAACACCTGCCCCACGTTTTTAGGGGAACTCAAGGATGTCAACAAAAGCCGACGGTACAGATGCTTATATATAGACTATAGATAAACTTAAAAGTTCAATAATTTAATAACGGTACATTCGAGCGATCTGAAATTTTAATACCATGCATTGTCATCCAAGATCTATATGTGGTAAAATTTTCAGATCTCTAGGACAATCAGAAGTGGTTCAATTTTACGTTGGCAGATTTGAAAAAATCATGGACAAACCAACAAACAATGCCACAACAACGAAAGCGAGTTAATAAAAACGTGGTAAAAAACGGGGTAAATAATTAAAAACTTATTAGTTCAAGTACTTCGATTTAATATGACTAAAAACGTGGGGCGGGCGCTTATAGGTTTAACATATGCGGTTCACTCATTCTCTCACTGATAGATCTCTCTTTTGCCTTCTAAATTAGAAATCTTTAATTTTTATACCAAACACCCAACCCACGTTTTTAGTCATATTAAGTCGAAGTACTTGAACTAATAAGTTTTAAATTATTTTCTTCTTTTTAGTCCACTTATAACAACCTGGTTTTTAAAAATATTTTTTTAAATCCCTTATATTAACTTCACCGCCGGTCTCTGTCTCTCTGTCTCTCTCGCTCTCTGTCTGTCTGTCGTCATCTCATGGGCGGGCGGAAAAACAAAAGTCGAAAATGAACCCACTTCCCGGGATCCGATCGAGCTGAAATTTGGCATACGGACCCGTCTAACCTAAAAAACTTTTAAAAATGCATCGTATCAAAATTTCAGATCGATCGAACGTACCGTAATTCAAATTAATGCATTTTTAGTGTATCCTTATATGAGGTATGTAATTCAAATTCACGGTTTGTTATTGTTTTTTTCCCACGTGGGAAATTTTGAGTTGAGGCGACCCGTCGAAGCGCCGGGGCACTTTTGTTTACATTTTACGTGTCACGCTGAGCTCGGTCAAGCGAATCGGTGACCAGACTTTTCCCCTCTCACCCTCCCAGGGTTATGAAGAAAACTTGAGTTAAGACAGATTCAGTCTGTAAATGTTTGAAAATAATCAATACTGTTAGTTATGTCTCATATATAAGGGATCTATAGTCAAAAACTTTGTTTTTACAGGTTTGTTTTATTACCTCTATTTATTTTACCAAACACCTCACAAGCGCCCGCCCAACGTTTTAAAAACATTGTGATGTGGTCACGGGGACGAACTCACAGATGTCAACAAAAGCCGACGGTACAGATGCTTTTATATAGACTATAGATAAACTTAAAAGTTCAATAATTTAATAACGGTACATTTGATCGATCTGAAATTTTGATACAATGCATTGTCATCCAAGATCTATCTGTGGTAAAATTTTCAGATCTCTAGGACCATCAGAAGTGGTTCAATTTTACGTTGGCATATTTGAAAAAATCTTGGACAAACAAACAAACAATGCCCAACGAAAGCGAGTTAATATAAACGTGGTAAAAAGAATTAACGCTGACTTAAAATATATTTTTGATCGTGCCTAAATAGTTTTTAAATTTTATCAAGGCTCGTCTATTAAATTCTTATTTCTTTGCTTTCTTATGTTCGAATATGAATCTTGAACATTAACAGTTACTGATGTATACTGAAATTCGCTGGTTATAAGACTGTTTGAATTACGCGATGACGTAAGAGAGTTTCTTGTAGAAAAAACTCAAAGCTTGTTGATCATTTGAACCATAGCTTATGGGTGGCTGTTCTGGCTTATTTGGCTGAAACTTTTGAAGAACTCAATAAACTTAATTCAACTCGCAAGGAAAGCAGACACATTATATTACTCTCAGTGACAAAGTGTCTGCTTTTACGAAAAAGCTTGATCTTTGGAAAAGAAGATTATTTCAAGGTAACTTTGAGATGTTTGATCAATTATACGAAATCACCGAGAAACCAGAAAATGTTGAAATAAATAAACAACTGTTGACAAATTTGATTTCTGGTCATATTCGATCAATGCCGGGCCAATTTTAATTCTACTTTGGTGATTTTTAACGTTCAGTGGTTTTTCGTGGGTTTCCAGTCCTAATCTCGCACACATTGTCTAATCAAATAAAATTACCAACATCGTAATTAAATCAATTCATTGAACTGACTAGCGATACCACTTTGAATATGTTGCATCAGAAAGTGGGCTTAATGAAATTTTGGAGTACTCCGAACTGTCTCAGATAGCTTTTAAAATACTTTTACCCTTTGCAACTTTGTGAAAGTGGATTTTCTGCATTGCTTACAATAAAAACAAAGCATCGTTCGTACTAAATAAACTAATATAGCAGTCTTTTTAATACAAAACTACTGTTTATGACTTAAATTTTTTTTATAGTTAGCAAGTAGAATTAAATAAGAAGACTATGAGACTAATATAAATGACATTTGTTCTTTACAAAAGAAAGCCATTACAATACTGTTTTTGGAGCACGCAAAACGTAGCATATTAGTATAATTTTACTAACTAACATGTATACTACTTATAGCTAACAATAATCTTCTGTATAGAAGGAGCGTGTGCAACAGATAAGATATACACAGTATAATTATATTTAACTTTCCAGCTCGGCAGTAGCACAATTTTTAGTAGTGGTCCGTAGCTAAGACACACATTTTTCAAGTGGTCCTTGAATCTCAAAAGGTTGAGAACCACTGGCTTACAGAAGGTCTCTCCTCTCAAGGGATTGTGTGGGTATGTCAAAGCAAGTTGGATTCCTTTTATATGAAACATCAGACACCGCCTCTCTTTCCTGTCTCTCTGTGATCAAACTTGATCAGTATGATCCACTGTTAGAAAAGCACTTACAAGATTCCCGAGAAAATCCAGGTTCAGTATCTTATTTATACAGGAAATCCAAAATGAATTTATCCACCTACTTTCATCGACTGTAAGGAATCAGCTGTTGAGTGAAATCAGAAAAAACAAGTACTACGGTATCTTACTTGACTCAACACCCGATCTAAGACACCGGGAATAGCTTTCTCAAGTCATCAGATTTGTGGATGTGGATTTTCAAACTAAAAAAGAAACCATCAAAGAATCATTTTTAGGTTTTATCCAGATACATTCCAAAGACGCAGCAAGCATTGAAAGAGTTATCGTGGAGAAACTAGAATCTAATAACATACCTCTAGCCGACTATCGGTCACAATGTTATGACAATGCTGCTGTAATGACTGGGCATATATCCGGCCTTCAACACCGAATATGTGCCAGAAATCACAGAGCATTGTTCATCAACTGTGATAACCACAGCTTAAACTTACCAAGAGTACACTCAGCTAAACAGGATCCAGTTGTTATCACGTTTTTGGAACAGTTGAAAGTATAAATTTTTGTTTTCTCTCGTTCAACAACTCGTTTGGAAGAATTAAAAAGAGTTGTGCCAATCACAATGAAGAGGAAGTCTGAAACACGTTGGAGTGCACGATCAGAAGCTGTTAAAGCAATTTATGAAGGACTAGATTTCACTAGATGAACTGGTAGAGCTGTTAGAAAAATTATCAAAACATACAAATATGACGCCTGACACCAGAAGTGATGCAGAAACTTTGCTGGCAGGTATATTAAACTTTAAATTCCTAGTTTTGTTAAATTTCTGGAACATCATACTTGGGAAAATTGATCGTGTCCAGAAACGGTTGCAGAATCCTACTGTGAATTTCAAGGAAGCAGCATCTGATCTTGAATCGCTTGAGAAAGAAATTGTCAACATTCGTGATAATTTGAGCCAGGTTGCGGTAGATAATGGAAAGGAAGATGCACAACTTGGGGAATCGAGGTTGACAGAAGGATTAGACGACATCGGAGGATGCCTGGAGAATTAACAAGAGATGCAGGACTTTCTGCAGAAGAAGAATTGCACGTGATATGAACAGCGTAATTGATAGACTCCAACAGGAGATATCAATACGGTTTATACGTCTAAAAAATCTAAACAACAAATTTGGATTTTTACAAGACGTCAAAACTCTTCTTGCTGAGACAAAAGTCGATACACTTCGTTAAAATTGCTTAGATTTTGCTAATTTATACGACACTGACGTCAATGGTCATGACTTGTGCACATAAATCAGAGACTGAAAAATGCTTCTCAGTACCCGGACTGAAGTTCTATCGGAAACTCCTTTGGATGTTCTTGGTTTTATTGTTTCATATGGAGATGACGTATTTCCGAGTCAAGCGCATTTCACTTCAAATACTTCTAACAATTGCTGTTTCAACTGAAAGCTGTGAGTGGTCCTTCAGCAAACTGAAGCTTATTTTGTCTTATTTACGTGCTTCAATTGGAAAAGATAGTCCCAGTGATCTTGCACTCCTTAGCATCGAAAGAGAAACACTTGAGAATATTAATTTTGACAACGTGATTGACGAGTTTGCGACAATCAAATTAAATCAAGGAGAATCAATTTTTTGTAGACTATGTCTAATCGTATAATTAGTAGAGTATTTTTGTTTTCAAATAAATTGTTTACAATCGTATAGAGAATTATTAGTCTGTATTCTATTTCATTAAAATACCAGAAGCTTCGAAAATGAACTATATAAACCGTAAAATTTCAAATTTTTCTTAGGGGCTCAATGAGCCCCCAGAACCTTTCGGTCCGACAAGGGGCGCCGATTTTGTGTCATGTCCCCGGGCGCACATGACCCTAGCTACGCCACTGGTGATGATAGCAAAATGTTTCCTTATCTCCTCTGCAAGGTAAACCACGGTCTGTCATAGTAATTATGACTGCTACAACTCGTTGAATAACATTTTTCCAGCATTGCCGTTTATTATTTATCTGTGCTGATTGGCCTATTTAGCAGTCAATTGTTGAGCGCAGTTTGCTTGTAAGATATGTTACCAAATCTGTTTTTAAAATCTACAGAGTTTTCATAACTTTGAACTAAACAGGTGTTGCGTGAATCAAAAAATATTTAAGTGTATATAACAATTGCTCACTCAAATAATTTTTGCCCCCCCCCCAATAACGCGGGGATTTTAAGCTATAGCTTGTGTAGCTTATACGTACACTCAGCACTGATATTTTGAATTTGAATAATAAATTAAATAATGCTAGTGGCTAGAACATTGCAAAAAATATTTTTTTAAAACATATTTTGGCATCCATAAACTTTGATTGATGAACAAATGGATGGCACGTTAATTATCTCGTTGACAAAATATTTACAATAAGATACGCCCCACGGCGTAGCATACGCGCAAACATGGTCATGGATAGAGCAAAGAAAGGGGGGAAAGAATGGACATAAACTACATCACGAAGAATTTAAAACAACTCGAGTGAACGTCGGTGTGGGGGGGGGGCTGACCACCAACGCATTGTTGGTCTCGAGACCCCCCCCCTCTAGTGAGAGTCAGCCATGTTCGCAAAAAGGGGAAAAAGAACATGCACAATTAAAAATTAAAAAAATAATATTTTCGCTGGGGCTTGAGCAAGGACCTTCCGCGTGTAAGGTGGAAGTGATAACCACTAAACTACGAGTCACACGTTATCCTGTGAATGAACAAGACAAGTGAACGCAAGAACCATTGTTGGTCTCGAGACCACCTCTGCTTGCCAACTATAAACTGATTGGTTGACCCCAGCGAGGGCCATTCGTCATACGTGTTTGCACATACTCGCTTTGGTGAATTATATATAGAGATTATCGGAGGAATGTTGCTCAAAATCTTTGATTTTTCTTTCAGTTTATTGAGACTAGTTGAATCGATTGTTTTCACTGAAGGAAGCTGAACGCAGTGGCGTAACTAGAACTTTTGCCGCCTGGGGCGGTCTCCAATTTGCCGCCCTTTTTAGGGACCTTACATAAATGACGTCACACACCTGGGGGGGGGGTTTACACATTTGTGACGAGGGGGGGGTGTTTAAGAAATGTGACGTCACGTCAAAACGCGCAACTTTAAATAAAATTGCCACTTAAATATTTGATTACTGACACTTTATTTAATGACGTTTATATAAAACTCGTGTTACGGTATTAGAGTGCAGCGTTAAGTTACACTAAAAACATACTTAAATGACAAATTTTTTATTTGAAACATGCTTATTTTGAAACAGAAAATAAGGCTTTTATGGGGTGGGGGGGCAAAGCTTTGTGACGTCATATTGAAGAAGGGGTCTTAGTTTTTGTGACTACGTGTGACGAGGGGGAGGGGGTGAAAAATCAGCCAATATCGCGTTAGGTCCTACGTCATTTATGGACGGCCAGTTAGGGGATTATATTATGGTTTTTATTATAAATTAAGAAATATGAATAAACAATTGTAATTGAAACGAAGTAAAGGTGGGGAACATTTTTACCATTGCATGCCATATTTATGTAAGCGGTAATAAAAGAGCCCGAATACGATTATATACCAATAAATAAAAATTTTCAAAATACAAAATACTTTTTTTAAAGGCCACAAGAAAGTTACTGAGGTAGCAAAACATATTGGGGCCGTCCATAAATGACATCACGCACCTAGAGGGGGGAGGGGGGTCACACTTTTGTGACGATGCGTGACGAGGGGGAGGGAGGGGGGTTGAAGAAATGTGACGTCACATCAAAAGGGTAACTTTAAATAAAACTTCCACTGAAATATTTGGTCGCTTACAATTTATTTAATGACTTTTCCCCCTTTTTTTATATAGTTTTTCTTTAAATCAGTGCTTTTCAATGTGCCGGTTGGTAGGCCATCAGGCGCTGGTTGGCGTAAGCTATCAAAACAAAATTAAATCTAATTATAATTCTTAAGTTTGAGAACACCCAAGATAACGTATGAAATTGTTACCTGCTTCGTTTGATGTTGACATCAAATCATTTGTGATGTAACCGCAGCTCCGTTTGGTTCTCTCACGGCAGGTGACCTTTTTGCCGGTTACCCCAAAATATACAAGTTTATGTGTGCGTTACACCCCCCCCCCAACCCCAAGACTCTAGGTCCTGCTCACACGACTCGGGGATTTTGGGGGAGCGTCGTTAGCTCCGAAAATGCTACTGGTGAGTTTTACAAGCATGTCAAGTGTCTAAAAATGATCTGAATAGGATTATGTGTAGATATTTTAAGTCAAAACGACACGGAATATCCTTTTTCTTTAAAAGAGGGGGGGGATCTATTTGATAGAATTATAAACGTTTTATTTTGATATAATTGTTCGATTGGTTTGTGGTCAAACGCCCCTGGCCATTCTAGATATAATGATAAATGAGCCCATTTAAAATTAGTCAAGTATTCATTAACTTTATTAAATGCATCAAATTCTTGACATCGCAATTCGAGAGGAGCACAAAACAACTTTTCTTCTTAGCTCAGTCTTTAAGGCATTAATTTTAAATATCACAGAAAGGATACTTGATACAGTCAAGTCATGTGTATTAAGATTAGGCCTATTGTCACTCGTGTCAATATAAATGAAAGTAGGGTGGATTTAGGTGTCTTCGTATAGTACGTAGGTAAGAAATCTACATAGTTGTCAAATTTTAAAAAATGCATTTTCTGGAAGGAAACCGGTTCAATAATGGGCATATGTTTCCAAGCGTACACGTACACATGACATATTTTTTAATATATCTAGTGGATTGTAGTGGATGATATATGTCCCAAATGAGTCTGCATTCATTTACCCCCAAGAATTCCCGTTTTGACCCCAGATGAGGTTATTTATCCCTGTTCACCGACCTCTTTCTTACAGGGATGCCCGTCAGTCAATTGAGGGACTTTTTAAAAATACATTTTAAAATATTATTTTTAAATATTTTTTTCTAAACAAAGACGTTAACCGTGATGATTAATAGTCAATGTTTAATTTGTATGTATTAAAATAAAATATAATCTAAGGATGTTAACACATTTTGTTTTGTGAAGCCCGGTTAAACTTTTTTAAAAAACGCTTCACGTGGGTTACGATATTACAATGTAGACCTTCACTAAATAAATAATAAATACTTAAATAACAATAAAAGTGATTTGAAACATAATTATTTTCAAATAGAAAATAAGGTGTTATCTTTTTGTTTTTTAAAAATTATTTTTATTATTATTATTTTTATTTAATTTTTGTATTTTTTTTTGGGGGGGGGGTCAAAGATTTGTGACGTATTTTTAGAGGGGGGGGTCTAGCTTTTTGTGACGACGTGTGACGAGGGGGGGAGGGGTAAAAATCGTCCAAAATCGGGTGGAAAAGGCCCCCTTGATCTATTTAAATTTATTCAACAGTATAGATTGGAAAATCCTGTACCCAACATTGTAATTTTGCTAATAATTTTTCCAACTATTGCTATCAGTGTTGCTAGTTATGAAAGGAGCTTCTCAAAACTGAAGTTGATAATAAATTATCTTCGTTCCACAATGAGCAATTTAAGTCAACAAAATCTTGTAATACTGTCCACAGAACAAGTTATTACAGATAATTTTAATTTTTATAGCATAATTCACAATTTTGTCTATTACTAGACGCCCGCGGAGTGCAAAGAAAGTGGAGAAAGAACGGACACAAACTACAGCACGAAGAAATCAAAGCAACGCGAGTGAACGTCGGTTGAATGCCAACTCATTGTTGGTTTCGAGACATTTTCAGGCGAAATTCGGTACAGCTCTAACTTCTATGAAGTCAGCTATAAAACGATAATCGGAGTTACATAATCGATAATCGGTTTTCCAAAACAAACAAATAAAACAAAAAAACAACAACAACAACATGCAATTAACAACCCTAAATATGACTAACCCTCGCTAGGGTCGGCCAATCACAGTTTATGTTTAAGGGATGGTAGTAATAAATTGTAGGCGGGTAACAACAACCTCAGTGTGCATGTCTTCACGTTTACTCGCTATTTTGTATTTACTTAGTGCTGATTTTTGTGTCTGTACTCTCACCCCCCCCCCAAACCGTTCTTTGCACTGTCTATGATGAGCAAGTCTGCGGCGTATGCTACGCCGCAGGTCTCTCCAGAGTTCCTTCTTTACATTCACTCACAGTCGTTTACTCAAACCCACCCCCATTTTGACAACTGTGTCTTTCAGGAAGTCTTCACCCGTCACTAAATCATTAGCGGCCTATGCTACGCCGCGGGTCAGCTAGTCTTGGCAATAAAGGGGTAAAAGAACGAACGCAAACAGACATTTATAAAATTTTTTGAAAAAATCGCAAGTTTTCGCTGGGGCTTGAATCCAGGAACTTTCCCGTATAAGGCGGGCGTGATAACCAGTACACTAAGAATCGCACGTTATTCTGTGAAGGAACAATGCAAGTGAAACGCAAGGACCATTGTTGGTCTCGATACATCAGTCGACCCCAGCGAGTGTCATTCATCATGCTCGGTTGCACATACTTGCGAGGTGTCTCGCATGGACATACGAAGAGAATTATATATATAGATAGATGGAAGTTAGGAAGGTAAATGTATAAATAGGATTACATACTAATGTATACACTCTTTGTGTGTAAAAACAAATCATTTATTTATAAATAAAAATTAAAAGAATAGTGATTGGTAATGGGGTTTTCTGGGTGTAAATTTGGTATATGTTTTGTCTTATGGGGGGGGGGATCTGCTACCTCAGTAACTTTCTTGTGGCCTTTAAAAAAAAAGTATCTTGTATTTTGTAAATTTGAATGTATAGGTATGTAATCCTATAGCATTCAATGGTAAACATGTTCCCCACCTTTACTTCGTTTCAATTACAATTGTTTATAAATGTTTCTTAATTTATAAAAACCATAATATAATCGACTAACTGGCCGTCTATAAATGACTTAACGCGATTTTGGCTAATTTTTCACCCCCTCCCCCCCTCGTCACACGTCGTCACAAAAAACTTAGACCCCTTCTTCAATAAGACGTTACAAAGCTTTGACATAAAAACCTTATTTTCTGTTTGAAAATGAGCATGTTTCAAATAAAAAAAATTGCCATTTAAGTATGTTTTTAGTGTAAACGCTGCATTCTAATATCGTAACACGCGTTTTACATAAACGTCATTAAATAAAGTGTCAGTAATCAAAATATTTAAGCGCAAATTTTATTTAAAAGCGCGCGTTTTGATGTGACGTCACATTTCTTAAACACCCCCCTCGTCACAATTGTGTAACAACAGGTGCGTGACGTCATTTATGGACGGCCCCTAAAAAAGGGCGGCAAATTGGAGACCACCCCGGGTGGCAAAAGTTCTAGCTACGCCACTGTCTTGTAGTGTAGGTACAGCCATAAAAACCTGGATCCTTTTTCTTTCCATATTGAACTGTTCTTTGTCAATGTCAATAAAGCGATTTATTTGATGTTCAAATGCTTCATTTAGTAGGTTACATGGTATTACGAATATTTTCTTGCAAGGACATGCAACTCATCAAAGCGTTCTTTTATTTTCTATTACATATCCATGCCTGGATAAAAAAAAATATTCTCGTTGTACTTCTTTTTCTAAAAATAGAACCACGTCTTCTGAATTTTTCCCTACTCATATTATGTTTTTCTCCTTCGAATTCGGCATTCAGTTGATATTTCCATCTCTTTACAAATTTTAATTGTTTGGCTGATATAACAGCATTTTGTATTAGCACATCTCTTTGTTCCATGCAATTGCTTTGCATTAATTTAAAAAAAGACGGGTTCCCATAAATTGAGATAACATAGAAAAGAAAAAGATTATGTTGAATTGAGTAAAATTCCAGCATCTGATCTCGTTTTCCTATGTACTTCATCAGATGTCAATTTTTCCAAGACGATTGAAATTTTAATTATGTCGTTTTTCGAAATTATATGCCTATTGTGGTGTTTATTATCAGAGAAATTTGAATATTTACAGATTCTTGTCATAAATCTTAATAATTTTCTATAAAATAGACGAATTCAAATTATTTACATATTAATTGGATAGGCGTAACATGTTTAATGAGTAACCGTATTTTAATGAAAAACACAAAATTATTTGTGTCATTTTAATGCAATAAAAACAAAATAAATTGAATTTTTAATAACTTACTTTACAATAATTTTCTGAAAACTGAAACAGTAATATAAGTTACTACTTGCAAGTTAAACGCAATATTTCAACCACCATGCCTTTAGCATGGGCGTAGGGAAGGGGGGGGGAAGGGGGGGCATTTGCCCCCCCCTACATTTGAGAATTTAAAAAAAAATTTATTAAATGCATTAATAAATGTTGTATTTTAACTATTACAGTACTAATTTGTAAGTCTTATTAATTTCTAAGGCTTTTTTCAACCCTTATTTTATACTGAACTTGAATTTAATTGAAAATTGTACCTGTATGGCATTGCCAGTTAAAAGTTTTTAAAAGTGGGATTGTTTTGCCCCCCCCCCTGGAAAAATTCCTAGCGACGCCCATGGCCTTTAGGTACGTGTTCGCGCATCATTCTGCGAATGTCAAAATTCCACGTGCAAACTGTCGTGGCGATATTAAAAGCACATATTATTCGGCCCAGCGGTGATGTGTTTTTAAATCCCTTATATTAACTTCACCGGCGTCACTGTCTCTCTCTCTCTGTCTGTCTTGGGCGGGCGGAAAATTAGAAGTAAAAAAATGACCCGCTTCCCGTGATCGGATCGAGCTGAAATTTGGCACACTGACCCATCTGACCTAACAATGCATCGTATCAAAATTTCAGATCGATCGAACGTACCTTAATTAAATTAATGCATTTTTAGTTTATCCTTATATGAGGTATGTAATTTAAATTCACGGTTTGTTATTGTTTTTTTCCCACGTGAAATTTTGAGCTGACGCATTGAGGCAACCCAACGAAGCGACGGGGCGCTTTTGTTTACATTTTACGTGTCACTCTGAGCTTGGTCAAGCGAATCAGTGACCAGACTTTTCCCCTCTCCCCCTCCCCCCACCCCTCCCCCCTTGGGTTATGAAGCAAACTTGAGTTAAGACAGATTCAGTCTGTAAATGTTTGAAAATAATCAATACTGTTAGTTATGTCTCATATATAAGGGATTTATAGTCAAAAACTTTGTTTTTACGGGTTTGTTTTTTTGCGTACATTTCTTATAAAAGAGTCATCTGTGACTTATACCACTTAGTTTTCCAAACAAATGGATACCTTTTTTGAGCGATAAACAATTTTGAACGGTTTTGCGTTAGTTATAATATCCACTATGTAATCAAAAAAATGTTGAGCGAATCTGTTAATTAAGAGTCGAAATTTCAAATTTTTTTGTTTCACCTTGGTTTTCCCTTTTCAAAAGAAAAAGGGTGGTTGTCGGAAATGGTTGTACTTTTCAAATGCCCACAAATGCCTCCACCCTAATGAGTGCCGCCCGGGGCGGACCGCCCCCCACCACCCCCCCTAGCTACGCCACTGGCTGAACGTACATGTTTCATCACCCATTTACTATTAAATAGACAAATCTGCTTTATCATGGATTCGACTCAGCATTTTGCTCCACATTGAGCCACTCCTCTGCATATGCACACCTGGAAGCAATATGTTTTGCTTCAATCTGCATACTTAATATTTATGCCATCTTTGCAGGTCTTGACTGAATAGCTTTATTACTCTTTGACGCAACAGTTAGAATCAGCTCAAGATGTTTTTTAATGCTAATTTGACGCCTGATAGGTGGGCTGGTAATGATGAATGTTTTCAAACGCGTGTTTTTGCCGTTGTATGTTAGTGCTAGGCCGTGAAAAGAACAACCGATTCACCTGTAAGATCTCGCAACATGTGGACCAGAACTAAACTATTTGGTCACAACTTTTGTGGCGTTGTAACTGCATTCTGCGTACAAATATAACCCATCATGAGGCATGAGAACCATTTTCTGGTCAAAATGAAGAAAGAAAAACAATTATCTTCAATTATGACTCTGAAAATCTTCAGGTAAAACATTATTTTAATTTTTGAAAGTCTGATAATCCTAACTGAGTCCTTTAATGACAAACCCGTTGGACCCTTTCAACACATGTTATGAATGCTATTTCTCCTTTTCTTGCTAAATTTTTCTCCGCCTCTGGCTCTTTCGTAGCAGGCGTGGCTTTCTCCTGCATGTGGCACAGTTGAACTTTTAATTCATTGCGTGTCTTGATGTTATGCGTGTAAGAGGGCACAACAAGTAGCAAGGACGGTTTGCTTTGACTGAGGTCGACTATACCTTGAGTTTTCAATCTATTTCAGTGACATAATTCAGAATAATTCCATGAAGATATTCGACACTGCAGCGCTAGACATAGCACAAGTTCTTTTTATTATTTTTGAATGATATACATTAAACGCAGCGAACTTCACTTCTGCTTCAATCCAGGGATTTCTTTATCTCTATTTCTAAAGATGGACATGCGCAATAACTCCGTAACAACCTCTTATAAAAATTTTAGAAATAAAACGCAATAAAATAGCGCACTTTGAATGAAAAAACTTGGTGCATTAAATTAACAACTTTTTTTATAAAGTGCTATTTTAAAGAAAGTGAGACGCCATCAAAACATATCGTGTATTTTATAATTGATCTTTACCATGGGCGTAGGCAAGGGGGCACGCAAAGGGGGACACTTCCCCCCCCCCTAATTTTCGAAAAAAGTCATAAGGGGGCCGTCCATGAATGACGTCACGCGATTTTTGCCGATTTTTTACCCCCTCCCCCCCTCGTCACGCGTCGTCACAAAAACTTAGACCCCCCCCTCTAAAAATACGTCACAAATCTTTGACCCCCCCCTTTTTCAAAGAAAAAATATTTTCTATTTGAAAATAAGTATGTTTCAAATCACTTTTATTATCATTTAAGTATATATTATTTATTTAGTGAAGATCTACATTGTAATATCGTAACCCGCGTGAAGCATTTTTTAAAAACGTTTAACCGGCCTTCAGAAAACGAACTGTGTTAAAATCCTTAGATTATATTTTATTTTAATGCATACAAATTAAACATTGACTATTAATCATCACGGTTAACGTCTTTGTTTAGAAAAAAAATTATTTAAAAATAACATTTTCAAAATGTATTTTTAAAAAAAATCCCTCAATTGACTGACGGGCATCCCGTAAGAAAGAGGTCGGCGAACAGAGGTAAATAACCTCATCTAGGGTCAAAAAGGGAATTCTTGGGGGTAATGCAGACTCATTTGGGACATATAACATCCACTACAATCCACTAGATATATTAAAATACGTCATGTGTACGTGTACGCTTGGAACATATGCCCATTATTGAACCGGTTCCTTACAGAAAATGCATTTTTAAAAAAAAGTTGACAACTATGTAGATTTCATACCTACGTACTATTCGAAGACACCTAAATCTACCCTACTTTCATTTATATTGACACGAGTGTCAATAATCTTAATCCACATGACTTGTCTATATCAAGCATCCTTTCTGTGATATTTAAAATTAATGCCTTAAAAACTGAGCTAAGAAGAAAAGTTGTTTTGTGCTCCTCTCGAATTGCGATGTCAAGAATTTGATGCATTCAATAAAGTTAATGAATACTTGACTAATTTTAAATGGGTCTCATTTACCATTATATCTAGAACAGTGCTTCTCAAAAATTTTATTATGGCGGACCGGCAGGAATTTTTGCCATTGCACCAGAGACCGGTGCACTATTTTCCCTGCACTGACAATTTTTGCTGTCCTTTTTTTAGAACATCTGCGGACCGGCAGCGGATGGCCCACGGACCGGCACCGGTCCGCGGACCACCACTTTGAGAAGCACTGATCTAGAAGACTAGAATGGCCAGGGGCGTTTGACCAAAAACCAATCGAACAATTATATCAAACTTAAAACATTTTTAATTCTATCAAATAGATTCCCTCCCCCCCCCCTCCCCTTTAAAGAAAAAGGATATTCCGTGTCGTTTTGACTTAAAATATCTACACATAATCCTATTCAGATCATTTTTAGACACTTGTCATGCTTGTAAAACTCACAAGTAGCATTTTCGGGTGGGGGGGGGCTAACGACGCTCCCCCAAATCCCCTAGTCATGTGAGCAGGACCTAGAGTCTGGGGGTTGGGGGGGGGTAACGCACACATAAACTTGTATATTTTGGGGTAACGGGCAAAAAAGTCCATGAGAGAACCAAACGGACCTGCGGTTACATCACAAATGCTTTGATGTCAACATCAAACGACGCAGTGTAACAATTTCATATGCTATCTTGTGGATTCTCAAACTTAAGGATTATAATTAGATTTAATTTTCATGTCTTGATAGCTTACGCCAACCAGCGTCTGATGGCCTACCGATCGGCACATTGAGAAGCACTGATTTAAAATTAAAAAAAAATAAAATAATTCATTAAATAAATTGTAAGCGACCAAATATTTCAGTGGAAGTTTTTATTTAAAGTTACCCTTTTGATGTGATGTCACATTTCTTCAACCCCCCTCCCTCCCCCTCGTCACACATCGTCACAAAAGTGTGACCCCCTCCCCCCCCTAGGTGCGTGACGTCATTTATGGACGGCCCCTAAAGTTGTTACAATAAAACTGAATAAAATTTTCTGAAAGTTTATTACATTGAAGACAGTATACATATATCAAACATAAAAAAGAATTATATCTGCAAGTATAACTGATTACATTACTGATTGTTCTAAATATTCCAGTTGTTTAACAAATTCTGTCACATTTTCAGCAAAAATCCGAAAGATTTTAAATGTATGTGTCCATCTAGTTTCACATAGCAAAGGAACATTTGGAATTAGGTTTCTTCGCTGATTACTTTCTCGGGAAAACACTATAATTGACTTAATTGTTTCTATTGTGTTTCGTACAGCAATCACATTATTTAAATCGTTCACGACAAGATTTAGTTTATGTGAACTGCAATGTACACATGCTTCTTTTGGGTATTTTTTTAGAATTATTGCTTGGACTCCTCCTTTACTATTTACAATGGACGTTTCTTCATTGTACACGTCAATTCCTCATGCTGATGTCCTCTCTGCATTCTCATTTTTTTTCTAAATAAGAAGGCGAATCTCAAGATCCCATACTACGATTGACTGATCTGGCCCTAAATTTAAACTCGTTTGAGTTCAACGGAAAGTTTTTTTTATTAGGGCATTTGCTATGGGAACGGAAATGGGACCAAGTTATGCATGTATATTTATGGGCCATTTGGAAAACCTATGGAGTGAAAATTACAAAGGTATCTCTCCAGAGTACTACAGGAGATACATTGACAATTGTATTGGAATAACAAAAATGGGCATGCAACAATTGCACAGTTTTATTGACTTCGTTGGTAACTTCCATTCTTCAATCAAATTTACTTCAAATATCCATAGGAGTGCTGTTAATTTTTTGGACATACAAATTAAATTGAAAGAAAACAAAATATCCACATCAATTTTTTTACAAATCTACAGACAGCCATAGTTTCCTTATGTATACATCGTCCCATCCTCAATCTTGTAAGAACTCTATCCCATTTTCGCAACTATTGAGACCTAAAAGACTCTGCAGTGAGTGATGAGGCAGACTCTTTGGAGAAAAGAAATGAAATGCTGGATTTTTTTCGAAGGAGGTCATACCCGGAAACAGTCTTAATATCCGCTGTCAATCGAATTAAAGGCAGAAACCAAACAGGATACGTTTACATCATCTGTTTCTGATCAATGTGATCGATCCAAATTTATTTTAACTTTTCATGCCCTTAATTTTAAGGCCCGCCAGGTGATTCTCAAAAACCGACCAATCCTCATGGCTGACCCTCTAACTTAGCTGGTCTTCAAAAACCTCATCTGTTTGCTTTCCGGAGAGATAGAAGCCTCAGAGATATACTTGTAAGAAGTCACCTTCCCACAATGAAAGCACATATTGGAACAAAAGGTTGCAACCGTATCAGTTGCAATACTTTTCCATATGTGATTGAATTTAACAAAATTTCTTTCCTTCTTGAAAAATTCATAATCAAGATGGATTCACTTGCACAAGTCGCAACGTGATTTATGCAATTCTTTGCAAGAGGTGTAATAAAATTTACGTGGGTGAGACAGGTCGTCGTCTTTGGAGATCGGTTTAGAGAACACCTGTATAATATAAATAAACAGGCTCAATGTTCTGTGTCTAAACATTTTAATAATGTTGACAATGATGGCATTTAGGATATTGCAGTAACTGGTATTTTATATGCAAGCAATACCCATGATAGTATCCACATGGATAATAGACTTATAAAACGATTTGGTACCTTGGCTCCATATGGAACTAACCAAATACATAATTTTACCTAACTGCAGAATCTTTTTCCCGTTGTGGTTTTCACTGTAACTTTAGATACTTTTTCCTTTTCCCTATATCCTGTGTCCTTGTTTGTTTTTGTTTTTCCTTTATTTTTATTTTACATAAATATTTTATGATGTAATATGTTTCAAGAATTTAAATATTACTTATGTAATTACGTTTTTTTTTATTGTACTAATGATGCATTAGCTGAAACGTCTACTGTCGTGTTAGTTTTAAAATAAAGCTCAAATTTATTGTTTTAATTGCACAATTTGTTTGTGTATTTTGTATTTTATTTAAAAGCTTTATCGCAGTCCCATTCTAAATGACTCTTTACCTGCCATTGTAGAACATCCGTCGTATCCTTGACCAACAAGCTTTGTTATATCTAATTCAAATTCTAATGAATTTGTAATGATGGTGTTGGCTAAACAGTGGCGTAGCTAGGGGGGACCACCCCGGGCGGCACTCATTAAGGGGGCGGCATTTGTGGGCATTTGATGAAAAGTACAACAATTTCCGACAGCCGCCCTTTTTCTTTTGAAGGGGGAAAACCAAGGTAAAACAAAAATATTTGTAATTTCGAGTCTTAACTAACGGATTCACACATTTTTTTGATTACATAATGGAATTATAACTAACGCAAAACCGTTCAAAAATTTTAATCGCTCAAAAAAGGTATCCATTTGTTTGGAAAACTAAGCGGTGTAAGTCACAGATGAATGTTTTATAAGAAAAGTACCCCCCAAAACACATTACCACTGGGCCGAATACTATGTGCTATTATTATCGCCACGACAGTTTTTACGTGGAATTTTGACATTCACAGAATGATGCGCGAACACGTACCTACAAGTCGTGGTGGTTCAAATGTTGTGTTTAACTTGCAATTAGTCATTTATATTACTGTTTCAGTTTTCAGAAAATAATTGTTAGGTAAGTTATTAAAAATTTAATTTATTTTGCTTTTATTGCATTAGTGTAGCACAAATAATTTGTGTTTTTCATTAAAACGCGGTTATTCATTAAAAATGTTACGCCTATTCAATTTGTGAAAGTAACTAGCGTATCACCCATCAAAAAAAAACGGAAGTTTTCAAAATAAATACACATCAGATTGAAAAATAACGTAATACAGAACTTTCATTTATTTTAAAATCCTTTATATTAACTCGTGGTGTCTGCGGCCGCCCGCCAAAACTTTTGATCGATTTTTAACCCACTTGCTCGTAAGCTAGCGAGCTGAAATTTTGCAGGCAGTTTTGTACCGATAATAAAAACAATGTATCAAAATTTCAGATCGATCGCATGTACCGTAATTAAATTATTGATTTTTTAGATTATTTTATTTATTCCTATGTATCATGCTATTTTTTGAGATAGAGCGTCGCGGTGCGTATTAAATTGAACAACCTTTCTGTCGCGCAATAAGGTGCGTATTTTATTGACAACTCTTTTTATAAACATATTCCTGATCGGTGCGCATTATATTAAACATGTTTTACGACACAACTGCAATTTTGTATTTTTGGATGGTCTTGCGCTGCGTATTGTAATGAACATTCTTTTAGTTACGTCTCGTACATAGAGGATTTATAGTCAAAAACTTGGTTTTTTATGTTTTTTTTTATTATTTGATTCATTTTTTTATCATATTGAACAATTTTATGCGGAACGTTTGTAAGGAGTTATATTTGGTGCAGTAATTTTTGGTGCGCACTATTGAACAAATCAGCATTACATCCAAGAAGCATTACATCCATTACGGGAATTATGTTTGTTGATTGATGTGTAAATAAGTTGAATTCATCTATTTTATGGAAAATCATTAAGATTTATGATAAGAATATGAGAATATTCAAATTTCTCCGTTAATAAACACCACAATAGGCATAGATAATTTTGAAAAAAGACATACCAGTACTTTAAAAATTCAAGCGTCTTGGAAAAATTGACATCTTAAGAAGTGACTAGTAAAACGAGATCAGATGCTAGAATTTTACTCAATCCAATGCAATCTTTTTCTTTTCTATGTTATCTCAATTTATGGGCCCGTAATTTTTTTAATTAATTCAAACCCATTGCATGGAACAAAGAGATGTACTAATAGTTTATAGATGTTATTTCAGCCAAACTATTTGAGTAGAGGTGGAGATAACAACTGAACGCGGAGTAAGAAAAAAAATATGAGTGGGGAAAATTAAAAAGACGTGGTTCTATCTTTAGAAAAAGAAGTACATCGAGAAATGTTTTTATCCATGGATGGAATTATAAAAGAACGCTTTGTTGATTTGCAAGTACTTGCAAGAAAATATTCGTATTTAATACCATGTAACCTACTAAATGAAGCATTTGAACATCAAATAAATTACTTTAGTGACATTGATAAAGAACAGTTCAATATGGAAAGAAAAAGGTTTCAGGTTTTTATGGCCGTACCTACACTACAAGGCATTATGTTAGAAAAAGGCGGGAAAAGGCCTCCTTGATCTATTAAAATTTATTCAACAGTATAGATAGGAAAATTCTGTATCCAACATTGTAATTTTGCTATGAATGTTTCAACTATTTCTATTAGTGTCGCTAGTTATGAAAGGAGCTTCTCCAAACTGAAGATGATAAAAAATTATCTTCGTTCCACAATGACCGATTAAAGTAAACAAAATCTTGCAATACTGTCCATAGAACAAGATATTTATATTGCAGACAATTTTAATTTTCATAGCATAATACACGATTTTTCTATTATGAAAGTTAGGAAAGTAAATGTATAAATATGTTTACATACTAATGTATACAATTTCTTTGTTTGTAACTAAAAAATCATTTATTTATAAAAACAAAATAGAAGAATAGTGATTGGTAATTTATTTATTTTTTGTGTGTAAATTTGGAATATGTTTTGTCTCATTGGGGGTGGAGGGTTGGACCTGCTACCTCAGTAACTTTCTTGTGGTCCTTAAAAAAGTATCTTGTATTTTATAAATGTGTATTTATAGGTATATAATCTTATGCGGCCTCTTTTATTACTGCTTACATAAATATGGCACACAATGGTAAACATGTTCCCCACCTTTACCTCGTTTCAATTACAATTGTTTATTCATGTTTATTAATTTATAAAAACCATAATATAATAGACTAACTGGCCGTTCATAAATTACGTCACGCGATTTTTGCCGATTTTTCATCCCCCCCCCCTCGTCACAAAAACTTAGACCACCTCTTCAATAAGACGCCACAAAGCTTTGACATAAAAGCCGTATTTTCTGTTTGAAAATGAGCATGTTTCAAATAAAAATGTTGTCACTTAAGTATGTTTTTAGTGTAACGCTGCATTCTAATATCGTGACACACGTTTTACATAAACGTCAATAAATAAAGTGTCAGTAATCAAATATTTAAGTGGAAATTTTATTTAAAGTTGCGCTTTTTGACGTGACGTCACATTTCTTACCCCCCCCCTTTCGTCACAAATGTATGATTCCCTCTCCCCCCTCCCAGGTGTTCGTGCCGTCATTTATGGACGGCCCCTAAAAAGGGCGGCAAATTTGAGACCGCCCCGGGCGGCAAAAGTTCTAGCTACGCAACTATGGCTAAACCTTCAGCTGTTCTATCGACAATTGGAATATATCCCAGGAATTATTCTGTGGCCATCATTTTCCAATTTTGTTCTTTGACAAATCTAACACCAAGTGACATCTGCTCAATGTCTGAAATGTCATTTGTCTCGTCCGAAAGTATAGAAAATGCAACTGAAATATTTGCTTCACGAGCAATGTCTTCACGCAAGAGAGACCCACAAATTTCGATTTTAGTGTTTTGCGTAGTTGCGGATATATACTTAGCAATACAAGAACCAATCGACAAATGATTACCAAGACCTTCATCTCCAGGTTCAACACGAAACTCTAACAGGTCATAAAAATTACCAGAATTTCATTCTTTTCCACGAAGTGCTAAATCATGCATGCCGCAAAATAGGATTGTAGAAATGATGGGACCAAGTTTGTTGCGATTTTCTTGAATTTGTCTTCAAAATAATGAGTCCAACTGCTCATCTATAGAAACTGCTTTGGCTTCCAATAATGCAACAAAATTGCTTTCATCTTGATGTGAGCCTTTGTGTCATGTGCTTTGCATGTGGCTACATGGATCTTCGTTGAAATCTTTATATTTTGTACATGGTTTGATGACAAATGCCCACTGAACTCCTCGAATTACTTTTTGCGGAAACAACACGCAATATTTGCAAAAGGCACCTATTAACATTTGCGAGTATAAAAGCCACGATGAATAGTCTGATAACCATGCATCTCTAAAAACTAAAAAACTCTGTTTCCCTCACTGTCAGCTCTAAAATCATACTTTTTATCAGGGGTCTAACAATCACGAATCGGCTGCAATTTCAACTTATTTGAAAGGTCGTGTGTCCAGACGTACCTTCCAATATCCAATTTAGGAAATGAATAAGTGTCAGCGAGAATCAAATTAGAAACAGTTGCTTCAGTTGTGTCTGGCTGTTGAACTTGTACTGTTGTCCTCAATGCCAATGATAAGTCAGATGCTGCAGACGCCCCAAAATCATCTAATAACGGCATTTCGGAATCCCGCGATTGCTCTACTTTTGAGGCTGTAAAACAAATTTCTGATATCCATCTTTGGTAATCCTGCAGTTTCTACACGTATATTATTTCACTGCAAAATTTAATTTTCTCGTGAGAACTTACGTTTTAAATTTATTAAATGCATTAACAGGCTATCGCTATATGATTTATTTTAGCTATTACAGCGCTAATTTGTAAGTCGTATTAATTTCTAAGGCTTTTTTCGGCCCTTATGTTATACTTGAAGTTAATTGAAAATTGAACCTGTATGACATTGTCAGTTAAATCTTTTAAAAAGTGTTTCTCCCCCCTCCCCCCCCTGGAAAAATTTATAGCGACGCCCATGATCTTTACCAAGCATGTTTATCTAAATATTTATTTCATAATAACGCATACCCATAGTGGGAATTATGCCTTAAGAAACGTAACCTAGACACACTATGCAAATCGATTCCATTTCTTGGAAATTATATCACAACAATTAACTGTTCTCTAATTTAATATTAAACTGTTATTCAACTGATTCATGGTCAAGATTTTAAGGCTCTCTTGAAATGAAAACAAGAACTATACAAGAGTTAAGGCACCTTGTGACAATGGAATATAAATAAATAGATGTAAAAAAAAAGATTAAAAAAAAACACGTTTGTATAAGTGTACTAAAAAGAAGAAAATAATTTAAAACTAATAAGTTCAAGTACTTTCATATAATATGACTAAAAACGTTTGGCGGGCGCTTATGAGGTTTTACATATGCAGTTCACTCATTCTCTCACTTATAGATATCTTTGTTGCCTTCTTAATTATAAATCTTAAATTTTTATGCCAAACACCCGCCCCGCGTTTTTAGTGGTTAAAAAAAAGAACTGTGTTTTTAAACAATAAATTGGTGTTTTTACTTATTTAATTTTTTTTTAAATTAATTTTTTTATTTATTTCGTAGACAAATACACGTGTCAACGTTTTGGCTAATGATTTCATCAGTACAAAAAAAATAAATAAATAAATAAACAGAAGTATTTAAATAACATTTACATTATGTATTACATTCATACTATACCAGGGGAAAATAACTAAGTAAAAAAAAGTTGTGCACAAGTACGTGCAACACATACCGGATAGAAAAAGAAAATGGAAGAGGTTCGTTGGTGGGATTTAATTATACCAAGACATTAATGGTCACCGCCACAACCTATAACTATGACAAAAATAAATAAATGTTCCGTTAAATATACTCTCAGATCATTCATTAAATTTGACGCCTTACATCCTACCATGACGTATATTTGAAGCAACAATTCAGTGAAAACACATAATCGGCCGAAGATATAGACCAGGGGTCTCCAAACTACAGCCCGCGGGCCAGAAGCAGCCCGCGAGGTCCCTTCATCCGGCCCCTGGAGACCTTTTAATCTCCAAAAAAAGATACTATTTTTTAAAAATGTAGTTTACCACAAAACTTCGCGAATATCAAGATTTACCATATTACATAGCAGTAATATGGATAAGTTGTGAGAAAGTTCTGAGTAGAGTATTTGAATTAAGAAAGGAAATACATGACTTCCTAGAAAGTAAAGGAAAGTCACAGCCATTACTGTCGATAAAGAGTGGGTATGGAAATTGGCCTTTGCTGCAAATATTACTGATAATTTAAAATTTCTGAACCTAAAACAAGAAGGAGAGAAAAATCTAGTTTCTGATCTATACAATCACCTAAATTGCTTCAGATCTAAACTTGTCTTGTTTTTGGAACAAGTACAGGCCAACAACTTGACACACTTTCAGCGGTGCAAGGTCTTCATGGCTGAAGCAACAGCTGAGTTCCCCACATCATTTGCATGCCAGATCATCAAAGACATCCTGCTGCAGTTTTAGGAGCGGTTTTCTGACTTGGATTCAAAGGCAGAAGAAGTGAGGCTATTTCAAAATCCATTTGAAGCAGATGTGGCCAGTTGCTCAGATGAGCTGCAGCTGGAGTTCATTGATTTGCAACCAAATGACCTCCTAAGAGACACGTTCAAAGAAGGAATTTTTAGTTTTTACCAGTTTTTGCCCAAGGAAGACTCCAAATGTCAAAGCTTTTGCATCAAGGTACCTTTCAATCTTTGGAACAACATACTTGTGCAAACAGACATTATCGAGGATGAAATACTTGCAGAACAATTCGAGGACTAACTTGTCCGATGATGTCTCAGGTCACTGTTGATGTTAGGGACATCAAATATAAAGCCAGAAATATCTACTATTTTGGCACCCAGGAAACAATTTCACCATTCCCACTAATACAGGTGTTCATGTGCAGTGTATCAATATATTATTAAAAAAATATTTAATATAATATTAAATAATTTTAATATTATAAATATAATAATATTAAATATATAATTAAAAACAAACTTCTATGTTTTAATTCTTTCTTCTTTGGACCTCTAGTGTGTAGTGGGCCCCCCAAAACGGCTGTTTGACAGTGAATGCGGCCCTCCAGCAGAAAAGTTTGGAGACCCCTGATATAGACCATCACATTTAAATACAGATATGACACATGTCCATACATATTTGACACTTGTCAATACTTATTATCATTCCTGGACAGTGCCTAGTGAGGAAAAGCAGCGCCCTAGGTGAAACCTAAAAGCTATTTCCCTCACCCAATATATATATATATATATATATATATATATATATATATATATATATATATATATATAATAAAAAGCTACCCTTCCCATTTCTCATGGCTGCGGAGAGTGGACCGCTTCAACCCCATTCTACTCACACGCCTAATCTTAAACTATTCCCCCTTAAAAAATACAATAAGATTATTTTAATCAGATCTCAACTTATATAATACTTTTATTTTAAAAAGATCTCCTTAACTAAATACAATAAGATTATTTTTGTCAGATCTCTTTAACCTATATACTTTAAGACGACTATTTGTTTAATAAAGCGTAGACTAAAAACCCCATTACTGGTCGTGTCATTCGATTCTACCTAGTCATCTAATAACGCCTACTCAGACTTTACCAGAATTCACCCCCCACCCCTTTTCCCCCCCACTCTTTTAAAAAAATGACATTAAAAAGAAATCAAGGTCAAACAACATACTGACAGATTACTGCGACCTGCCTAAGAACACGTTTTCCGGATGGCTGAAGCACAAAAATATGACAAACTGAATGGCTCAGCGGACCACTAGTAGTTTTTTTTTAAAAAGTGTGTCATTTTAAGTTCTAAAATGTTCATTGGTTGTGTTGGAGCAAATCCGATGTTATTAGAGAAAAAGCTAAAGAGAAAGTTATGAACCTGTATTAGATTTCTAACAATGTAACACCATAAAATGATTAGTAGGGATCACCTTTCCAAGTTTACTAAGTTGTTTTATTGAATTACCTGTATTTTAAAAATTGAAACTTAAGATACAAAATATCGGTGAATCCTGAATCTGAGTGTTTAAACGTAACTCTTAAAATCAATCGCTGAGTCACCTCCAAGTCCAAGTCAGTGACTCTAAAACAACGATTGCCAAACCGCGGATCGCGAGCCGCATGCGGCTCTTCCTTATTCACATTGGGGCCGCGTACAATTGATGAAACATATGTTTTAAGGAATAATGGAAGATTTCCAAGCCAGGTTTACTGACCCATAGTTCTTCAATGCGGCTCTCAACAATATTTAATTATATTTTAAAATGGCTCTTTGAGAGAGAGAGAGAGAGAGATAGAGAGAGAGATAGAGAGAGAGAGAGAGATAAGAGAGAGAGAGCGAGAGAGAGAGAGAGAGAGAGAGAGAGAGAGAGAGAGAGAGAGAGAGAGAGAGAGAGAGAGAGAGAGAGAGAGAGAGAGAGACAAGGCCGTGAAGTTAATATAACTTTAATATAAGGGATTTAAAAATGCTTTCTTTCAACTAACATTCATAATGTCAACTACTCTACTTTCAACTAACATTCATAATGTCAACTACTCTACAACCACTTTCCTCTCGTTGGTCACACAATTAGCCATGAGTGTCTGCAATGAATGTTATGAACGGCAACTGAGCCGAGAGCTTGCCCTTTAATTTTAGCTGATTGGTTCAATGAATCCATGCAAGTAACAGCATACTTACTTTAAAAAAATTGAGATTGTTGACTGAATATTAATCCTATTTCCTAGCAGTAATTTAAACATAAGTGCCAAAATGTTTTTTTCCCCATTAATTTTAAAAGTTTTGAGAAATGAAATGTTCTCACAATTTAAAAAGTAATTTAAAAGAATTGATCCTATTGATGGTAACCAATTTGATACTGTTTGACATTAATTTAGTGTTTCCTAAAGCTAAAGCCTAAACAATTTTAATTTTTCTCATCGAATTAAAAAGATGTTCATATATCAGCAAGCAAAAAAAAATATATAAAAGAAATGAATAAAAATAATATAATAATAATACTAATTTTTATAGGATTACTAAGATCTATCAAATAAACATATAGTTTTAAAAAGCATTTTTATAAAACATTTCTTTTTAAAATGTATTACTTCACACAGCTTATACGCACTTAATAATTGTTCACTTTGATGACACTTGCCTGCCACTATTGCTACTTGTTTAATATTTATTATTTCTTTTCAGATTTCACTTTTTATTTTCATTTTGATTAGTGAAAACTCGTTTTTCTAGTTTTGTATCGTGTTTTTAAAAAACCTTTTAGTTTAGCCGAAACATCCTAATCATTGTACTGCCATTTTCTTCTACTTTTTTTCTTCATTGATCTACTTTACATATTATTTACTTTAAGCGCAGTACCTCATTTATTATGAGTTTTAGCTTTTCCCTGTGTCATTTTTAGTTAATGTTTAAATCTCTGCCTATGAGTAATGTCCCTATAAAAAAAGTTAAAATGTTAAAAGTTTAACATCAACACCATCTCACTGTGTTCCGACTGACGTTAGATTTTTTAAAAATCAGACCAATAGCAAACATTCAACAGACTTTTTACCTTGCTTTAAGATCTTCTTGTGTTAGTTCATTTCAGTAGAATTCAATTATATCTTTTATTTCTTTTAACAGTGCACCATTTTCTTTTATGTTTTATAGCCTCATCCACTTAACTAAAATATAGGGAACAAGTGTGCGAGGTCAGATTACTTCTTTGCCTGAAAACGGATACTACTTAAATCAACATAGGCGTTAGTCTTGCAAATATCTCTCCCCCCCCCCTTTCTCATTTCTACCCCCAAAGTGGAGGAATAATAGTTGCATACAGTGAACAATTCCTATTTCAGCCAAACCGCACAGGCCGTACGTACCATTCAATACAGCCTCGTAGAAATCAGCGTACAGTCTGACGTAGCGGCAGGCCCAGGGCACATTGTTCCACACGCCCACTCGTTACCAAAAGAACGAATTTTGAAAACGATCTCAAGTATTATAGAGGAAAATATTTACTTAACCTTTGTGCTAGAGTGGTATTAACCATTTACTGCTTTTACATGCACTTATCAGAATACGTCCACCGAGAAAATATGATCGGTCAGCTAAAGCAAAATGGATAAATTATATATCATATAGAATGGGACTGCGATAGCTTTTAAATAAAATACAAAATACACAAACAAAGTGTGTAATGAGAACAATAAATTTGAGCTTTTTAAAAAAAACTAACACAACAGTAGAAGTTTCGGCTAATGCCTTCATCAGTAAAATAACATAAAATAAGTACTTAAATAAGTAATGTTCAAAATTCTTAAAAAATAATATATTATAAAATATTTATGTAAAATAAAAAGATAGAAAAAAACAAAAACAAACAAGGACACAGGCTATAGGAAAAAAGGAGGGAGTATCTAAAGTTACAGTGAAAACCACAAAGGGAAAAATATTCTGCAGGTAAAATTATTAATTTGGTTAATTCCATATGGACCCAACGTACCAAATCATTTCATAAGTCCATTTTCCACTTAATAATACTATCTATTATTCCAGCACATAAAATACTCTAGGGAATCTTCATCAACAATACTAAAGGAAACTTCACTCAAAGAAAGTTGCTGAACCGTAAATGGAAAAATCAGGTCATAAAATGACTGTCAAATGTCTTGTCTTGTCTATACAGACGCTCCTTCTATACAGAAGATTATTGCTTCCACAGACCATGACGGATGGTGATGCAGCATTCACAGGCCACGGCTATGAGGGTTCCATGCATTACCCAGCCGCCTTTATTTCCCTAACTAGTGTTAGGTACCCATTCGGAGCTGGGTGGTCTCAGGGACGCCGTAGGCCCCGGGAGCATATACTTGCCTTCACATGGATTCGAACCCGTAACAATAATAATTATAGAACATAAATAAAGATGGCAGATGTCCCAGCAATAATTATAACTGATACTTTTGTACACGAACTGATCACGGTCAAGTCTTAGTTGTCTAGATGACCATCAAGACGGACACTGTAGACTTGGTGGCATAAATAACATAAGGACAGTGGTATATTTCTAGATGTCTATGTTATCCAGCCCAGTCTTGTTTACAACCAGCACTAGAGAGATGTCTATGTTATCCAGCCCAGTCTTGTTTACAACCAGCACTAGAGAGATGTCTATGTTATCCAGCCCAGTCTTGTTTACAACCAGCACTAGAGAGATGTCTATGTTATCCAGCCCAGTCTTGTTTACAACCAGCACTAGAGAGATGTCTATGTTATCCAGCCCAGTCTTGTTTTCAACCAGCACTAGAGAGATGTCTATGTTATCCAGTCCAGTCTTGTTTACAACCAGCACTAGAGAGATGTCTATGTTATCCAGCCCAGTCTTGTTTACACCAGCACTAGAGAGATGTCTATGTTATCACTAGAGAGATGTCTATGTTATCACTAGAGAGATGTCTATGTTATCACTAGAGAGATGTCTATGTTATCCAGTCTAGAGAGATGTCTATGTTATCCAGTCTAGAGAGATGTCTATGTTATCCAGTCTAGAGAGATGTCTATGTTATCACTAGAGAGATGTCTATGTTATCACTAGAGAGATGTCTATGTTATCACTAGAGAGATGTCTATGTTATCACTAGAGAGATGTCTATGTTATCACTAGAGAGATGTCTATGTTATCACTAGAGAGATGTCTATGTTATCCAGTCTAGAGAGATGTCTATGTTATCCAGTCTAGAGCGATGTCTATGTTATCCAGTCTATGTTATCCAGTCTATGTTATCCAGTCTATGTTATCCAGTCTATGTTATCCAGTCTATGTTATCCAGTCTATGTTATCCAGTCTATGTTATCCAGTCTATGTTATCCAGTCTATGTTATCCAGTCTATGTTATCCAGTCTATGTTATCCAGTCTATGTTATCCAGTCTATGTTATCCAGTCTATGTTATCCAGTCTATGTTATCCAGTCTATGTTATCCAGTCTATGTTATCCAGTCTATGTTATCCAGTCTATGTTATCCAGTCTATGTTATCCAGTCTATGTTATCCAGTCCTTCATTGAAATACAGACAACCAATACCAACGTTTAAATCTTGACGTTTTCTTTAATTGTAAACAGGTGTGGGCCGGGCAGTCCGGACATCCTATAAATCTGTGTGGGCCGGGCAGTCCGGACATCCTATAAATCTCTGTGGGCCGGGCAGTCCGGACATCCTATAAATCTGTGTGGGCCGGGCAGTCCGGACATCCTATAAATCTGTGTGGGCCGGGCAGTCCGGACATCCTATAAATCTGTGTGGGCCGGGCAGTCCAGACATCCTATAAATCTGTGTGGTCCGGGCAGTCCGGACATCCTATAAATCTGTGTGGGCCGGGCAGTCCGGACATCCTATAAATCTGTGTGGGCCGGGCAGTCCGGACATCCTATAAATCTGTGTGGGCCGGGCAGTCCGGACATCCTATAAATCTGTGTGGGCCGGGCAGTCCAGACATCCTATAAATCTGTGTGGGCCGGGCAGTCCGGACATCCTATAAATCTGTGTGGGCCGGGCAGTCCGGACATCCTATAAATCTGTGTGGGCCGGGCAGTCCAGACATCCTATAAATCTGTGTGGGCTGGGCAGTCCGGACATCCTATAAATCTGTGTGGGCCGGGCAGTCCAGAATCCTATAAATCTGTGTGGGCTGGGCAGTCCGGACATTCTATAAATCTGTGTGGGCTGGGCAGTCCGGACATCCTATAAATCTGTGTGGGCTGGGCAGTCCGGACATCCTATAAATCTGTGTGGGCTGGGCAGTCCGGACATCCTATAAATCTGTGTGGGCTGGGCAGTCCGGACATCCTATAAATCTGTGTGGGCTGGGCAGTGCGGACATCGTATAAATCTGTGTGGGCCGGGCAGTCCAGACATCCTATAAATCTGTGTGGGCCGGGCAGTCCGGACATCCTATAAATCTGTGTGGGCTGGGCAGTCCGGACATCCTATAAATCTGTGTGGGCTGGGCAGTCCGGACATCCTATAAATCTGTGTGGGCCGGGCAGTCCTGACATCCTATAAATCTGTGTGGGCTGGGCAGTCCGGACATCCTATAAATCTGTGTGGGCCGGGCAGTCCAGACATCCTATAAATCTGTGTGGGCCGGGCAGTCCGGACATCCTATAAATCTGTGTGGGCTGGGCAGTCCGGACATCCTATAAATCTGTGTGGGCTGGGCAGTCCGGACATCCTATAAATCTCTGTGGGCCGGGCAGACCAGACATCCTATAAATCTGTGTGGGCCGGGCAGTCCGGACATCCTATAAATCTGTGTGGGCTGGGCAGTCCGGACATCCTATAAATCTCTGTGGGCTGGGCAGTCCGGACATCCTATAAATCTCTGTGGGCCGGGCAATCCGAACATCCTGTAAATCTCTGTGGGTTGGGCAGTGCGGACAATATAAATATCTGGGAGCTGGGCAGTCCGGACACCATATAAATATTTGTGGGCTGTCAGAACCGGTGACATTATAGCCGTCTGGGCCTATCTCCATACATTCTAAAACAATGTTCACATTAAAATCAATCCCTGTAATTAAGGATTCTTTTCATGGTATGTTTATGATAAGGCAGATAGCAGCCTCACAAGGAATCAATAATCTTATATATAGAAGTAGCGTATGTAATATATACGATAGGATCGAAACGGTGCATTGTGAGTATAGGCTTTTGTGGCCAGAATTTTAAAGCTATAAAGCTAGGCTGTAATATTCTTTTAAGTAGATAAGTACCCAGACAGATAATAATCGATGTTTATTTGGAAAGTGATATTGTTAATAAAATAATATACAGAAATTTGCCATTCGAAGATAACAAAGTAAGCTTTTCTAACAAAAGATTTAATGGCGCATTGGCCAAGCAGGTTCAGGAATACCAAGTAGAGAAAGATATTCTATTTAAACATCGTTACTGCAGTTTCTCTTTGCGGGGATGAATAAATTAATATTAAAACTGCACAAGGACAATCCTTGTCAAACTTGGACACTATTCAGGGAATTATTATAAGCTATAAATACTTGCATATTCACGCACAGAGCGCGGATGGAGGGAGGGAGGGAGAGTGGGAAGGGGGATAGTGTATAGATGGAGATAGATTTTAGAAGGGAAAAAACAGAGGAAAAGATATTAACACTTATGCAATCGAATATGTGACGTAGCCTCACGAGATAAGAACTTAACCTGTTTCTATTTTAAAAAGAAAAGAATTTCCATATCAAAAGCCTTTTCTTCTGTATCTCCAGTTTTCTTGTTACATTCAAATGTAGCCAATAGGACCAGGGGGGGGGAGGGGTCCTCTAACGGCGAACAGCGTGCACTTCTTTTCAAGGTTTTGTCTATGGTCATTACCCCACCGTCCCACCCCGATCTAAAAAATGTATGCTTGAAAGCCACTACGTGCGAGCAAGTGCAATGAGATTAGTTTTTTTTTCTCGAACATTCCGACAACCAACCTGTGACAACAGTCGGGTTGAAGCGATCAGCTGCTGGAGATCGTTATATAACGGTCTCTAGAACTAAAGTAACCGCAGGATTTGAAACCTGAGAAGCGGTGAAGAATATTTACAGAACTTTAACAACTGAAGAGTCGGTAACATTTAAAACTAAATTCACCCCTGTTTCCCCACCCCACACCCTCAAAGTCGTCACATCCGTTTCTTAATTCCCCACCCTTATTGGGGTGGCCACCAGTCGATCTGAGGTTCTATACCAAAGGTGGCCTGGCCACCCCTATTCTATACATTTTGAAAACCACACCCGTCCCCAAGAAGTTGATTCCTCGACCCCCTGTTGTGTAAATGGTGGTGAGAAGGTGGTGGCAGCCCACTTGGTAAATACCCATTGTTGTGAAAATGGTGGTGAGAATTTATAATTGAAATAAAATGCTTTAAACACCAAATGATTGAACTATTGCAAAACAAAAAACCCGATGACATGTTTCATTTAGATCTTATAAATGCTCTCGCTACATGGGAATTGTAAGAGTCGTACCCAAATATCGAACTAGCTCTGAAAACATTTCTAACAATGCCAACCACCTTAGCAGTGGCGGATTTAGGTTTGTCTGTGTGTGGGCGCCAGGAGAATTTCAGAGGGGCGCCGCAAATTTTTTTAAAATTCATTCACTTAGTATAAATATTTCTAGGTGCTTAAATAAAATTCATTTGTCTAAATGGCTGGTTCTGCAATGAAGATTAGAAATTTGATATGAGATTCACGCTTATTGCTATATTTTATGTCGAAAAAACCCCAAACATTTCTGCTCTCTCTAAATGTGAGATTTACTTTAATAAGTTTTCATGTATGTATGTATGCATGTCTGTTATAGCTGACTAAACCATTCATCGATCGCCATGAAACTTTTGAGTACGCTCCAGGGATGGAAATAGGCTACTTTTTTTTCAAAATTTAACACGCATGGGGCGCCGGGGGCCCATAATGAGAATTTTTTCTAATATGAGCTATTAAAAATTAGTTTAAGGCTTAGCTGCTTGGAAAATGAATGGATCTTGACCAAACTTGGTACATAACAACTTGATAGCTTATATTAAAATACTATAGGGCAATAATTTCATAATGTCCATTTATTCGGGGCCGGGGGCTCAAAATGTCTTTTTTCATAAACGTTTAAGATTTTATTCCCAATTCAATTATTAAAGATCTTGAGAAATATAGATAAATATTACCACTATAAAATTGATTGAAATAAATAGGTGTTTTGAACTTGATATCTTGCACTAATTGGGCCCTGGGGCCCTTAATGTCGTTTTTTGCTTATATGAGCTATATAAAATTAGTTTATGCGTTAGCTACTGAGTAAATGATTGGATCTTAACCAAACTTTGTATATAAAAACTTGGTAGCCCATATTAAAATAACAAATGGCACTGCACTTCTAATGTCCAATTGTTCAGGGCCAGGGGCCCCAAATGTCTTTTTTTTGTATGCTCTAAGATATTATTTCCCACTCAGTTTTTAACGATCTTGAGAAATATATCCATGAGGAAACTGAATTTAAATGAACAGGTTTTCAAAATGTACATCTTGAACCGAATGGGCCCGGGGGCCCCTTAATGTATTTTTTCATTATATTAGCTATATAAAAATTAGTTTAAGTGTTAGATAATGAGAAATTAACTGGATTATGACCAAGCTCGGTATATAAAAACTTAAGAGCCTAAATTAAATTACTATAGCGCACTGAACTGCTAATTTCCATTTCCTCGGGACTGGGGGCCCTAAATGTGTTTTTTTAAACTAACTTTTAATATTGTATTCCCCATTCAATTTTACACGATATTGATAAATATATATAAATATATTTATATATTTGTTATGAAATTGATTGAAATGAACAGATTTGTAACTTCATATACTAAACTGATAGGCCCAGTGACCCTTAATGTAATTCCTTTTTTTATTTATATGTATTCCTTTTTTACTGAGATCGTTGCAACGCACGACGGGTCTGCTAGTTTTAAATATAATGAATGTTATTTTTGACGTGATGAATATGTAATGCCGGTCGAGACGGCTGTTGGAGGGGAGTTACAACATGCAACCGAACGGAGGCGGAACGTCCTTGGACGGGCTTTGTTGAATCTGGCAGCTCTTTTTTGAAATTGCATATATCATATGTAGGATAACAAGATGACGGTAAATTATGAACTTAGTTCCAAAGAGAACACCTTATTTTTATTAATAATTAAGAGCTACTGTTTTTAGTTCTTGTAATAGTTTTCTATATGAAAGAATGAAATGAGAATTTTAGCTGACAAAATAGTTCAGTATAAAACAAGGTAATCTGATGCTACAAATAATGAAAAAGACAGAGACTTTGGTGGAGCAGATTGGTCAGGATTAGTAACACACACACAAAGAGTACCAATAATATCATACTTATAAATAAACTAAACAATTTACTTCAGAATTAAAAAAAAATTAATTAATCACTGGAAGTTTGAGCATCACACTTTGGGAAAATCAATGAACTTTACACAAAAAATGATTGTAATTTCCTTAAATAAACATTTAAAACTCTAATAAGAATGCAGGACTAAACACAAACCATGGATAAGCATAGGACGCAATATTCTTCTGTATAAACAGATAAGATAAGATAAGATAGAGCCCTGAGCACTATATAAATTGCTTTCTACGTGATTTCATTGAAGCTAAACGATTTATCGTTGATTCAAAGTCAACGTTCTCAGCTAGATCACGTTCAATTGAAATTAATGCCAATCCAGACAAACGTTCGTTTGTCATTGTTGAGCGCAAATATTTTTTGATAAGTCTCAATCTACCGAAACTTCTTTCAGCAGTAGCACTGCTAACAGGAAGAGTCAAGTACATTTGATAGAGTTTTGACAAATTAGGGAGCCCTGATGCCATTTGTTTTTCGGTCAAGAATGGCTGAACCTTTTTAAGTTGTAGTTCACTTGATAATGATATACATATCAATGTATACAAATCTTTGAAGGTATCATATTTCCTTATTGCTTCTTCAAGGTTAATGTCGTGTTTGTAAATTTTGCATAAACTTCGAAAAGAATCTTTATTTAATTTTCTTCCGACATTTGTGATAAATCAATACAATGCAAATAAGTAACTGTGCCCCAAAATTCATAAATAATCGATCATCTATTTGTATTACTAGTGTATCCATGATAGTGAAGTGCGTTTCAGATTTAAAGCGTGTGGTTGGATCATCAGCCATTTTATCTTTGCTAAGTTCGCTTGCCATGCTTTTCTTTTTCTTTTTTTTTCAATTCACTTTTCTTTAAATTCTGATTTAACATCCAGTTTTGAACCATTTTCGTTAATAAATGATTTGACATCTACATTTAGAATGTCAAAAGCTTCATCGCTCTCATTTCAACAAACTTATTTCTTCCAACATTGATCAATTGTTTTGCAAAGGCGTTGCAAGTAGTTTGATAGCACGAATATAACTTTTGTACAAATAGCATCTGAAAAACAAAAGAATATTTTGTTATTAAAATAGATAGTCCCATAGATTCTTCTCTGACACTTCCTTTGTATTCTGATTCCTCTGAATCAAGTGTGGCTAGAATAGCAGAGAATGATCCAACAACTGCATGAACTGCATGCTTACGACTTCCACATCTTGTATCAGAAAGTCGTTTCAGAGTATCTGGGGCTGTCCATAAATTACGTCAACAAAATAGGGGGGGGGAGGGGGTCTGAAAATTTTTGACAATTGTTGACAAGGGGGAGGGGGGGAGGTCAAGAAAAGTTGACGTCAACAATGTTACTTTAAAAAAATAAATACTTAACTTAAGTTCACTTAACAAATGAAAGTTAGACAGCGTTTGTAGTCCTGTGTTACACACTCGCCCAACCTTCAGTATTTTAATTGATCTAACCCTATTCCTAGTTTTTAAAAACCGTGCTGTGCTTTTAGAGACCCCACACAATTCAATATAGACACACGAGATGTTTACTGGTAACACTTATTTTTTCAAAGTTGTTGTTTGTTGGTCTGCTGTGCAAAAAAAAATAAGTAAGTAGACAGTCTACATTATACTATTTGAATGTCTATATATAAATTATAAAATGCACTATTGGTTATACTAGACTGTATTAGAAATCATTGGCTTTCACTGTGAAATTAGATTAGGTCTAACGGTCTAAGTCTAAAGTTAAAGATTAAATGATTAAAGTTAAAGGGTAATCCTGCAGTTTTGGCACCTATATTATTTTGCAGCGAATTAATGATTAATATATATTATATTTTTGCTATTACAGTACTAATTTTTAGTTTTTTTAACTTCTAAGGCATTTTTCGGCTCTAAACAATACATAGTTAACATAGTCATAGTCCGAACTCGATACGAACGATAAACTATACAACTATTTTTTTGTATCACCCTACTTGCCGAGTTGTCACAGTAAGATGCCAAATAAAATGTTCTCAAGTACAAACAAACAAAATAGGAATCAAACGTCTAGTAACGAAATAAAAAATTAAATATCAGGTAAAATCTTTATTGATCTTGTAAGAACAATAAAATATATATTGATCTTCTTAGAACAATAAAGTAGATGAATGGTTCCTGGATAATTTTTTAAAAAAACTTCTTCAGTAAGTAAATTAATTTTAGCATGGGTAACAAATCTGGCTAGCAAGGTGCTAGATAAACAAAATGAATGTATTTACAAGAGCCAAAAAAATGCCTAAGAAATTTTAAAAACTAAAAAATTAGCGCTGTAATAGTTAAAATATAACATATATTAATGCATTTAATAATTAAAAATGAAAGTTCTCAGGAGAAAAGAAAATTAGCAGCGAAATAATATACGTGCCAAAACTGCAGGCTTATCCCGGCCCTTATTTGAAGTCTTAAAAATACAGTACATGTCTAGAATGTTTAGAATTATCATTAATTATGAAATATTGTTAAATAGGCCTAGGCCTAATTATTTTTCTTCCCTGGTTTTGTGTTTTTTGTTTTTGTTTTAAATAACAAATTTATTAACAATTGAATTAATAACTTAATTTTTGTTTTTTTAGATGTACAATGGAGAAACCAAACTTTCACAAGTTGTTGTATGAAGGATATTTGAAGGCATTTCCCAACAAGCGCAAGCAAGACTCTCAAAGAGATGTAACTGAAATTTGGAATAAATTGAAAAAAGAGGATGATTTGCCAACAAAAGTAGATTCGTTATTGAATAGTTATGCCGCCTTAGCACAGAAAAATAAGGCAACATTAATGAGCTTCTGGGCAGACCAGTCTATGAAGAGTGTAAATGTTCTTCCTAAAAAAGCAGCCACACATGTAAAAATTGAAAAAGAAGTTGTGAAACATCAAACACAAACCATTCAACAAGACCACATAGAAATCGATTTAGAAGCTTGTCCATTAAGTACTACTTGTGATGAAAAATCTGTAAAATACAAAGCAAAAGTACAAGGTGAATTACTGAGTCAGATAAGCATCTTCAAGACCGATTTGATTGGCTTGTATAAACGAAAAGAAAGTGGTGTTTTAAGTTCAGATCAGGAAAAGGAACTAAAAGGGAAAAAAATTAAGGTTGATGAGCTAGAAAAAAAACTGAAAAGAAAGAAATATGAACAAGAAAAACAGAAGATATACCGAAAAAAGAAAAAAGAAACTTTAGCGCAAATTTGTGCTGAAAATCCTGACGTCAGCAGCAAATTAAAGATCCGACAGAAAGCTGGTCGACCAACAATTGAAGAAGATCAGCCGCTCCTTTTAAAAACCATTGTTGACATTGCATTGTATGGGTCTGCTGCTCACGACAAAAGACAGAGTGAAATTTATCGTAGTGTTAGAAATCTCGATGATTTGACAGAACAATTATCAATATTGTTTTTGTGGTTTTCACATTTTTTTTAAAATTTGGGGGGCATTATCATTAAGCTCCAGGATTTTCATAAATTAATTTAAACAAGCTAATTATTGAAAAACTGGACCAAATTCCTCTTAAAATGCTCTCCATTCAAAATAGTACAGGAAAAATCCTTCACCTAAGACCCGTTTTAAGTTTTATTATTTTTTAAACATTGCTTCCTTTGTAGCAGCACTTGGTATACAAATATCAGTAATTTTACTTTAAAAAATGACATACCCAGATTGTTAAAGGTGAAAAAATGTACTTAATTAGTATAGATGTACTTGTAACTGAGAGAAATTTGAAAATCTCAGCTTAAAAATATTCTTTTATTACCAAAACAAAGATGTCCCAACTGAGCAAAAATTTTAAGACATGTTTGAATAAAACAGGAAACTGCAGAAAAAATTCACTCATACAAATATAATGCAAAGTTACAGTCAATGCCATAGGCTAGAAACCCAAGTTTTGTTTTAAATGATTCCCAGATTATTTTGTTTCTTTCCACCATGTAGACCTTAATGCCTTTCTTCCCTTAAAAAATGGCGTCAAGCATTTTACTCAATGACCCCAGTAAGTGGAGCCTATTGCCCCACGGGGCCTTTTACCCTGCTTTACCCTAATGTGTAAACATTTTTGTAAACCCTGTAATCTCTTTTCTGTTTAGTGTAAGCCTTTGTAGTTATGAATTGGAAATATGTCATAAGTTAAAAGTTTATTAAACTTGGTTTTTCTAAACATTTTTCTTTTTATTATTTATTTATTTTTATTTTTTTTTGGGGGGGGGGTTATCAAATGTTGACGTAATTTTATAGGGGGGGGTCTCTGGAAGTTTGACAAGTTGTTGACAAGGGGGAGGGGGGGAGGTAAAAATCGCCAAAAAATTGTTGACGTAATTTATGGACAGCCCCTCTACTGTTGATTCATATTGAGATTTCTGGTGTTCTTTAAGAGTATGTAGACGTGGTAAACTAGACGTAAGGAATGCATACAACTTTAAATCTGTGCCAAAAAACAACTGTACATCATTGTTTACAGACTTTGCTTCGATAGTTACCAAACTCAAAACATCTGCACAACAATTGGGTGAACGTTATTTTATCTGAGTTTGAAGGCCACTTTTAATTCCAGAGTATGCCTGTCCTCGACTGAGTGTGATATAATTGTTTCGCTTTTTTAGTTCCGTTAAAATCTTCTCAGCAAATGCGGCAGCATTTTTTAAATTTTTATTAATTTTTTTAAAGTCCCATAAATGGTGGTCGTAGGGGGTCCTAATGTTTCCATTAGAACCTACTAGGGGCGGTGCTTGGTAGACCTTGGTGGGCGCCCCATCTCCCTTCCAGGTCAGTGGAGGACTTTCTTAGCGTTAGTCATTCCATTTTTATTGTGGCTTTAACGTGGGCTAGATCCCACGCCCTTCAGCTTGTGAGGCGAGCGCACTATTCGCTACCCAGCCTCTGTTTACCAAAGTATAAAAGCCTATAAATCTTTCCACAGCATGTTCTGATTTTAAAAAAAATAACGTAAAGAAACTGACATCTGATCAATTCTAGATATATCAATGTTTGAATCAATAATTAAAGAAAAGAATTGTGCACTTAACTTCATTATCAATTGTGGCCGATAATTCAGATGTGAGTGATTGATTTAAACCAGATATTACCGTTTCGTCATTTTAAATGCGCTATTTAGCAAGCAGTTTGGTGTTGATTAGAAGTTTCGTCTTTAGCAATATTTTTTCTGCTCTTGTGGCACCTTTTTAGTGTTCATCGAGGGCGTCTTTAGGGGCGCCATTTCAGACCCAACAGGGGCGTGGGGGGCAAGCCGCCCCCTGCCCTATAGCTAAATCCGCCACTGCACATTAGCCACTTTTGAAAGGAGTTTCAGCAAACTAAAAATTATCAAAAATTACTTGAGATCGACTTCAGGTCAACAACGCACATCATCTCTAGCTCTTCTTTCCATCGAAAGTGAACATACCAGTCAAATAAACTTCGATGAAATAATCACTAATTTTGCAAACATTAAAGCAAGAAACGTTAAGGTTTGAACCTTTGATATTGGACATAGGAGTGGATCGGTTTGAGCGTTACTTAAATTTACATTTAATTGTGAGTTTCTATCGTTATATATGAGATAATGAGTATGACACATTGATACTATTGTTTTTATTTATTGTAGCCGTCTGCTGGAGTATGTTTTACTGCACGCCGGTGGGCCAGTGACACACTGCCCCTGGTCTGTAGTAGTGTACAGTGTACACACTGTGCATACCCACATAGTACCCACATAGCGCCGCACCATGTACACCGCACCGAGATGCAATGGGAAGGAGTGACTGAGTGACGTATGGGTGCGTTTGGGAGAGTTCCGGTTCCAACGTTAAAAGTGTTCGGTTTCTAAATTATAAAAACAAATTAACTTTGATGGCTATAATCCTCCACCTTATTGTTTGACTTGAAATACTGTATATTATAAGCCTACACACGGCTACCTATAATACATGATACTCAAGTTTTGCTGTAGTCTTTATTAACGTAACAATATCCTGTTTTATCCACCAATTTATTTGGTATTATTTAGTAAATAATAAACTGAAAATTAGTATTGTTCCTGTCTTATGTATCTTTTATATTCACGTTGTATGACTGTCACTGTCAGACTACGTAATTATTGTCATAAATAAAATAAACGAAATTCAATTATTTTTTCTAAAAAATGAAAAAATCGCCAAGCTGTAACTTGTCAATTTATCCAAGGGCGCAAAAATAAATAAGCCAAGGGCGCCAAAAACCCAGTTACGCCCCTGGTTCTCGCATAAACGCTACCATTTTGTTTTATTAACAAGCACCAAAATTATTATACAAAGTGCTTCGTTCATATTAAATCAGTTCGTATTTCTATTTACTGACTACCTTTTAAAAGTGAATTAGCTAACAAATTTATTTCAGTCTTTTACTCTGCATGAAGAGATAGTTGTCAGAGCAGCTACGGGACACAATCCATATGTATCAACAATCTCCTTGTTCCCGGTCATGTTTCCTATCTGAATTCTTTCTTCTGAGGAAACTGAACTGATACGAAGCGCTGGATGGTAGAGGCTCTAACTCTCTCTCTCTCGCTCTCTCTCTCTGTGTGTCTTTCTTCATTCATTTTGCCATTCTTGTCTTCTCCTGAATATCGGTAATCTTGTATTTGTATGCGCTACTAACATGCGGTATTGTGAATGCATATCAGCGCAATAGAAAGGAAAATGGCTAAGAGGTAATAAGTAAATTGATATGGAAATGATGGACATCAATGATTTGTAGGGGTGTAGATGGACATCCATGATTTGTAGGGGTGTAGATGGACATCCATGAGTTGTAGGGGTGTAGATGGACATCCATGAGTTGTAGGGGTGTAGATGGACATCCATGAGTTGTAGGGGTGTAGATGGACATCAATGATTTGTAGGGGTGTAGATGGACATCCATGAGTTGTAGGGGTGTAGATGGACATCCATGAGTTGTAGGGGTGTAGATGGACATCCATGAGTTGTAGGGGTGTAGATGGACATCCATGAGTTGTAGGGGTGTAGATGGACATCCATGATTTGTAGGGGTGTAGATGGACATCCATGAGTTGTAGGGGTGTAGATGGACATCCATGAGTTGTAGGGGTGTAGATGGACATCCATGAGTTGTAGGGGTGTAGATGGACATCCATGAGTTGTAGGGGTGTAGATGGACATCCATGAGTTGTAGGGGTGTAGATGGACATCCATGAGTTGTAGGGGTGTAGATGGACATCCATGAGTTGTAGGGGTGTAGATGGACATCCATGAGTTGTAGGGGTGTAGATGGACATCCATGAGTTGTAGGGGTGTAGATGGACATCCATGATTTGTAGGGGTGTAGATGGACATCCATGAGTTGTAGGGGTGTAGATGGATATCCATGAGTTGTAGGGGTGTAGATGGACATCCATGATTTGTAGGAGCGTAGAGGGACACTCATGTTCAAGCTGACCTGACGATGTGCACCATGTAAAAATGTGGGCGTGTTTAAAAAAACTCTTTTCCCCTAGATTTAAACAAGATTATTGACGCCTTATACAGCAACATGAAGAGCGAGGTGACCAGGTGCCAACCACAGCACCCCCCCCTATTTAACCCCACACAAAATGGAATATGACGTCATTGCGATATCTTCCCACCCCCTCAGTGTTATGCTATGAATTCCTTCAGTGATAAATAGTTGTTTTTTTTTCTTTGGCCGGAAAGCTGCTTGCCATGTTTTAGACTGCTGAATGCTGTCCATTGAAAGGAACTGGCAAAAAAATAACATGGAACGCTCACGCCCTGAGCCACCCCACCCACCCCCACCCCTCAAGTCGGTGACCAACTTGCCGGTCTGCTGCGTCAGGCGTTTCCTCACTAAAGTTAACCTGGATCTTTTGACAGCTAGGCGTGGTGCTAGAGCCAGCTTGACATTGTGCTGCTGGGACGGAGCAACAAGACAATCAACAGATTAAACCGGTTTTGACAGATTCTTTGACCCAACTGTCAGTAATCGGGGTGGTGGGTCAGTTGAAAAGGATCGAAGTTTCTTTTTTTTAAAAAGACTTTTGAAACCGTTTTAACTGAAACTCAGCCAAGTAAACAAGTGTCTGGTTTGGGGGAGATTCTAAATGCTAGGAGAGAGGGGAAAAGGGCCCTAGTTGGGGAAGGGTCCCAACTTTTAGAGAATGGATATGGTTGAGTGAACATTTATGCTTTAGGTACCTTAGCATTTATTTCTGTGAACATAGACCCACCCACCCTATTATTTAAAACCTTAAATATTTCTGTCAAAAAACCGTGGTGACATTTCTTGCTGGTCGAGAAATTATTTTTATTTAAGCGAACTCTGTCTGAACTTTGTCATCAGGTGCTTGGGATATCAGACAAGCATGATGGCCCCTACAGTTAGGGCCCTACAGACGTTTGGTCTGTTTTGTATTTTTATTGCCATCTCCAGACAACAGAGTGGTAGGATTTTTATATTTACACGTTAATATAGCTTAATTGTGATATTTAGACACGTGCGCAACATGTAATAAAATGAGGTCTTTAGAATAAAAAATAAAAATAAGTTAGATCCTAGATAAAATTGACAATTGAACATGAATGATCAAACCACTCAGGTTTGCATCAAGTGTTTGAACACGAATTTAAGCAAATGAAATCTTATAATAATCTCTAAACTCTAAAAGTTCTAAAGTCATTTAGGAAAAAGGGCTATAACTCTATGACTAATAGTTAAACTTATATTATGAACATTGTGCAAGTAACAAATGCACTTTTAAAGAAACGTATATATTTATATTTATTCCATAACTCTTTTCTCAATTTCTTTATTAATAGTAAGGTTTCCATTTCTCATTTCATTCAAATCTAAAGAATGATGTCCTTAACTCAATTAACTCTGCCTTTGATGTTATGTATTGATTTCACGTCCATTATTGACTCATTCGTTTTATACCGTATAGTTATGTTTTACGTAAAGTTGCCATATAACACATCCCCTATTATGAAACAGTAAACTAAATCTGCCTGTCTCCAATAGTATGATACTATATCTCCCATCTACTTGCCTCCAATAGTAAGATACCATATCTAACGCTCCCTGTGATCTCATCTGAAATTGTAATGTCTCGTCTTGAAATATGCCTTGAAATACGTAGTTCGCGGTAAATAGTTTTTTTTGACTTTATAATTCACTATTTTTATATGGATAAATGTAATTTTTTAAAATGACAATAATCTGCAGACATCATTTCACGACCCCCTCCTTCTTCTCCTTCTGACGTCATGATAATTGTGCAACTTTTCTCTCTCATTTCAGCGCCCACGTCCAACAGCAGCTCAACTTCATCAAACAGCTCGGTTACCGTCATCAACGGGACCACAATCATAACAAACTACACCTACACATCCATAAACACAACATACAGTGAGTGTGTCAGTTAACTACGGTGGCATTGTTTTTAAGGGAAATGTGTATAAAAATTGCGAACTATTTTTATATGTGAATCCAGTGTTGGGTTTTAGAGAGGGTTAGTGAATTAAATAACTAACGAATTATAAAACATATCTAGTTTAGTGGAACTGTAATAAAAAAAAACAACCTATGCAAAGCAATGTTCCCTTTAAGCTGTGCGGCTGCGTGGTCTCGCAGATAACTGACCGACGCCGCGCAACAGTTTAGAATTTCCGCGCAGTAAATTTTGTAAAATATAGCCAAAAAATGGTTTCTGTGCAACTTTGCACACGAGATTTTTTACTTTGCACACGGACCAACGAACCTTAGAGGGAACATTGATGCTAAGTATCACTGTTGTAGTAAAGGTTGATCGGAATTGTGTCGCTGCACCTCGGCTGGCAGCATCTTTTAATATAATGAATTAGCATTTTATGCTAATGCAGCTAAGTTTTCACTGTAACTGCCCTCTATTGGCGAAGTGACATAGATGCCGTCCATAAAAGACGTCACGCGATTTTTCCGATTTTAACCTTCCTCCCCCTCGTCACACGTCGTCATAAAAACGTAGACCCACCTGCAATATGATGTCACAAAGCTTTGCCCCCCCCTAAAAGCCGTATTTTCTATTTGAAATTAGCATGTTTCAAATCACTTTTTTGTCATTCAAGTATGTATTTAGTGTTAGGCTGCACTCTTATATCGTAACACGCGTGAAGCCATGTAAAACGACATTAAATAAATTGTAAACACTCAAATATTTAAGTGGAACTTTTATTTAAAGTTGCACGTTTTGATGTGATGTCACATTAAACAACCACCCCCTCCCCTTCGTCACAAATGGTCGACCCCCCCCCCAGGTGCATGACGTCATTTATGGACGGCCCCTTACAAATATTACGTGGCCACTGCAACTGCCCTCTATTAGTGACATACAAATATTAAGTTTCTACTGTAACTGTCCTGCATTTGCATTGTACAAATGTTATAATTTTTAATGTAACCGCAACTGTCCTCTATTGGTGACATACAAATATGCAGTGAAGACTCACTTATTCTTCGCGTTAAATTAGCGGTTGAATATTCAAACATCATTAAAGCTAGTGGCGTGGGTAAAGCTGGTGTCACCCGGGCGTGCCAAAAACAAAACAACAACAGAGAAACACAAAACTTCTGTTGGATTACTAAGACTATGCCATCCCTCTATAAACGAAAAAATGATCCCTATGCACTCCTTTTAACACCATGTATATTATTTATGTAGGAAACAATGTAGCAATATTGAAGTTTAAATAAGAAAATTATGACATTTTTCTAAAAATACAACGATGAGTTATTCTAATAAAACATTAACATTTACACTGAGTAGCAAGAAAACTTTGTAAAAGTTCATCTGAGCATACCTTTTAAAATAGCCAGGGGGAACATCAGTTTTGTTATAGAACTGTAGTGTGATCTGATGTAAGAAATAACATTTGTGTGCCGTGAAAATCATTAAAAACATTAATTATTTGTTTAATTACATACAAATACTCTCCAGGCCATTAGTGCGCCCTTATGACACAAAGACGTTCACAGTCTAAGTCCTTCACAGAGCTCCGTAGGCTTTGTTAACTGTAAAAAATAGTGCTAACAATAATTGCGGAATTTTAAGAAACACCGAGATACTTGTAGAAAGTATTTATAATTTTAAAGAAAACTTTCGCCGAACTTCTCGGGCACTGTATAAATGTGACACTCGACTTATGAAGGTGACACTCGACTTATGAAGGTGACGCTCGACTTATGAAGGTGACACTCGACTTATGAAGGTGACACTAGTTAACATCTTTATTCAATTCTAGTCATTACATGTACTCCAAATTGACACGATTCCAGGGATCACACTTGGTGGATATTTTCATAAACTTTAAGATGGTTACAGATTTTTTGGGGTCTAAATATTAGAGATATTTCGTTAATAATGAATTTAATGATCATAAAATTATGGCACTGATAAAACATAATTTTTATTCTACCATTTAGACTCGACAAACATTACAATCATCAGTAACTCAAGCTCATCCGGTAAGCTCAATGTTTCAATTACGCCATACAAAAGCAAATAAACCACTAAAATATTTGTGCCAGTTTCCAAATGCAGGATTACAATGTGTTTGACATGTTCACTCTATAACAAAATATTCACTTTATTTTAAAAATATTACGTTATATATGATTTATTATATTATTTTTTTCTGCCACTAGTTTGTTTGTTTGTAACTGTATCAAGTTGAAGAACCAAATAAAATAGCAATCATCTCAACTTCCAAATATATTTCAAACATAATTTATCTCTATGTAGGTTCTTGGTCCAACAGTACTTACGGAAATGGCTCTAACGGGGAGTTTTGTATAGGCATAAATTTTTTTAAACTATTTTTTTAAAACTTCAGTCCTATCTAGCAAATAAATATATATAAATATACATTTTTCCTCATTAGGTTTTAGGTATTCTTAATTATCATACGCTGCAGTGACTACCCCCCCCCTTGGATTCTATGTTGTGATATGTATCTTTATATATAAATATATGTGTGTGTGTGTATGTGCTTGTATTTATAGAGGCGTGGCATTCTTTCGTATTAGAAATGACGACAGACGATAGAGTAGCTATTTGGCACTTCTTCAAATGGTTTATTTAAACCAATATTACAATGGTGACCCGTGACCGCCTTCCAGAATGTTCTGTTTGTTGTACAGGCATCTCCAGCCTGATGGACTCTTACACCGCTGCTCTCCAGCTGGAACGTTGCTTGTATTTGATCAACCAGCCGTTGATTCTAGCTTCTTTCGCGTTTCTTATGCATACGTCTTTGCATTGAAGTCATTGTAATTGTATTATAAGTCTCGTTCCCTAACTAGCTTTACATACAGCAGTTTATGTAGAGAACGCTTTCCTCCATTCTCCTCACATGTCCTAAACAGCGAAAGTGCTTCTTGACTGGAGGGGAGAAAAAGGTTTAACATTAATGTTTGCATTCGGAAATTTGGTCTAAATAAATATGATAAAAGGAAAGAAAAAAACCTGATCGACTGAATTTTGAAAGGACGTAAATTGGTTTTTACTGAATTATATGGCACTTTCCAACACACTACAGCTTTTTTTTCCTTTCATAATTATAATGCTTTAATAAATTATAAGTTAAAAGTTAGTATAAAGCAAAGAGATGACATGTCTTTTCTTCCATTGCGGCCAATGGTCAAACGTCACTTCTGTCAATGTTACTAATGGTGAGTCCCGGAAGCTAACTTACAAATTAAGTTTACATGTGTGTTATACTTATCAAATACATCACAAATATTATGTTCATTAAAATTAAACATACTAGCTGGAGAGTGATTACACTAAATCTCAATCCATTGTTGTTTTAAGTTTAAGTATGAAGAACACTTATAAACTGTTTCACAATACATTTTGACATTACCCATTATTTTTGTTAAATGTGACTCTTAAATTTCCTAGACCTTTACATATTTCTGCCAGTTCATTATCGCACTTCGTCATCTGATGTCATTTTAAAATAAAAGTAACTCGTTACAAGTATTATTTGAATTTTTATTAGAACATAAAACTAAAATGCTACCTTATATTTATCAGACCTAAACAAGAATATGCATCAACTTCTGTGTTGGGCCCTTTTGCCAAAGAAAACATAGATAAACTAAAACAAGTTTTTTTGAAAAGCTGCACAATTCATTACTGATGAATCTTCGCAATTGACAATAGTAGACCATTAGTTAAATTTAAATCACTAAACCTATAAATAATCGAGTATAGAAGAACAAAGAGCAAAGTAGTAATAATACAAAATGCATTAAATTCTAAATTTGATATAAAACACAATACATCAACAATTTAATAAAATACTGGGACAAGAAATAATTAGGATACAAACACAAACTCATACACACCGTTTTCTTTCCTCGTCTTGCATTCGGGGGATGAATGTGTTGCCTAAACAAACTAGTAAATAGAAAACACTAAAGAAATTAAAAAATCTAAAGACAATGCAAGATTAGAAGTAAATCATAGAGAGCCGTAGGACGCAATAATCTTACGGATAGAATGAGCGCAGAACCTTTAATAATAAAGTTACATGTACGATTTTATTAGCAACATGTGATTAATTTGTAAAAAACTCTACTTTTTAGCGCTAGCCCTTATCTACATTTGGAGAAATTTCTGATTTTTAAATCTGTGTAAAGCTTAATTCTCAAGCGTGCACTAGGCTAGGCCCAAATAGGAACTTTGGATGACACCTTTTGCACTCCCTAAGTAGGTCATCTGGGGAAGGACACATGTACAGGTCTTCACATGCCTTGATTTTCTATAAATCATTTGGACCAGACTGACAAGGTTGACCTTTGAATTAGGAATGTTTAATTTCAATGAAAAGTGAATGATGATAGTTAAGCAACCTAAAGATACAATTTTAAACCTGAATGATGATTGTTGAGTAACATAAAGATACTATTTCACTTTTTACTGCACTAATTTTAAATTAGATCCTATCAAATACTATCATTCCTAACAAATCAAGAAGAAAAAAGATTCTCATCAGTTTTGAAGAATGTTTAGGAACGCAGTTTCGATGTTTTCCTCTAAGACTCATGTGTAAAGGACAAAACCTGAACAAGTCTAAACAAACCACCAGTTATTTTATCAGATAATGACCAGCAATGCTTATAATTTTAAATTGTGAAATAGTTCCCAAGATGGCTCCTTAATCTACTTTTTTTAAAAATTATATTTGTCATTGTCTATATTTGTTTTGTTTTCTTCTGACAGCGAATTGCTTTAAATTGTTGGGTTCATCCTTTCTTGTTTTTTTTAATATGGCCAAGCTTAAATCTTAAACCACTTTTCTTTACATCTTGCAATCGAATTAATCAGCTGCTTGGTCTAAAGTCTTGCTAAACGAGGTTTTAAAGTTACTATTCCAGATTAGCTTAGTGCTAACCCCCGTAAACTTTCTCCAAAAAAAATAATAAATAAAAAAAAATATATATATATATATATATATATATATATATATATATATATATATATATATATATATATTATATATATATATATATATTTAATAATATATATATATATATATATATATATATATATATATATATATATATATATATTATATATATATATATATATTTAATAATATATATATATATATATATATATATATATATATATATATATATATATTCTTGCAGAAACGGAGCATTTTTGAAAGCTATTTTTTTCAAATCCTAAACTTTAAGTGTGTAAAACCATTCTCAACATCCATTCATGTCACTATGAGTTTATGAGTCATTAACAGTTACCGATTCCACGTCACCCGCAGGAGAGGCAATCTTTGTACCCTGCTGTAAAATTAAATAATGGGTCTGAGTGTTATACTGAATTTATAGTGACTGGATTTAGATGGATTAGTTATCAAAATAATTCAATAGTTACGGGTAACTTTGAAAGCAAATATGATACGGGATAGTCTATGATATTAACTATGTTGCGTTGATATTTCCTACTGTTTTTTTTATTACACGATCATGAGAGTGATCCAAATCGAAACGACTTTTCTCAAATGTATTTTGAATAGCTACAAAATATCTCATAGGAATTCACAACTCTGTTTCACCACAACAAAATCTAGAACAACTATTGCAACATTTTAAAGGTTGCGATGGATAACGGTGCGGTCTACATTTTGGGCCGTCCATAAAGTACGTCACGCTCCAGAGGAGGGGGGGGTGTAAGTAACTGTGACAGTTTGTGACAGGGGAGACGTGTGTGACGTCACGGTGTTTTCTATTAAATTTTAATTATTTTGTTAATAAAAATGAACACATTTGTTTGAAAGTGTGACGTACTTTAGGGGGGGGTCTTAGATTTGTGACAGTTTTTGACAGGGGGAGGGGGGAGTTAAAAATGGTAAAAAAATAGCGTGACGTACTTTATGGACGGCCCCTAAATTAAATTGTATACGCCTACGCGATTCTATGTTTAATGTTCCGTAAAGGACTAACGGACCGAGTGTGCTTTTCGGAAGAGAATTGTTAAATCATGGGCGTAATTAACAAGACGAGAATATGATGCTTTTCAAATAATTAAAAGCTTCGCGTATTCTACAGGACAATAAAAATCCTTAAAATGAATAATTAATTTGATACAGTATTGCCAAAAATTCATTTGTTTTCTCTTCCAAACCACAAGATAAGATTCTGTGTTCAGGTCTTGTTCGCTTCCTATTTAGTTACGCTCATGATTTAAACTAAGAGTGCACAAGTTGACTAAATGTTTCACATTTTAAAATTTCAATGTGGTTCTGTCCTGAATTATATTCGCTTATAACAAAATATGTCTACATTTTGTCAAGTTATCACATATATTATGTGTGTGTGTCACGTATCCATGTTTGCGTGTTGTAACCACCAGTCCATTAAATTGCTATACTATAATATGTAATGACAAAACTCAACTACCTACTCATTACTAAAATTTTAGCACCAGAACATGAAGTTTGACATGGAACTGATAAAGTGGATAATGGGTCGTCCATAAATGATGTCACGCACCCTAGGGGGGAAGGGGTCCACACATTTGTGACGATGTGTGACGAGGGGAAGGGGGTGTTTTAGAAATGTGACGTTTCATCAAACGCGAAACTTTAAATAAAAGTTCCACGTAAATAGTTGATTGCTTACAATTTTTTTAATAACGTTTTACATAGAGCTTCACGCGTGTTACGATATCAGAGTGCAGCCTCACACTAAAGACATAGTTAAATGATAAAAAAGTGATTTGAAACATGCTCTTTTTCAAATAGAAAATACCGCTTTAATGGGGGGGGGCACCGCAAAGCTTTGTGACGTCATATTGGAGGGGGGTCTAAGTTTTTGTGACGACACGTGGCGAGGGGGGAGGGGGAGGGAAAAATCAGCCAAATTTGCGTGACGTCATATATGGACGGCCCCAAATAAATAATTAGTTTTGTAAATTATGTCAGAAAATTGGCGATACAATTTTTATTTTAAAAACCTATCAGTTCAGTTAGCATTAGTTAAAAAATATAATAAATTTAGGTAACAAACGTTTATTCGTGTATATTATATGGTATTATCATGGTCATTTGTTCTTTGCCCTTTGATCATTATAATGTGCATTACAGTAGCTAATTATTTATTTATTTCTTTTTTATACTTCAAATCTGTAAAATGGTTGATTTTGCTTCTATTTATGAAATATCAATTTTTATTTTTTAAATTTAGGCGGATGGGCCAACAGTACATCAACTAACATGAGTAAGTTTTAAAAATAAACTTTATTGACACGAGTTTCTGGCATAAACAACACTTCGAGCCCTCCACACTTAAAAATACCAACTATATAAACCTAAATTTAAATTTTAAAAAACAGCAAACGCATCTCCCTACCCACCTTATGGTCAACATTTGATTTATTCATTTTATCATAAGAAGTAGGGGGGGTGGTTGCATAAAAAGAAGCCCACTATGGCGGAAGTATGACAAGAAAATGTAGTTTATTTAGCTACCAGCAGACGATGGAACAGCTTACTACCGTGCGAGCCTATGTGGTCTCAACATCTTCCCCCTGAGTCCATGAATAGTAACATGAAAACTTTTTACAAAGGAAACTAATATTTATGTCTTTTAAAAATTGCATTGCACTATGTTATTAATTCAATAATTAATTCAACTCTCAATTTTGAATCCCTTTCAATCCCTTGAACCAAATATTCATAATGAGAGTTTGTGTAAGCTAATTTTGGTAAATTTTTAGTTCATCCGATGTGAGTCTTTGACACTAATAAATTAATAATAATTTTTTGTTTCAAAATAAATAAAACCCCTGTTTCAGTATATAAAGAGGGAGGAAGTACTTTAAAAAAAAACATTTCTTCCGAATATCCTTGAAGAATTTAAAACAAAATAACAACTAAGATGATGGGGTGGAGCTACGTTTACCATTGCCCACCCCCGGGAGGGTGAGGAATTTTTTTCTCACTGTCTACGAGTAAAAAAAAATTGCTCGGCAGTTGATCTACCAATAACCCCAACCTTTCATACGGTAAAAAAATGCTGTCCTTGGAGGACCACCACATTGTAATTCTTAAATATGAACTCCATGAACGTATTTTATTTTATTCTATAGCTTACCACTGGAACCAAACAACTTGGTGGGAATACATGTTCTTTTACAGAGAAGGTAAGTTCATGGTCTTATTTGGTGATTTCGAAATATGTTATAATAATTTAATAATGTTTTAAATTTGTGTTTGTTTTATGTATCCACGTGATGTTTGTAGACTTCAAATAAATATGTTATGTTTAGCATTTTCAATAACAGTACCTTTGCTCTTTAAAAAAATGAGAGAGCGAGAGTGAGAGAAAGTGGGATTTTGAGAGGACATTAGAGAGAAATTAGTGGAAAGAGAACAGTGTGCTTTAAAGCAGGTGTAAGAAAACTTGGTTTAGTGAGAAGTAGAATTTTTTTCTCTTCAATGTGTTTTGTTTATAACAGAAAATTAAAATGAAAAGAAAATAGAAAGTGGGAAGGGGATGAATCCCAAAAGAAACAAGGTACACAATAAACGTATACATATCAATTGTTTGGGGTGGGGATTGGGGATATAATTTTTTAGATTTTGTAAGATGAGGGTGGATAATTAGAGAAGATTGCCATGACGTAAATTTAAATCTAACTTATCATCTTCCATTCTTTGCCAGATTTAAGTTGGAGCTTCACAGAGTGGTATTGGTACTTCCAAAAATGTGAGTTTACATAAACACATTGAGTAGATCTGAGGTTAACATAAACACATTGAGTAGATCTGAGGTTTACATAAACACATTGAGTAGATCTGAGGTTTACATAAACACATTGAGTAGATCTGAGTCTTACATAAACACATTGAGTAGATCTGAGTCTTACATAAACACATTGAGTAGATCTGAGGTTTACATAAACACATTGAGTAGATCTGAGTCTTACATAAACACATTGAGTAGATCTGAGTCTTACATAAACACATTGAGTAGATCTGAGGTTTACATAAACACATTGAGTAGATCTGAGTCTTACATAAACACATTGAGTAGATCTGAGTCTTACATAAACACATTGAGTAGATCTGAGGTTTACATAAACACATTGAGTAGATCTGAGTCTTACATAAACACATTGAGTAGATCTGAGTCTTACATAAACACATTGAGTAGATCTGAGGTTAACATAAACACATTGAGTAGATCTGAGGTTTACATAAACACATTGAGTAGATCTGAGGTTTACATAAACACATTGAGTAGATCTGAGTCTTACATAAACACATTGAGTAGATCTGAGTCTTACATAAACACATTGAGTAGATCTGAGTCTTACATAAACACATTGAGTAGATCTGAGGTTAACATAAACAAATTGAGTAGATCTGAGGTTTACATAAACACATTGAGTAGATCTGAGTCTTACATAAACACATTGAGTAGATCTGAGTCTTACATAAACACATTGAGTAGATCTGAGTCTTACATAAACACATTGAGTAGATCTGAGTCTTACATAAACACATTGAGTAGATCTGAGTCTTCATGACTTATTATTGATAACTGAAGACATCTGGCTTCTTATCTATAAAAATTGCAAACTAATCTAAAAGAGTGATACACTCTCCCACTTTTCAAATTATGTAATACCACGTGTTTTTAAAGATCTTGAAATCAATTCCTGTACCCACATCATTTTACGTCAATTATACATATATTCTATCAATATTTTAATGTCCCTAAAACAGTGTATATTATGATTACATGCTAAATTTAATTTCCATTTAAAAAAGCAGTAGGCACTAAAGGCGTTTATGTCACTTTTAAGACACTCTTTTTTTTATAAGATATAAATATTTTATTGCTTTAGGTAGCCTGTATCATCTCGTCATGTTTGCGTAAGAAATTGTGTTTCTAGCATTAAAGAGCTACAAGTATGTCGAAATAGTTCGAATGCACAGAAGAGCGCCGCCGCAATCATTATTTAACTTTAATTAATTTTTGTTGTTATTTTTAGCCTGTTTTAAAAGTAATTTTACGCTCAAGGAGAAAAAATGAAGAAAAAAAATGAAGAAAGGAATAACTATCACTAAACCTACCCCTAACCCTAAAACATATCACTAAACCTACCCTTACCCTATTAAAACCTATCACTAAACCTACCCCTAAAACCTATCCCTAAACCTACCCCTAAAACCTATCACTAAACCTACCCCTAACCCTAAACCCATGAAAAAAAAATTAATTATGTTTTTAAAAAATGTAAAGTTAAGAAAGAAAAAAAACAACGCCCCCAACTAAAATCGAACCCCAGACCTCTATTTCAGAGGTCGGTCGCTCTATTAATTTGACCAACGAAACTGCTGACAAAATTCGTTCTTTTTAAAATTATAATAAGAAGGCTATAAATATAACGCTAACTCTTTTAATTTAAGAAACATGATTTCTCACTCTTCAATTTTAAGAAACAAGATTTATTACAAACATGACGAGATTATACACACTACCATTGCGGTATTATAAAGCATTTGTTTTATTTATATTTGATTTTTCACAAGCGCTATAACTCTAATTATAGAGCGTTTCTGAGTCAGGTAATCAGTCAATAAATTATGAAGGTATTAATATAATAATGAAGTAGGGCCTAGAGATTTCAGAAGAAATTAAAAATAGGAAATACAAAACATTTCACTATCCGCATTTAAAAATCTAATCAAAATGCAAAACTAGACTTAAATGATGGATACGCAATAATCTTCTGTTTAGAAGAAACGTCTTTAAAATATAAGATACGATTCAAAGTCCCTTTCAGACCTCCTAAATTGGAACACAATTACATACTGATTGTCATGTGAACATATTGGCATGGATATGATGAAATCATATCCAAAGTATAGTAGTAGTTAATAACTTTGGAAATGATACTTTCCGAGTTCATCTTCTCACTTCATTTAGTCGTCAAATATTTGGTTCCTAACTTGAGTCTATACAATTATACTTTCCAGCTGAACTGACATTGACAAATTGGAACTACACTGCCTGGAACTTACTCATGATGGCAAACTTGCAAGGAGGAGGTGAACATTCTTAAAATAATAAAGCAATTTTATTTTGATTCAACAACATGATTGAAAAGATCTTTGCAAGACATTAAAATTTCTATATTCTACAAAATTTTACCAAAGAACATCAGCCCTTTTAGTAAAAAGATATTTATGAGCCATGAGATACAGAGAGTAGGCAGAAATCTTCAACCCATTGAGGGCGAATAGTGTGCATTTCGCCCCTTTCCCAGAGGGTCTTTTGATCTTTGGCATTCCTATCTGGGCGCAGTTGAGTGTGAAGCCTGCTCCCCCCCACCCAGCACCAGACCTCTCTGTGAGGTCGAGCCCATCCCTCGGGTTATCCACAAGGGTTCTAGTGTTTTTGGTTTGGCATTGCCAGGCACCTGCTGGTAGAATGCCCTGGGCTGGCGGTGGATTTAGATGGCAAAAACCCAATACCTGTGGAAAAGTACCTTTACGGCGATGCCCACTTGATGAGGCTCGGCTGCAATAAAATGAGCCGGGTCTTAAAAGTGTAAACTCTAACCCCAAAGAGAATGTCACATTCAAAGTAAAAAGATATATCAATAATTATCAGTTAGTTTTTTTTTAATTAGCGATCATTTGAAAATTTTTGCTATTTTTTGTTGAAAATTATCCACCAAATAAAGTAACAGCCCATAAATTCAGAGCGATTATAACAACCTAATAATAATCACAGTATTTTAAATGAAAATTTTGTTAATAATTGGTGTGACTTTTCAGGTGTTCAGTGTAAAGAAAGTATGATAATTCAGGTGGAAAATGCAGTCATCTTGAACGTCTTTACAGCTTTAAATAAATCAAGAGAAAACCGAACTACAGCTTGCTTGTAAGTATTCATATAAAATGTAAATAAAAACACATTTTATATTGAGTTTAAAAGTTTAAAAAAACTATTAATTTTGAAAAGGTTGTCTTGAAACCTGAACTATTAGAAGACATTATTGAAATTGATGTATTTCACACAATCATGTCAAATCCCTAAAATATACTAAAATCATAAAAATCACTATGAAAGGAAGGTAATTTTACCATGTCTATCAAATTGACGTTTCCCAAATCTCATGATAACAACATTCTATTTCTATCTTACTATAATCTTTTCATTAGGTCTCTGAAAGATTCCCATCATGCTAAGTAAAACAGTTTTACAAGAATGCAAAAACGAAGAAGAAAATGAAGATCTCAGCATTTGGGCATCATCATCACCATTCTCTGTCATGCGCTACTCTCGCTTAATGCACATCAAAGAGTTTGTTACTACTTATCAACTTTTGTGTGCTTCCACTGCATCAGGTAGCCATCATTAAAATCATAATTTAAGTAAAAATAATATTTAATTCAACTGTTCTTGACTCCAGAAAAAAAGAATGTCAAATTGCAGATATAAATAGATCAATTAGTCATGTGCATAAAAAATTTATTCATTGAAAAAAAAGCTCATAAACTAAAAATAATTTTTTTAAATATAATTGCAGATGTTAACTATGGTGAGGAGTTTGCTGAAATAGATATGGCCTACCAAGAAGCAGGTGAAGAAATATTATAGTTACCTCGTCAATGCCTGAAATTAATATTTATATAAATACATGTGATTACTAGTAAATATTGAAATAACATTTATTTTTTTGTTGCTGAAATTCTTAGGTAGAATATTCAATGCATTTTTATATGTATATTTACAGTTTAAAAAGAAAATGTTTAAATATGCTAAATGAAGACATGATCCTATAATGAATGTAGTTTAAACTTACATATAAACTTTCAGGTGAACAATGCGATCTAAGAAAAGTCAGAGATTCCTTCCTTTCATTCTTCCGCCTTGAAATGAACTGGGAAAGCATTCACGTTTGCAAGTAAGATCTCATTGATTTTAAATAATATATTAGAAGCATTTTGCATGTTATATCATTAAAAGAGTCCATCAACACAATAGGACAAATCAAATTTTTACATGTTATTTCTAACTTCTTAGAGATGCAACAATGGCAGCTGAAGCTGTGGCCCTTTCACTGGCATCCTGCAACTGGGAGGTACGCTCTTCATTATCTCTCTTAGTGTTGGTGATACAGAATATGAGGAGGACCATCTGCACACCACCATCATGCAATGTTGACTATTCTGACATGTGCTTGGTGAATGCTGAATTAACCTTACATGACCATGAGCAGGAAATAAATAGAGGAATAAACATGACCTCAATCTCTCTCAGTAATAGTTCAGTTCAATGGAATTTTAGTATTCCATTGGCTAATGCCAGTTTGGAGAATATTAGATCCACCGTTTGCAGGTATGAAATTTTGTAATCTTTATTTATAAACCTTCCATTTGAGTAAATGCATAGCAGCATTTTTACCTTGTTATTTGACATAAAATATTTTTGAGGTTCTAAATACCTGAAATATTCAACTAAATTATCTTCATTAGGATACTAAACTACATATCCATAATAATGCAATTTTTTAAAATAACATAATTTAAAATATGACATACATGAACTTGACTTGTATTGATCCAAATTAATGGAAATGTTTTTTTTATTACACTCTAGAAATTCATCTTTAGTGCATAAATAAATACATATTTTATATAAATAAGAGCTAGAATAACCTTTAAAAAATCTTTAATATTCCAGTATAAATGATAATTCTAAAATAAAATAAAGTAACTTATAAAGAAATTTAAAGATAAGCTATATGTTTGAATTATGAAACTGTTGCTTTAGTCGAGATAAACTGAACGCTTTGGTTTTGATTTCAACTGAAAGTACAAAAAAAGTTAACTTTGTCTTACATACAATAAACTTAACAAATTAAATGTTAAAGTTATGGCAGATAAATATTTAAACACTTTTTTCATTATCAAAATATTGTGCCTTGTCTATGTTGAGAACATTTACATTTATCTGATTTGAAAAAAGAAAAAGCTTTCTTAATAATGTGTGTACCTAGAGTAGGGCCCCCTTGGGCAGGAGAAGAATTCAGCTCCCTCGCCTCACCCCCTATCCTCTCCCCTCCCTGTCTCACCCTTTCTGACTGTATCCCACAAATAACCTGTGCTGTTGACAAAAGATTGCCCCCTCTTCATACAAAAAAGAGTACCAGGCTAAAGTCTCATTCCACTTCTACTTTCTGTTCAATTGTTCTATAAAAGTTTTTGCAAACTTTATTTTTCAGATGTGCAAATTATTATGAATTTTGCTATTATTTCTGCTCAGGAATTTGAAATACACCATAGCTTGTGTAACCAATCACACCATTGATTGCCAAAACAGTATATACAGCAGTATAAGTTCACGTTTCAATACTCTGAAAACAAGATTTTATCAGTGGTGTCCAGATATGTTACCAGCTCCAAAGGTTTGTATCATAGGACCACCGCCCCCAGAACCTGAGGCCCCTCTCCGACCAAATGCAACTCAGATCATAATGACCATGGGAAACAACTTTTTGTTCAGCAATCCTGACCTTTGCCTGTTAGTACTATATTTTTAATATATTTATAAAATAAAGATGCTATTTTATATGTACTTTAATCTTCAAAAGAAAATTAGCAAAATATTTAGCTGGTTTTTACAATATTAATTAGATAAAGAATACAAGTTTTTTTTTAATTTAATGGTATCAAATGTAAAAAAAATAATATATTATGCATCTAAGCTTTTTGATCCTGAGGCCATACTCAATCCTTGTTTCTTTTGTGGAGCCTAATTCCTCTGAAAATCTTTGTTGAATAATAATGTCATTTAAATAATTGGAACTTTTGGAAAAAAAATGGGTCATGTAAATAATGTAAAAACAAAATAAGCATACACATGTACTTTTTTTTTAACCACAGAGCTTCAATTCAGAGCAATAGCAGTCTTGAGCAGAGACAGTATTATTGTAGAGGTAAGATTCTGTGAACAATTATGTTTCTAATTAAAATTAAAGATGGAACATTGTTGATTATATAATAACTAGCGTATCACCCGTCAAAAATGACGGAAGTTTTCAGCTGAAATCTATTTATTTGATAAAAAATGCACTTTTTTTAGGGCGCCTGTGGCCGCCGACCTTTTTCAAAAGCCCAACTAACTTGTCCTTGTTTGATAAATACGAAATATTAAACTTACTGAAATGTACAAAAACTTATTTTATAATAGGGGTTGTAGGGCGCATACGGCCCCTTTGTTTTTTTTTAAATTTTATAATTAACCATCATCTAATCCTCTTTTTACATTGATCCCTTTTCCAAAATTAAAAATGAGCGAAAACAATGACGTCATATAATATTTTTTTACAGCGCATCTTTAATTTGCACACCTTTTGATGCATTGGTGCAGTAAATTGGTTTTCCCTGCTTTCTAAAATTATTAGCGTCAGGACTGACAGACACTACTTGTGTGACAATTGCAAATTATATTGTTTAATGAAATTTGAAATTTAAAAAAAAATGTTTATCTCTAACGTTTTTATCACAGTTACGTTGTACTGTCTGTTATCAACATGTAATACATCTGATCCAACTTGCAATAAAACAACTATTGACAAATGTCCCAGGGAAGGAATGGTAAGCAGTATCTTTATGAAAATGTCTATTTCTGTTAGGATGAAAAAAAACATAGTTATCCAATTTTACTACAACATTTTACCTTTTTTTTAATGTTTAAATATTTAAAAAATAATTATTTCTAATGCTGGTAATTTTGAACTTATGTATTTCATTTAACTCCGAAAATATAAAGACATAAATAAGCTTTTGTATTACAGTTTTAAAAAAAAGTATTTTTAAACTATAATTTGTTTCAGATGTGTTCTATGACCAGCTTAAATGTCAGTGGAATCTCCAGAGTACAATACCAGGGATGTGTGCCAGCCTCTAATTGTAGTAACCAGCTCTCCACAAACCAATGCTGCAATTTTAGTCTTTGCAATCAATTAGATTCCAATAAAACTCCAATAACATGTCAATGTAACATCAGCACTGCAAGAAGTTTATTGGCTGGAATCTCAACACTTAATTGGTAAACTAGAGTTATAGCCCATCTTAGCTAAATATACATCTTACCCATCAATAGTAATAAAAGGTAATATTATACAAAGCTTTCAAAATATCATACATATTGAAAGATATCCTTACTTTACTTAGTCAACTTTAAATGTGCTGCCAAAATTAAATTAATACACATATATATTTATTTTTAATATCACCTATGCCTATACTATAGTTCCTATAGAATCTTTTTGAGCCTTTTGATTTTACTAAATATTTACTTATGAAAAAAACTGAATCTTAGAGTTTGAGTTTCTCAACTGACTCTTAAACTATGATGCAATAACTATATTAAATAAAGAAATTAATGTATTTGTATTTAACCTCAACAATTTTTCCCCATTGATTTCAGCAATTCCAGCATTAATCAAGTATCTGTTTTGATAATGGGATGCTCTCTAAGTGAAAGACAGAGCTTGTTAAATGACAGTGTGTTGAGACAAACAGTGCTGAATTCCTGCCCTGCTCTGGACAATGCTGTTCTGAATGCAAAAACCTGTGGAACAGTTTGTCCCACTTTGGAGCAGTTGAAGTATCAATGCAATCAAGCTAATGGAGATTATTGTCAGTAAGTTTTCAATTTTATTTCTTTTACCACCTTAAACCATTTTAACTTTATAAATATATTTGCAATATTGCTTTTTCTCTAATTGGAAATAAATCTAGCAAAAAAAGAAAAATGATTTAGAACCTTTTGCATAAACAATTATAGGCAAAAAAGAAAAGAAAAAAGAATTATATCATAATGATAGGCTTTGAATGTTAGAAAAATACTTTCATTAAAATTTATTATCAGGAGAGCAAGCAGTAAAAACTGAAATTTATAAATTTAAGGAAAATAAATATTATAGGCCACAAATATATGTAATAAATTATTAATTTTTTTTTAAAATCCAGAACCAATGCTGTCAGCTGTTTAAACAGAGGTGCATTGGGTTGCACTAACTCTCAACTATCTGCTCTGACCTATGGAGTTGTGGACCTTGTTGCCAACTCAAGCTCATGCAACAAAACTGTGATAAAGCAAGTGCTACAAAGTTCAGATTTGTCTGTATTCAACATCACAAGTAATACCATAATTTATAGAGAGTGTTTATACCAGATGAAGATTCCCTCAACCAATTCATTGGCCAGTAAAATAAATTCCGCTCTGTTCTGCATGTCTGATGTAGATGTTAAAGGCATCAGGGAACTGAAAATGGAATCATGGCTGTCAAGCTTGAAGATTTACTTTAATAATGGTGAGAAATTCCAGATTTTTAAAAAAGTTTCTTACTTCTTCAGTATGTTTTTGTGGATAATATATAATTAGATAAATGTTGCATCACTCATTGATTTTGAATAGTTACTCGTAATAATATATGAAACAAAGTAATTATCACGAATTTAAATTATTTTTTTTTCAAATCATTATTTATTAATAATTGTAACTTAAATCCATTTTAAAAAGAATTGTTGTACTTTTTTATGTGCATTTGATAAAAAATATTTATACTTTAAAATTATTTAGTGAATACCAGTTGCTCTGAAGATAGCAAGCTACAAATCAGTATCTCTAAACTTGCAATGAGTACCCTAATCGATGGTACTGATCCCAGCCTGTGTCTGTAAGTCCAAAGAAATAAATATTTAATTCTTTAAGGTTAAAAATATTTATGAATAAAAACTTTATTTTTGTAGAAAAAATTCTGAATATGTATTGTATGTATAAAACATGTTCTTGTTAAAAAAAAGTACTTAAAAGTTTTCCATCTCAAAATTTTGAAAATCAAATTTATATATTTGGTACTCTAACTTGCTCAACAGAAATGTACAGAATATCATCAACAGTTGGTTTCAGACATGTGGCATTACTACAGCATCCAAGGACAATGTTACTGCAGCTTTTAGCTTAGTTTGTCCAAAAGATGTCCAGCAGGTTGGCTGTAATTTGTCCAATATATCTGCATGTTTTCATCAGAATGATTCAATTCCTAAAGGAATTGACTATTTGTGAGTAATTTCATGTTATTTGTTAAAATTGTAATCCATTTCATGATTTTATATTTTTTGTCATTGAAATCACCATATTTTCCCCATTTTACATAATTATAATTTCTATTTTACTCTCTTATCCTCCTCATGTATTTGTCTCTTATATGATTTTAAAGGTTTCAATTAGTATTTTTTTAAACTAGATCTAATTTTTAAAAAATATAAAACCATCTTAATTTTTTCCCCAATTTTTTTTAAGCCAAACTCTAGAATCTTGTGTGAAAGTAGCAGTGACTCAGTGCAAGGGTAATATTTCTCTGGAAAGCCTTAACTTAGTGAAAAATCTAGCTCTGGCTTATGGACTTAACTCTACATTCAACATGCCAAGAAATGCATCTACCTCTGTAGCTCAGACTGGATCCTGTGGGTGTGATCCTGCCGCTGCAATCAATTGCATCATGGATGTCCATCACATGGCCAAACAACCTGTTCCAGATTGGGAAGGAATATGCCCGTAAGTTTAAAGATAGCAGTTTTTTTAATGATTTTTTAAAAATTATACTAAAACTTATTTTAAATCAAAATACATGTACATATTACAGTAATATGCAAGCTCATAAAAATATATTAGATAGATCTGTAAGACTACATTTTAAAAACTTATGGAAAATAATTTAAGCACTTTGAATATATTTTCAGAGCTTTAGAATTCCACTTTATCATTTATTAAAATATAATAATATTTAGAACAATGCAAATTAATAAATAACACATTAATAAAATTCATATTTAACTTACAGGCTGGTGAAAGAAAGCAAAAACTGTGCCTATAGCCATGTTTCCGATTGTGAGGAATGCAAAAAGTCAACAGTTATGTCTATTGTTTCAAAACTGAATTCACAACTTGAGGAGGATTGTATAGAACCACCAGTAACTGAGTGTCCAGCATCAAGGGCAATGGAGTGTGTTACTGAACTCTCTCACTTCCAGGAAACTTCTGGTCTATTTGGCAATGACTCAATCTGCATGTTTGTACAATATTCTTAATTTTAATGTTATAAATATCTCTATGCTTTAAATGAAAACTCATAGCTCAATATTTGGAACTCTTTACTTGATTCTATAAAAATTAATAATTTCTGCTCTACTTAATTAATTTAAAATAAAATAATTTATTCGTTTTAAAATTAAATTTTTTCAAATGTAGCCCAACACATTTAATATCAATGACACCTTTACTCATAAAAAACTATATATTCAAACGCATCTACCAGAAATTTTTTCATACCTTAAAACAAGTTACTTTCCCCCGCTATTCTTCACACTATGTTGCTCCTACTCAGCTACCAGTTTTCTACAATGTTTTCAAAATTGTGTTCTGTCTAAATAAATTTTACATGAATATATAATGCCTGGTTACCGTAGTTTGAGTAAGGGACAAAAACAAAATAGATTTCTGATAACATACTCTCAACCAGCACTTGTACCTTTTTCAGATAAATATACAAATTTTATTACTTTAATTCATTATATAAATCATTTATTCATGAAGTTATAAATTGGGACATTGCATCAGTTTAAATGTGCACTGTATGAGAAAATAACTAATTTGGTCATGATGTACAGATTACTGATAAATTAACATAAGGCCTGATTAGATTCAATACAAATTATAAAAAGTTGTCAACCAAATATTCCAATACATTAAAATTTCTTGCTGGGCCTAGAATAAAGCTCTGTAAAAAAACAAAACAAAAAATACTGCATCGAAAACTTCTTTAAATTAGCTCTACATTTTAAAATATTTTATGCAATAAATCTTTAGCTAAATTTTAAATACTTTTTTTTTGCAGACAAATATCTGTGGCTAGAGATTGTGTTACTGAAAGAACTAAAAACTGTGATGGCTTGACAATTTTAGCTGTGTCTCGAAGTTTGGAGCAAGTGATTAAAAAATGGAAGGATCTAAAATGTGACAAACCAGAAGAACAACTTGTAACTTGTGTTGATGTTTTCAAAAGTCGTGTCTATTCCATCTTGGGCTACAATATGTATGATTTATGGAAAGAAATGAGTATTGATAATTCCTCTATGTAAGTCATGGATAAATTGATAAATAGAAGAATAATGAAAAATTTTTTTTACATCTTAAAAATAATTTAAATGAAAATTTTTATTATACAAGTACACTACTATGATTTATTTGCACAAGACATATCACTTTTTTAAATGTAAAAATTAAAAGAAAGTAAGGAAAAAAATGTTGATACCTTGGTTTTAAAAAAATAAATATTGAGTTTGTTTTTGTAGTTTTTTCAGGTTAATATTGATTTAAGACAGAAATTTCAAAATTGGATTTCTAATTCCTAGGGCTCACCAAGAACTAACAAAAATTTGATATAAATTTTGATTTAAAGATGCCAATTAAAAAAATATGTTATAGTAAAGGTGATTTGTCACCAAAAAGTTCAGATTGTGTGTCTTAACAAATATTTTACAATAAAATGCTATTATACGTAAAAATATAGATAACTCTTAAGCAGAAGTATTAGCAAACTTGCGATTGCTATCTTACAGTGGGCTTCAAGCCGTAAGCCTTTGTGGTGAGATTGAAGTTTCTTGGTCATGCATTAGTGCAACACTGAACATGGAGAAAGATTCTGGAAATGCAAATATTGTCAAGAAAATACTAACAGCCTTACATGACATCCTAACTAAAGTGTGCAAACGTAAGTTTTTATGTGATATGTAAAATTCTTTTCCATGAATGTTTATTTTCTTTACACAGGTGTTTGCAACATTATACACATTAATACCTGGATTGTCTGTCTCTGTTTTCAAAAACTCCTAGTTGCATAAAAGTTTAGAAAGTGCATCAACATCCTGAAATATTGTGATTGGCAGAGTTTTTATGCATCAATTGTGTGCTGATTGCTCAGTGGAGAATGAAAACAATTGATCTGTGTTGTAGCTATTGGAGCAGAGCTTGACATAAATAGTGCAGAAAACTTAAGAAAGCAAACATTATTGTTTAAGACTGTAGTGCTATGGTAAAATGTAGGGTAACAGAACTGGCTTCCTTGGAAAAGTTGTTTTGTTTTGTTTTTTTGCTTATAAAATAGTAAGAGGCTGCTGCTTTATTTATCTTTGGTACAAAGTATTTGCTGCTTTACTTTGCAGCCCAGACAAATTTTCTTTAAAATAACCATTTCTGATTTTTAATTGGCTTTCTAGTTAATACGGTATTTAAAATAAAAAAATACTTTAAGGTCTTACTAAAATTTATTATTATTTTTAATTTTCTTTGCTATCTTTAGCAAGAAAAGGACCACTCCAATGCTACTCATGTCAAGGGGAAGGACAGAACTCCTGTGCCAGAGGAAATGAAATAGAAACATGTCGAGACAATGAGGTAAGTATTTTACCATAAATGACACCATAAGCCTTTTATTTTTTGGGGGAAGGGTAATTTTTACAATGAAAAAATTGGGTGGGGGGGGGGAGTTCATACACAAATAAAAAAAGTAGCATTGTGTTATTAAGGGATTATCGGTCCAAAAATGACAGGCAAACCGAACCTAATTTTTCAAAACAAACTTAAAAAAGAAATGTAAGTCAATAAAAATGGATTAAAAAGGAAATACATTTTTCAAATCGTGCATCAATAAGTAGATCCAACAATAAGTAGATCCAACAATAAGTAGATCCAACAATAAGTAGATCCATCAATAAGTAGATCCAACAATAAGTAGATCTAACAATAAGTAGATCTAACAATAAGTAGATCTAACAATAAGTAGATCTAACAATAAGTAGATCCAACAATAAGTAGATCCATCAATAAGTAGATCCAACAATAAGTAGATCTAACAATAAGTAGATCTAACAATAAGTAGATCTAACAATAAGTAGATCTAACAATAAGTAGATCTAACAATAAGTAGATCTAACAATAAGTAGATCTAACAATAAGTAGATCTAACAATAAGTAGATCTAACAATAAGTAGATCTAACAATAAGTAGATCCAACAATAAGTAGATCCATGTTTGAGAGAAAAAGAAACAAATAAATTCAAAATATTACATTCATGGAAAAGAACTGACCCAAACTAAAGATGCAAAATACTTAGGAGTCTTAATAAATGAGAAACTATCATGGAATCCCCATGTCAATGAAGTTATTAAAAAATCAAACAAAACCTTAGGCTTTATAAAAAGGAACTTTAACAAATGTAATAGAGATATAAAACTAAAATGCTACCTCACTTTGGTGAGACCTGCACTAGAATATGCATCTTCTGTATGGGACCCATCCACCAAAGAAAACATTGATAAACTAGAACAAATTCAAAAAAGAGCTGCCAGATTCATTACTGGAGAATATTCGAAACTGACAAGAGTAACACCATTAGTTAAATCATTAAACCTTGAAACACTAGAGGATAGAAGAACCAAGAGCAAAGTAGTAATCATACATAAAGCAATTAATTCTAATTTAGAAATACAACACAAAGATAACTTAATACAACCCTCAGATAGACATAAGGATAAAAACACCTTTCTTATTCCGTATGCAAGAACAAACACATACAAGTTTTCCTTCTTCCCGTCCGGAATTAGGGCGTGGAATGGGTTGCCTGAAGAATCCAGGAAAACCAACACTTTATCAACATTTAAATCTCTAATAAAAATGCAGGACTAAACACAAACCATAGATAAGCGTAGGACGCAATAATCTTCTGTATAGAAGGAGCGTCTGTAAACAGATAAGATAAGATAAGATAAGAGTAGGAAATAAACCGCACCATTCAGGAATATGTTGGCTTTATGATTTCTCAGTTTTGATTGTAAAATGTAGTATAGATCATGCAGTGGTGCATCCAAAAGTCCAAGAACTTTAACAACTAATTTCCTCAGTGATTCAGCACTGCTGTTTATTGCTGGAAGCATCTCTCGTATTTAATACTTTTGATTTATGCCTTTGTTCCAGTTTTTTTTAAATATTAAAATAACAACGTATTCACCAGGGGTATTAAAAAATCGACTTACTTTACTTACCTTTTACCCATCTTACTAATTCTACAAGAATGTTTCACTCATCTCTGCCCTGTGTTTTCCTTTCCAGTTGCTTCCGTGTGTATTTTTTGCGTCTTCCTCTAGCAGACATTTGTATGTATTTATGGGTCTATTGTGATTTCATGTGTTCCCAAACCCCCTCAAACTTTTCATTATGTTCAACAAAAGTCTCATGTTATGTCCTTTCCAGTTAGTCTTTGTTTGTGATGATAGTTGGCCATTTTGTTTTCAGGATCGTTCTAAAATCAAGACAAGTGTTTCCCCAAGTTCTGAACTTTCTGCATAAAACATGCAGCTGTTTGCTAGGTTTCACTCCAATAGAGGAGGACTATTTGTATTGCTGTCAGCTCTTTTGACTCCTTTATCTCCTTTAATACCATCAAGCCTTTCCATTTCTAGCCCTGATATTAGCTAAAGTTCCACCCAATTCATGTCTATGTAGCTACCCAAGAAGATAAAGATCACTTCCGCAAAGGCTTATCTTCTAAGGATATATCCTCTCATTTTAAGTAAAGAAAAATATTGATAGAAAGCTCCTATTAAGTTAGATTAATGACAACAGCTGGCTAATGATGCAATTTTTTAGATGATACAAGATACACACAAAAAAATGATGAAGGCTTTAGCAGAGATGTTATCTATGTATTTAACCATTAATAAAGCTGTGACGGAGTCGTTGTCTAGGGGTTGAGGTCTTCCCTTGGCCACAGATATTTACCACGTAGACGGGTAAAAGACTCAGCAACGCTGGGTTGTTTTCTTTCAACGTAAGTTTAATGACATCAAGAATCTTTGAGCATATATATGGTAAAGTACAATTTGCAGTTTACAGATGATGGTCATACCATCCAGAGTCCTCTGCCCAGCTTGACCGTATCGGACCACGTTCACAAAACTCCACACTCTATCGTCCGTCTTTCACCTGCCTGCAACTCGGCAACTTAACACTCTCCCCGCGACACACAATGTGACTCCTATTATACCCCCGTCTTGTCCGACCAGTTTTGACTGGACCCTGGGTCATTCACTATGTCTCCCTTTGACCGTGGTCCTGTCAATTCATTACAACTTTCACGTACCTTGAGTTCACCCACCCCCCCCGTTCCACGAGGACAAGTGTTCACAGCCCCATTTATGCGTAGTCATCCCCACACCACAACATCTGACCGTAACACCCCCCTCCTCACGAGCGATCTTAGCAATAATGTCGCGAGTTTATAAACATAAGGTCTTGAGGTTTTGGTGTGTCCTGATCTAATAATAATATATCCCATTCTTACACACCCAGGCATTTCAATAATATATAGTTATTGTAACAATATTTAACAATTGCAATGTGCACTATATACAGAATTTTCACCAGTAATATGATAGCTTCTAAAAATATTATTTCACAATAGCTGGTGTATATTCACAAATACATAATAAGGAATCGTTTTATTTACATTGTGGAACCACCCGGTTTTCGTACCTGCGTACGAGTCTAGTCCTATACTACCTCGCTTTCGAGGGTAGCAAAGGTTATTACTACTCAAAATCGTAACTGTATATATGCATCAATATACAAAAGAAAAAAATTGTCACATTTGAAGTATTAATATTCTTCACATACAAAAAAATCTTGGTATGGTTAAATGACTTAAATGACCCCCATGTTTCACAAGCAAAGAATATCATGGTTCAATGATTTAGATGATCCCCATGTTTTACAAGCGAAGAAAGTCATGGTTCAGTGACTTAATTGCTCAACATGTCTCACAAACAAAGAATGGCATGCTTCAATGGTTTAATTGTTAATCATGTGTCACAGCAATCACTATCCACCCAATTTTCTGTCCCTTTTCATTAATAATTGCATCTGTATCTTTATGGGACATGTTATGTATGTTTTCTGTCCCCATAGCGGGACCTCGTATGTATATTTATCGTCCCCCCTACTGGGACCCATTATGTATATTTAACGTCCCCATACTGGGACCGGTTATAACCACCAGTTAATTGGTTACAAATTATTATCATATTCATAAACATAACATCATCATCGGCATAATTCTCATGAATCAAAAATTTCATCATCATAACATATAATAAATACATATTATCAATGTTATCTTAAATGCCTGAGGGCTCCAATGGCACCAAAAATGTTGTGCTTACATAATCAAAAATGTGTCGTGCACATAAGAATTGTCTTATCAATTCATATTATAGTAGGGCCTAATACTGGGAATTGGTCGCCCAGACCACCCAAGTAAACACAAAAATACATTATCATAACTCCTCATAGTTATCAACAAATAGCAGCATCATCATCCTAATCAAAACATTATCATCATAACAACATCTCTTATCATAAAAATTTGGACTGAGGTCTCCAGTGCACAAAATTTCTTATATGATCAACACCTTTGTCATGAACATACGAACCACTTTATTTCATTTCATAATGATACTGGTACAAGGTCACTCAGACCCCAACATCAATCCCAAAAATATATTCATTATTCATCATAATTTTCAACAAATTATCATCATCATCATCATAGAAGATACAATACCAATTCCGTGTTTTTTACGGCGCACTCCTATACCGTAATACTAAGACAAATTTAATGTATGCATCAAAAATCATAGTCATTGTTTTTGATGTTGAAACATTTCGTATCTTTCCCATTCTAAACAAGAAACGACCCTTATTAGCATTACCATGAGCGTACACTAAAATTTGGTAACTACTATCATTTGTCATTCTCCCAGGATTAATTATTAGCTATTTTGATCATTCTTGTACTCAACCCTACAAAATCTGTCAGTATCCTGGTAGTCTTAGTGGGATTAGTGGGACCGTGATTTTCTATCAGTCTTTGTCTGTCCCACTCCCATTGCCACACCTCTATCCTCTGCGATCCTCCCTGTCGCTACCTCTATGGCTTTTCCGGTTAAGTATACCTCCACCTCTGAAATTTCCCCGGTCACCCCTGTCACCCCCTCCACGACTTATCAGGTTAGCTTTACTTCCGCCCTTGAAATCTCGCCGATAACTTCGGTCACTACATTTGAATTTTCCTCCCTGACCTCTTTTGAATTGTACTCTTTGACCCGAATGGCTGACCATTGCGTCTAAAAATATACCAACGCCCGAGCTAACAACACAATTAAATGTGTTCCACCGGACCCCAATTATTAACAAAACCAATACTCTCAACAGACCGGCCGTAAGCCTGTCCAATGAGTATTTGTCCGTCATGGTCCTATGCATTCTGGCCAGTCTTGATCGCACTGTGTCATTGTTATTGTTTCTGTGGAGCTCCGTGTTTGCCCTGCTGCGTCCTTGGAGGTTATACGCGTCACCTTTGTTCAACAACTCACAACAGTGTTTAGCTGAGCCCACGTCATATTGTTGTATGGCTCCACTGAAGGGTTTCTTCTTAAGTTGCTTGTTTTTATCCCTAGGTGGGATATCTGCTCTTAGCTTAGTAGCACACTCAATTTTCCCATCATTATCTTCAATATTCTCCTGATCTCCATCAATAAGTTTGCTATACTCTAGAAATTCAGTAGCACAATCAATATTTCCATCATTATCCTTATTTCCCTTACATTCAATACATTTTGCTTGGGAGGTTAATGTTACTACTGTGACCACGGTGTGTTCAGTGACCTTCACCCAATCTTGCATATCTGGGTCACTACTTTTTTTCTTATTCAAATTTTCAACTAAAATTTCCCTCTTTCGAAATTGTACTTCTTTAGTCCACTTTTCGTGAGGTTTTTCAACTATTGTCCCAAGCATCTTGGACGTTCTCTGCACAATCACTGTCATGTCTGTATCATTACCAGTTAATCTTTGCGTTAATTCAGTCCTTTTCTCTTCCTTTTCAACAATGATTCGCCATAAGTCATTTATGTCTTCTTTGTTATGTGCTATAGTCAGTGTTAACTCATTATTCTCCTCTTCTTTTTGAGTTAGTGTGTCTTTAATTTCCTTTAGCTTCCACTGTAATTTCTGCAAACATTCATCTTTATCAGTCACCGTTTTATTCAGCCATGTTATATTTTGGTTTGCAATGATTAAGTTTAATTTCATCTCTGCTAGTTTTTCATCTTTACCCCTGACTATTTTTATTAGGCTAGCGTATACGTTGTCCATCTCGATACTTTTCATTTTCCAGGTCATGGTCTCAACTTCAGCTTCATTCAGTTTTATTTTGTTCTCTCTCTTCCATTCTTCTAATGATTCTTCCATTTCGGCTAAGGCCTTACTCAGATCTGCTACGTTGTTTTGTGTAATGATTAGGTTTCTATCCATTTCTGTGTTTTCTATCTCTTTTCCTTTTAGTTCCCTCTGTAATTTTTCTAATAATTCACCTTTTTCAGCTTCAGACTTCTTCAGCTCTGTTACCTTTCTATCTTTGTCCTTAGTTATTTAAAGCCAGCTAGATTTTTCTTCATCATTTTGAGCCAGTAGTTTGTCCATTTCGGCAATTCTCATTCTTAAGTTCATTGATTCAACTTCAGTTTCCTCTATTTTTAATCTGTGTTTGATGTCAACTTTTTCCTGATCCGTTAGTCTAGTTTCAGGTAAATGCATAAAATAAAAACAGGGTATTAGTAGGCCTGACAGGACGTAACACAACAGCGAACGTTTCGGCAAAGAGCCTTCTTCAACGGACAAATAGTACACAAATGAAACGAATAAAACGAAATAATAGAAAAAACACTTAGCTGCGGTGAAATCCAAGTAGTCCAGTAAAGATCTCTACTGGACTACTTGGATTTCACCGCAGCTAAGTGTTTTTTCTATTATTTCGTTTTATTCGTTTCATTTGTGTACTATTTGTCCGTTGAAGAAGGCTCTTTGCCGAAACGTTCGCTGTTGTGTTACGTCCTGTCAGGCCTACTAATACCCTGTTTTTATTTTATGCATTTACCTTTTTAAAAGCCTGATTGCAGTCTCACCCCCATTACTTTAGTCTAGTTTCAACCTTGTTCAATGTTGACTCTAGTTTTCTTACTGTCTCTTTGTGTTCCTTTAATTCGTTCTCTCCAAGGGTCAGATTATTTCTCAATTCACTAATGAGTTTATTACTTTCTTCCCTGGCTATCTCGCCCGCTGCCCGTTCTGCCACCTTATACGCTTCTTTCGTTACATACGGCTCTTGCCAAAATAAGCTGGCTATTCCATATAATTCTTCCTGAAAGTTACTCTCGTTACTCTTTAAAGCTCCCTGTTTAATTCTCCGTTTTCTTCTTTTCTCTTCATCATTTTCCAACATTTTCTCCTGTCTCTTTTCGTATTTTCGCTGTTTCTTTTCATCTTTTTTCTGTCGCAGTCTCTGTCTTTCTTCGTTTTGTCTCAATGATTCTTTATGTTCTTCCTCCCATTTTAACCGTACCTCTTCAATTTTTTTTTAGCCACCAGCTATCTTCCCTTTCACCCTTTTCCTTCCCTTTATTAGCAGTCACTACATTAGTTAATTGACCCTGCTTTATCTTCTTTTCATTCTTATGTGTGCTCCTTTCTAAAGTATCACTAGCATAATGATTTATTCTATCATTTGATTCATCATATTCCACTCGTGTGACTTTCTCTACATCTCCGCTTCCTCCAGTCTTCTCATCACAGTCATTCTGAATTTCTATTTCTTCCGATTTAATTTCACCCTTTGTCCCAGCTATTAAGGCGTCTATAACTGAATGATCATCTCTCTTCTCTGGCTCAGTAATGTTTTCCTTGGTCTCTTTTCCTACCGCCTCCATCCTAATTTCATCTCTGACTTGTTCGGCATAATTCTTTTCAGGTTCTACCACTTTATTGTCTGTTTCTTTTAACATTATTTTCAGGTTTTACAGGGGTCTTGTTTGTTTCTCTACCATTGTTGACATTTTCAACAACTTTCTTGTCCGATTGCGTAATCGTTTTCACCCTTGCTAATTCATTCCTGACTTTTCTACTTCCTTTCTTTTTGCTAGCGTCAGCAGTGTCTACCGAAATTTTCCTAGTAGTGGACTTCGAATCGCTTTTGAAAAACTTTTTATTCTCTTTTCGGCTACCTCTTTTTGACTTTTCAACTCCGGTTTCTCAGTCACGTGTTTGTTTCTCGATTTATATCTTTTCTTTGGTCCCGAAGTGGTTTGAGTAGTTAGAACGTTATTATTTGTACCTATCTTGTCTGCCTCTTTAACTCCTCTATACATTTCGTCGGCCATTTCAAGTTCTCTTTGTCTCTCCATTTCTAACCCTCTTGACTCCTCCGCTCTTTTTTCTTTCCGTTTAGCCCTTTCCTCATCTTCTTCCTTCCTCTTTCTACCTCTTTCCTCATCTTCCTCCCTCCTGCGCGCCTCTTCCTCGCTCTTCTATCTCTTTCCTCATCTTCCTCCCTTCTCCTTCTAGCCCGTTCCTCTTCTTCCTCCCTCTTGTACGCCTCTATAACCCATCTCTTTGCCTCCTCCCCTTCAAATCCCAGCTCCCGGGCACTTTGTTTCAGTTTTTCTACATTAGGCAATTCCATCTCGATGTTTCTATATTAATAGTTACTCTACGGTCACAATCAAATTCGTCTACCGTCTTCCTATCGTTTTGTATTAGGGACCCAATATAACAATTACTATCTCAATAATACAATTTGGGGATTCATCATATACAAATATATAATATATATAATATAAAACATACTAATTTAATATTAGAACTTAAGTTGTACTTGCCTGTACGATAGAAATTACCACACAAATAGTAACCCTACATAAGAAAAATACATTACACCAGGGCAGTATCAATATCCATAGGCGTGATATTCATATCACGTATTACTGAGGTTGTAACCTCGAAGTTGTCCAGGCTGTAGTCAGCTTCTGTTACTGTCTAGGTTAGTGTTCGTTATTCCTCCGATGCTCTTCCGGGTGTAGTCTGTAAGGCCTCCATTTCTGCGTCTGTCTGCAATTCCACTGCTACGGCTGTCTACACCACTGCAACGGCTGTCTGTACCACCACTGCTACGGCTGTCTGTAACATCACTGCTACGGCTGTCTGTAACATCACTGGTCTCGTCGTTACGAGGTGTAAGCCCTAAGCTCTCGTGATGATCTTGATATCGGGATGGCTAGTACGGCCAGTTCTGTACACACCCCATCGTTGATGTGTTTTTAGTCGTTTCTCTTTTAGTGACGTGTCTTGATGTACTGCGTTGACTCTAACCGAAGGCTCGGTTTTTCGACGGGCCCCCACTGTGACGGAGTCGTTGTCTAGGGGTTGAGGTCTTCCCTTGGCCACAGATATTTACCACGTAGACGGGTAAAAGACTCAGCAACGCTGGGTTGTTTTCTTTCAACGTAAGTTTAATGACATCAAGAATCTTTGAACATATATATGGTAAAGTACAATTTGCAGTTTACAGATGATGGTCATACCATCCAGAGTCTTCTGCCCAGCTTGACCGTATCGGACCACGTTCACAAAACTCCACACTCTATCGTCCGTCTTTCACCTGCCTGCAACTCGGCAACTTAACACTCTCCCCGCGACACACAATGTGACTCCTATTATACCCCCGTCTTGTCCGACCAGTTTTGACTGGACCCTGGGTCATTCACTATGTCTCCCTTTGACCGTGGTCCTGTCAATTCATTACAACTTTCACGTACCTTGAGTTCACCCGCCCCCCGTTCCACGAGGACAAGTGTTCACAGCCCCATTTATGCGTAGTCATCCCCACACCACAACATCTGACCGTAACAAAAGCTTTAATTTATTGTTTGAATCACACAATTCGTGTTTGCATCTTGTATTTCATTTGAAATCTGTCAGTCTAATTCTGTATGACAGTAACTCTTCTTTGAAGATTTAGTGAAAGGTTTTTCTGACATTATGAGGAGTGGGGGGGGGGTTTAAAGGTAATGGTGGAAGGTTTAATAACTTAACAAAAAGGCAAGGATCCATAGAGTTTGGGAGCCTGAGAAACGGATTCATCTTGTTTCTATTATTTAAAGTGGAAAAATTATCTTAAAACTTTAATGCTTTGTAAATTGAATGGATTTTTATTATGCAATAAGTTTGGATTCTAAACTAAAATACCGCTGAACCACAGAGGGGAGAGAAACTTGGATGGAGAAGCAGGCATCATTTAGTTGCTAAGTATAGCCTCTGAATTAACTACTATTGATACAAATATCAGCTCCATTATTGAGAAATGTAAAACGTTTTTTTCAGGTGTGTCAAACTGTGACAGATGCTGGTAAAACTAAATCAAGGGGATGCAAGCCTAAGCCAGGATGTCAGCCCGGTTGTGTCAAAGATAAATGCAACTACTGCTGTGAAGACAATTTATGTAATAAATTAGATGATGGACCACTACAAGGTTAAAATTTCTTTTGTTTATAGAAAACCAAATCAATAAGGTCTACTTTCAACTTTAATTTATGTAAAATCCTCATACATTTCTTTTAACAGTATAATTCTCTTGCAATAACTGTTAAAAAAATTATCTATTTATTAGAAAGAACATTAAATTGAATTCAAGTTAATTTTATTGAAGCATTCATCTGTAGTCTCAAAAAGACTATATTATTATATATAAAATTAAGTTTATAGTTTCTTTTGTTAATTAGGTGCCTGCAATTTGACCGCCCTTGCAAGCTGTGCCCTTGAACTGAGTGCAGACTACGTTCAGAGAGAAAACTTTCAGTGCAGGTTATTACATCTTTTCTTACTTCAATATATCATATAGAATTGGGCTGCAATAAAGATTTTAAATAAAATACAAAATACACAAACAAATTGTCTAATGAAAATAATAAATTTAAGCTTTATTATTTAACTACAGCAACAGTAAACGTTCTGGGTTCAAATATATGTGTTTTAAAAATTATCACAATCCAGTGATTTTTCAAAATAATTAGATTAAAATAACCTTATGCACAAAATTAATTTAAAAATTTCAGTTTGTTTTATTTTTAAAGACAGATTTATCTAATTTTAAAGAATGTTTGTTTTAATTTTAGCTCTGCCAATGTTGCAATTGGGTGCCTCCAAAAGAACAGAGTGGAATGTGAGCAGGGTGGAATGACAGCAATTATAGAATCTGTGAACAAATTAAATATATCTGCTGAATTGCATATATGCTTGATTCAAGAAGCCAACCAGACCTGTGACGTAGGGACAGTGGCTACCACTACCCAATATATCTCAATAAATGGCCTAGCAATGAATGAGGATGAACTTTGTCAGTGAGTGAAAAAACTGCAAACAAATTAAGTTTGCACAATTTCTATTTGTGTCTTGGTTAAGTATTGTGATGAGAAAATTTATAAAAACAACTCCCAATTTGAGTTTTCAATTTGATTTTTAAGAAAAATATGCACTGTTAGGAAGAAAATCATTTTTTGTGAATACTTCTTCAATTTTTTAGTTTTAAAAAACAACTCATACAATGCAGACTATAATAATTCTAGTTTGTAACAGGGTGTTAATTAGTTTAATAATAAAATTTTAAAATATATTTTTTCAGTATTTTAAATGAAAGTAAATCAGAGGTAGAAAAAGCCAGAAGTCTTTGCTCTTCTGAGGAAAGTCTGGAGATTGTAAACGCCAACAAGAAATTGATATCACTTATAGGCAAATTAAACTGTTCAGAAAAATACAACTTTTCTCTGGAGGATACTTGCAGACCAATAGATGCTATTGCCTGTGTTAAAACTGTCCTTGGCACTGAAGAAATCCAAGGCCTAAACAACTTAACCTGCCAGTAAGTTTTAATTAAACTGAAAAATTTAAAAATTACATTTTTAATCATGAAAGCAATGTCTTGTTGCATTAATTAAACATTGAAACGACTATTTATACATAAGAATATTTTGTTAAAAATTAGTTACAGTAATTATTATTTGATTCGGATAACAAATTTTTTTAATCATAAAAATTTAATTAGAAATTAATAAATAATTTTAATTTTATGGTAATGAATACACTGTAATATGTTTAATTTTAGGTCATTCAATGCCACTGTTGAATGTATGAGAGCAGCAGTTAAAGGATGTACAACAACGTGTCAACTTGTCCAAGTAACAAAAAAATTGAGTGGCTGAAAAATCAATTTAGCAAGATTTGTTTTACTGATGTTAACATTACTGATGCAGAGCTACCACAGAAAGACCTTGCAATATGTATTAGCAAGTAAGTCATCTGACTTCATTATAATTTTTACTGTTTTTAAATATATTCGTTTTAATATAAATTATTTATAATATTGAAATAGTTAATTTTTCTTTAAATTCTTTGGGGTATAAATACAGACCTGTTTGAATATTTTAAAATATTAAAATATTTTAGCTAATTATTTCTGAAAAATTACAGCTTAAAAGAAAATATCAGAATGGGAGAGAACATTGCCAGTGGTCTTTCAAACGCAACCAAAGAACTTGAATTCTGTATTTTAGCTATTGATTCTGAAATATTAATTGATACATCAATAACTCACCAAGTTTTCACTGAGATTGTCACAAGTATCATAGCGGAGATTCAGCAAGTTAACAGTATGTTGCTGTTTTTTGGTTTTTCATAAGTATTTGATTTATTTACATTATTAGAAAATGTGCTTCTTTTTTTAATTCTTTTTTTTTAAAGTTAAGACTTGGCATACATAAACCTTTACCACAGTGTTACATAATTAAAACTCTCACCTAATTTTCAAAGTTTGACTAAAGACATTTAAATAATTTTATACTCAAATAATTTGAAATAAATGAATTATCAAAATTTTCTGCAATGTGAATTAAATTATTTCTGACAATAAAAATATTTTTTCTACATAAATGAAATCATATTATATATCATTTTAATTTTATATTTCAGTTAATATTTCAGTTGAAAGTAAGTATCTATAGTGTATTTAGTATTAAGATTTTTTAATATTAACAAAAAATTTATGTAACTTTGTTTGATTAAATTTTACCAGCCACATTTGTTCCTAGCTTATCAAATAAATATACGTCTAGTAAAGGAATAATTTTTTTAAAAAACTGATTACATAATTAAAAGCTGTTATGATCTTGAAAGTACTGTGGCAGAGTGGCATGCATGCTCAGCTGGCACACTGACAGTCTCAAGTTCAAGTCTCTGTAAAGGCAGAGACTTGTTTCCTTGGCTATTGGTGCCCCTGAGCCCACCCAGCTCTGAATGGGTAAACAAAGGTGGCTGGACATTGTGCCACACAATCCCCTCATAGGCCAGCATGGGCTGAGCATTAAGAACGTAGACCTCAATATTCTTCAGTTCAGAAGAAGTGTCTGTAATGGATTTTTTTAAAAAGTAGGACAATTTTAGACAATTTAAAGAAGAAACAAAACCAATAGATTGTTCTTTCTTTCTCTCTTTCTAATCTCATGAGGAATTAATTATAATAAACTTTAATCTAATTCTGATTGCTTTTTTATAATGATATTACAATACAATTTTAAGGAAGCCTTGAATTTGCAAAACAGCAAGTAATACTGAAGTTCTATAATCATCCAAATATTGCATTGTAGACTATTGAATTTTTTTTGTAATAAAGGTTTTGTAATATATTTATTTAGTTGTGTTTCCTTAATTGTGTAACAAAATAAAATAATGTCTATTATCTTAAAAGACTAGGCCTATAGCTTAATTAAAAGATGTGGACAAAATTACAGTCATTTATATATATATTTAAAAATGAATGTTTCAATGTTATATGCAATCCTCACACATTTTTTTATATTTGATAGTTTCATCATCCTGTACATCAAGCCTTGTGGTATTAATTGCTGAACATGGAGTGCAGGCCCTAACAATGCCTTTCTTATCTCTATCACAGCGTCACATGGCTTGTGGGTAAGAAAAATCTTGATAAATAATATGTTACTATATATTTTGAAAAGTAATACAAAATTAATCAGATTTGGAACTTTATTAATCTAATAAAGAAATGTAACCACACCATATGTTTCCACCTATGTACTTAATATCTGTTAATGATATGATGACATTGAAAAATATTAATTCTCATTTTGTCCAGTGAGCTTGACAAGAAGGAAATAATTAATGCAACAGCTTCAAATTGTGATGCTAAAGTGGTATCAGGATTCCTGGGGCTAGTGGATACTATCAGAGAAAATTTTCTCACCGGGTTCTGCCCAGACATTAAACCATTACCAAGATGCCATATAGAGAGGGCAGACGAATGTCTTGCCAGGTTTAATGCATATTTCGGGATGAACTCAGGCAGTGGAATATGCATGTAATGAATTCTTAACTAAACCTTACATTATATTATAATCTGGATTTCAAAAAATTCTCTTTGGCTTCATCTACAACTGTGTACCAACACAAGCTCATTCTTTCTCTACATTCCATTTACAGACTCACTCTTCTCTAAAATATCAGCTAAACTTTAAATACCTTCTTCACTGATTTAAAGTCATTTACTGTATCATTAAAAACAATTCCTAATATTTAATTCTCTTTCAAATGTAAAACTGAAATAGCCCAAAATGTTCCCCATATAATATTGGATGCAGCTTTCTACTCAAAAAATAATGAGGGAACTTTTCTCCTTTCCACAATTTGTAAAATCGCATTTTAGTATCTTATAGTTTTAAACGTATTTTAGTTATCTAATGAAAAATTAAAAAGAAGAATTGAGGTGAAAACTACTAAAGATATTGGAAAAAAAACTTATAATAATAATAATTCTAAATAACTGTTTAATATGTTATATCTTGATTAGTTTACTATGTAAACATTTAATGGATCAATATTTCACAGGGAGGCAAGTGCTTTGATTGAATGTGTCTCAAATTATACCCAGTCATGTGATTTTGATGAGACTATCACCTTCAGACAACGTTTTGTGGTTGCTGTTGAAATTATAACACTGACTTGTAGTGAGTACACAGAGATTGTGTCCGGAGCACGTTGTACGTTGTTGGGCCGCACAGATGTTACACCAGGTTGTTCACTTAGTGAAGTTAGCAAATGTCCACTGTCTGATCAAACCAATTGCAGGCAAGTTGGGCAACAAAATTCTTATAGAACTGATTTTACTCATGAAACATCTGTCTTTTAATTATTATAATTTATTCAATAATTCAAATAAGCCTGATGTTTTCTAAAAATAATTCAAAATAATAATGATCAATTAAGAATAAATTAACTTTCTTAATTTTGTGTCCTTCTATTCTCTATAACCATACAATTGACACATTTTTTTACATCTTATAATTACAGCAAGATTGAAGATAGGGCTGCTTGTATTACAAAGTATGCTGGATCATGTGTTAGCAACTACTCAAGTTTGATAACAGAAAAAGGAGAGATTTCAAAGTGCCGCTATGGGGATAATGATCACTATGTAGATTTGACTTCATCATGTAGCAAACCACCTTACAAATGTGACTTAGACAAGGCTCAACAATGTCTTAGAGATGTGATGAATGTGACATTTCCACTCCAAAAAAATTATATGTACGTTTTTTCAAGACAGGAATAACATAAAAATTCTCAATTTAAAAAAACACATAAATATTTTCATTATCAATAATCATTTTCTAATAAATAGTATTTAAATAGTTTTCTAGGATGGATTTTCATGGTTAAAAATAACCAAATCATTTTAATATTTGTAATTTTCTTAGATACAAAATAACTTATGAAAAAATTTCAGGTATTTTATTCATCTTTAAAAATGTGTTCCAAAATAATTTAGCATTTCCAAGTTTCTTTTTATCTGTGTTATTAAGAACATTTGAAATTTAGCACTGCGTGTCCATTGGTAACATAAAGAACTTTATTTAAACATATTTATCTTTGTAAACCTTTCAAACCATTCAGATCTCTAAGGTTGACTATCAAATTTTAGTTTACAGGAATTAATATCCCATAATATTTTTGAAACAAAAACAATATTATGTTTTTCCCACATGATTAGTGACACAACAAGGCTGTGCCTAGAAAAGAACTTCTACTGCTTTAGCTCTCTCATCCAATTGATGAACCAGGATATAAACATTTTTATCAAACTGATTGTTTATATTAAGGACATCACTCCACAATGGAGCCTCTTAGAGAGTAAACAGTTAATTCAGCTTCTGAGTACACAAACATTAATAGCAGAATATCTGCAATGGGTAAGCACAAGAAATAATTTTATGAAGATAATAAATTACATAATCTTATAGTCCTTTAAGAATTCTATTTACCCATGTTTTGCTTTCCACAATAAATCATCTGCAAATGTTTATTTTAAAACTTGTTTGCTTCAGAATCTTTCCGTGGATCTTTTCAACTGGAATTTTTGCTATAAAATGGACCTGATCTCTGAACAACTTAAAAAACTTCTTGAGGCTGAAAACAGTGATGACATCCCAGCTATTGACTTATCTTACAACCGAGTTGTTAATACCATACCAACACTATGTGATAACTTGGGTAAATTTATGTTAATACAATACAAACACTACGTGATAATTTGGGTAAATTTATTTAATTTAACACAGGGGTCACCATACTACCTCCCGCATCCCGCAGGCGTCATCCTGCCCATGACATGATTTCATTGGGCCCGCTAGTGGCACTTAAATGATTAATTTGCTTTAAAGAGCATTAGGCACATCAGACGTTTTGATACGAATGAAATGTTAAGTTTAAAAAACTAAAAGAAGGAAAACTAATACTGCTAAATACCTGATGTTGAGTTTTTGAGACTGAAGAATTTTACCGCTGGCATGGCATCAGTGTTTGGAAAAACTTCTATCTGTAGGCAAACATTTTCAAAAATAAAGTACACAAAGCAACACATTGAAAGAGATTGACTGATAAACATTTCAAAGCAATTCTCTTGGGTGAATGTAAACCAAACATATTTGATATCTTGAAAGCCTAATGCCAATGTCACAATTCTTACTGACCATTTTTGCTGCTCAGATTGTGAGTCATATATTTGTGTGCACTAGGTCTGATGTTGTAAATATCTTTTTTTTTGATAACTTTTTTTTTAAGAAACAAAAATATGTGTTTCTTTTTATTTTATCTTATTTTTTAACTTTTTTTTTGGTGTTTTTTTTTAATACAGAAGGCTGAAATTAAGTTAGTTTTTTGGTCCAGAATTTTTATGTGGCCTCATCATTTTTCAGCCACCCAGTCTGCTAGGAAAAAAGTTTGGTGACCCCCTAATATAAAATAAAAACTTAGTTTTTTTAAATATTGCTGGATGAGTATCAATTGAAAATAGGCCTTACCAATTTTTAAATCATAACAATAAATTTACCAATTTATTTACCTAAGTGGATATTTTTTAATTAGTTTTATGGCTAAATACTTTCTATGTCTTAGTGATTCTTTTTATAACTCACATTTAGGTCAAGTGGCACAAGAGTTGCAGTTTCCACCTAATGGTGAAGGTATAATTATATAATATATATATCTAAATTTAAGTGTCAACTTAAAATAATGTCAAGTTTTTAATAAATGAATTTAAGTTACAGCTTTTGAATTAAGAAATACAGTGGAAACTCTTATAACGAGCATAGTTAATTCCAGGATCTTACTCGTTAAGCGAAACACTCGTTAAACAAAACAATTGTTCCCATACAAATCAATGTACAATACAATAATCATTTCCATGCTGAAAATACTCATTTTTCAAAAACTTTTATTAACATTTATTCAATGGTTAAGGAATATAAAAACACTGAATACAATATAGATTTGGAAAAAAAAACGTAAATAAAAATATAAATTTATGACAAATAATTAATCCCTTTTAACTAGTGTCGCATTGTAATCACTTCTCGTTTATCCATATTAGAAGCAACCTCTCAACATCATTAAGAATGTGTAACCATTTTGTAGACATTCTTGACACTCCCTTTGAAGCATCTATCTCCTTAATTTTGTTTTTGTTCTTGAGAATAGTGCAGATTGTTGATGTTGACCAATTGTATGTGCGTGCTAGATTAGCCACGCTCACACCTTGTTCTTGCTTTTCAATGATTTTATGTTTCATTTCGACAGTTATTTGTTTTATCTTATGATTATTTTCTTGTAGTTTTTCTTTGAAGACATTTTAGCAAAGGTTATTACATTTTGCACATAAAAAAGTACGAATACTGTCTGAATACAAAATTTGTAAAAACGGGTGATCACACGCGAAAACTATACGCTTAACAGACAGAGTGCTCAACACAGACTAATTCTTCAGCGAAGAAATCCCGGCTCTCAAATGAATTTTGGGAAAAAAGGACTTCCCTTTTCTGTGTAACTCGTTATGCCAAACATCGCTCATTAAGGGAGCAACTTCTTCACCTTTTTTTTTGCTCGTTATGCGAATTACTCGTTATGACAGTTGGTTGTTATGAGAGGCTCCACTGTATTAAAAATTGTAGTAAAGATTAAATTATAATTTTTTAAACGATAGTTATTTTGTTTCAGTATAAAATTATTTTTTAAATATCTTTTTCTGCAATCCTCCATATTTGAGTAGTGGTAATCTAACCTCTTTTCTGAATCCCAACACTTTAAAGAAATGGTGGTGTAACTGTCTTTCTAAATTCTTGCTAGCCTCATAAGCCTGAATTCTTAAGTTGCAGTCTGTTAGATTTTCTGTTGGTAAAATTAAATGAATTTTTTTTCAGTACCATTTTTTCCAGGCTTCTTTCAGCAAGTTGAAGAAGTTCTTGCTTGACAGCAGTAGTCCATTCTTAATGGTACTCAGAAAAAATAAAAGTTTCATGAGTCTTGTGTATGTCCATGCAGTGCAGACAGGGCTGTTAATCACAATCTGCCAGCTTGCCAATCGCAGCCCCACCTCAGATTTCCTAGTGTTGATTAGCACCCAAAAAAAGTTCTTCAGAGTACACGCTTTTAATTAATTGTGGCTAAGAAATAGAACAGTTTGGCTCAGTCAATAAAGGATTATTTAAGAGACATCTAAATATATTTTAAAAGAGTTTAAAACATCATAAACCATTGAGGTTGCTAGGGTATTATGGACTCAATGCACTATTTAAAAATTATAAGCTTAAAAATAATCATTTCCCCTCAAAAGTGTTGAGGAGGATTTCATTGCATTACAAGTTTGAACAACTGAAAACGTGACAAAAATGCTCTTCAGAAGACTTGGGAAGGTGTACATGTACATGTATTATTTAGCATATTTCTCCCTAAATTTGGTAAAAAAATAATTTAAACCATTTCAATTTTCACCTAAAAATCACACTAGATATTTTAATAAAATGTGATTGGAAGGCATACACAGTCATAAAAAAACTTTATTAATGAATGTCTTTCAAAGTATGCCAATGATTGTGGCACTTTGGTAATAAATACAGTGGCAGTATCCCTTTTCCAAAAGTAAACATGATTTTGATCTTGTTGATCTATTCAAAGCAGTTTGCAGCAAGTTGTTTAGGACAGTACTATTGTTGGATAATTAATGTGACTAAAATTGAGATCTTCACTGGATGTCTTCAATCTTTATGACTTTGCATTATCATTTTAATAATCTATTTTGAAAGACTTCATTTTACTAACAAATCCACCTTGTGGTGAGATGGAGTGGTCTACATAGTGTTAACTCTGTTTACATTTTCTTTATCACTTTTTGGTTGCTAAGCTCAAATCCAGTGTCTGTTTTGATAAAAGAGAGATGAATAGGGCAGATCAGATCTTCTTTTACCATTTTTTAAACTGTTAGCCCAAGAAAATTTGCTTAAGCAATGATTTTTAAAGCATTCATTGTTTTAAAAGTAATTTTTTTAAATTTCTTTGATTTATGATTTTAATTTTTTTCTTTGACGTTTTAAAAATTATTTTTTAATGTATATAAACAAATTTTCAAAATAATTTAACATTCTGCATTTCCATTCAAAGTATATATCTTACTCTAAACTACATGTGTCTTTTAAAGTAATAACTTATTAAAAGATTTGTATCTTTATTTTAGAAAGTCCATACTGTCCAGCCTTAAAACTGAGAGGTCAACTGAATCTTCTCATATCAAGAGCCATCTCAGACTTATATAATCCTCCAACATTTTCTGCTAATACTGTTTGCAGGTAAAATTTTAATGTGTTAATGAAACAATGTTGCTAATTGACTCATATCATATTTATATATTTATTTTCAGGTTTTTAATTTAACAGTTAATTGTAGTTATTATATCTTTTCAGCTTATACCAGAAAATTCAAACTTCCCTAGATGTTGGAATTGATGTTAACTGCTCATCTGGATTATCAGCACAAGTGAGGTTCATCTTATTAGCTGCTCAAACTATTCTAGGAAACACCTGCGAATCACCAGAGTATTCTCAGAAACGATGTGACATTAAAATGGTTGAAAACTGTGTGAATACCTTGTACAATAACTTCTTGACACTTGGAAAAAATCAGACTGTAATTGGCCTCTGCAAGTAAATATTTACATTTTAATTTTACTATCGCTATGTTAGTTTTGCAAATTCAAACATGTTTTTGAAGAAGTTCAGAATTTTTTCCCATAAGTTAAGTTGTGCTTAACATATCATTGAAAAATTCAAGCCAGAGCTTATATCAGTAAAAAAAATTGTATTAAATGTTCCTAAGTATAAATAGTGTTCCTTATCATGGGAAAACTGGTATAGAGTTTTCCTTTACCCAGGGCCTTCCCTAGATGAAAGAAGTGTTATATAAAATATATACTACTAGACGCCCCACGGCGTAGCATACGCCGCAGACTTGCTCATGGAGAGTGCAAAGAAAGTTGAGAAAGAATGGACACAAACTACGGCACAAAGAAATCAAAACAACGCGAGTGAACATTGGTTTGGGGTGGGGGGGGGGACTGCCAACTCATTGTTTATTTTCAAGACATTTGCAGGCGAAATTGGTACACCCCTAACTTCTATGAAGTCAGCTGTAAAACGATAATCAGTTTAAAATCGGAGTTACATAATCGATAATCGGTTTTCCAAAACACGCAATTAACAACCCTAAATATGACTAACCCTCGCTAGGATCGGCCAAACAAAGTTTATGTTTAAGGGATGGTAGTAATAAATGGGAGGCGGGTAACAACAACCTAAGTGTGCATGTCTTCACGTTTACTTTTTAAGAAAGGGGATAAATCAGACCCTGGTAATTACAGGCCTGTATCACTCACTAGTATCACCTGTAATATACTAGAACACATAATATATAGTAGAATAGTTAACCACCTTGACAAATATAATGCCCTTTGCCCACATCAACACGGCTTTAGAAAAAACAGATCATGTGAAACACAATTAATAGGTTTAATAGATGAACTATCAAAAGGCTTAGACAAAAATGATCAAATAGATACAATATTACTAGACTTCTCAAAAGCATTTGACAAAGTTCACCACCTAAGTTTACTTAAAAAACTTAACTACTTTGGAATCTCAGGTTCCCTTACATCACTGGATCCAAGACTTCCTTTTGGGCAGGGAGCAAACTGTAATAATTAATGGATCTAAATCTGCACCAATAAAGGTCAATTCAGGAGTTCCACAAATAAATTCAAAATATTTCATTCATGGAAAGGAACTAACCCAAACTAAAGATGCAAAATACTTAGGAGTCATAATAAATGAGAAATTATCATGGAATCCCCATGTCAATGAAGTTATTAAAAAATCAAACAAAACCTTAGGCTTTATAAAAAGAAACCTTTACAAATGTAATAAAGATAGAAAACTAAAATGCTATCTCACTTTGGTGAGACCTGAACTAGAATATGCATCTTCTGCATGGGACCCATCCACCAAAGAAAAGCATTGATAAACTAGAACAAATTCAAAAAAGAGCTGCCAGATTCATTACTGGAGAATATTCAAAACTGACTAGAATAACACAATTAGTTAAATCATTAAACCTTGAAACACTAGAGGATAGAAGAACAAAGAGCAAAGTAGTAATCATACATAAAGCAATTAACTCTAATTTAGAAATACAACACAAAGATAACTTAATACAACCCTCAGATAGACATAAGGATAAAAACACCTTTCTTATTCCGTATGCAAGAATAAACTCATACAAATTTTCGTTCTTCCCGTCCGGAATTCGGGCGTGGAATGGGTTGCCTGAAGAAACCAGGAAAGCCAACACTTTATCAACATTTAAAACTCTAATAAGAAGGCAGGACTAAACACAAACCCTAGATAAGTGTAGGACGCAATAATCTTCTGTATAGAAGGAGCGTCTGAAACAGATAAGATAAGATAAGATACTCGCTATTTTTTATTTAATTGGTGCTGCTTTTTGTGTCTGTACTCTCACCCCCCCCCCAACCATTCTTTGCACTGTCTATGATGAGCCAGTCTTCGGCGTATGCTATGCAATAAAGAGGTAAAAGAACGGTCACAAACAGACATTTTAAATTTTTTATTAAAAAAAACAATATTTTCGCCGGGTCTTAAACCCAGGACCTTCCTCGCATGAGGCGGACGTGTTAACCAGTACATTACGTATCTCATGTTTTTCTGTGAAGGAACAATTCAAGTGAAACGCAAGGGCCATTTTTGGTCACCCCTCCACTACCTTCGCTTGTCAACCGTTAACTGTGTTTAGTTGACCCGAGCGAGGGGCATTCATCATGCTCTGTTGCACATACTTGCAGCTTCTTGCCTCGCAGGGTCCGACCACGAAGAGAATTATATATATAGATTAACTGAATTAAACTATAAAACATTTTTTTTAAGTCTTAAAAATTTGATTTTGAATGAAAAACGCTACATAGTATTAAGTATGATAAAGGTGGTTTGACTTACAAAGACTTGGGATGTTTGACTTACAAAGACTTGGGATAATCAGTTGACTAGAGTTTACAGAAGTTGTATATTTTTTTTTGTGTGTCCCATAACCTTGTGGTCGTAGGGGGTTCTAATGTTTCCATTAGAACTTTTTCGGGGCTTGGTAGACCTTGGCAGCGCCCATCTCCTCTCCAGGTCAGCGGAGTACTTTTTAGCGATAATCATTCATCAAAATTTTTATCGTGGCTTTAAGTGGGCTAGATCCCACGCCCCTCAGCTTGTGAGGTCAGCGCACTATTGACTTCACTATCCAGCCACCTATAAGTTTTTAGCCAATGAAAAATGATCCCAAAAGGAATTTAGGGGAACTAGAGGGTCACAGGTTGGAAAAAAAAACTCTATGTAGAAAATGCAACATCTCAATTATGGCACTATAAGATATACATTAAATTTGAAAATTAATGTACAATATTTTACTTTCAATAATTTATATACTATTTAGAAATACTTTTGCTTCTAAAATAAGACTTAATGAAGATTATTTTTACTGAGCAATCAGGTTTCATTATTCAGTGCAGTTATTTATATTTGTAAGTTACACAACCAAACCAACAATGTGTGACTATCCAGTCCTGGCTGAAATTATAAAGAAGAAAACAACAATTATATTTTAATTCCTAGTATGTAATTCCAAGGATATTGTGTGGTATCCATAATCATTACATAGCCTTCTCAATTTGGAATTCATAGAAAATTAATATTTTTTAAGTTTAAAATTTGAAATTTGTGTTTCACAGTATTTAGTTCTATATATATTTTCCATAATAACTAGATTGGTGTCATGAACCTCTTAAGTTTACAGAGATATTATTAAATGAGGAAATGGAAATACAATGCAGTTCAAAAACCTAGTTATGGATTACTTAGAAATTTTTACTCTTAAAAATGCAAATGCTATAAAATGAAAATGATATCTTTTAAGGATCAAGGAGCAAACTGACGTTTGTATTGAAAGGTTTAGCTATAAGTGTGACAAGTGTAGCCGTTCAAGGATCAACTGGTTATATAAGTCAGTGAAACAATCAGTTGAGGCAAAGTGCATGAAAGAAGATGATTCATTGCCAGATTGCAAGGAAGATCAAACTAATGAAAATTTGGGAACCTGTGACATCGGCAAGGCAGCTAAATGTTCATTTAATCATATTAAAAACATGGCCAAATTCTTCTGGTCAAAGAAGGCCAAATGCAAGTTAGTATAATTTTTTGTATATCTCATATCTATTTTTATGTTTCCTTAAAAATTAATTTTATTCATTAAACATTAATATTATAATATCTTATAATATGTTATGAAAGTTTTAAAAAAAGAAAGAATTAAACTTAATTTTTTTTTGCATTTCAGGTCTCTAAATGATAATTTGGATTGTGTGCAAAAAAACACCAGAAATTGCCAAATAGGACGTCTTCCCAAATTCAATCTATTGGATTCTGACACTGTAGAAAACGTTGAAAAATTGCTAAATTGTGTGCCTAATGGTCCAGAAGTGACACTAGGATGCCGGGAAGGTTGTTGGATTAACAGAGCTAAAAACTGTTTTGAAATCTTCAAAAAAAATGTTGACTTGAGCATTTTGTCAAAAGTTACCAAGGATAAATGCCAGTAAGTCATCATTGTAATAGTAGCTTTAGTCAACATTACTCCTAATTTTTTTTTAACTTGACCCTCTCAATACCATTGAATAGTTCACTACAGATTCAATTATTTAATAAATTTATGTTAATTAAATAATATTCAATTGTTTAATTTTGTTGGAAAAACAATTACATATCATATTAACAATTACTTGAAAAATTTATTGTGGCTTTTCATAATGTAATTAAAACATTATATTTCTGTTTTAACATTTTTTCTCATACTGTTTGTCTATAAAAATCTGTCCTTAAATTTATTTTCTTTTAGATACATTGATGATCTGAGAAGTTGTGTGGCACTCAACACAATTAAGTGCACTAAAGATGAGTCTAAAGTTACCCTTGAATGGCTTGATGATATTTTACTACGCCTACCTGGCCAGGACACTGTTTGTGTTAATGTGAATCAGTGTGCTCAAGATTTTGATGTCCTTGTTAGACAACTTCAGGACCTTAAGCCTGAACAAGATGTATCAGTGTCTAGTAAAGCAAAGAGCTGGGAACAAGATGTTGCAAATGCAGAAAGTGATGATAATGAGGAAGGCACTAGTTCTAGCAGCACTGAACTTAACTTGAACACACTTTGTGTTAGAGCAGGAGCTGCATTCAACTGCTTGAAACGTGGGCTTCTGGAATTACCTCTGGCGAAGCAAAGTGTTCTGATAAAATTCTATTCAAGCATCTGGGAGACAGTTTCTACAAAATGTACTGATACAAGTAAAGGAATTTATATTATTGGAAAAGGAAATTATTAGTAAAATTTGCCAGTTGTCCTTAAAAAGTTTCAAAAAATTCACTTCATTTTTTTTCAATAAATATTCTTAGAAATTTAAGGATACTTTATTGAAGTAGATTACATAATTCTTCAGATTTTTCTTAAAGTTATTATCTTTGTATTGACATACAAATGTATTGCTTTAAAAAAAAACTACCGTAAACTAAATTCATTTGTTTTTCTTTAAGGAGAATTTACCTGCTATTACTGTAGAAATGGAAATAGTGCTGATGAATGCAGACAAAAAACAGAAACATGTTCAAATAACAAGAGGGTAAAGATCTAAATGATTTTAATAATTTTTTTTATTGCAAAACAAACTTTTTAATAAATATCTTTAAGCAGAAATATAAAATGCTAGATACGACCCACGGCATAGCATACGCCGCAGACTTGCTCATAGATAGTGCACAAAAAAGGGGGGGGGGAGCGAGAAAGGACACAATCAAAGAAATGGAAACTACATTGAATATTGGGGGGACTGCCATCTCAAGACATTCGCACTGCGGTTGGCTACCTGCCCCCCACCCTGCAGCACCTCACTTGCCAACCATAAACTGTGATTGGTCGACCCTAGTGAGGGTCATTCGTCATGCTTATTAGCACACATCTTGTGCTTGTCCTAATTTCTGGTGAATTATATATATAAATTTATAGATGTTGACCGGGATTGTAAATTCGAGGAGAGTTATGAGGACGTTCTCAGAAGTAAATGGTGGGAAGTATTTCGAACAATGCGACTATTTCTGCCTTGCCAACATATACTCCTGAAGTATTCATGTACTAAGCATATTGTTGAGAGATTGTATGATTACGTTTCCATCACTGAGAACAATGGAGAGCTTGTCGCCGAAGTTATCCCAATGTTGAGAATCAAAGTTTACAGACATGTTGCAAAGTTTGAGAGCAACAGCTTCATCTTTGATCTTTTTTCCAGAAATATGTGACAGATAGAAACAGTTACCTGATGAAGGAAATGGTATATGATTGAACGAAACTTTTTTTTCCGTGAAATACACGTGTGGGGGGGGGGAAGAACGGGCATAAACATAATGATATTTTAAAAATGTTGCCACTGGGGCTTGAACCCAAGACCTTCCACATATCAGGCAGATGTAATAACCACTACACTACAAAATACATGTTACTCTGTGAAGGAACAACGAAAGTGAACGCAAGAAGCATTGCTGGTCTTGAGACATGCCCCCCTCCACCACCTTCGCTTGCTAACCATTAATTGTGATTAGTCGACCACACAGAGGGTCATTCGTCAAGCTTATTTGCACACGACTCGATCTTGTTTTGGTGAATTATATATATACTAGTGTATCACCCGTCAAAAGTGACGAAGTTTTCAGCTGAAATCTATTTATTTTGAAAAAATGCACTTTTTTTAGGACGCCTACGGTGCCCACCTTTTTCAAAAGCCCAACTAACTTGTCCTTGTTTGATAAATACGAAATATTAAACTTTCTGAAATGCACACAAAGTATTTTATAATAGGAGTTGTAGGGCGCCTACGGCGCCCCGTTTGTTTTTTTAATTTTATAATTAACCATCATCAAATCCTCTTTTTACATTGTTCCCTCTTCCAAAATTAAAATATGTGCTAAAACAATGACGTCATATAATATTTTTTACAGCGTATCTTTAATTTTCACATCTTTTGATGCATTGGTGCAGTAATTTGGTGCGCTGCTTTCTAAAATTAGTAGCATCACGGACAGACACTACGGACGTGACATTGCAAATTATATTGTTTAATATATATATATATATATATATATATATATATATATATATATATATATATATATATATATATATATATATAGATAGATAAATCTCTGACTGTGGAACCAAGTAAAATTAATATAGCTTTTTTCTTTTGATGTAATGTATCTATTAAAGTTTTGTTTTAAATTTCAAATAATATTAAATTTACTTTTTCTCTTGCAGGCATGTATGATAAGTCAAACACTTACAGGAAATCAAATCAAATTTAAGGCAGGCTGCACAAATGTCAAAGCTTGCAAAAATAATGGAGTATCTGCTACACGCACAACTTGTTGTTCTGACTCACTGTGCAACATTGCTGGAAGCACTAATTCTTCTTTACAGTCTGGTAGGTTTACATTAATCCCTGTATAAAGAGCATTAATTCCATCAGCTTCATACACTTCTATGACAATTTAATTTAAAACCAATGATTAAAGATAACAGAATTACCATTCCTTGAATTCCTAAATTTTCTCATAGGAATTATTGAAATAAATTGATTTTTGGTTTTTGTGTGTGAGCAGAACCAGAGACATGCAACTTGAACTTCGCTCTTTCATGTGCCCTTGACTTTGCCACCCATATGTTCAGGAATTCTGATGTCAAGTGCAGGTAAGGGAAAAAAAGAAGCTTTGTATCTATAAAGAAAATTGTATAAGTATAAATAATGAATTAAATACATGTACATTAAGGAAATCTTGATTCATCGTAATATTTATTTTATTTTATTTTTCAAGTGATGTCTCTGCTAATCTTGGATGTGTACAAAAATATGGCTACTCGTGTAGTCAAAGCAGCAACTTATTGGCTACCACTTTCCAAGTCTATTTGCATCTAGCAAGAACAAAATGTGTTGTTAATGTTCCTTCTGATGACTGTAACTCACTGGCCCTGTATTCTATGCAGACCATATTGTCTAATGCTTATGTCAACCAAGGGAACACAGCTTGTTTGTAAGAATTTTTTTTTAAAGTCTTTTTTTATCTACTCCAAAATGTTGGTGTATTTTTTTTGTTGGTTTTGTTTGTGTTTTTTGTTTGTTCATTTTTTGCGAGGGAGGTAGGGGTTGTGTTTTGTGTCAGTATATGTGTGTGTGTGAGTGGCTCAAAGCTGAAATAGAAAATAATTATTCAACCACAGCATAACATAGTCTCAAAACCACTAAATAGTACTTTTTTTTTGTCAGCTGGATTGTATTGATCTGTATTTTCCCTTGCCAGCAGTAGAGTACTTAAATTTAGATATAGTGAAATTTCTCAGGAGCTGTAGTTGAAATTTCAATAAGTTTTTTTTTAATGTTTAAAGTAGAATGTATAATAAAGACATTTTTTAAAGCACTAAAACATAGAGAACAAGTTTACAATTCTCAAGATGCATTTCTCTGTAGAAAATATTTAAATATTTTAAAAAAATTTTTTAAATCTACTTTTTAGTTCTTTAAAATTTGTCTTTTCAAGAAGTTTAAGTTTTCTTCATTAAACAAAACAAATTTTATTTACACAGTATAACAATTTACACAGTATAACAATCATGTTATCACCTAAAATACCATAGCTTTAATAGAATGTTTTGTGGCAATTTCATGTAAAATATATCAATGTTACCTTTTATCACTTTACCAATTTCACTTGGCTTGGCTACATATAATTTTGTGGAAAATAATTTTTATTGTATTGCTTTGGCTTGTTTCATTTTTTAAACGTTTAATAATTAAATGTAAAATTGGCATTTCTGACCTGCTGTTCAGTTTATTGTTATAAATTGATTATTTTCTTTTTTTTTCATTAGAGCACTCAATGAAACTACATATAGTGTTAACAAAGTACTTGCAGGTGGAACATGTTCTGAGGCAGGCAGAATCAGCTTAACACAATCCCTTGATTTTGTGACTGCTATAGTAAGCACGCTCTGCAATGATAACAAATGTTTGCCTTCATCTAGAATTATTGATATAGTAGAGGAACCAAAGTGCTCTGGAAAAATTTTCAGTGGTATAAAGAATATTTTCAAAGGTTATGATGAAGTACAAAAAGAACAGAGTAACTGCGGGTAAGGAATAAAATATTTTTTAGTTTAACTTATGTATCCCACTCTTTCTCAGCATAACAAAAATTTGTATTAAAAAATACTCTAGGTGGCTAGACTGATAAATACATATTTAACATTATTTTTCCCTACATTTATTTCTTAAATACCACCCTGTCCTAATAACAACATGCACATTGCACATATTCTTCTACTCACTAATTCTTCTTTGCCATCTTTCATTCTTATTTCTATGGTAATCAATTGCTTTAATATAGTTTTTTTAATATTATTTTGAGTTCATTCAAATGTCCATTTAAAATTGATCTGTTGTTTCATTACCATTTAATAAGTTGCAAAGTTAAATTATCTCACAAAAAATACAGCCATTAGAAACACTTTAGACTTATGGATATTTTAATCCCATGTAAAAATTTAATATTATTAACCTTTCAATTTGTAATAATAGTAAAAAAAATTTAGGGAGCTTGTTACAAAAATAATTGCCACACAATTATTGACAGCAACTGGAAAGATAGAAAATAACTTGAAAATTATTATTTTCCATTTGTAATATGAAATTTAATTTTTTTAAATATTCATGTTAATACAAATTATACAATCCCTTGTTTTATCTTTATTGATTTCTCCTGATACTTTACGGGCTGCTTAATGATTCAATGAACATTTCTATATTTCTACTTTAAGCACGTGTGCATCACATGCATTGAAGGCTAGACAATATCTTGACAACTGTAATGTTACCAAATTTGTGATGGATAAACTTAGTGCCCTAGACACAAAAGTACAGACCATATGTAAAATTGATCCAAAGCCTAAATTTCCTGAGGTATGTACCCCAAAAAATATTGAAATTTTACATAAATAATGTATTCTTAATTTTAATATATTTAAATGTAATAAAAGGTTTGCAATGAAGATACCAGTGAAAAAATGTATTTTACCAGGGTTTTCTAACTGTCCAACTGGGGAAATTGATTTCAGAACAGTGGAACAATGAATATATGCATGAATAATATAATAATGATATACCAATAAATCTTATCTATTACAGACTCATATTATATATATATATATATTTCTAATATTTTTTCAAATTTATTAATAATTTATATTTTTTGTTACTTACATACTTTCCCCTCGTATTATTATTATTTTTTAGACGTGCATATGTAAACAAAAAGGTTTTTCATCCTTATTTCTTGCATAGCATAACAAATTAGCTGTGTTACGTCACAAAATTTGGGAGCCATGGAATTACAGCGACTTAACCGATGTCGCAAAATAATGAATGGCAACTTAACGGGATCTATATATGCGTTATAAAAATATAATTAATAGAAATTAATCAATTAATCGATTAAAGTTTTCCAAATTAATCAAACAAAAAAATTTTTTTATCAGTACCAGCCCTAATATATTAACCCTTAATTTCTTAGATTTCAGATGCCTTTAAGAGAATTTTTCATAATTTTAAAGACTAAATTACAGCTTGCCTTATCACAAGCCTCATTAATTAAAAATTAGTTTTAAGATTGTATCATTCACAACTTAGACATAACATTTCCCTTGATGCTATTTCAGTAACTCAAAATTAAAAACACAAAACATTTAAAATTTGCAATCAAGAACTGACTGTTTACAGTTTAATTTCTTATCAAGATAAATGATAAATAGAATGAAACTTTTTTATAATACATGTACTAAACATTTAAAATAAATATGGCACTATTTCATTATTACCATAGGTCTGTGAAAGTGCTTGCCAAGCAGCTAAGATCATATCATATGCTGAGAGTGTTTATAAAATAATAAAATCACCAGAAGGAGTGAGTCTCAAATGTTGGTAAGATATTTATAACTGAAGTATTTAATGGAATGTTTACTCAATATAAAATTAAAAACAAATAATACAAATTTACTTAACTCCTTTATATACTTTTAAGAATGACTTTTAAAAATATATATATTTTCAATCTAGGTACCTGACACAGGTTCAAGAGGCCTACAATGCATACACTGGAGGCTGCAACTCAGTTCAACAAATGGATATTTTCAACAGGATCACATACATTTTTACAGATGATATCTCTTTTTGCAATGCAGACAGTCAAGAAATTAAATTTACACTTACTGTAAAGATGGATATTTATTATCCTGCTGTTGCATGTCAACAAAAATTCAGATCAGAAGTATCAGATACATTCTCTAAGGAAGGCCATGAGGTAGACAAACTTTATTTTAAAAGTTAATTTTGAAATGCTATAATTTATTTTAAGTATTATCATCATGGATATCTGAATGTTATATTAGTTTCAATATTAATTTATTTTTTTTAAACATAGAAATTTAGATCAAGTTAATCTCTAATTATAAGTTTCTTTTATGATAAGATAAGATAACACTAAGATTATTTATCACTTTAAAAAATTAATAGTTACACTGGCATGGAGTGTACAGAAAATATTGCTTTTCATGATATGTACCATTTCAAAATCTGAACAGATCATTTGGTAAAGAAATTATTATGGATTAAGTGTCTTGGTTCTCTTATATACACTGTTGATTTACTCAATTTCAGGAGTTTCATTTTCATCCATCAGTAATTTACCATCATCATTCTCTCCAAAAACAGCTTTGTTTCTCAAAACTACCAGTATATTAGAAAAATGTATAACTTACTGTATAGAAGTATAAACCATCCATAAATATTCATAAATATTGAAGAAATGCTCATTGTTCACAAATTAAAGTGTTTTAATTTTGTATGACTCGTAATTTAGCTGAAATAGTTAAGGTCCACCTACTCATTTGAATCAACTGTGATTAAAAATGTATATATGGAATAACTTTCAAAGTAATTTTAATTCATGTCTGAAAGATTTTATTAAAGTTGTGTCTTCTTTCCAATTATTCATTAAATTGTACTGTTATTTTGTTCCTCTTCAAAATAAAAGAAATAAAACTCTCTAATCACTTTTTTATTATTACACAGGATGCATTTTGTAAGGCCACAAAAGAATTTTCTGACTGTCAATGGGATCTTCCAGATTTAGTAAAAGATTTCATTCTTGAACCAACAATTCAACTAATAGAAATTCTGAATTCATCCAATGTCTGTGGAAATCTTGGTAATGGTGAGAGTCAGAGCTTCCTTCAGGATTTGAGGATATTTTTTCCCTTTCTTTTACTAGTTTTTCATTTTTAGATGTTCCCCCATGCTGTTTGCAATTACAGACTGGCATCATGGATTTATTATAGAATTGACATGCATTGCCATTAGATTTTAATTTCTGCCAGGGTCATAGTTTATTTTAGATCATATAATGAAACATATTCATTTTTAAACCATGCGTGTTGAAAATATTTGAGTCATAAAATCAATCAAAGAATTTGATTTATTTAACTTAATTTGCAGGCACACATTGTTTGTGTGTTATTTATATTCTTATTGAAATAATTTTATCTAATAGATTCCTTCCATTTCTAAAATTAAAATATTGGATCTCATTGCACAGACATAACATTTTTGAACAACAATAAAATGTCAGTAAGTCCTTAAATCCTGAAGAAATACTGACTTAAAATATATAAATATTTAAAGCTTTGTACATGTATAAGCTAAAATCACAATTATTCTTTTAGTTTTTGCACTTCTGCATCTAACAGCGGTCTTGTAAATTCATTGAAAATTGCTTTTTAGATTCTAATCTTTGTTTATAACCCAAGCAATGATAATAATGATAAAAACCATATATAGCCTTTTTGAAAAGTATGAAACATTAAAAAAAAATACATTGTTTTACAACATTAAAAAATTAATTAAGTGGTTCTCAATTCTTTAAATATGTGAATTAATAATTGTTTAAATTTAAGCATGCTTTGAAACTACATGTTTCATTAGTGTTCATATTAGCCCTAACCAATATAATTTTTTTATGATTGTTAATGTATGTTTATAGAGAACTAACTTAAAATGCAAATCAAAACTTGTGTATGCATTAAACATTTTTTAAGTAAATTTATAAAAATTTATTATTAATAAATTACTAGCATTTTGAATTCCAGTGTATATGATTCTGATACTATGGCCAATGTTTCTTAAATGGTATTTTATTTTTTTTTAATGTTTTTTAAATTTAAAACTATAGATTTAGGAAAGCTGTTAAAATTTAAAGGAAATAAAGTATCAATGTTAAATTAAAAGTGTTTGAAAGATGAGAACCACTTCAGAAATAACATTTTTAAAGCTTTTATTTTAAAAGCAAAGACAATTTAAGTACCCGATTACTCTTTATAATTTGAAATTTAGATCGAAGAAGAAAAGCCGTCTCAGTTTGTCAGCGAGCAAAGCTGTCAGTTATCATGTATCAAATCACCATTCCACCACTAATAGCAGCTGCTCCACTGGAAAGTCGCAACTATCTATGCCAGTATGTATATCTAAGATATATTATGTGTAACTTTGTTTATTCATTAGTCATATAACACTATTTGTAACAAATAATTGTACAATCTATTAGGAGATCAATGAGGTTATGAAGCATATGCAACAATATGTGATTCACAAGTAATCCTTGCCAGTGCCTCCTCTTAATTTGAAATGGATTTTAATTTTTGATCTGTAATGCTGTGAGTTTTTTAAAAAGAAGATGATGTAATGATGCAATGGTTAATAGTGAAACTTGGCATCCCATATTGTAAAGGCTCAAATTTTTAGTGCAAACACGAAAAAATGAAATTCATTTGAGTTTACTTTAAGTGTTAATCCAAACTAAAACGTATCTTTAATAACTTTGTTTTTTTGGCTGCCCAGATTCTTTTCTCTAGTTTGTTCTAAAGGATTTTAAAATAATAATGACTAGCTAAATTGTTTTTATATAAAATACTTTTATGTAAATCACTAATTGTTTGTTTTATCATAACTTTTCTCAGGAGCATAACAGGTCAATTGAAAGAGGCAGAAAAATTGTATACTGAGTGTGGAGACCAATTATCAGAATTTGACAAACGTTTGTATAATGTTCTGACTAAAAATGTGATAAAACAAAATGAGAAACTTTGTCCGGCTTTACATTTTGAGGAAGAAAGCTGCAATTTAGAACTGGTATTTAATTTTAAATGATTTCTTTTACAAATTACAAAGCAAACTTCATAAATTTAACTTTGCTTCTTATTCAATATTTATCGTTCATGATTTTTTTGTTTTGGTCTCACATTTATGAATAAATGACAGTTGTTGAAATTTTCTAATATTATAAGTTGCTTCTTTGCTTTTTTTTGTGTTTGTATATTTTTAATTAATTTTTGTTCTCCTATTCTCCAAATTTACAGCTGGCAAAATGTTATGAAGACTTTGACAGTTGTTCTTTGTATGCACTTATAGAACAAGATTCACTTTGCAGGTAAGTTCTTGATATTTTTTTTAACACTAACTTGTTTCTCTTAAAATTACCTCTTAAAAAATTATTTTTATTCATACAGATTTTTTTTTAATGCAATATAAGTAACAGACATTAATGCATTCCTAGGATTTTCAGTATTAAGGCAACAAAAAATAAATTTTACAAATAATACTTTACTGATACCAGGACAGGGAGATTTGCATTGGATTGCATACATCGCTTTTCCAAGAACTGCGGTGAAACATCTAAAAACACAGCTGAAGCGATTTCTTATGAAACTTCAATGGTGATCAAACAGATAGTTGGTAACAAGTGTCCTTTACTGACACCCTACTTTTATTGCAATGGTATGTTTACTTCAAATATTTTAATTATCTCTGAAAATGTATTATGAAAGTATAAAAATAATTTTTACTGTTGGTATTTACATTATAATTATTTTTTAAATTTATTTATCATCTATTTCACAGGTTCTTTGAATACTGTACAGCCAGCATGTCAGTTAGATGTTGCTAACAAATGTGCTATGAATTCAGATTTTGATTTCACAAAAGCCAGCAATGAAAGCTTCTGTCAGTAAGTTAAATACATTTAGTTGCATCCAAGAGTAAGGCTTTATTTGCTATACTTCTGCAAGAAACAGGCCTCTCTTACATTTACAAAATTAACAATTATATTCCCAACTCTCCCTTGAATCTTGAAAGTTTTCAGTCCCTGCTGGATTATTACACTTTAAGAACCCCTTTTTCATATATACATATGTGTATTATATCTTATATTTTCAGAAATCTAAAAGACAATGTGCAATGTGTGCAAAATGCTGTGATTGGATGTCAAGCCGACCAAATTAAAACCCTTGGTTGGACCAGCAAGGCACGCAGTGGTTTCTGTGGAATTCAAGATGCCTCACTGAATAATATCTGTCTCTCCACACCAAGATGTTCTACAAAGTCACTTACAGACTGCTTCTTTGTACAACAACCAACTAATTGCTCGTAAGTCTACATGACTCTAAAATTTTATATGAAATCCTTCTGTTTGTGACATTTTAATTATAAAAGTAAGAATGTATTTAAAGGGCAAGAACCATGTAAAAATCTTCATTTTATCTTATCTTATCTTATCTTATCTTATCTGTTTACAGACGCTCCTTCTATACAGAAGATTATTGCGTCCTACGCTTATCTATGGTTTGTGTTTAGTCCTGCATTTTTATTAGAGATTTAAATGTTGATAAAGTGTTGGTTTTCCTGGATTCTTCAGGCAACCCATTCCACGCCCGAATTCCGGACGGGAAGAAGGAAAACTTGTATGTGTTTGTTCTTGCATACGGAATAATTTTATTTGTAAACATTATTATTTGTTTGTTAACAGGTCATTGCAAAAATCAATAGCTTGCATGCAAGCTCTTTACATCAACCAGCCATGCTCTCAGTCATGGGGTGCCACTATAGTGCTCTCTTTCCTGTCAACATACTTTGAAAATCTTATCAACACCTGCAATGTATCATTCAGTGTTGCTCTTCCAGATGCATATTCCATCTCAGTTGTGGTTAATTTCTACAATGACGTGAGAACAATACTCAGAATAAGAAAGGCATCCAGTACTGAAGCAATAAATTTCTTATTTTCAAGGGTAAGTTGAATTATGTTATTACTATTAAGCAAAATTTTTACTAACCACATGAACAGTTAAGGGAATAATATTGGTTGCTCTATAATTTAAAAGGATTTCCTGTATCATACATATGACTATTTCTTAATGATTCAATTGGAATGTATGTGACCTGACATAAATTATGCATATTTAATTTTTTCCCACAGTTAAATAGCACTCTCCAGTCAGCAAACAAAAAAAGCCCAATTGTAACAATGATAAAATATGTGTATGACCAGGTTTTCAAAACTTCTGCTAATGGTGGGTGCTTTAGTAAAGATAATGGCAAATTACAAATTAAACAACAAATTTTAACCAAATTTAATGTTGTTACTGATTAATTTTAGTATAAATTCAGATAATTTGTTATAAATGTTGTAAATATGTAATATTTTTTTTCAGTAACTGTAATTCAGTATAACAGCTCTACTGGTGAGTTTATTATGTCATTGTTTTCTTGTATAAAAGTTGATTCTTAAAGAAATGTATAAATAAATAATCAATTTATAAAGACCTACATTACTCATTGTTTAATTGACCAACAAATGATATTTATTTCACACAATTAAGTAATAGTAAATTTATTAATTTTTCTCATACAATTTTTTTTATTTTACAAAATTTTAGATCAGCGTTTTATTGGTGAGTATTAAAAAATTATAATTTGTATTAATAATTAGTAAATATAGTTATTCATTGGATTCTTTTAAATTTTACACAAGGGCAGTATACACTGACCACCAGATTTTATTGAAATGGTTAAGCACAATTAAAGCATCGTTTCTGTGTAAAATATTATGGTAAACAAGTTTGGCTGAAAAAAAAATTAAACAAACATTTATCATATAGTCTTGTTGGTAAATCATGTAAAAACACAGAAAAGGTTTAGACTTTGAATGAGGGGTGGTCACAAAAGTGAGTTAGTAGGTTGACTTTAGTTGTTAACAGTAATTTATATGAAGCAGATCAGTAGGGAAATAATTTAGAAACATGGGGTAACTTATAAAGGGAAACTGTCCTCTCCTAGCTAGCTCTGAGGAGGTTTCATGAGGTAAAAGTTATAATAACCAACTGCATGGGCCAAAAATTATTTGGGAAGCAAAAGTAATCTGATAAATCAAAAGTGTGTGTTGATTATGTATATTTAAGATTTTTGGGACTGGCATCATAAAGTGTTAATGCGTAAATACATAATACAAGCTGTGTTTGTTGTCACTGGAATTCTTTTTAGAGAATAACAGACAAAGAAAAATTCTTGTTATTTTTTTTTAAATTTACAAACATCATTATACTTATGATGAAAGGTTCTTATGATAATTATTTACTAAAAAAACTATTTTTAAAATAGCAACACTTTTGAACATGTTTTTGGGAGCACAAAAATTGGATTCTTTGTAATGACAAACATCAATTCAAATAGAAAAATTACACATTAATTTGTGAAAATTTAGTAATTATAGTAAGGCCCAATGATACTAAAAACTTTTGCATTTAAAAAAAAAGCAAAATATATAGAATTACAGAAGCACTTGAGTTTCTATTTCATTATTTATTTTCAAGAGTATCACATAATGTAAATGAATTATGTAAGGGGTATTAAAAATATGAATAGTTTCAACATACAGTATACAAACATTCCTTTGAGGTATCATGTATGTTTTTTAGCTTCATGAAAAACATATTTTTGGGGCTAATGAGTACAAAAATGTTGTACAGTACTCTTTAGGGCCCTAAGTAAATTATCAATGTGTATTTTATATATTAATTATTGCTAGTTTTTTTATTAAACATTACAAGAGGTTGTTTTATTCTACCAAATAAAAATGTAAGTTTCTAATTATTCTCTGAAACAAAGTGAATAACACTATTTTAAATTTATTAAGATGCTATTTTATCTTTTAAAAAAATTGTAATATAAATGAAGTACATGTACATGTAATAGTAATTCTCTTCTGTCAGGTGCGCCAAAACAATGCATTGAAAAACTACAGAAAGTTCAAAATTCAGCTGCCAGACTAGTTCTTAAGGCAAAAAAACATGACCATGTTACTCCGCTACTTTACTCACTTCATTGGCTACCTATACAAACTCGAATTGATTACAAACTGGCTGTTCTCTGTCACAACTTCTTTTCTGACTCATCTCCTTCTTATCTTACTGAACTTCTGTCGCTCTACTCACCCAGTCATCAGCTACGCTCTTCTGCAGACACAGCAGACACACGTATTCTCTGTGTTCCTAAGACACAAACTAAAAAGGGCATTCTCTTTTTGTGCGGCCATACAATGGAATTCTCTACCATTTTACGCGGTGGTCGAGTGGCAGCGTGCTCGACTAGCGTACCGATGGTCACGGGTTCGAATCCATGTGAAGGCAGGGGTTTGTTCCCGGTGCCTAGGGCATCCCTGAGTCCACTCAGCTCTTAGTGGGTACCCGACATCAGTTGGGGTAGTAAAGGCGGCTGGGCATTGTGCTAGCCACACAATCCCCTCGTATGCCGTGGCTATTGAAACTTGTGACCGCTGTTTCACTTGCCCCATAGGCCATTCATGGTCTGAGAGGGAACTTACTACTACTACTACATGTACCATTACACATCCGTAGTATTCGAACTACCAAGTCCTTCAAGACTGCACTTAAAACGCATCTTTTCAAAATGTATTTACAAAATTGAAGAAAAAACATTTGTTTTAATGATTAGCGTAGCTTGTGTGTAATGTACTGTCCTTTATGTTGTTATTATGGTATCAATGGTTATTTAATTATTATATGTATGTTATGATCTCAATGTAAAGCGCTGTGAGCCTGGTTCCCTACTGGGATACAGCGCTATATAAATTATCAATTATTATTATTATTATTAATAGTGTTGCTTCATTTATTTAATCCAAATACTCATCACTTTTTTTTATTTTCTTGTAGACACAGCAACATGTTCATATTCTAAAGCAAGTGCATGTATCAGCAAACAGATCCTAAGAACTGTTACAGTAAAGCTACTTACGATTGATGAAAAAAATGAACTTTGCGAGTTCGTATTTTTTAAATTGTATTTTTGCTGTTTAATAGAAATTAATTGCCTTCAATATTTAAAATTTAACAAAATGTTATTACAATTAGTTCCTTCTGTTTTTTAACTTCTGGAGACAAAATAAACTTTTCATTTATTCAAATATCAGTTTGATATTAACAGTGATCTGCAACTTGTGTACCACAGATGTTGGCATATTAATATTATGAATATAACAACAACCCTAGCTGTTTATTAAAGTTTTCTGAATCATTTGCTAAATCAAAGAGATACATTTTCCTACCCTTAATGTGAATATGTCCATGAATTCAAGAATTTTTAATAAATACTGTCAATAATTCAAAATTGTTGCATCTTGACTAACGATGACTGGTTTAAGTTAATACTTTTTTAAAGCTTTACAAGTAATATTGAATTTGTCAAGGTAGACATCGTTAATTCATTATTGCTGGATACTTGTCAGCAATCCATCAGACAGGTGATATGGAGTTAATAATATGTTTCAAAAATCTATTTATTGAAAAGTATAAAAATTAATAGGAAGCTGCAGTCAACATTAATAATTTTTTAGCCTGTTATTGTATACAACAATTTAAAAACTATACATTGGCCCTAAACAATAATTCAAGATTTGGTTTCAATCATTTATTTTTACCACTGCTTTAAAAATATTTTAAGGAGAAATAATCCGATTGAAAAAAAAATTTGTTATGCCTGCCTGAAGAAACAAATAAACAGTTGTCCTATTTTTAAAATCAAGCTTAATATTTTAAAGACACAAGTTGTTTCTTATTTGTCTATGCTTTTTTGACTTGTGATAATAAAAGTGTAAGTTTATTCTAAACTGAAGCTTTAAATTGATAATATTGTGAGGTTTCTATTCTTGTTCCATGCTCAACTAGAACTAGAATTTTTTTATTATATTATGATAAGACGATTACCGTATTTAATTAATATTTTTTAACCCTGGTGAAAATTACAAAATATTACTTTTTCTTTCTAGTGAATACAGTCAGAATGCAGTAAAAAATTGTGTGGAACAAGCTTTAAAAACTTGTCCTCAAGCAGACAAAGATTGGTTTTTGTCTATCAGCACCTACACTTCAAACATGATCTCTGATCTAGAAATTTGTGATCCCATACAACTTTGTGTTGTCTCTGAAGGATATGAATGTGTCAACAAGTTAGGCACAATCTTAGCCAATTATGATCGCAGTAATGATAAAGATGCATTGTGCATGTGAGTTTTAACCTTATTTGACCATTCGTTTTTTGTTTATAGAAATATTTTTTTTTCCATAAGTCTGATTTTCCTTTTCCAAATACAACCTCTACTACTACATTCATAACTGTGTAATTTGTAAACAAAAGGGATGGCACAGCTTGAAAAACAAGAATCCTATCAAATTCCAACACACATTCAGGAGGTAACTGAGCTAACTACACACTTCTAACTAAAACTCAAACTAAACACAATCACAATGTGTTTTTCAGTCTTTTTTGTCCCTTGAAAGCATTCTTGAATGTTGGATACTTATTTGTTTGAGCTCTAGTTGTAATAGGACTATTGTGCATTTCTTGACTGTATGCTTTGTTAGCAATGTGTTGATTCACTGATGATGGCGCCCTACACCTTCATTATACACTTCAATTTTTGCTATCCTTTTTTTGTTCAATCAAATTTTAGACACAAAAGTACAAGTTTATTATGAGAACAATCACAAGTGTTCGCTCTGAAGCAATCGTGCTCAACACAGTTAACAACAGTGATTCTTATAATCTTGACAACTAAAATCAATCAAATTTATTATTTATTTAGATTAAAGTAAAAAAAATAGACTTTGCATTATCATAATCTAAAAGGTTTAAGTTTCTTATAATTCATCTTATTTAAAAATCTTAATTACTTCATGTGTATCGTGATTTTAATTCTTTAAAAAATGACTCATAGGGGAAGACTGAAATCTCAAGAATGTGTTGACCAATTTGTCTTTAAATGTAGTAATGAAAAGGCAAAACCGGTGAAAGATGCATTCAATGTATGTATAATTTAATCTGTTAAAATCATTAATACAATTTAAACAGTGCAGATTGTCATAAAGGCAATGAAAATAATTCTTGTTGCTTTATGCAAATGTAAATACAGGTCTATACCAACAATATTTTAATTTAAGAAAGTATATATTTAACTTAGTAAGTGACATCAGAAAAATATTTGAGTTTACCACTTTTTTTTCACTCAAGATCAAAGTCAGCTTGAATTAATTAATTTCTAAGAAAAGGAAGTCTTAAACCTATTTAATTGAAATAAAAATAACTCTTTAAGCTGAAAAAATTGTCATCGTGACAGTGATCTAGTTTGGGATAATAACAACTGTGGTAGGCTAAGCTTTTTTCAACCTTTTAACTAACAAAAATTAGCACGGAATATGACACATGCAATAAAATTAAATAGGGTGATGGCTCATGTACATCCTCTGCCAGTGTTACAGCATCATAATGTTTCTAATCATTGCCACATGATGTCCATTTAACATATAAATACCCATGATACTTACTAATTAATTTTTATCTTACACAATTAGAAGCTTTAAATGGAAATGTATTTTTTTAGAAATTGTTTGAGAAAGTTAATGATACTTGTAAAGACATTGAACTGCCACCACCACCCATCTGCCCAGCAATACCAGAAAGAAACCGTGTGTGTTATCTTGGAAATTCTTTCCGTTGTCTGGCTGATTTAAACACTAAATATTTACACACGGGAGATTCAATGATATGGCGTCAACAGTGCATGTAAGTTTTAGCGATTCTAGTTTAAATATTTTAATTATTTAAAATCTAATGATGACTTTATCATTTATGGCATTTTTTGAGCTGATAAACTAAAGTTATGATAGATATAGGAAAATATTCCAACAAATTTTGTAATTTTTATGAAGTTCATTAACTAAGACCAAGTCAAATAGAACAAACATGATTAGTAACAAGATACAAAGAACATTTCTATTATTTCACTAAAATTTCATACAGTCTGCCAAAGGTTGAATTGGCTTGTAAAATATGAAGATTCACTTCATATGGTGGCACCCTGAGACAATGTGCTGCTGTATTAGGTGAGGCTTGTCTGGAATAGAAGGGGCATCAGGATCAGAAAAAAAGTACACAGAGCCATTGTGCTCCCCATTCTAATGTACACTTGTGTGACTTGGAAAGTGTGCCAATGCTATGTAATGATGCCAAATCTATGTAATGATGCCAAATAACTTCCACACACCAAGTCTGAGGAAAATCTCAAGTATCAAACGGCAGGACAAAATACTAGACACTGAATTATTCATAATAACCAGCCTCTGAGGCATCATATAAGTCATCATGAACATAATGGACACAGCAATGTCATTCTAAAATTATTAAAGCTATTATTCTTTTTAACGGTTCATATCTATTACTTTAGGGAAATCCAGTCAATGATGGCATGTGTTGCTACAAATACAACATCATGTGATGCAGAAAGTTATGATGTCAAGGTCATTAGAGGATCTTTAGAAGATATAAGAACAAGTGCTGAAGGCCAATGTCCATGGTTGTCTGATGACCTTTGTAGCAAGGAAGAAGTCTGCCCAGTGGTTTATGCTGGGTGTGAAGTTGACCTTGAACGTGGTATGGTCAACAGAGAAAAAACAATATGCGAGTAAGTTTAGTTATACTAAAATGTATTTTAGCATACTGGTAAATTGAAAAAAGTGATAAAAGTTGAACAAATTACTAGTGTATATAAACATTGAATTTTAAAATCTTGAACAAATATGTTTTGTAATTTTGCTTTTTCAGATTGAAACAGCTTGCTGACCAGTGTATACAGAAAAATACTGTTACATGCAATCTTGCTCAGAAAACTCAAGCAAAAACTGTTTTAGAGAAGAAAGTGAGCTCTCACAGACATTTTTTTAAAAAAATAAAGTGCAAAAATTACCTTTGTAAATATAAAAAACTATGGCTTGCAAATGGAAGTTAACTTAGACAGTTACATTGGTTTAATGATTTTCATCAATAATATTATATCAAAGTATAAATTGTATTCTTTTTCTATAGGATAATTAAATTTAACTGATAAACAGAACAATTATTTCTTTGCTCAAAGACAAAATACATATTTTTCTTAGCTTCAAGCTCTTGGCTTCAGTAAGGATTTATCCTGTGACAATAGCAGCTATGATGGATGTCTGTATTCCTTTCTATCTGCTGCAAGGGAAATTTATGTTGAAAGCAGAAGAAATGTAACTTGTCAATTGCTGAGGTCACAATACAACTGCATAGCATCAAAAATTTCTAATCCAAAACAACTCTTCATATATTGATCTAGCCAGAAATTTGTTATCAGAACTTTCAAAGCAATTAAATGCTGCTCCCTGCACAGGTAAATAACTTGTTTATCTTACAAAATGAAAAATTTAATATGTTAGCTCATATCCTTGCTCCAAAGTAAATAAATAAAATTATGTACATTGACAAAGCAGCTATGATTAAAATAGCAAAACAAAAGAATATACATACATTGCTTTTTATACATTTTGTGCTTAATTTTGAAATGCACTTCCAGTCAATGTTTCCAGCTCATGTTCAAAAATCCCAGTAAAAAAACTCTCTCAGCTTATAACACAGCTCCTTTCAAATCAGCAGCTGCATACTACATCTTTTTGTGCGTAAGTCTATATCTTTAATTTCCAGATACCTAAACATGATAATTTCAAATTCCTGCACTTTATTTTAAATTCTGATTAGTCAATTCTGTGATTTTTAAAAAAAAGTTATTTAAAAAATTTTTTGTGTGAGTTTATAAAGTAAGGATTACATATTTTTGATCCACTAGTAGAAAATTAAAATAAGCCCATGATTATAATGGATACAAAAAATACATGTGTTGTTTATGTAATACCTCTGATTTCCATTTAAAAAATCATATTAATTCCAAAGGGCAACATCTTCAACATTTATAAATGTTAATGCTTATAAAAGACAAGTCTTGTAAGGGAATTTTTAAAAAAATAAATTATTAGATCAAAGCTAAAAATATCAATTCTTTAATAAATAATGTCAATCTACACTTTAATAAATAATATTGAAGGGGAGACCTCAATATTATAACTTTTAAATGGTACTAAATAATTTAATGTAAATTTTTCTGGTTTAATTTTCAAGGCAAAGCTTGGCAATCATCACAGAACAAAAATCAGGAGACTGCAACAGTGGCCTTTATGACTTTATCAAAAATTGTAAGAAGCTTTTTTTAAAACAAATAATTTATTTTAACATATACTTTATTTTTTAAATTTTATGGAGTTAAATTTTATAAGTACAATACTGTATTCTCTTAAATTAACAAAATAAATTTAATTTGACAAACAGCTCTTCTTATTCAAAGTCTTTGAAAGATATTCTCCACTATTTGAATATAATTGTTTCCAATCAAACAAGTATTTTTAAATGTCCTAACCAATTTTAAAAAGTTTATCTAATCTGTTTACAGAGGCTCCTTCTATACAGAAGATTATTGCGTCCTATGCTTATCTAATTTTAAATGTATTCTTAAATTATATACATGTAGTGCAAATTATTTTAAAGATTACATAAAATCTAATCGAATTCTCTACAAATTTTAAATATTATTTACAGCTTCAGCTTTCAAACAGAAATGTGTTGAAATGACACCATCATGTGATGCTGCTCACACTAAAATAGAAACATGCTTAGGTGGAAACTATTCTAGTTTATGCCTGTATGTGTTTCTCCCTTTAAATATTTCATTATGCTTACAATATCATTTATCTATCTGAATATTTATGTTTATCAGATGTTATTTATTTATTGTTAGTATTCAATTAAGTTTAGTAAACATAAACACATTATTTTTCTTCTTTTAAAGTTATGGAAAAACATGTAAGCACTAATTTGAAGAGGATAGATTTGACACAATATAAGGTTTCAAAGTGAAATGGTTAAGTGGGTTGCTAAAGGGATGAGAAATTCAGAGGGTAATGGAGGGAGGAGACATTAGATATATGTTAGTAGGAAAGTGTGGTGAAAGACCAATTACCCCAAACCTCATTAGCTAATTTAATTTACTATTTTTGTACCATAAAAATTTCTAGGGACCAAAAGGGCGCACAATGCATCAGCCAATATTTGCCTGTAAACTGTGTAATGAACGCCACCTGGTACACTCAGCTTTGTGAGCATACTGTATTGTTAAAGGTAAAATACGCTTATTACTTATATTTAAATATGGCTGGAATAATTTATAATCATAAACAAAGAAAAATATTTGATGCATTTTGTATATTTTCTTTCCTAAGTTTATTAAGTGGCTAGTTTATCATTCTTTGGTACAGAAATAGAGTCTATTAGAAACTGGAAGTAGGAAGCCATAAGGCAATAGGCACAAGTGTATCCTGTCCACTGTTTTTTTTTCTTTCTTTTTTTTTGTTTTTTTTTGGAAGCTTGTCTGTTTCAAGTCCTAGATTATGTTTGGCAGCAATGAGCAGTTGCTGTACTGTGTTCTTGATGTTATGAATCAAAACTGCCTCTTATGGTCTCATGATTATCTAAGTCAAAAAGGGCAGAATTTCTGTTCAAAGCTGGAGCAGTGGACCAGCCCATTTTTATATTGAGCAATCTAGAAACCACGAATAAAGGTCATTGTTCTATAAATGCTGAGACCAGTTTTTTCAGTGTGCTTTTAACACTTGGGGTTAATTAATATATTTTTCTTTGTCTCCCATTCAGGCAAATGGTCAACAAAGTAGCAAGAATTTCATCTCAGAAGCTGGACTAAGTACACGATTCAGTTGGATTTATGTTGAGGGATATAAACAGTTCAAAATAGTTATGTCTTCACAGCCTGTTAATAGTAGCACTGTACCAAGGTGGGAAGATTTATTAATAAAAATACAAATGTGTGTTTCTTTTCTGTTGCCTACATCTTAGTTGTTTATTCTAATCTATTAATAATACTTGCACTAAATGCTTAGATTTTCAAATCACATATTTGTTTATATTGTTTATTGTTTAGAAATGATATTATTAGTGATTTTAGGTGGTTTTTTTTTAATGTGAAACACTAGCAGCAAAAAACAACAAAATCCTTAGAATAAATGTTATAATAAAACAAAGACAGCTGAGCGTTACTTTAAATGTTGCATAAAAGATATTTATAAGTGTTTTAAATTATCTATATGATTAATGTTGCATATATTTACTCTAGGCGATTTATCTTTATTAACAAATTCATATGCTTATGGTAATAGTTTTTAGACTTAAGCTTCTTATTTTTACACACTTTTATTTAAGTCACATTGTTTATAATTGTTTGTATGTTGTATCCATCCATCCATCCTTCCATCCATCCATCCTTCCTTCAAAACTTGAAACGTAAAATTATACCACTTCTGATGGTCCTAGAGATCTAAAATTTTTATCACAGATAGATCTTGGATGACAATGCATTGTTTCAAAATTTCAGATCGATCGAATGTACCGTATTGAAATTATTGCTTTTTAGTTTTTAGTTTTTGTCTATATAAAATATTATCACTTGCGTCAATGAACCATGCCTCAATTCGCCCTAGAGGGATACAATTATTATAACTTTAAAAAGTACTATCAACATCAAGTCTTGCTGGCCGAAATATAAGCGTGATCGATTGCCGACATGGGGGTACAAGATTCAATTTTCAGTTAGGGGAACATGTTTTTTTTATTGTATTATACATATTTAGTGCAATTTCTATATTTAAATAAAAGCGTGTCCTTTTAAGAAAAATATTTTTTTTACATTTTTACTTATTTAGAATGTATAGTCGTCTGCTAGAGTTGACCTCCACGGCTCACTGGTTTCACTCCAGCCCTGGTTTACCGAATTCCCGTGTTTACATCAAGGGCAGAGGAGATCAGCGCGTTTCAGTCTGTAAATTTTTGTAAATAACAGCGTGTCCTTTTTAAAAAAAGATTTTTTTACATTTTACTTATTGTCTATATAAAATATTATCACTTGCGTCAATGAACCATGCCTCAATTCGCCCTAGAGGGATACAATTATTATAACTTTAAAAAGTACTATCAACATCAAGTCTTGCTGGCCGAAATATAAGCGTGATCGATTGCCGACATGGGGGTACGAGGTTCAATTCTCAGTTAGGGGAAAATGTTTGTTTTTTTGTATTATACATATTTAGTGCAATTTCTATATGTAAATAAAAGCGTGTCCTTTTTAAAAAAAGATTTTTTTACATTTTACTTATTAAGTATTATTTTCCTAATCAATGCCAAGCATTTAGCCTTGTATTGAATACAGTATGAAATGTCCCTAAAAAAAGATTTCCTCAGCCCCTAAAATGTAAATGATATCATGTCAATTAATGATTAGCTTACTATACTGTAAGTCAAATATTTACTCTATTTACAGTTGCCTTCAGGGATCACAAGTGAATGATCCTATTCCCCAAGTCTGCAGTGACTTAAATCCCAAAAGATTTGGAAACAGTAGTAATGAAATTTCCTTTAACATCTATGCCCGCCAAGATTATAGAATGGATGGCCCCCAGTCAGTTAAATTGGAATTTACTGTTATACCATATAGAAATGTTACAAACACTACCTCAGGAGTAGTGACCCAAGAAGACTTGATTGATGCATCCTTCAAGCTAACATATTATGTAAGTTAAAGTTTTATTTTAAAAATATACCTTAAAATACTTTAATGCCTACACTTTATTCTCTGTGGTTAAAAAAAATTAATGTATGCAATATTTTCTCTTCATCTAGATTGAAGTTGATGATACAGATGCTTTAAAGTCCATGTGTTCATCTATAAATGATCCCCACATACAGTCCTATGATGGATTGTAAGATTTTGTTAATTATTTAAAAAATGTTGACATTGAATAGAATTGTGCCTTATATCTTTAAATTGAAAATTATATTACGTTTAGATTATTTATTTATGTTGATTAATATTGTTTAAATAAGCTGACAATTTCAGCTCTAATAACCCCCTTTCCAGTCCATGACCGACTATGGGGCTAGTGAAGTAGCGTTCACAAGATTTATTTAGCTACTACTAACGAGCAAGGGATTGTGTGGCCAGCACAATGCCCCGTGGGCCATGCCAGCACCAAGAATAGAACACGTGACTCTCTTCTACCTCGGTTCGGCAGTCCAGCACGCTACCGCTAGACCACCGCTCTATAAACCTTAAATTAGCTCATTGCTTCATGCAATGAATTTGTGTTCATATAAATAGCTCATAAAACTTATTGATATATTTTTTTTCTTACGACACATTGATCAGATTAAGAATACAATTTACTTTTCTTTTTATAGAAAATATAATAATATGCTGAGTGGAAGATTCATCCTTCACAGACATATATATAATCCAATAGCAGTAAGTAAAATACAATACACATTCCAGAAACACAATACATTTTTTCCTATTTGACTCTTGAGTTAATTTGCTATGCACCATCAATGAATACATACTTTGGGGGGAAAAATGAAGGCTAAGAAGATAGTATTTTTTGCATGAAATCAACATTTTATATTTGGTAAGAAGGGTTTGTAATTGTAAAAATAAATTTTAAAAACAATTTTATTTAAAAGTTAAAGCTTTAACATGGTTTTAAAATGCAAATTCGTGTAAACCTTCCTTCACTATTGCCCTTTTAAGTTAGGTTTGTTGAAATTAAAAAAAATTTCAACAAGTATTTTCTTTCCCTGACAGGTTCTTGTTGAGTATATACAATGTGCTGCCTATGGCACATGCAACTGTGCTGTGCATGTAATGGTGAAAAATTATAAACTTTCCATTGACCTTTGCCATCCTAATACTAATTTGATATCCTTTGAGGCTCCAAAGGGTACCACAGATCTGCCCTTAAGGCTTTTTGTGGACAAAGATCAAAAGACCTACAGTGTAAGTTTATTACAGTATAGTAAGCTAATCATTAATTGACATGATATCATTTACATTTTAGGGGCTGAGGAAAATCTATTTTAGGGACACTTCATACTGCATTCAATACAAATTTAATAATTATAAATGATAGCAGCGGACACTCACAGGCTGTAAATAGTTTTTACTCTAAGACCTAATAGTCATAGTTTAACTTACAGTCTTGTTAAAATGTCTTGTTATGAAAATAATGTGAAAACTCCATACTTTGTTAAACAGGTGGTTTGTCTGGCAACAGGTACCGTCATAAAAGTAGTTCTTGATGAGGTTTATATGAATGTCTGGTTGTTGCCATCTGCTGCAGACAGGGGCAATGCAGGAGGTAAAAATTATTTAAATTCTCTTCTAATAGTTAATTGTTAAAAATGATTTTGTTTGTTGTGCACAATTACCATTTTACACTCTGCAGGGGTTTAGAGCTTTTGATTCAAAACTTGTTTACTCGGTGTAAACCTTCTTTGGGTTTAAGTTTAAGTGTTATAAATTGATATGATATAAACTTGATACATTGAGTATTGCATGCGTCTCATGTCAATCATTTCATTTATTTAGGCCAGTGTGGTGACAATGACGGAGATGGAAATAATGACCTTCAGCTGCCAGATGGTAGTCGATACTTATTGGCTCCTGAAGATTCTCAGTTTGGAGTGCTATCGCCAAACAATTTTAATTATGCTTGGAGAGTGTGAGTACACTTTTTAATGTTTCAATAAAGTTTTTGTAGATATAAAAATTACATTAAATAAATATAAAGATACATTTTTTTCATGACTGCTATTATTAAGTATTATATAAATGAATGTTGCTAACTTAAGTTAACAAAAATGTATTATTGTAATTGAAATCAAGTTGGTTATTGGCTATGACACAAACACACAGAAATATTTATTTGTTAGTAATTAAGTAGTTCTTTTTAGCTACACAATTGTCTTTACCCAGTTCATGATTCAACTTTCATGGCTTCACTCTATCACAGCTTTTTGAAATACTATATTTATTAATAAAAAAATTGATCGAGACAGCAAAAATGATTCGACAAAAACTCGGTTGTCAGCTGTGTTGATATCAAGCCAATTAGACCTTCAATAAATATGTGATTTTTGTAATGTCTAATATTTCTTATTTTCCTCATTTTGTATAATATTTAATATTGTATATTTTGTGATATAATTGTAAAAACAACTAAATGGTGTTACTTCCCATCTCAAAGCACTAATAATGTTAAATATAGTTATTTATATCGTAATCAAGTTTTTTGTGCTCTATGGATAAATATTGGAATTATTATTCAATTATAGATAAAGAATTCAAATTTGCCAGAATTCACCCATCGTGGTTGAGTCTTGAACAAATTAACAACAATAATTGAGGGTGGACTGTATTGTTTTCCATATTACACATATGGTTAACAGCCTATGCCTAAGGTTATTGCACTATTGTTGTTTCTCTCATATTTAGTTTGCATCTATGAAGCTAATGAAATATGTGTTGTTGTTTTTTTCCTTAAGTTCCAATGCAAGTGACTTAAATTCAATTTTTGCTCCTGGTGTTCAAACTACAACAGAACCTCTGCCAGTGTACTGTTACCTTTGGGGCAACAGTACTGGCCAGCCCATTTGTAGTACATCTGCTCACTTAACAACTTGTGGCTATGTGACAGGTAAACAGTCAAGTCAAACACCCAAGATTTATATTTATTTTTAAGAAAATGAAAATAAATATAAAAACTATTTAGGATAAAATATTTCATAAATGGAATAAATTAATAATGTTAATGACATAAAATGTTTTGAATACTAGAAACATAATAATTATTTTTTAAAAATCATGGCTTATAATTTAACAGATAAAACAGTTTTATTATTTTTTATTTTACTTAGTGGTTTGAAACTTAGGAAATTAGGAAATGAATTGACTTGTTTTTCAATTAAACCAATATGTTTGAATATGCAGGTGAGGACCAAAGTGAAAAATTTCTTCAAATGACAAACCAAATGACCAGCAGTAGCAGTAAGAGGAAGAAGAGACAGGCTGTGGAAGAGCAGGCAAACATTGTGAATACTACCAGAGTGGTAAATATTAATAGTTTCTATAATTTTTAATTTAGGCCTACTCTTTTCATTTAAAAAAAAACAAACTTATTATAATTTTAGAGGATTTCTTTTTCTTTTCAATGCAGACAGAAGTATTATGAATTTCTGGAAGGAAGAAAAAAATTAAACTTATGAAAAATTAATAAATTTACCAATAATCATAGGAACCTGGCTGGCCAACACCCAGTGGATGGACACTAGAGAAGGCTTCTGAGTATTGCTTGGACAACTTGTATAATCCATCACTAGAGGCCTGTAGAGAAACTGTCTTAGCTATGGATGAAACACTGAAATCATTCAGTCTAGATGACGCTCTGCAAGTTTGTATTGATGATATAAGGGTAAGGAGATAATTTCATAAATGTCTGTGTCTTTAAATTCAAACTCTAAAATTGATATTACTATTACAGACTAATTGATACATAAGAGATTGATAGAAATAGCCACAATTGTAGAATGATTCATTTTAATATCCTATTAACTAGTATAGAATATTCATTAATATGAAATATTAACTACCCAATATATATGATTACAATTGTAGCTGTCTGATAGTACCTCATGGATTCAGGGAGCTCGACAAGTAGCAACTCAAATTTGTATTGAAGAAATTAACCATAATCCTGAGTATCAGAAACAGACAAAAACAAGTGACTTGGCTATTGCCTTCATGAATACCACCTGCATACCCTATGATTGCAGTGGAAAAGGAAAATGTTATAAAGGTAAACAATACTTAGTTGAAAGAAGATCTTGTAACTGTTTTATTTCATATCATCACTGAAACCTAAGCTTCACTTACAAAATAACAAATTTGAGATTCAAATGGACCCGATGCCAGACATCATACATTGGAAGACAAATGTAGCAGTAGTTTAAAACTGCAAGAAATTAGTTTTTAAAAATATTCCACAAATGTATTTGTTTTGTAGAGAAATTTACTGATTTCATTGACTAATCAAAGAAATGTGTGGCTAGAGATCAGGGTTTGAGAAGATGGAAGAATCATGGAGAAATGATAGGGTAATCACCGTTTGAAAGTATTGTGATACAGTTGAGGGTAATATGAAGGTGGGGTAGGGAGTTTGGTTAAGCTAGGAGTTATTGTATTATAATCCCCACAAGAATTGTGTATTTAATAGAGTAAACAAGTATGGATGAATTTATTTTTTCTTAATAAAATAAAGAATGAGTAATTCAAAGATAAAACTTTAGTAATACCATTATTTATTCTGAACTATCTCATTCTTTTAGGCGTGTGTCTTTGTGACAAAGACTATGTTGGAACAGGCTGTGAGATGAGTATTGGTCAATTGACTGCTCCCACCCTTACTCAGCCTGATGATGGTGTCCATATGTGTGAAATCACAGCAACATCTGACTGTTCATCCGTTTACATAAATGGCAAAGGCTTTGTCAGTTCATCCTATCTCTCATGTCACATTCAGGAAGTGGAAGTATGTGTCAGCCATTTATAATAGTGACAAAAAAATAACTGCTAATATCTTTTAAATTTATTAAATCGGTTTTTTTTCAATCACAATATTGACATATAAATAAAATAATAGAAATATTTTGATTAAAATCAATAACTTATTTCAACTAAGAGACTTTAATATTTCTTACATCTATTTATAAAAACCAATGATTATCTTTAAAAAAATATGGAATATAATGAAATATATATGTTGATTTTTACAAATATTCCATGTTCTTTAATCATTTATTATTTATTTTACTTCAAATTTTCACAATTACTAAATAATCTACTTCTAAAACATTCGGCACAAAAAAATTGACATTGACATTTATGTCACAAACATATAATTTTTTGATTTTTTAGATTACAGAAAGTGGTATGAGAGATGTGACTTCTAAAATAATGGTAGTACGAGCAGATCTACTTGGCAAAGACTTAGTCAGGTGTGATCTTGGCACTAAGAGCACAAACAAGCGAAGTGTTAAAGTGTCTGTGAGCAATGATGGAAAAACACCATATCCAAATTATCAGTACTACATTGCTTATGATCCTGTCTGTTATGAATGCACCATGTATTCCTGTATTAAACATGTAAGTTAGATGAGTTTCATTTATTCAATATTCTTTATAAATACATGAACTGTTCTTAAGTAATACATGAACTGTTCTTAAGTAATACTTTCAAATATTACCAAAAGTAATATTGAAGTTTATTAAGCCTTCAACTGATGCACTGTTAATAAATTGTTTGTTTTTTAAGATAGAAATTTCTTTGGTTGAAATTTTTCAACCAATATTTGTCATAGGCGGTTTAGCAATACACATGTATTGTTAAAATTATTATGAAAATAATTTCAGTCATATTTAAGCAAATAAAAAAGAATTTCTTGCCCCCCCAAAACAACAATTTCCTACACTATTATTATGTCATCTGTAAAAATTATTGAGATCTTTTTTCTCGCCACTTAATCAACAGACTGATGTATGTTTCATTGGTACTACATGTGTCAGGGACGGTGAAAGGTCTGTGTACAGTGAATGCCAGTACTGTAATCTGAAAAACCCCAATAAATGGTCTATTGATACAGGTAGATCATGTTTATTTGTTCTACAGTACATTTAGCATTAGTTCATTTATTTAAAAGATATTTTATTTTGATAATAAGAATTTTTTAAAATTTCAACTAACAAAATGTTGTTAAATATCACCTTTAAGAAATTATACTTGTATATACCATCAACAAGACAAGTTTTATAGTTTTGTTTCCAAAAATATATATTTTTTTAATTTAAAAAGAAATCGTGACCTTTATCTCACCCTTTGTTTAATGTGAAATAAAATACTTTTTAGGAATCGCTGGTTGCCATGAGGAAGATGTTGATAATAAAACCACACTTGAAACCATGGATGTTACAACAAAAGCACTCATTGCAGCTGGTGTTACCTTATTGTTCCTTCTCATCATTCTGGTTGTTACACTCTTCATCTGTTACAAACGGTAAAACTGTTTTTTCGTTACGGTTCATTGTGTTTGAACATTAGTGTACAAATTAAAGTTTACATTTGTTGATTGATTTACTGATTTGATTATGAGGCATACAAATTATTTTTAAAAGCTATTACATGTACATGTACATCATAGCTATTACATGTACATGTACATCATAGCTATTACATGTACATCATAGCTATTACATGTACATCATAGCTATTACATGTACATGTACATCATAGCTATTACATGTACATCATAGCTATTACATGTACATCATAGCTATTACATGTACATGTACATCATAGCTATTACATGTACATGTACATAGCTATTACATGTACATCATAGCTATTACATGTACATCATAGCTATTACATGTACATGTACATCAAAGCTATTACATGTACATGTACATCATAGCTATTACATGTACATCATAGCTATTACATGTACATCATAGCTATTACATGTACATGTACATCAAAGCTATTACATGTACATGTACATCATAGCTATTACATGTACATGTACATCATAGCTATTACATGTACATGTACATCATAGCTATTACATGTACATGTACATCATTTCTTTGCATGAATCCACAATGATTTTTTAAAAATTAATCAACACCAAAGAAAAATAAATAACAGGATGTCAAACTTGACCATTAATCCTAAATATTATTTATAGTATATGCAACCTTCTTTATAGAAAAAGTGTCTGTAACAGATAAGATAACCTTCATCAAATATTTACACTATCTGGGGAGGTAGTTAGAGTTAGATGCAATTTTGAAATCGCTCTCATGAATCTTAAATGAAGTGGTGTTTCATTTCAGGTTCATCGTAGATAAATGATTTAGGTTGGCAACTAATATATTGTTCCTCTAGTCACAATACAAAAATATTAAATCAGTGTTACAAGTCAGATCAGGTTTACAATTCAAAAGTCTGATTTAAAATTTATTATATATGTTTCTTTAACCTTTTTAAGTATTCTATTCATTAGACATTTTATATACTTTGTCAGGTCTAATGAACTGAATATCTAAACATTTTAAAGAGGCGTCTTTGCACCTTCCGAAAATAACAACCACTGAAATGAGTTTGTCAACTGCCAAAATTGTATAAACACAATGCATTCAATTCAAATTGAATTTGTAAAAAAAAATCTCTAATCAGCTTAGTTTATGCATATCCTTGAAGTTTACATTGAGCTCATTGATTATGTCCTCTGTCAAAAATTTACTCCCAACTTGCTGGTGTTATAATGCACTGTCATATTGAATGCTGCCACAACGAAGAACCTCTTGTGAGATATTAAGAATTTGTGAAAATTATAAATTTATAATTGTCAATTAATATAAAACCTTAAATTCATACATTTTTGTCCTCTATATTTTATAGAATCTTTTGAGGATTTTTATGGAAGTTTCATAACGAATTGATTAAATTAGCCTATAATTTATAAAACATTCAAATTTAATTTTGAGGTTACAGAATCAGAGCCACAGAGAGCAATGAAAATTAGAAAAAGTCAGCATCTCTGATTCTAATTAGTAAAGCATAAGATTTGCCTTTTAAATTAGTTTTTTTTAAATATGTCATATCTGCTATTAAAAAAAATTATGATTATCTACTATAAGTATTTTAAAAGTTAATTACACAATGACCATATTTTCAGTGATTAGAAATGTAACATATCATATAGGATAGACACAATAACAATAAAAATATAGTTAATTGTTGATCTTAAATGTTATTAATTTCAGACGTGATGCTGCCAGAAAACGTGAGGCTCTCCAGATGCATAGATATGACAATCAAGCCTATCTTGACCAACCTCCATTTTATGGACAACCCGTAACAGCTATTAATACCAAGACTGGCTCTGCCAAAAACAATCTTTTAGGTCAGAATTCACCATAAGCAAGAACATGTCAACTACATTTGAAAAATTTTAATAACTTTGTCTCGCATTTTCCATTTTTTTACTTGAACAGCATAGGGTACAAGGCTCAATTTTTAGTTTTAAGCTAAGCAAGACTAGTTTATATGATATATATGCACATTAATTAATTTCCCCATACATATTCAACACTTTCTTAGCTTTCTAAAATAAGATTATGGAAAATAAAACTTTTTCTGAATTATTTGTTAAAAGCTTTAATAAACCTTTAGAAGCAACCTTCGAAACAAATGAAAAAAAAATATCTAAAAATGTGTTTACTTTTTAAGACTTTTTCACTGTCTTGATTCAGTTTGAATTTCAGCTTTAAAAAAGTAAAACATTAAATAAAAGAGAATATCCTTAGTTAACATATATAAACATATATAAAATATACACCCACTAAAAAAAATAAGTAAATATGCTATTAAATAGAAATTAAGAAGATACAGCGCTCATAATATAACCATAATTTTATTCAAAATTTGAAATTCTTTTTCAGCACAAATTTTAGCTAAATAAGACCACGAGTTATATTTATGTTTGCCATTAATTTGCATACGAAATTCAGTTCTTGGGTGTTTATAAATATTTTTTCATACACCTGAGAAGATTTTCTTGAAACTCCAATAACAGCATTTCAAGTATCCTTTCACTTCCAGCTGTTTTATATACTGCTGACTGAATTATCATATAACACAGAACTTGACAAAATATCCATTTGTTTGTATAGAAATTGTATTTTTCCATGAAAGTTTGACTCATGAAATTCTACATATTTTTCCATTATCCAGTTTTTCCCTTTTGCTTTGTTGAGTGGTGATTGGGATTTATAAAGGTTTAATAAATATTTTTTAAATTGCTGCTTTAAAATACAGAATTAGTTTTCACTAGTAGTAAAACTAGTTGTTTTTTTCTTAGTTGAAGTTTTCCATAAAATTTTATTTTTTTGGCTGTTCTTTAATTGCTTTTTTTTACTCTATATGACATGATTGTTAATAAAGAAAATACTATCTTCTGAAAACAACCACTGTTTAAAAACAACTTATTTTAATGATCTTTTTGTTCTCTTTGAAAATTAAAAAAATTTTCAGGAACTTAAGATGTTGTACTTATTTTATTTAAGTCTGTGTGTGAGTTGTAATATTTATCATTAATATATAATCTCATCTACATCTTTAAAAAATCATATTTCAGGATGGGTTATACAGTTTCTTTAATAATCTTGTCTTCAATTTACATTTATATCATCATCAAAGGCTGCTAATTTAGTTAGAGCTTGGTAAAAGAGGTTAAATTTTTGTCATGTTTATAAACCTCTTGTTTTGAAGCAACAATAATTTATAAAAGCAACATGAATTTAAATAATGAAGGCTTCCTTTTAAAACTGGCAACCTCATGGTTACATTCAAAATGCTTTTATTTGGAAAAGTAATTACTTTCTTATTTTCATGATGGTGGTTCTATGAATTTATTTAACATTAGCTTATGTGTCCTATGTCAAGAGTTTAAAAAAAATTAAATTGCATCAAGTGGTCAGAGATGTCATGTTTAAAAATTAATTAGCCAAAAAGCAAACGGATCCAGAAAGTTAATAAACCCATTGAGTGAGTGCAGTAGGATCTTGACTGTACATTAATTACATTTGACTGTATATTAATTACATTTAACTGTATATTAATTACATTTTAACTTACAACATATTATCTATATAAATATGTGCTTAGGGAGCTAGATAAAGACCGATTAAAAAGCATATATCATTAACTTTTTTAGGTATCAGTTTCTCTAATTGTGTATGCCGCCAATGCAAAAATGTCATAACAACTAAAATTAAAGCCAACAATTTAAGACCAGGGTTGACAATTTAATTTTTCATATTGGTTTTTCACAAACACTTTTTGTCACTACATCAATACAGCACTGAGAATAACATGAAGAAAAGTTTCACTTCTGCATCAGACATCATTCCATTATATAATGAAAACAATCATTACAATATTTACTTCATTCCAGTTTTTATAACATTCAAACACTGCATTTAAGTTCAATGGTTATAAACATTTAGTTATTCCCATTAAACAAAGCTTACCCCCACCAGCTCCCCTCTCCCAGGCAAAAAGTCACCACATGTCAATATTACATTTTCACACCTTTATAAAACTTACACAAAACAAGTGGCAAACTTTAAATACTTATAAAGCAAAAACACAAAACTAAATTTACGTCAGCTTTGAAGACACCTAACAGTCTTCCTTTGCAGAAGAGATGTTTGCTGATCTACATCGCAATAATCAGACGCGGCAAATATTATATTTAATTTTATAATAACTGTATTCACTTTTCTCCCTTCCCCACTGTCCTGACATTGATTGCATGCGCATCAAGTTTTGTGAAACTAATATTTCAATTTGATCTTTCACCAGCTTGGTTTTTAACAATTGATATATAATCATCATCGCATAGACACATTTTGTCATTAATAAGAAACAGTTACAACTAAGTAACAATAAAATTGTAATAAATTGAAACAATAGAATAGCATAAGCAATTTTAAGTTTAAATTCTGATCAAGCAGAGAATGCAGTAATATATATATATATATATATATATATATATATATATATATATATATATATATATATATATATATATATATTATATACACACACACACTTAAATGTATAAGGTAAAAGAAATGACTGAATATTTGACTTACAGAAAAATTCAAATGTCATAAAACTTATTTAATTATGTGTCAAACATTTGTATGCAGTTCTGAAAAATGATCTTAAAATATTTCAAAGTTTAATACATTTCATTGAAAACATATGAAGACCACAAGGGAAGAAACGGCTATGTGACATTTTTGAATTTTTTTAGTTATCTACTGTATCTGATTGAGGATCAAAAATAGAATGCTCTGAATGAGGTTTTATGAAAAAATTATGTCTCTGACCCTATTAAAAATTCAAATATATTGAGTTAATTGAGAACGAATCTGTATAATTTTGAACTTTAAAACTTGAATATCTCAAAACTACAAAAATGTGACATAGTCGTTTCTTCCCTTGAACTCTTCATATGCTATAACTTGTTGTAATAAACCATAGACATGTATTTAAATTATCAGTCAAATCCTCAAAGACACTTGTGAAAATTTGTTTTAAATAAAGGAATTTACTGCATCATTATCATCCTCAAAAATTTTCTAAGAAAATGTATTTGCACCATATTAAATATCCTTTTAAGAATGGACAAAATTAACAATAATAATACCAGACCCATAAATGCCTTGATAATTTCTAAATGTACTATTATCATGATAAAAGCACTATTTGCATTTATTTATTGATAAGTTTTAACCCTAAACCCATCATTAAAGCTTGATAATAAAATATGCAGCCCATATTCCTTATTCTACATACAAAATATGTTTTGCATTTCAATTCTAATGACTTAAAAAATTCTTTAAAGAAAACATATTGTGAATTTGGCCTATCACGTTCCATTGATGAATGTATAATTTGAATGATATATTTCTGATAGGGAAAAAATGTTGTGTCTAAAATGTATACATATAAATTTTAATATAGCAACACAGAATTCCTGAATAAATCTAAGAAACTATCTGAATTAGAATTCAACATTAAGATAGGATATAATTGTATGTGAACTACATTGTAGTTGTAAAGAAATTTATAAAGGTCTAAATGACTTGCCAACAAAGAGCAAATACACATACACACAAACAGACATTTTAATTCTAAACTATTTTTAAAATTATAAAATAATGTGCCATGTGAAGAAATCTTTTAATCCTCAACACCTAATCAAATTATAACTTTTAATTTCAAGTTTCAAAATAGTAGCAACAGAGAATGCTGTTACTATAAATGTTTAAATTATCTTAAATAATTATACCTTATTTCTTCTTGTAATTACATGGTATTTCTTAATGTGCTTAACTTGTACAGCTCTGCATTGGCACAAACATCAAGGCACAACACTGTGGAATGCTTGTCTCAAAGTGACTATTTTATGTTTCATAGATTTTGAGAAAATCCTTTGGGTAATGATAATGAGTGTAAATGAAACATTGTGAAAGAGCATAAATTTAATGTTTATCTTCAACTAGCAGCAGTAAACTTTTAAAAATGAACAACCGTTTTGTTTTAGCTAAATTGTTTATATTTGTATAGATTGCTCACTAAATAATTAAATCTGTTTGAAATTTAGGTGGTAAATACATCAATGTAAAATAAGATCATTACTAATATGTAAATGGACAGCCTGAATTTCATTCCGTTTTAATTAATTTTTATACATCGTGCAATTTAAAAAAATTGAATTTGAAGTATGCTAATACTGTGATAATATGTCGTTCGATGTAAGTTTTATTACTTCAAAAAGATGTTTTATTATATCTTATTAAAATCTAAATGGTATTTTAATGTAAAAAAAAAGAAGCTTAACTAAAACATTCTTGACATTCAGTGGAATGGTATTCTCACATTTAAAATAAGAAAATTTATTTTCTGTGCATACTAAAACTTTCATAATCTGAATACAAAATATAAAAACATATGGATAACATAGCCAAACATCTGAAAATTTGTGAACACAAGGATAAACATAGTTTGGGAAGAAAACACAGAAAGACATTTACTGACTGGCCCAGAAGTGAGGTATGACATCATTTGACATGGTATGACATGCTATGACATGGTATGACATGCTATGACATGGTTTGACATGCTATGACATGGTATTATTGAGCACTAAAGCAGAAAAGAACTAATGAGATTAAGTTTAAAGTATGACATTCATTTACTCTGATAATAGATTACATTGCATCAACCAGTGCCACAAATTGATTTTCTACATCAGTTTCACTTTAATCCCATTCTCTGCAAATAATAACTATAGCATTGACAAGGTGAAAATATGCATGTGAATTTTTCTTGCAATATCAATAAAATTGATCTTTCAACAAAAAAGTGACAAGTATTTTCATGTCATTAAAATATATTTTCAAAATATTGACTACATATTATGTACAATATTAAAATTTTATGATTCATACTATGAGATTAAGTCTATTAACCCATGTTTTAATTTTTAGCCTAATAATTGAAAAATGTGTAATTTAATAATTTCAATAATGAGAATTATTTGATCTATGTTGATTATAAAAGAAATAGAGATTTTTTTACCATATGACTAGCAAAAGTACTGCTCAGATACCTACATATGACCTGTGTAAATCATTTCTTCAAGATAAATAGATTATGAGTTATAAAGCTTAACATTGTGCCATAATTTATTTGTGTAATTTTACATAATGCTACATATATACATTTATAGCAATTAACATGGTCTCGACATAGTTCACATGATTTACCATTAAATTCATAAGTCATTGAAACATAACATTAAAAAATATGTTATTTGGCATGTACTAAACAAATTTTGTATTTATTTTTACAAAATGTATTTTTGTTTGTGAAGATTTGATTCATTAAAAAAAAAGTATAGTTTTTAGTTGCATCTACAAAAAATCAAACAGCAGGCCAGCATCTATGCAAAATAAACACTCACAATAAATTTTAATCAGAGATAAACTTTTTTCTGACTCAAATTTGTAAGACTGTTACTTGGGCTTGATAATGACAAATGTTACTTGCATACCTCAAAGGTGAATAATTATATCTGACTAAAAATTATTATCTTTCTGTTAATTGCACTTAATAAACCTCATGATCAACTGACAATACAAAAACATAAAAACATCTTTTTCAAATATACTTTGGCACCTATTTAAAGGTAGAGCAGTAAAATCTATAGAAATGGGTGGATTCACTCTGGGTGGATATGAGGAGTGAAATAAAGGAACTTGGGTGCTAATATAAGAGATTAAATATATGCAGGCAACCAAAGATTTAAAGGGGGAGGGGGGGGTATTACGAGTCATAAAAAATGAGGGAGTTGAACTGAACAATTTTAACAGTATTTATTGGCTCATAAGCCAATAATGGATAAGCTGATTTCTATGAGCCTGGAAAAGCTTCAAAAGTGTAACTTGCTCATAAGTCAGCAAAATAAAATTTTGCTGGTAGAAACAATAAGGTAAAAAAAGATAATGTTCTGTATAGAAGGAGCGTCTAAAATAGAAATGATTTTGTCAAGATTAAATCACAACTAATTTCCCTCACCAGCTCATTGGACAAACACTTATCTTTTTCACTTAATTAATACCAAACAAATATGGCTTTTGAATACATATATACTTGAAACAATAAGCTCTTAAAAATGGTTTTAGCATCTAAAAATTAATAGATTCTGCTAAGCTCAATGTACTTTTAGACCAGCGAAAGTTTCAAAAAGGTGGAACAGCTCATAGCAATAAGCCTAATAATTAACATAATTATTCAGCTAAGCACTACTACGAAGAAGAGTGATCATGTAACACACCTGTAAAAAATTTAGCTCAATTTGTTACTGGAAAATCTATCAAGTTAAATCTTAAAACATGGACATTTGTTTATTTAATGGTATGTTTTGTATTTATAGGTAAAGAAAAGGTTGAATTTGGTGCTATGCAGGAAAATAATGTATTCAAGCCACCACTTCACTTTACAGACTAAAAATTTCATAAGCTCCTTAAATATGTTAGAATATTTTATTTCTACAGAGATTGTGCCCTTTAAATTACTTAATGTGGTGATGAACTTTCTATCCAAATTTGCATTGACTTGAATTAATTTTTCACAATGAAATACAAGGCCTTTTACAGTATGTTTGGGGTATTTTAGTAGGATTACATGGTACCTAAAATCATATTGGGTTTAAACAAATCCAGCAAATGACACTAAAAATTAATTATGGAAAGAAAAAAGGTTAAATATATTTTTTCCTATTAACTGTTTTTATTCATTGGTTGGTCAAATAAAACAAAGCACTATAATACTTTAAAATGACAATATGAAAGGTAAATAGCAGAGCTCATGGAAGACTTTACAAACTTTCTGTCCAGGAAATAAAGACCTATTGTTAAGACCTATATAAAGACCTAGATCAAATGTATCAATCATTTCAATTCAAACTTGTAAACACAACATTTTTATTGTCTTTATTTCAGATAAAAGACACAAAACATATGCATCTAAACAGAACATTGCAGAAATATCAGTTTCCAAATTATGAGGTTTTTCCTAATTATTACATCATTTTAAAATAATGCTAAAAAAGGTTCATTTTATTTTACTTCCACAGTACTAAATAAAATATATTTACAAACTGGGTGTCATCGTCGCCGTATATGTGAAGTAATCCACTCCAAACCTTGGTATAATCTGTGTTTTTGTATTATAGAAATTACGCTATAATTAGTACAATATCAATATTTTGATACAAATCAATTTTATGGTTTTTAAATTCTGTTTGAATTGATAATGTAAAAGAAGAAACATTGATACAATACTTGGAGATTTTTAAGGGAATGTTATTATTAGAAATTACATGTTGGTACCATTGTCGTTTAAATTGACAAATTAGTTTCATTTCATAACTTGTAAGTATTGACATATTATTTAACATCTTGTTGATACAAAACTCAGTCATTATTATACACAAACGTACTAGGTAAAGTTAAAGGCTTTCAAAAACAAAGTATATCAGTTATGTTGAAAGGTTGTTGGATATTATTTGTACATTTGTAATACATTGTAATACAAATTCTTCTATAGGTCTCGCAGGCATTTCATTTCTTGGAGGTGTAACACTTTCCAACTTTATAAAGTATGGTTCAAGTTAAAAATCTTCATTTGAATTTAGTCAAAGCTTTAATTATTTGTTACACATTTATTTTATTATTTTCCTCTAGAATATTGCAAAAACTTTTCCCCTGAACAATGTTCCAATTCGCAAGGAAGTGCAAGATATCAGTTATCGGCACAAAGGAGAGATAACTGTTTGAAAACCTTTGATCTTTATTTTAACCTATGATTAATTTCAAACATAAAATAATTAATTTGAAACAACTAATATATGTGCAACACTTTATGTCTGTCTCTATAATTAAAAAAAAATTATTACAATTATTTTAATTTTTTCTTTGAGACAAAAAAATGATAGTGGTTTAATGAACTTATTATTCACTTGTTCACTTGAATCACTTATTCATCTGAGTTTACTCTGAAATCTGTGGTTTAAAGCTAACAAAATCTTTTAAAACAAAAATTAAAAATTTATGAAGCTGATGGGTTCATTGATTTTTAAAATAAATCAATTTAAGAGATGACATAAAATCTATTTAATCTTGCTCATCAAAAGAGTGAGATCCTTTTTCAAGTTAATGTTTAATCGGCCCTAAGATCAGGAATGGTTAACCATAACTACATTTACATGTATTAGCATATTATCCGGAGTTCAATTTTTGCTATGTCAACATTTTTTGTGTCATATCAGTCAAATAAAAAAACAATGATTAAATTTCAATATAAATATAATGTACTTGAGTGGATGTATGAACAATTTTATGACATATTTTCAAAAAATCTCTTATCACTGATTACTCCTTATTTGTATCATTATTATTACAGTAGAACCCACTTAACTTGAGCTCGGTTAACTCGCCCACCCTACTAACTCAACGTTTTTTATTGGAACCGCCAAATTCTCTCTTTTTCCTAACATTTTCTCATCGGTCAATTAGATTTTTTTAAGTCGCCGAAACCTAATACCTCAAGCACAAAAGAGGGCCAAATTTGCAACTTAACGTTGGTTAGCTCGATCCTAATCTGTTAGCTCGATCCTCGCCTAGCAATGCACTTTGGCATTTTTAGCTCAAAATAGTGTTGACATCACGCTTTCTTCGAGACTTCCGGCTATTGTGTGATTCTACGAGATTTCAATAAAAATTACCGGATGTTTTTACTTTCAATTTGATTCCGTGTGTGAATTAGTTTGAGTATGTATTCACCCAAAGTGCTCGAAAATCGCGTTAGAAGTCCTTAATCCGTCATTATTTCGCAGTGCATGTTATATTATTATTAAACTTAATTCATGTTCTGATGCATTAATCATTTTATTTTTTAAGATAAACAAATATCTTTAGAAATGAAAATAAAGGTTTGTATCGAGAATCGACGGTGGTTTTTATTTAATGAAATAAAAAATTATTATTCTTTTAAAAGTTTGTTGTTGCTTTGTTACCAGTAAGATACGTAACTGTGACTAACACGCGCGTGACGGTGAAATCAAATCATTTTCTTAATATTGCAGTACAGTCGAAACCGGTTAAGTCGACGGCGTTGGGGTATGAAAAATGGCATCGAGATAACCGATGATCGAGTTAAAACGAAAACCAATATGGCGGCAAAATATTAACATGCGCTTGAAATTTCTTTATGTACGTGTTGTGCATTAATTAGTGATGGGACGATTAATCAAAATTTTATCGGAATATCGGGACTCTATTTCTTCACTCTTTCTTAAGGTTGTTAAGACCGTTCATTTTTAAGGACCGTTTAAGTTTAAATATAACGCCGTCTTCCGGTGATTCCCAGATTGAGCGATACTGTGCCTTCGAAGGCACTTGCTTGATTTTCCTTACAAGCTACACAAATAAGTAACCTAAACATCCCCTCATTGTCCCCGAACCATTCTCTTACTAATCATCTTCTTTGGGTCCGTCCCCTCAGCTTACAATGGACTTAGAATGGTCTATCATGACCTATATATGACTCATGACAAAGCAAACTCTTCTCTATAAAAACGTACACAAATAAATAAGGTACTCCTTTTGAACTTTTGAACCTTCAACTTTGACATATTTTAATTAATTCTAACCAATAGTTAAATGGCTTTTGCACACGGCCACTTCTTATGAATGAAACAATGAGAACAAAGCAGTAGTACATGTAATAGAGTCAAAATGAGGTTGAAGGATGAATGGTTGCCAATGACAACAAGTCTGCACACAGTACATTTTGTTATTCCATACGATCCCCTCAGATTACAATGAACTTAGAATTCCTTCGGTAACTTGATGCTAATAGGACTAACCAACAACAATGGTGTGGGAGATTGAGAGTGGGTAAACTGTCTGTAGTTTGTTATATTATATATTTTAAAATCTGGGGAGCCTTGTTTACAGTAAGCAGCCTATGATTTTGGTATCGTCCCATCACTAGCGTTAATAAATGATAATGTTCATGCACGTGTTTTTGGAGTTTTTTTACACAACAGCATTGCCGTTATTTGTTTGATGAAGCTATCGGTATGCTATAAAAAATGTACATACATGTTTGCTAACAACAAAAGGAATATGTGCACCAACTAACAGCAGAAATTTACAAATTTAAAATAAAAACCAACGTCGATTATCGATACAAACTTTTATTATTCTCCAACACATCTCTGAAACGTATCGTATGTGCAGTTACTATGGTTTCTTTAAAAAGTCTATAATGCTTTGTTGCTTTTTGCCTTTAATAGTCTGCTTGAAAACAAATGCTTCAATATTATTTATGCTTTCTAAAACAGTTTTATCTCCTACAAAATAACCATACCGTCGAATTTTCTGTAGACTTTCTACTACCTCACCAGCTGAGGGAATTGGTTCCCATTCTTTGTCCGCATCTTCTTCATCTTCTTTGTCATTGCCGCATGCAGATGTGCTTGCCTGTGCTGACTGCACACTTGATATAATGTCTTCATCGGTGATCACGCCATCAGTAACGACGTCTTTGTCGATTTCTATGTAATCTCTGAATTTCTGGACAGTGATGGCTAACTCCTGTGCCGCCTCTTCCAAGGTAGCATCTGTAAGGCTTGATTTTTCTGCCACTTCCGCGGGTTCTTCTGCGGCTGCACGACACTGTGCCTGAAACTCATCATCAGTAATATCCTGAATGACGCAGTGCATCCAGCTGTTTGAGATTGTTTCCTTCTTCACTGTTATTCCAGGCTGATCTCAGGAAGTTCATTGCATCTAGAAGGGAAGGGGTGTACTTTGCCTTCATTTCATCATGGAGCAGGTATTGGCGCATTAACATTTTCCTGTAGTACACCTTAAGAGCTTGGATAATCCCCTGGTCCATTGGTTGGAGTTTACTCGTGTTAGGTGGGAGGTAAAAGATCTTAATGGCCTTGAGACCAGGAACATCTGGATGAGCTCTACAGTTGTCCACAATCAGTGCTACCTCCTTTTCTCTGCTTGGAACTTCCTGTCCCACTTTTTCACCCATGCACTGAATAGATCTCCTGTGATCCAGGCGCTTGGCTGGCCCTCGTAATCACATGGGAGAACTTTGGTCTGCTTTAAGCATCTGGGATTCTTGGACTTTCCTATAACGTAGAGCGGGAGTTTTTGGCTTCCATCCATGTTAGCAGCAACTAGCACTGTAAGTCGGTCCTTTGACTTTTTTCCACCGTGACAAGCCTCCCCACGAAATACATAGTCTTGTCTGGAAGGCATTTCCAAAACACCCCAGTTTCATCAGCATTAAAAATGTTCCGAGTCTCATAGGTATCCAAAATTGTGAGCATTTGAGTCTTCAGCCATGAAGCCACTTGTTCCTGTTGAACCGCAGCGCTCTCTCCACAAATTGCTTTGAAGATAATGTTGTGCCTCTTTTTGAAACGATAGAGCCACCCTTGACTTGCTTTAAAGTCAGCGTGTCCTAGCTTTGCAGCAAGGATGTCCGCCTTCTCCATCAGCAAGGGACCATTGATGGGAAGGTTTGTTGCTCGTGTATTTGTGAACCATTGAAACACGGCATCGTCGACATCTTTGTGCTCGCCACTCTAAGTCTTTTTCTTGCTGGATCAAAGACAGATTTCTCGTACCTTTGCTTTATCAAGTCGGCCTTTTTCCATCCTGAAATGGTGTTTGCTGGAATGCCATTGCTGACGACTAAGGTCTACCGTTTTTTTTTCCTTTTTCTAGCTGCAGTATGATATCATACTTTTCCTCTAATGACTGATTGTCCAGTTTTCTCTTACCTCCTCCAGACATTTTTAGAATGAAAAATAAAACAACAGAATAGCTACAGGATGTTATCCTTCAGACAAGATCAACAATAGGGCGTGAACTGTTATTGAACTATCAATTTTATTGGTTAGCTAGCATAAACTTTACCAATCGTACAACTTTTTATAAGACGCGCGCGAAAATACGGAAGTGAGATGGTGAGAGGCAACGATAAGTAACATTTTCAAAAGCTGGCGATTTAAGTTAGCAACACAGGTCTGAACACAAGTGGGCTGTGACGTCACCAGCACACACCACAAGGCTGAGACTTTTTTCGTGGCCTTGTTGGTTATAAAATAACTAAGAAGAACAAAAGCTGGTGATTGGAATAATACCAGAAGCAACACAGGCCTGAACGCAAGTGGGCTGTGACGTCACCAGCACACCATGCAAGGCTGAAACTTGACGTTTGGCCTTGGTTATAAAATTACTAAGAATTTCAAAAGCTGGTGATTGCCATAGTACCAGAAGCAACACAGCGCTGAGAGCAAAACGCAAGCGGGCTGTGACGTCACCAGCAGACCCTGGTGAGGCAGAAAATTGGTCCCTTCCCTTGGTTATAAAAAAATCATAGCTAACATTTTCAAAAGCTGGCGATTGGTCATGGGGATCGAGATAACCAACGTTAAGTGGCAAATTTGACCCTTTTTTGTGCCCGTGTTAAGAGGTTTCAGCGACTTAAAAAAATAGAATTAAACTACGAGAAAATGCTAAGACAAAGAGAGAATTTGGTGGTTCCAATAAAAAACGTCGACATAATAGGGTGGGCGAGATAACCGAGCTCGAGTTAAGTGGGTTCGACTGTATATATATTTAATATACATGTCATCACTGTTGTAGGTCGAATTCTGATAAGGAATGATTTTTTAAAAAAATTCACTTAGACTTAGTTGCCGGCCGAGGTCTAACACACAGCGTGCTGTGATCAACGGTCAAGGCCGCAATAGTTTTATTTAAATTACAAGTTTGATTGACTGAGGAAATTCGAGAGCGGTCTGATAGTGACAGATATCCTGCACATCAAAGGCATAAAACTTAAAATTACCATATTAATATGTTTATCTTTATTTTTTTTAATTCGCTGATTCGATGGGCATTGCAAACGCAAGCGGCTGTGACATGCCACGCCACACGCGCCATGGGACGAGGCAAGGCGAAAAATTTGACCTTAGTTTTAATGCATGCGCAGACTGGTAACTTTTTTTATATTATTAAATAGAATCGAAACATGACCACAGAGACGTAATCAAAGTCCTTTACTTCGGCATAAATATATATATACATATAAAAATTCCCGACTAGTCATAACTTTTCCAAACTTTAAAAGTCAAAAAAAATTTTTTAAAGAATTCCCGACTATTTCCCGTTTTTCTGACTGAGTGGGAACCATGGTTATATTTAAACGGTCCTTAAAAACTAACGGTTTTAACAACCTTAGGAAGGCGTGAAGAAATATTAGGGTCCCGATATTCCGATACGATTCAGATTAATCGTCCCATCACTAATTAACGCACATCATGTACATAAAGAAATTTCAAGCACATGTTAATATTTTGCCGCCATATTGGTTTTCGTTTTAACTCGATCATCGGTTATCTCGACGCCATTTTTCATACCCCAATGCCATCGACTTAACCGGGTTCGACTGTATTATTTTAACTTTTTTTTTATTTTTTATTCACTTAATTGACAGGTACACACACAAGAGAGTTAAATATGTCACCAACAGGTAACTCAGAGCGGAAGTGTTGCTAATTTTGATACATTTTTTGTTGGTTTTAAGAACTAAGGTAAAATACCTCGCTATCGGATAGGTTACCTGTCTTTAACTGGTCCTCAAAAATGAGTGGCGTTAAAAATCGTTATAAACAACCATTAAAATTCAATTAAATATAATTCCGGCAAGTGACAATTGAAAAAAAATTTGCCATTTTAATTGTTACTAAAAATAAAATTCACTTATCAGTACTTCATCACTGTCTATTCAATTTTTTTTTGGCTCAAGATTTTTAAACAAATAAATTTGATGAGTTGACAGGCATTGAACAAAATACTGGTTCTGAAGGTGAGTGACGACACAAACCTTGTGAGTTGCTAGTTTGATACATTCACTTATTGGTTTTCAGAACTTAAGGAAAATTACATATTATATACATCCAAATTTCAGCCTATGATAATATAAAAAAGAATTGAGCTTTTAAACATATGAATCAAAGATAAAAATTAATGAAAATTAATAGGGCTGCGGAAATTAACGATTAATTAATCGATTAATCGTTAAAATTTTTAATCAATTAAAATTAATTTGATTGATTAAAATTCGATTAAAATTTACGTAAATATTTCTAATATTTCTTTTAACAATTTCTTAATACAGTCAAACCCACTTAACTCGAGCCCTGTTAACTCGCCAACCCTATTAAGTCGACGTTTTTTATTGGAACCGCCAAATTCCCTCATTTTCTTAGCATTTTCTCATTGGTTAATTAGATTTTTTTAATTTGCCGAAACCTAATACCTCGAGCACAAAAGAGGGCCAAATTTGCAACTTAACGTTGGTTAACTCGATCCCTGTCAATTTGCCTAGCGACACACTCTGCCATTTTTAGTTCAAAATAGTGTTGACATCTCGCTTTCCTCGAGACTTCCGGCTATTGTGTGATTCTACGAGATTTCAATAAAAATTACCGGATGTTTTTACTGGTTTCAATTTGATCCGTGTCTCCGTGGAGTATGTATTCTTGAAAATCGCGTTAGCGGTCTTTAATCGTCATTATTTTGCAGTGCATGTTATACTATTATTAAACTTAATTCATTATCTGATGCATTAATCATTTTATTTTTTAAGATAAACCTATATCTTTAGAAAAGAAAATATAGGTTTTTATCGAGAATCGACTGCGTTTTTATTTAATTAAATAAAAAATTATTATTCTTTTAAAAGTTTGTTTCTTTGTTACCATTAAGATACGTGACTAACACGCGTGTGACAGTGAAATCAAATCATTTTCTTAATATTCCAGTATATATATAATATACACGTCATCACTGTTATAGGTCGAATTCTGAATTTTATTTTAAAATTCGCTTAGTTGCCGAGGTCTAACACACAGCGTGCTTTGATCAACGGTCAAGGCCACAATAGTTTTATTTATATTACAAGTTTGATTGACTGAGGAAATTTGAGTTCGGTCTCGTAGTGACAGATATCCTGCACGTCAAAAGCATTAAACTTAAAATTACCGTATTGATACGTTTATTTTTTTTTAATTCGCTTATTCGACGCGCAATGCAAATGCGAGCGTCGGTGACATGCCACGCCACATGCGCCATGGGATGAGGCGAAACATTTGACCTTAGTTTCAACGCATGCGCAGACAATTATAAATTGGTAACTTTTCGAAACATGACCACAGAGACGTAATCAAAGTCCTTTACTTCGGCATAAAAAAATATACATGTATATATAAAAATTCCAGACTAGTTATAACTTTTCCCGACTATTTCCTGACTTTCAAGACCGAGAATTTTTTTAAAGAATTCCCAACTTTTTCCCGTTTTCCCGACTGAGTGGGAACCATGGTTAAATTTAAACGGTCCTTAAAAACGAATGGTCTTAACAACCTTAGGAAAGAGTGAAGAAATATTAGGGTCCCGATATTCCGATACGATTCAGATTAATCGTCCCATCACTAATTAACACACATCATGTACATAAAGAAATTTCAAGCACATGTTAATATTTTGCCGCCATATTGGTTTTATTTAACTCGATCATCGGTTATCTCGGCGCCATTTTTCATACCCCAACGCCGTCGACTTAACCGGGTTTGATTGTAATTTATATCTTTTGTTACTTACATACTTTTCCCTCGTATTTTATAATTTATTTAGACATGCATACGTAAACAAAAGGGTTTTCTGGCTTATTTCTTGCATGGCAGACAAATTTGCTGTGTTACGTCACAAAATTTGGGAGCCATGGAATTACCGCGACTTAACCAGTTTCGCGAAATAAATTAATCGCACTTAACGGGATCTATATATGCGGTATAAAAATATAATTAACCGAATAATCAATTAAATTTTTTCCAAATGAATCGAACAAAATATTTTTAAACAGTAGCAGCCCTAAAATGTAATAATACCTACTAATCAATGTGTAGTGAAAATCATTTCAATAATATTTACAGATGTTTTAATATATGAAGAGCTCAAGGGAAGAAACGGTTATGTCACATTTTTGTAGTTTTGAGATATTCAAGTTTTAAAGTTCAAAATTATATAGATTTATTAGAAATTAACTACAGTCGAACCCACTTACCTCGAGCTCGTTTAGCTCGACCACCCCACTAACTCGACGTTTTTTATTGGAACCGCCAAATTCTCTCTTTGTCTTAGCATTTTTTCATCGGCTAATTCGATTTTTGTAAGTCGCCGAAACCTAGTACCTCGATCACAAAAGAGGGCCAAATTTGCCACTTAATGTTGGTTATCTCGATCCCCATGACCAATTGCCAGCTTTTGAAAATGTTAGCTATGATTTTTTTATAACCAAGGGAAGGGACCAATTTTCTGCCTCACCAGGGTCTGCTGGTGACGTCACAGCCCGCTTGCTCAGCGCTGTTACTTCTGGTACTATGCTTCGGTAACTAAGCGAATACATTTTTTTTAAAAATCAGTCACTAGCGAACTCCACAAACAGTCTATATTTATAGACCAGAATATTATTATTATTAAGAAAACGCTTTGATTTTGATGTCACGTTCGCTCGCGTGTTGGCTCTGGTATTCTGCCGTAACACAACAAAAAATTAACTCCGGGTAATAAGCTAATATACCGACTAAGACCTGATAAAACGGAGTAAACAGTCATAATAAGATGGAATTTATTTAAATACCATATTATGTTTCACTCGTCAACTTGCCAGAATTATTGAATTCGCCGCGCACACGACGATCCCCCCCCCCAATAGGGTGGGGTTTAGGTGGGGTTGAGCTACACTGGCCATTTACCAAGGCACGCTCTGACTCAATTTAAAAAGAAAAATGTTCCTTCCCCCCAACCCACTGTAGATGTATAACAGTGGGGGAGGGGAGGTGTCTATTCTCGCGGTCTTGTCAAAGCAAGAGGCTTTCTTTTATATAAACATCAAAGACCTGTCTAGCCTTCTCTCCCCCACCCTCATTATCCCTAACTAGAAAACTCCGTAACTTGTCCCCCCCCCTTTGAATTCACTTAGAGCACTATAGTAATAGCCGTGACCTTTGACCGTACGTGCCTCGACAACTAAGCAAATTAAAACTTTTTTTAAAAAAGCATTCATTAGCCGTAGACGAAGTAAACTAAAAGTGATGACGTGTATATTATTTAGATACCGGAATAGGGAGAAAGCGATTTGAAGTCACCGTCGCTAACACAACAAAAACGAACTCCGGGGTAAAAAGCTATTACGGGCTTATTGAAGTTGCAGCTGAATAAATTATTTAAATTCCGAAGACTTAAAACTAAAATAAATAAGCCTAAACATTTTTAAAGATGAGTGTAAGCGGTCGTTCGATAGTTGTAACTACGGTAAACACTAGTCCTAGCGTAATGGTAGTCAATTATTAACAAATTGAAGCAATATTTGCGACTCTTTTCCACATGCGCAGAACGATGCGCGAACGACTATGAAGTAAAGTACCTACAAATATATTTAAAATATATTTATTTGAATATTGATTGTTTTCTCAGGTCCTTATACAAATAAATGCCTTGGTATTTATTAGTAATAAACTTACACTAAGATTATGACTTTAATTATAATTACATCATTAGTATTAGTAGTAAATAGCATGAAATAATAAAGTTCAAGGACGAACGAGCAAATGAACGCACTAGAGCCTCAGTCAGAGCCGAGTCACTAATTCATTTAGATAAATCATACTCGCAAGGACGTTCCATTTCGCATAATATAATATATCACATAATTTAACATTATATTTCTTATATTCCGATACAATTCTGATTAATCGTCCCATCACTAATTAACGCACAACACGTATATAAAGAAATTTCAAGCGCATGTTAATATTTTGCCGCCATATTGGTTTTCGTTTTAACTCGATCATCGGTTATGTCGACGCCATTTTTCATACCCCAACGCCGTCGACTTAAGCGGTTTCGACTGTAAATAGATTTGAATTTTTCATAGGGTCAGAGATGTTATTTTTCCATAAAATCTCATTCAGAACATTCTATTTTTGATCCTCTATCAGATACAGGGGGTGGCTAAAACTTTTCAAAAATGTCACATAGTCGTTTCTTCCCTTGAGGTCTTCATATACTTTAGATAGACTGACATACCCTTCTCCAGTAAGGCCACAACATGCCTGTATGTGCCAGACGTGGTCTTTAACTGCTGTCAGATTGAGCTGTTGAGAGATTTCAGCAGGTGACATGCAGCCCTTTATATCTTGTTTGTTAGCATATATCAATACAGCAGCTTTGCGCAAGTCCTGAAATAAAATATTTAAATAAATTTTTTCCAATATACAAAAAAGGTATCAATATACATAATTCCCGTTGTCTGTATGTATGTATGGCATAATGCCGTTAGGTGGCGCTGCGATCGATTTTGTATAAAAATATTATATGACGTCATTGTTTTATGCTTATATTTTAATTTTTGAAAAGGGAACGATGTAAAAATAGGATTTGAGGATTTATTATTATTATGAAATACTTTGTGTACATTTCAGCAAGTTTAATATTTCGTATTTATCAAACACGGATAAGTTACTTATGTTAATTATGTATATTGATTCCCGTTGTCTGTATGGATGTAAGTTAGGTGGCGCTGCGATCGATTTTGTATAAAAATATTATATGACGTCATTGTTTTAGCTTATATTTTAATTTTTGAAAAGGGAACGATGTAAAAATAGGATTTGAGGATTTATAATTATTATGAAACTAGACGCCCTGCAGCGTAGCATACGCCGCAAACTTGCTCATGGAGAGTGCAAAGAAAGTGGAGAAAGAACGGACACAAACTACTGCACAAAGATATCAAAACAACTAATAAATGGGAGGCGGGTAACAACAACCTCAGTGTGCATGCCTTTACGATTACTCGCTATATTTTATTTACTTAGTGCTGCTTTTTGTGTCTGTACTCTCACCCCCCCCCTACCTTTCTTTGCACTATGATGAGCGGGTCTCTCCAGAGTTCCTTCTTTTCATTCACTCACAGTCGTTTGCCCAAACCCACCCCATTTTGACAACTTTGTCTTTCAGCAAGTCTTGACCCGTCACTAAATCATTAGCGGCGTATGCTACGTCGCAGGTCAGCTAGTTTAAAAATATTTAACAATCACTGCCTGTCCATTATATAATATAGTTGAGTCATGATTCAAGTATAGTTACTGAAAGGATAACAAAATAATGAGCAGTAAAAAATGTTGAACTTACTTCATGGGCTAACATTTTATAGAGCTCCTCTTTGGTAATAGATAACCTTTCTCTATCTGTGCTATCTATCACCATAATGATAAACTGAAGCATAAAAAAATGATTTCAAATAACTTGGACAAAAATTATAAACACAAATATATACATAAATGAGACCACATCAAGCAAGGTACAGATACCAATCTTCAAATCTTAAATTTAAAAAAATGACATCGTACACATTTATTTATTTTTGACCAATCATCGCCTTTTCATTACAGATAATATAATACAGATAATAGCTGAGCGTTTCTCACCTCTGAGTTTGTATAGTAGGTATTCCAAGAAGCACGCAATGACTCTTGACCTCCAATATCCCACATGAGAAAATGAATATTTTTCCACACTACCTCTTCTACATTACTTCCAATAGTTGGAGAAGTGTGTACAACTTCATTCATTAAACTAATCAGGAAGAATAAAAATATGGCCTTCAATAACTAATAAAAAGAGTTGAAACATTAAAATAAAAAATCAAATGAATGATAGTTTAAAGAAGTGCTTTTTGATCTTGTTACTCACTGCAACTCTCTAGATTTTTAAAAATCCTCACTTCAAAATGTTAAAGTATTACGATCAAACGATCTGAATAAAGGTACTTTTATTTTAGAAATTTTACTGCTAAAATGAAAAATATAAATATATCAGTGACCATAAGACTCAATGAAAATTCACAAAGAAAATATCCGAAGCTGCTTGTAATAATGAAATTAAACCTGACTTTTCCTAACTATATCTACAATAAAAATTAACTTATGTAAGATATAATCAGCTCTCATTTTTATTAGGGATTATTTTTTTCCCAGTATCATAATTTCATGCAGTTTTTTTCTTTATAGATTAATATGGGTCTCCCAGCATCCAGTGCCACCAGGGCGTTTAAAGGATATCTTTACAAGAATCTGATTTATAATGTGTGGGTGTGTAAACATATATATTGTATCTTGTCCTTAAGCAAATATCGTTTTCAGATTATTTTTTTTTAAAGGATTAAAATGAACAAATCTAATTTAAGCATAGGGCGGTGGTCTCTACTTACAATTGGTACAATATTGTAGTTTTACCAGCATTATCTAGGCCGACAATAATCATTTTGTGCTCTGTTAACATAAAGTGTTGTCATAAAATTCAGTAATTAAAATGTATAAATTTAGAAAAGGGTACATTACATAAAACCATGCATCTAAGAAATTGTATAAATATTGATAATGATATGTTTAGGAATCACACTAAATTGAAAATTAATCGTAAAGAACTTTATGAACAATTACCTTCATTGGTAAACAAGCTCCATATTTTAGAAAATAGAAGGCCCATTTCACAGACAACAGATTAGCAAAGTAGAATTTAAAAAGCTTCTCTTGATCATGCTAAATCTAAAAAGAATTTCATATAGAACATAATCAACATTTACTCAAATTTTAAATAAATAAACAAAAATATTTATTTGTTAAATTTTGTCCTTATTTTAAAAAAAAACTAGCTTGGTGCTTTTTAATATAAACTTAAGTCACGAATCACATAATTATGTGCTAGTTTAAAAGTGGGGCAGATCCATTAACTAATTTGCCCTGTAAACTCCAAACGATTGATATTAAGTTCACTGAAATTTGAAATTCTCAGACAATGTAAAATCAAAGTTTGGAATAGAGTCAAGATTGATATTGTCAGTCATATTACAAAACATATTACCATATGCAAATTGATGGCTGAGCAGATATAATTTTTTTTAAATTGGTTATATGCTCTTTAACTAAGCAAGTATGGAATGTTAATACTTGTTTCTAAAAAGATAATAATAGAAAATACAAAGAATCTGGTTCGTAGTGTAGTGGTTTTAACGTCCATCTTCAAGCCCCAGCAAAAACATTATTTTTAATTTTTTTAAATGTGCGTTTGTGCCCGTTATTTTCCCCCTTTATTGCACCATGGCTGATCCTCGCTAGGGTCGACCAATCACAATTTATGGTTGGAAAGCTAGGGTGGTGGGCAGCAGGTAAATATCCGCAGTGCGGAAGTCTCGAGACCAACAATGCGTCGATGGTTCCCCCCCACCCCACCGACGTTCAAGCGCATTGTTTTGATTTCTTCGTGCTGTAGTTTGTGTCCGTTCTTTCCCCCACTTCTTTGCAATATCCATAAGCAAGTCTGCGTCGTATGCTACGCTGCGGGGCATATCTACATGTAGTATAATTTCTTTTATGAATGAGACAAGGTAAACTGAACAAACATTGCTCCTTTTTGCATCAAGCAAAGTTGAGCATATTTTTATTTAAAGGCAAGGAAAAAATTTTAAACATAACTTCATCCTGATGTTTTCTACCAATATCTGTGATGACACTCCCACAAAAGGTAAGAGGGTAGCTTAAAGTCAGTCAATTTTATTTTACTCAAAACATGACTGAAGGACAGCAGCTATCCAAAAAAAATGTAATTTAGACAACTTTTGTGATATGACTGTTAGTTATGATCCTGTGTGGTCATATTGTAGAAGGAATGTTGAAGGTTGTAAGCATGTTTAAAATCAATCATCATAAGCTGTCCTAATTACTTCTCCCAAAAACTGCTTTCACAGTAAATGATAAGAGTTATTAGCAAAAGCTTTTAGGACATAAGCAAAAGTGTTGACAATCTCAGGCTCAGTTAAAAAGTGAAAGAAGTCGTCAACAATGAAAATAGAAAAAAGGGTCATCTCTAAATGAAATTCCGCTATTACTTTGTCTTCAATCAAATGTTCACAACATTGTATAAATTGTATAGCACATTTTAGACTTCTACCCTTTCCTCACACCCATGATTAATCTAAATCTAAATAATAAAACATACAGAAGTAGCATCATAAGGTATGTTATTTTAAGGGACTTTTTTTGGACAAAATAAAAGCTCAGTTGGGAAGAAAATGCGATGAAATGGACTAAAAAATCTAATAGCAAAATACCCACGCTCCACTGCGGAAGTAAGGATTTTTGTAAGCGTTGAAAACCCATTTCACACCAATTCAAAACACCAATTTATTTCATTCTGATTTAAAAGATTGAAAAAATATAGTTTTAATGCCCTAACGAAATTTAATATGGGCCGCCAAATTTTTATCTTCCAAGTTTTGTAAAAATACATTTACACAGTATCCAAAGTTTTTGTATTTGTAATTTAGCTCATATAAGGTGAAAGAACTACATTTGTGTGCCAGACCCCCAGTGAGTGATAATTAAGTGTACTTAACAAAACCCCAAATATCATACTTCTACCTACACGGGAAATAGGATAATTAGTGATTTTCATATTTTATATAGTTCATAAAAGGAAAAAAATTCATTTTGGCCCGTGGGCCAACAGAAGGTGATAATTTGAAAACCTTTTTGCCTGTTACCATCGCGGGATTGTAATCAACAATCTGCCAAAGTTTCATGCCTCTGCCTACTCGGGAAATAAGAAAATTAGTGATTTTCATATTTTATATAGTCCATATAAGAAAAAAAGCATTTTTGGGCCCCGGCCCCCAAGAGTGTGAATTGTAAAATTCGTTTTCGCCATTTTTCTTTGTGAGAGGATACTCAACAACTTTCCAAACTTTCATGCTTCTAAGTACACGGGAAGTTGGAGAATTAGTGATGAGTCAGTTTTTAAAATTAGAAAAAAAATACATTTGGGCCCCCGGCCCCCAGTAAGGGATAATTTAAATATGTTTCCCCTGTTACCATGGCGGAAATGTACTTGACATCTTCCCAAAGTTTAATGCTTCTACCTACCCGGCAAATAGGAGAATTAGTGATATTCAATTTTTATATAGCTCATATTAGGAAAAAAACATCTTTTGGGCCACCGGCCCCATATCAGCGGGAATTTTAGAATTCTTTTTCGCCAATTTTCGTCGTGAGAGGGTACTTGACAACTTCCCAAAGTTTCATGCTTCTACCTACACGGAAAGTTGGAGAATTAGTGATGAGTCTGTTTTTTATATAAGAAAAAAAAGCTACATTTTGGCCCCCGGTCCCCAGTAAGTCATAATTTAAATATTGTGTTCACTTGTTACCATCACGGAAGAGTACTTATCAACTACTTAGAGTTTCATCCTTCTACTTACACGGGAAATTTGAGAATTTGTGATTTTCAGTTCTTATATAGCTCATATAAGGACAAAACTTCATTTGGGCCCCCGGCCCCCAGGAAGTGATAATTTAAATATGTTTTCTCCCGTTACCATCGAGGGTTTGTACTCAACAACTTCCCAGACTTTCATTCTTTTACTTACACGGAAAATATGAGAATTTGTGATTTTCAGTTTTTATATAGCTCATATTTGAAAAAAAAACTTCATTTGGGCCCCCCGGCCTCCAGTATTTGATAATTTAAATATGTTTTTTGCCTGTTATCATTACGGAAGTGTACTCAACAACTTCCCAAAGTTTCATTCTTCTATCTACTCGCGAAATAGGAGAATTAGTAATTTTTAATTTTAATGTAGCCCATATAAGAAAAAAAACAGTTTTGGGCCCCCGGCCCCCATGAGTGTGAATTTTAAAAAAAATTTAAGCCCAGAATTGTCGCGACAGGCTACTTAACAACTCGCCAAGGTTTCATGCTTCTACCTACACGGGAAGTTGGAGAATTAGTGATGATTCAGATTTAAATATAAGAAAAAATACATTTCGGCCCCTGGCCCTCAGTAAGTGATAATTTAAAAATTATTTTTACCTGTTACCATTGTGAAAGTGTACTTAACAAATACCCCAAGTTTCATGCTTCTACCTACATGGGAAATAGGAGAATTAGTGATTTTTAATTTTTATATTGCTCATATTAGGAAAAAACTTCATTTGGTCCCCCGGCACCCAGGAAGTGATAATTTAAATATTTTTTCTCCCGTTACCATCGCGGGATTGTACTCAACAACTTCCCAATGTTTCATGCTTCTGCCTACTCGGGAAATAGGAGAATTAGTGATTTTTAATTTTTATATAGGCCATATTAGAAAAAAAAAGTTTTTGGGCCCCCGGCCCCCATGAGTGTTAATTTTAAAATTCTTTTACTCCAATTTTCGTCGCGAGAGGCTACTCAACAACTTCCCAAAGTTTCATGCTTCTACCTACACGGGAAGTTGGAGAATTAGTGATGAATCAGTCAGTGAGTCAGGGCTTTGCCTTTTATTATTATATTCCCTGCAAATATTATAATTTTGTATAATTTTACACTCTAATAATTCGCGTTTTAAGAAAAGTCAAAAAAGGGGCACACAATGTGGAGGAAAACTCCATGTTAAAAAAAGTGATTATGCGGTCTTACAAAAAAAATTCATAACTTTCTAACCACTTGAGCTAGAACATTGATCTTTATGTTTTTGTAAATCATTTACAATGCTCTACACAGCTATGATATTTTTATATTTTTAACAAAAGTTTGAAATTTTCACCTAAGTGCCCAATGTCTTCTTTAACTTTAATGAAAAGTTGAAAAGGCTTGGCAAGTCTTGGTCTTACTCTCTTACTTTAACACAAGCTAGGGCCTATTTGTTATAAGTTTAATGAAAGGAGAACTGATATACATTTATCAGACACGTATATTACAGATTACCTTCATTACAAATTAGAATATCACTTTATTCACCAATTTCGACAGCTGTCGTGTTGACAAAACACTCTGACCAAACTTCTCTTACGGAAGTTAACTTTATTTATTTAAGAAATGAATAAAGTGTTACTGCGGGTTTTTTATATGTTTATTTATATCCAAAATATTCAGGTCCATATATGTTCATGGTGGTTAATTTAGACAACATTTTATTGTTTCTATTCTTTTAAATTCATGCAAATATTTTATTCTCTGGATGAAATTGAAAATCTCTCTGATATTTTAATTGCTCTGAAATTTATCTATCTTATTTAGGACCTAAATATTACTTAATAAAACCCTCAGATAGACAAAGGGGTCGTCCATAAATGACGTCACGCGATTTTTGCTGATTTTTTACCCCCTCCCTCCCCCTCGTCACGCGTCGTCACAAAAACTTAGACCCCCCCCTCTAAAAATACGTCACAAATCTTTGACCCCCCCCCCAAAAAAAAATTTAAAAAATTTGAAAATAAGTGTGTTTTAAATCACTTTTATTGTCATTTAAGTATTTATTATTTATTTAGTGAAGATCTACATTTTAGCCCATCTACATTGTAATATCGTAATCCCGCGTGAAGCATTTTTTTTAAAACGTTTAACTGGCCTTCAGAAAACGAACTGTGTTAACATCCTTAGATTACATTTTATTTTAATGCATACAAATTAAACATTGACTATTAATCATCACGGTTAACGTCTTTGTTTAGAAAACAAATTATTTAAAAATAACATTCTTTAAATGTATTTTTTTTTAAATCCCTCAATTGACTGACGGGCATCCCGTAAGAAAGAGGTCGGCGAACAGAGGTAAATAACCTCATCTGGGGTCAAAAGGGGGAATTCTTGGGGGTAATGCAGACTCATTTGGGACATATAATATCCACTACAATCCCCTAGATATATTAAAATACGTCATGTGTACGTGTACGCTTGGAACATATGTCCATTATTGAACCGGTTCCTTCCAGAAAATACATTTTTTTAAAAATTTGACAACTATGTAGATTTCTTACCTACGTACTATACAAAGACACCTAAATCTACCCTACTTTCATTTATATTGACACGAGTGACAATAATCTTAATCCACATGACCTGTCTGTATCACGTATCATTTCTGTGATATTTAAAATTAATGCCTTAAAAACTGAGCTAAGAAGAAATGTTGTTTTGTGCTCCTCTCGAATTGCGATGTCAAGAATTTCATGCATTCAATAAAGTTAATGAATTTTTTCCATTGCACCAGGGACCGGTGCATGGGCGTAGGGAAGGGGGGGGGCATTTGCCCCCCTACATTTGAGAAAAAAAAATAATTTATTAAATGCATTAATAAATGTTGTATTTTAACTATTACAGCACTAATTTGTAAGTCTTATTAATTTCTAAGGCTTTTTTCAACCCTTATTTTATACTGAACTTGAATTTAATTGAAAATTGTACCTGTATGGCATTGCCAGTTAAAATATAAAAAAAAGTGGGATTTTTTTGCCCCCCCCCCTGGAAAAATTCCTAGCGACGCCCATGGACCGGTGGACTATTTTCTCTGCACTGACAATTTTTTTTTGTCCTTTTTTTTGAGAACATCTGCGGACCGGCAGCGGATGGCACACGGACCGGCACCGGTCCGCGGACCACCACTTTGAGAAGCACTGATCTAGAAGACTAGAATGGCCAGGGGCGTTTGACCAAAAACCTATCGAACAATTATATCAAACTTAAAACGTTTTTAATTCTATCAAATAGATTCTCTACCCCCCTCCCCTTTTAAAGAAAAAGGATATTCCGTGTCGTTTTGACTTAAAATATCTACACATAATCCTATTCAGATCATTTTTAGACACTTGTCATGCATGTAAAACTCACCAGTAGCATTTTCGGGGGAGGGGGGGGCTAACGACGCTCCCCCAAATCCCCGAGTCATGTGAGCATTACCTAGAGTCTGGGGGTTGGGGGGGGGGTAACGCACACATAAACTTGTATATTTTGGGGTAACGGGCAAAAAAGTTCGAGAGAACCAAACGGAGCTGCGGTTACATCAGAAATGCTTTGATGTCAACATCAAACGACGCAGTGTAACAATTTCATATGTTATCTTGTGGATTCTCAAACTTAAGGATTATAATTAGATTTAATTTTCGTGTCTTGATGGCTTACGCCAATCAGCGTCTGATGGCCTACGACCGGCACATTGAGAAGCACTGATTAAAAAAAAAGTAATTAAATAAATTGTAAGCGACCAAATATTTCAGTGGAAGTTTTATTTCAAGTTACCCTTTTGATGTGACGTCACATTTCTTCAACCCCCCTCCCTCCCCCTCGTCACGCATCGTCACAAAAGTGTGACCCCCCTCCCCCCCCTAGGTGCGTGACGTCATTTATGGACGGCCCCAAAAGGATAAAAACACCTTTCTTATTCCGTATGCCGTATGCAAGAACAAACACCAAAACTTTTTCGCTCTTCCCGTCCGGAATTCTGGCGTGGATTGGGTTGCCTGAAGAAACCAGGCAAGCCAACACTTTATCAACATTTAAAACTCTAATAAGAATGCAAGACTTAACACAAACCATAGATAAGCGCAGGACGAAATAATCTTCTGTATAGAAGTAGCGTCTGTAACAGATAAGATAAGATAAGATAAGATAGATAGAAGTTCCTTATATACAACAGAAGATCATTATCTTATCTGTTACAGACGCTCCTTCTATACTATACAGAAGGTTTTTTTTTATTGACTCGTGGTGTCTGCTTGCTTCCTTGCCGAAAAAACTTTGGATCGATTTTAACCCACTTCCCCGTATGCTAGCGAGCTTTTGCAGTAAATAAATTAATACATTTTTAGATTATCTCCAGTTATCTCTATGTAGCATGTTAATTTTTGTCGCGGTGCGTATTATTTTGAACTACCTTTTCAATATTTTCCTGTCACGCGTTGCGGTGCGTATTATATTGACGATACTTTAAAAAAAATATATTCCCGATCTGTAAGTGTTTATGCTAATCTGTCGCATGGTGCGCATTATATTAAACATGTTTTTATAACCCCTTTCGCTCTTTATAACCCCTTTCCCGTGATCAAATCGAGCTGAAATTTAGCAGACTGTAGTAGTTGTTTTTTTTACTATAAATCCTTTATATATGAGACATAACTAAAATGTTGGACTTTTGGATTGTCGTGCGATGCGTATCTTAATGAACATACTTTTAGTTATGTCTTTTAAATAAATGATTTATAGTCAAAAAAATTTTAACGGGTTTTTTATTGTGTACGAAGAGGATCATAATCAACAATGCACTAAAGGACTTGTTAACTAAGTTGATACACTAAGTAGCTTGTGGTCGTTTGTTAATTACCTGCTCGTATTACTGTTTAATAATTATTCTTACAATTTAAATGGCTATTTCACATTATTGCTTCTTTTTACATAACTGTTTTGAATGCTCCATTGTTTGCTAGTCTCCGCCCCGGGCTTACCCATGGCCATGAAACAGTCTAAAACAATGACGTAATTAGATGTTATATTTTGGTTGTGTCCAGAGTCCTATAATTGAACAATAAATTTTAACAATTAAAAATAACTTGTCTTACGAAATGCCCATTTGCAAATTTAGTGTTAAGATAAGTCTCTGGCCTCTGGGCAACAAGCTCCATGGGTTGGTTTTAAAATCTAAGTTTTTACAAAACACAAAGAAACTGTCAGATTAGTAGGAAACTTTAAACTGGGTTACTAAGACGGAGAATGGGTTTATAAGGCAGTAAATAACAATCAGCACGCAACCAAAGATTCAGGGTCGGCTTTCTGACGATTTGGTTAAATTTGTGCCATGTGCGTTGAACCAGTTCGACAGCCTTACCCCCCTGGCTAGTTTTGTCCTGTAGGCCTATATACGAACATTTCTCATCTAATTTGTACATCTTATATACAGTCAAACCTATCATAATAAGCACCTCTCATAACGATTTATTTGCAAAACGAGCAACATTTTTTTTTAAAAAAAGTTGCTCCCTTAACGAGCGAAGATTCGCATAACAAGTGACGCAGAAAGGGAAAGTCCCTATTTCATGGAAAATCATTTTTGAGCCGGCACTTCCGCCCCGATGTATTATTCTGTGTTAATGCACTCGGTCTGCTGTTAGCATATTGTTTTCGTGTGTGATCAACCGTTTGCACAAATTTTGTATTCAGACAGTATTCGTAATTTTTTATGTGCAAATTGTAATAACCTTTGCTAAAATGTCTTAGAAAAAAAAGAAAAATGGAAGACAATCATAAGAGAGGAAAAAACTGTTGAAATGAAACGTAAAACCATTGAAAATCTAGAACAAGTTGGCTACTCTAACGCGCAACTACAACCGGCCAACATCAACGATTTGCACTATTCTCAACAACTATTGAGGAGATGGATGCTTCAAATTGAGTGTCAAATCACTTTGAAGCATCCATCTTGAAGCGACGCATCTCAGAGACACAATCTATACATCAGCTTTGGCAAGAAATCTCACAAAAATACGGACTAGTGTGATGAATATTGGGACGAGATGAAACCAGTCACTGAAGCCAAAAGGAAAGCTATTATGGCCTACAAGGAAAAGCCCACACCCGACAGGCTGCATGCCTTAAAAACAGCAAAGTCGCATGCCCAAAAAGTTGCCCTTCAATGTGCCAATACCTACTGGCTTAACCTCTGCTCCAGCATACAATCAGCTGCAAACATGGACAATGCCAAAGCCATGTACGAAAATATCAAAAGAGCAACTGGCCCTTTGACGTCCAAAGTTGCCCCCCTAAAGTCCAAAAGTGGAGAAATTATCCAAGACCAGACAGGACAGCTAAACGGTGGGTTGAGCATTATCTGGAACTATACTCAACAGTTACCACAGTCTCCAGCACCGCTTTAGATGACATCTCCGATATGCCACTCACGGAAGAACTTGATGTCATGCCCACACAGGAAGAGCTGAGCAAAGCAATTGACTGCCTAGCTTGTGGAAAAGCCCCTGGGAATGATGGCATACCACCAGAAGCTCTAAAGAGTGGCAAGACAGCTTTACTCCAACCATTGCACGAGCTTATGTCCCTCTGCTGGGAACAGGGCTATATCCCCCAAGACCTAAAGGATGCAAATATAGTGACACTATATAAAAACAAGAGTGATAGAAGTGACTGCAATAACTATCGCGGCATCTCACTCCTTAGTATTGTGGGAAAGGCCTTCGCCCATGTCATTCTAACACGTTTACAGTGTCTAGCATCCCGTGTCTATCCAGAATCTCAGTGCGGATTCCGGGCTGGTCGGTCTACCACATACATGGTGTTCTCAATACGGCAGCTCCAGAAAAAATGCAGAGAGCAACAAACGTCACTATACATTGCCTTTGTGGACCTTACGAAAGCCTTTGATTTCGTCAGTCGCAACGGGCTATTCCAAATCCTGGTAAAAATCGGCTGTCCCCCACACCTACTCGCCATCATCAGACAGTTCCATGAAAATATGCAGGGCCCAGTGCAGTTCGATGGAGCTACGTCAGAAGCCTTTCCAGTCAGCTGCGGAGTTAAACAAGGTTGTGTACTTGCACCAACACTGTTCGCAATATTCTTCTCTGTACTGCTTCGATACGCATTCAAGTAGCATGATGGAATCTGGTTACACACCAGAGCTGATGGAGGACTTTTCAACACTGCCCGCCTCCGAGCCAAGATCAAAACGACAGATATCCTAATTCGTGAGCTACTCTTTGCGGACGATGCGGCATTAACAGCACACACAGAAACTGGTTTGCAACAACTCGTGTCAAGCGTCTCCAATGCCTGCAAAGAATTTTGTCTGCAAATCAGCTTGAAAAAGACAAACGTCATGGCCAAAGACACACAACCTCCTCCTACCATCAATATCGACAATGAAAACTTGGATGTTGTGGACAGCTTCACCTATTTGGGTTCCAAGGTCTCCAATACATTGTCCATTGAAGAGGAAATAAACAGTAGAATTGGCAAGACAACTGCCACAATGGCTAAATTAAGAAAACGGGTCTGGAAAACACCAAGTTAACAGTGAAAACCAAACTGTGTGTCTATAGAGCCTGCGTCATTAGTACACTGCTATACGGGAGCGAGACATGGACCACTTATACATCCCAAGAGCGCAAGCTAAATAGCTTCCACTTGAGATGCCTGCGACGCATCCTAGGCATTAAATGGCAAGACAGGGTAGGGTGCCTATTACTGAGGTCCTAATGCGTGCCAATACCCAAAGCATGATCTCAATCCTTAGTGAAAGACGCCTGAGATGGCTAGGACATGTTAAAAGAATGAGCCCTGGCCGCATCCCCAAGGACCTCCTATATGGAGAACAGGCATCGTGAAAGAGGAAGACAGGTCGCCCACGTCTGCGATTTAAAGATGTCTGCCAAAGGGACATGAAAGCAGCCAGAATACACGCACAAGCGACTGGGAGTGTAAGGCAGAAGACCGATCTACGTGGCGTACAGTTGTCAAAGAGGGCGTCATAGTAGCCGAGGAGTGAAGGATGGAGGAGGCTACAGAAAGAAGAGCTAGGAGAAAGGCAAAAACATTTGGAAGCACAGAACTCGTTTGTAAAAGCTGTGGTAAAGACTGTCACTCAAGGATAGGACTGCACAGCCACTCGAGGAAATGCAACCCAACTCAACAGTAATGCACCATCGTCTCGCGAGACGGAAGGATGCCGATTAATGGAAATGTTGGTATGGGGTGTCCAAAAATGTCGCCATGCGCCTGGGGGCATTTAGTGACGAGGGGGAGGGGTGTTTAAGAAATGCAACGTCACATCAAAACGCGCAACTTGAAATAAAAGTAACCCTTAAATATTTAATTGCTTGCAGTTTATTTTAAGACGTTTTCAATGGCTTTACATGTGTTACGATATTAGAGTGCAGTCTAAATACATACTTAAATGACAAAAAAGTAATTTGCAAAATGATAATTTTCATTTAGAAAATACGGCTTTTTGTGTGTGTGGGCGGGGGGGGGGTGTCAAGGCTCTGTGGCGTCATATTGGAGAGGGGTCTAAGTTTTGTGACGAAGTGTGACGAGGGGAGAGGTGGTGAAAAATCGGCCAAAATCGCGAGACGTCATTTATGGACGGCCCTTATGACCTCAGACGTTGATTTCTCTGACAAGGGATTACATGGGAGTGACTGCAGTGTCACAACAGACATTAAAAATTTATTTCACGTTCCCTACAACTTGAAGAATCAATATCCAAGAACAAATTTAGTACAACGGAAGAAAGTATTTTTACACAAGGAGTTTCAGCAAAATAAGAAAGACGGCTTCGGCCATCGAAGAGTAAATGTTTTTGTTCAGAGTAGACACGCAACTCATTTCAATTACCAGAGTAATAGTAATAGTAATTAATGTTGTCATCTGTTTGGAAATATTTACACATACTTAACCCAGCTGCCCAAACCAATTCAAGTCCAGTCACTCTTTAGTCAGCTCCAAATCAGATTTGTTGTGCACTGAACATAATTTGACTGGCAATTACAACTCAATTCAGCAAGTGTATGTGCACATGTGACTGCTCTTCTTTGAAATATTTTTTAAAATAAACACAGCTATTCCTACTAGTATTGCAGTTACCGTTACCCAAAAAGTAAGTGTTACAATGATTACAATGCAATATAATCAACAAGTAAACAAACTTATATCATAGGCGACATAAATATTATTAAAAAACAATCCAAGGATCAAACCTTTGTCATTATCATCAACAAAAATCAAAATGCCGGGGATTGTAGAAACATGTGTTTAGGGGGGCCGTCCATAAATGACGTCACGCGATTTTGGACAATTTTGGACCACCTCCCCCTCGTCGCAAAAACTTAGACCCCCCTCTCTAAAAATACGTCACAAATCTTTGACACCCCCCCAAAAAAAAAGAAAGAAAAACAAACAAACAAAAACACTTTTTTTCTATTTGAAAATAAATATATTTCAAATCACTTTTATTGTCATTTAAGTATTTATAATTTCTTTAGTGAAGGTCTACATTGAAATATCGTAACCCGCGTGAAGCATTTTTTTAAAACGTTTAACCGGCCTTCAGAAAACAAACTGTGTTAACATCCTTAAGATTATATTTTATTTTAATGCATACAAATTAAACATTGACTATTAATCATCACCGAAAACGTCTTTGTTTAGAAAATAATATATTTTAAAATAATATTTTAAAACAATGTTTTTTTTAAAAATCCCTCAATTGCCTGACGGGCATCTCGTAAGAAAGAGGTCGGCGAACAGAAGTAAATAACCTCATCCGGGGTCAAAAGGGAATTCTTGGGGGTAATGCAGACTCATTTGGGACATATAACATGATTAACATCCACTACAATCCACTAGATATAATAAAATACGTCATGTGTACGCGTACGCTTGGAACATATGCTCATTATTAAACCGGTTCCTTCCAGAAAATGCATTTTTTAAAAATTTGACAACTATGTAGATTTCTTACCTACGTACTATACAAAGACACCTAAATCTTCCCTACTTTAATTTATATTGACACGAGTGACAATAATCTTAATCCACATGACTTGTCTGTATCGTGTATCCTTTCTGTTATATTTAAAATTAATGCCTTAAAAACTGAGCTAAGAAGAAAAGTTGTTTTGTGCTCCTCTCGAATTGCGATGTCAAGAATTTGATGCATTCAATAAAGTTAATGAATACTTGAATAATTTTAAATAGGCTCATTTATCATTATATCTAGAATGGCCAGGGGCGTTCGACCATAAACCAATCGAACAATTATATCAACCTTAAAACGTTTTTAATTCTATCAAATAGATTCCCTACGCACACATAAACTTGTATATTTTGGGGTAACGGGCAAAAAAGTTCGACTCCTGCCGTGAGAGAACCAAACGGAGCTGCGGTTACATTACAAATGCTTTGATGTCAACATTAAAACACGCAGTGTAACGATTTCATAGGTTATCTTGTGGATTCTCAAACTTAATGATTATAATTAGATTTAATTTTCGTGTCTTGATAGCTTGCGCCAACCAGCGTCTGATGGCCTACCGACCGGCACATTGAGAAGCATTGATTTTTAAAAAAGTCATTAAATAAATTGTAAGCGACCAAATATTTCATTGGAAGTTTTATTTAAAGTTACCCTTTTGATGTGACGTCACATTTCTTCAAACCCCCTCCCTCCCCCTCGTCACGCATCGTCACAAAAGCGTGTCCCCCTCCCCCCCCCTAGGTGCGTGACGTCATTTATGGACGGCCCCCTTATCCACTTTCATGACTTTCTTTCCCCGTGAAATATTTGCCCCTTCTTTGTCCAAATTAACGAAGCCACGTGTGTTGCAGGGCCTTTGCGACGGTTCTAACCAGTGGCGTCATTAGGGTTCGTGTCACCTACAGCAGTAGCTCACAGAGGCGTCACTAGGGTTGGTGTCACCCGGGGCGGAAGCTCATGGTGTCACCCCTTCACGACTGAAGGGGGCTGTCCATAAATGACGTCACGTGAGGTTGCCGATTTTTACCCCACCCTCCCCAGTGTCATACTTTGTCACAAAAATTTAGCCCCCCCACCCATTCTTTTACGATATGACGTCACAAAGCCGTGACACCCCCACCCCTCCAAGCCATATTTTCTCAATAAAAATTGGCATGTTGAAAATTATTTTTTGTCATTTAAATATGAATTTAGTTTAAGTCTGCGCTTAAACATCAAATATTTAAGTGGAACTTTTATTTAAAGTTGCGCGTTTTTGATGTGACGTCACATTTTTAAACACACCCCTCCTCCTCGTCACGCATCGTCACAGACGAGTGACCCCTTCCCCTATGGCGGATTAAAAGGGGGGGGGGCGCTGAACGGGCTAAAGCTAGGGGCCCCCAATAATTTATGGTCCCCCAAACTTATTATAAATTATAGTGTATAATGAAAATGCAGGCAAATGTTTGTACGAATCCCTGAAAATGCCTTGGACAGTCATACGGCAATGCGGCAAATATGAGTAGGTAGTATAACGGAAACCATTCTATTCTTTATGAGAAGTGCAGTGTTGCTCATTTTGTGCCGTGCACAGCTCATTCCATTAATTTGGTTGGGAAAAGTGCAGCAGGTTGTCCTGCTGCAGTCAGATTTTTTGTCTTCTGCAAAATCTTTATACCCGGCTTGTTGCATCTACTCATCGTTGACAGGTACTTCAAAAACACATGAAATTGATACATGTTAACAAAGCCTTGTCTGCAGGGGCGGATTAAGACTGCACGGGGCCCTTGGCTGCAATTCAAACTGGGGCCCTATCCAGCCAGCGTCCCTTTAAATAAAATGATTACTAGCAGCTAATATAATACTGTAACTTGTAACTAAATAGTTCATCGGTTCCTTTAACATAGTCTGTACTACGGGATCGGCCTTCCCAGCCAAAGATTATTCATGAAAAAATGGAATACGAAGAAATAACTGTTTGCCGGTAACCTAATATTGAGTGTAAAAATACAATTTTAAAAAAAATGTGTGCCCACGCCGGGAATCGATCGCGTGACCGCTTGCACAGCAGGGCGACTTTCTACATCAAGACCACACGAGCCTGATGAAAAGAGTGAAGTTTAAAAATATAAACAATAATCTTTAATATTTTCTCTTAGTGAGCCTATAAAATCATTTTTTAAAAATTAATTTATTTAATTTATGATATTTTCAGGAATTCCTGCAAACATTTGTCCATATTTCTTATAAAATATACTAAATTTGGGGGCCCCTAATCATCGGGGCCCCTGGCTTTAGCCCGTTCAGCCCCCCCCCTTCCCCCTTAATCCGCCATAGCTTGTCTGATACACGATGGTTAGCCTGACATGATGCTGTAAGGTCTGTTAATAACTCATACCATGACTATATCGCAGCACTGGAAGAATTAGCAACAATCTAAAATCAGCCACGTGACTGTCGACTTGAAGTAGAAGGAACTTGAACAACTGGAAGTCGCTATTTTACTTTAAATTTCAGTTTGTTAAAAGACAGCATTCTTAATTTGATTACTATGAAGACAAAGGAAAGGACGACTCCGTCGTTAAAAAAAAGAGTATATAAACAATCTTCAATGCTATAAAAGAAAATTTAAAAAAGAAAGCGTCAGACAAAAATTCAAGGTTGATGTATTTCTGGTATTCATTGACAAACTTTCTTAAACCCTACAACATGGGGACGCGGTGGTCGAGTGGCAGCGCACTGGACTGTCGTACCGATGGTCACGGGCTCGAATCCGTGTGAAGGCAAGGGTTTGTTCCCGGGGCCTAGGGCGTCCCTGAGTCACCCCGCTCCGAATGGGTACCTAACACTGTAGTTAGGCGGCTGGGTAATGCGTGGAACCCACAAAGCCGTGGCCTGTGAATGCTGCATCACTTGCCAACAGATCATCTGTGGACGCAACTATCTTCTGCATAGAAGGAGCGTCTGTATTGATAAGATAAGATAACATCGGTTAGGCGCATATAAAGACATCCATAAGAAATTTGGCTTTCTTTCAAACCTAACTGAGCTCAGCAATTTCGCTATCCGATGGGCAGCAGCCAAGTTAATGGAAGAATATTCAAGCGATTTCGAAGACTGCTTACCTTCAGAATTAGTCAAATTTTCATAACTCTTTAAAAATTTATTGTCCAGACCCAGGAAAAGGAAGTAGCCCAATGCGCAACTCAAAACACGTGCACAGAGCTAAAAATGTTGCTGCTTTTGAAGGATTTAAATTTCACACAGTCCTTTACAAATGTACACATCGCACTTCGCATCTATCTTTCAATGATGACATGAAACTGCAGCTGAGAGCGATCCTTTTCAAAGTTGAAAAGAATATAAAATGAGTAAAAATTTGCATGGGACAACAAAGACTGAGTATGCTCTAATGAGCATTGAAAAGGAACTTGTAAGCTTACTTAGCTTTACTGACTTGTTTGAAAACTTCGCTATGAGAAAAATTTGCAAACAAAATTGTAGGTTGAAATAAATAAATAGTACATATTTTTCAATAAATTTTTTATTTCAAATAGAGAAAACCATTCGTTACCCCATGAATTTTTTTTAAAAAATATATATTTAACAATACGGAATAACACGTTATATATTTTTTAAGCAGGCTCGTTCGTAACCACGAAACAGCGTAAGTCGGGATGGGACCATCGTAACCGAAGGACTACCTGTACATAAACATGTCTATGCTTTCACGCCTTTAATAAATATATATATAACTAAATATTAGCTCAAAGATATTGAATTCATAATTTTCCTATAGAAAAACATCAACAAAGAAAAACCCATCCTTTGGGGACGTCCATAAAGTACGTCACGCTATTTTTTTCCCCATTTTTAACTCCCCCCTCCCCCTGTCACAAATCTTGGACAAAGTACGTCACGCTTTCGAACAAAAATTTTGTTTTTTTTTATTAACAAAATAATTAAAATTTAATATAAAACACCGTGACGTCACACATGGTCGGACCCCCTCCCTCTGTCACAAACTATCACATTTTCTTACACCTCCTCCCCCCCCCTTTCTGGAGCATGACGTACTTTATGGACGGCCCCTTAGATTTTTTTATTTATTTATTTATTTTTTTTGGGGGGGGGATTAAAAATCGTATTCCCCCAACCCCACTGTGGTGGAGGGAGTCGTGAGGTGGGATTCGTCCATGCTGTCGGTGTGTCCAAGCCAAAATGGCTTTATATTCTTTGCAGCCTTTTGTAAAGATCTCTCTGCTGAGACTGTTTCTTTTCTTTTTTCCCTAATTTGTTTTAATGTTGTTAGTGTGTTGGGACTGTTTTATTTTTGCAAGTTAACTGATATTTTTTTTAATAAAAGTTTTCTCGTTTAACGTATTTCATTGTATTTCTTAATTTCTTTCTAGATGAAAAAATATGTCTCCTTTTTTTTCTTACATCAACATCGTACACGGTAAAATTTTAAGCTCGGGTGTCACCCCCCTGATGGGTGTCACCCGGGGCGGCCCCCCCCCTCGCCCCCCCTAGTGACGCCACTGGTAGCTCATGTTGTCACTCCCTCACGACTTACCACATAGTTCTACGAGTCTGCCTGTGCCAAGTAACGGGAACATACAGAATTTTAAATTTTGATGTTCCCCTTGTGATGGTGTCACTTGGTGCAATGCACCCCACTCCCGCACCCGTATGACGCCTCTGGCACTAACTACACTTTGCGGACTTCATTTGTCCATTGATTGACTTCACAATTCCCAATTGTTTGGGAAATTTCCCAAGGTATGATAGCATAGTAAGACTAAGAGCGCATAAAAAAATTAAAGTATCGATACCTCTGTAACGCAAATTTCAGATATCACGGTAGGCGATTAGCGATTGGTTAGTGCGGATATTAGTTGTTTTCTTCGGATTGGATACAAGTTAGTCGTGTCAACAAAAAATAATAGTTGCAAGACCAAAACATTTGTATGTAGATGTACCGGTAGTATTTTTAAATGCTAAAATTAATCATGGCTTCAATCATTTATTTCGTCTTATCAGCATTGTTTATGTTAGTCCTTGGAGATGAACGTACAGAAGATTCATTTTTTGTTAAACCAGGAGCAGGAACACTAAGCGTACAAACAGAATTGGTATGATCAGTATCAGTATGATGAGTATCAGTAGTATGGTTGTTTATTCATTTTCATTTATTAAATTATTAACAAAGATATTGATATGGGCATATGATGCCATAGGTATATATTATATATTATACAGCGCTGAGGCTTAGGCCTAATACTAATATATAGTTAATCCTGCAGTTTCTACACATAATTCACATATTCATATATTATTTCACAGCGAAATTTAATTTTCTCGTGAGAACTTACGTTTTTAATTTATTAAAGCATTATTATATGTTGTATTTCAGCTATTACAAAATTATAGTGCTAATTTGTAAGTCTTTCTAAGGAATTTTTTCGGCTCTCAACAGTAAATAGTCTGATTGTGATGCAACCATTTTGTTTATCTAACACTCTACTAGCCGGATGGTCCCAATAAGGTGCCAAATGTAAATTTCTCACTTACAAACAAACAAAATAAGAATCAAACATCTAGTAACGAAATAAAAAATTAAATTGTCTTTAAAATATGTATTTATCTTCTGAGAACATTAAAATAGATGAAAAATACCTTTTAAAAAAACTAGGGATGTGACGAAGTTCGAATTCAAATCCGACGACATTCGAACTTCGACGTTTTTTTAAAAAAAATTCCATCGGATTCGAATTTGAAAAATTACCGTTTTCAGATCAAACACGGCCGAAGAAATCGTAACTAAAATTAAAATTTAAAATTTAGAGACTTTCGAAAACCCGAAATAAAGAAAACAGATAAAACTATCTATAAAAGCATCTTGTACTGATGATTCGTTAACAATGTGGCTACCTGTGCTTTGTAATAGTTTATGCTGCTGTTCATGCAAAAAGAAATACTAAAAATCCTCGTTATGGGGGGCATGGGACTGACACCTTGGTATACCCCCTTTTAGTCAAGTGTTGACCAAATCCGCATTCGAATCCGACGGATTTATATTTGCCAAGTCCGAATCCGACAGATGCGGATTTTCATCAGCTCTGTCACATCCCTAAAAAAAACATTTTCAGTCATTAAATTTATTTTAGCATGGGTCGAGCCAGGTAAAAAAACATCTGGCTAGGTAAACAAATTGAACGTATCGTGACCAGATTATGTATTATTTAGAGCCGAAAAAATGCCTTGGAAATTAAAGACTTAGAAATTAGCGCTGTAATAGCTAAAATACATTACATAATAATGCATTTAATAAATTAAAAACGTAAGTTCTCACGAGAAAATTAAATTTCGCTGTAAAATAATATACGTGTAGAAACTGCAGGATTACCATAATATAATTATAATCTATTATTATAGCCCATAGGTTTATACTATAGACCAGTGCTTCTCAAAGTGGTGGTCCGCGGACCGGTGCCGGTCCATGGGCCATCCGCCGCCGGTCCGCAGAAGTTGTCAAAAAAAGGACTGAAAAAATTGTCAGTGCAAGGAAAATAGTGCACCGGTCCCTGGCGCAATGAAAAAAATTCCTGCCGGTCCGCCATACTAAAAAGTTTGAGAAGCACTGCTATAGACTATACTTATAGTTATAGGCTATTGAATTTCTATGTAGTCTGTAGTTATGACAGTTATCAGTTATGTCATGTGAGTAAGAACTAAAGTCCAAGACTCTAACTAAACTAAACTTAAAGAAAAATAAATTAATTTTAATTATCACTACCTCCATACCTATTTACTTTTACTACCACTACTACGTCTTAGTTATTGATTCTAAGTCTTAGGCTTATACTTAGTTTCTTAGCTACTAATACTACTATGACTATACTATTGGATATAGACTATAGTATAGGCACAGGCCTACTAACTAATCATTTATTTTATATTACTGGCACAGATGCTTTCCACCTTAGAGCCCTAAGTCTTTAGTCCTCTCTTTGCTTTATTGAAAGTAATTGTCCATCCTTTTAACCAGTGCTTTTTTTGTGACGGTACACACCGGTACGGCGTACTGGCACCTTTTTTAATGTGGGAAAAAATTATAACTTTCATTGTATTTTAACGTTTATTATTATTGGTTAATTATAAAATAAAATTGTTTTAGACATTTAGTATCTTTGCAGTTGTGATTTAGCTTGCATTGAGGTGCGAACTGGTAGTTAAAAGTTAGGCAATCCATCACTGAGTACCGGCACCTATTTTTTTTACCAAAAAAAGCACTGCTTTTAAGTCAATCAATATTTATCAACTTGCTGGCTTTTTAGTTTTGTCGTGTTGGGAGAAAGGGCTACAAAAACTTTCATTCAGAAAAGCTTGGAAAAAGTAAAAAGTAATTTAAATTTAAGAGTTAGCACAAGAAAGTGATTTGAGGGGAATGTATCAATGAGTAAATCTTGCAGAATCACACGTTTGAATGCATAGATGGTAAGTTCCAGGAATCAGGAATGGACGTCATGTCTGCAAACTGATGAAACTACGTGGAAATAAACTATATGACATTACCTCATTTCCAGAATCTGTTAGGAGGAAGGAATTACACATTTATGGGGTACTCATAATCCCATTACACAGTGATTTTTTTCTATTAAAAAAAGGTTGTTGTTTTTTTTGTGTCCCATAATCTCTTTTCGAGATCGTATTGGGTTCTAATGTTTCCATTAGAACATTCTCGGGCTTAGTAGACCTTGGCGGCGCCCATCACTCTCCAGGTCAGCGGAGGGCTTTCTTAGCGTTAGTCATTCATCAACATTTTTATAGTGGCTTTAACATGGGCTCGATCCCACGCCCCTCAGCTTGTGAGGCTGAGACTATTAACTTCGCTACCCAGCTGCCTGGGGTGTCAAAACTCCGGTCCACAGGCCAAAACCAGCCTGCGATGCAATTTTAACTGACCCGCGGCCTCATCATAAATAATTAATTGGCTGACGTATTATTTCTGTAATAACATTATATCTATAAGAAAAGTCGAAATTGTGTACTGTTTTGAGTACATCAAATTATGTCAAAAAATCGATGGCATTTAATTTTTTTTCGACGTGGAAATTAATTTTAAAAAACCAGATGAACTTATGTGCTGTTAAGTGATGAAGTTTGTTGAAAATATCTTTCCCGAGAAAAATCAGGAGTTTACCAATGTTTGAATGTCACACAACACTGTGGCTCGCAGAATTGAAGAAATCTCATCTCACATTAAGAGATAAATATAGGCAAAAGCAGAAAAATTGACTTTTCTTCGATAGCCTGTGATGAAGGCACTGATGCATCTGACACTGCCCAACTTCTTAGTTTTTTAGAGGAGTTAATGATGACATGTGTGTGAGTGAAGAATTTCTCAACCTTCGGAGTCTTAAAGACCAAACAATGGGGAAAATATTTATTTGCTTCTGTTGCTTCTGCTGTCAATGACATTAATTTATCATGGAAAAAATATCTTGAATTATTACTGATGTTGCTACTGCCATGATTGGTGAGCATAGTGGAATAACAACACTTGTCTGTAACAAAGTCAGCGAAGAGGCTGACAAAGCTTTTAAACTTTACTGTATCATTCACCAACAAGTTCTTTGTGCCAAACATCTTAGATGTGATCATGTCATTAAACCAGTGATAAAAGCTATAAACTCTGTTAGTTCAAAAGCCTTGTTTCACCGCCAGTTTCAGCATTTTCTTCTTGACATCCAGGCAGAATACGGAGATGTTGTGTATCACAATGATGTAAGATGGCTTAGTCAGGAAAAGCAATTCAGTGCTTCTACACACTTAAAAAGAAATTGGGGCATTCATGGAAGATAAGGAACAACCAATTCCAGAGCTATCTGATACTGCTGGGCTGGCAGATTTTGCATTTTTAGTTGATATGACAAGACATCTAAACGTTCTTAACACAAATCTTTAAGGGCACAATGCAGTGGTAAGTCAATTATATTCACAAATCAAGGCCTTTGGGAACAAGTTGCAACTTTTTCAAAGGCAACTGTCTCAAATGCAGCCTAATACCATAAATTTCCCCTCGCTACAGGAAATCATGAAAAGTTTTGAAGAAGCTTCAATGAGCAAATGCAGAGATATGTTTCAGATATCACATCCCTAGCTGATGAAGTTCAAAGACGCTTTCAGGACTTTGCAATTATTGAAAAGGAAATCATGTTTTTTTTTCCTACACCTTTCTCTGTTGACTCTGATAATGCTCCAGGCAATCTGCGGCTGGAACTAATTAAGTTGCAAAGTGATGCTGAATGTTGCACCAGACAAAAACATCTTTCTCTCATTGTCTTTTACCTTCAGCTGGATAAAGAGAGATTCCAAGAGATTTGCTAAAAAAGGTAAGCTTGTTTGACTCGCCATACTTATGTGAGCAGACATTTTCAGTTATAAATTTTAATAAGAACAGTGTGAGGACGAGAATAAGTGACTCATCTGCGTGATATCATACATATCAAAACTAGTGGCATTGAACCTGACCGTACCTATTTACTGCATTCAAGATCTCAGTTTCACCCTTCACATTACATAAAATTTTGAAATAAAAACTTCTTAACCTATGCCATTTTTGTTTATTATTTTAATACGGCCCCCGAATATCTTTACTTCAACGAATATGGCCTGCCATGCAAAAAGTTTGGAAGCCCTTGATTTAACAGAACCTTAAAAAATGCAGTAAGACCAAACAGTTTGGGGAAAAAATGTGCTGTAACAGGAGCGTTCTGCTAAAAAAAGCACTGGCAATACATAAGAAAGGATCTTATTTGAACTGTTCAAAATATAGAAAAAGAAAGATATGTATGTATCTTACAATATCCTAACTAAGCTGATGGCAAGAAAACTAGTAGTCATTAGTGAAGAGATCTTGGTGACTATCCATGTGGATTTCGACAGCATAGATCTACTACCAATCAATCATCTTTACCCTCAGATGTCTATTAGAGAAATATACCATCAACATATACCAACTACATACGTTGTATATACATAGACTGAAAATATCTGTATGATGAATTGCAAGAGCTTGAAGTCTTTTCTAAACAAGAAGAACATTATAGGAAATTCTGGGTAACCTAAGGCCTCAGACTCAGTCCAGTCTTGTCACAAGGATACTAATCATGTATTGTCTTCAACATTACATTAGAAAAAGTTCATTCATGTGAAGTCAGTGGAACTATTACATACTACTATCTGAGAAACAATACATAATCTCAGTTATGAGAAATATTACATTGCAGTATCTGAATTATGCAGATGACGTAGCTCTACTAATACTACTACTAGTAGTCTAGTATACTAGCAGAAACAGCAATTCTATATAATAAAAGGCAATTTTCTGTGCAGTCATTGATAGCGATTGGTCCCTCAAACTCCTACAGACTCCTACAGCCAATCACTGGCGGAGAAAAATTAAATCTCATTTACATATTGAACGATGTTCAAAACGAGTTATTTTTCGTTTTTTTCTAAGAGTTTATTTTTAGAGGTGCACGTAAGGATTTGTAGTCAAAAACTTTGTTTTTACGGGTTATTTATTATAACTCTGGACAGACGGGGGTGGGTTATGTTGTGATGTCCTACCATGAACTTCACAGGTCACCCTACACTTATTCACGTCATTGGACGGGCTTTGTTGCTAGTATTACTAGTATAGTCATAGCATTCAAGGAACTTGAATGGCACCAATACATTTTAAATAGCTTACATAAAGTACAGGAAATTGGTTTGGGCACACAGATCCCATTTACTAAAAAATTTGAAATTTTAAAAAAATTGTATGAATATAGTTACTAAATAGTAAATATCAATTGGAGGAAAAAAAACAACTATATTTTGTTTTATAAATTAAGTATTAGGAAAATACAATAACAGTATTAAAAAAATATTTGCTATTTTCTTTTAGAAAAACTATCAATGCAAGTTTTCATATACAGCACAAGGTGGAACACATGAGGTATTATTAGCATCTTAATAATTAAAATAACTTGTGTCTTCTTAAATTTAAAATCTTAATTGCAAACATTACATAAATTTTTATAGTATAATTAATGTATTTATCATAAGTTCAGTCACTAGTTAAATTTCTGGCACTGCAGAAGAGCGGTGGTTTATCGGTAGCGCGCTGGACTGCCGAACCGAGGTAGAAGAGTTTCACGGGTTCCATTCTCGATGCTGGCATGGCCCCCGGGGCATTGTGCTGGCCACACAATCCCTTGCTCGTTAGGGGCGGCTAATTAAAACTTGTGAATGCTACTTCACTTGCCCCATAGTCCGTCATGGACTGGAAAGGGGGTTATATTTGTTTATATTATATTTTATAGAAGAGCATCTTAAAATATCCAAAGATTGATGCTTATATATTTTATTTCAAATTACTGATACAGGTATTCAGCAAGTGGCCAATACAAGTTTTTAGAATGTTTAAATTTAAATCCATAATACATTTATATCATTGTGTAATTATTTAATATTTATGACCTAACCTTATCGACCTCTTATAAATTTATTTAACTGGCACTACAGAAGAAAAAAAAATCACCATATAAAATTGTCCATTTCAGGAATGGGCCATCAGTGTTGAAATTTTGGAAGGTGGCAATGCCGTTATGTGCACAGTTGAAAGAGGGATTGCTTCATATCTCTTCTTCCAAGATTTTAAAATGGAACTCACTGGTCCAATGGTTTCAATAACCGAAGTAGATGTTAAGGTTTGTTGATTTGAATTTTAAAATGATAGTTTACGTTTGAAAAAATAATTTATTTAAAACAACAGATGTGTCTCTTTTAGGAGATAATTATAAGCTACTTTATATATATATATATATATATATATATATATATATATATATATATATTAGGGGTCTACCGATATATCGGCACCGATATCTGGATATCGGCAATATCGGTATCGGTAGCATGTAAAGGTCCCGATATTGACGTCACCGATATTTCATAAAAAGTGACATTTTGACCCCAAAAAAAACGGAAACAAAAAAAACCCTATAATTTAGATTTAGAATATCTCGACAAATTAATATATACCGGTATTGAAATAGTCAAAAGAGTCCTAGTATTAAAATGTGCAACCACGATACAGTTTGCCATGTGCTTTGATATTGTTTAGGTATCGGCCGATTTTCGTATACTCAGAAATACTGTGTAAATAGTGCCGATGCCAAGTATACCGTAATATCTCTAATAAATGTATAACATGTAAACATTATGTTCACGTAATTGCTCTAATAGCAAAGATGCACGCAGAATCGCAGATGTCTAAAACATTTAGTTTGGTATGGAATAACAAAATGTACCGTGTGAAGACTTGTTGTCATTGGCAACCATTCAACCTTCAACCTCATTTTCACTCTATTACTATTAGACCTCATTGTTTCATTCATAAAAGGTGGCCGTGTGCAAAAGCCATTAAACTATTGGTTAGAATTAATAATTATGAGTCAAGGTTGAAGTTTCAAAAGAACTTCGTAATTTTGCTTGTACATTTTTATAAAGGACGGTTCGTTTTGTTATGAGTCCTTTGTAGGTCATGATCTGGAACTTGTAAACACATCGGAAACTTCGTTTCGGGAAAAAAAAATCGGTATTATCGGCAAAACTGGATATCGGTAGACCCCTTAATTATAAAATATAAATAATTACGAGTGATAAATTTAAGAATGGCGCCATCAAATATGACCGCTGTTATTTTTGTCCTAACAAATACTCATATCGGCACTCATATCGGAAGAAAATATCGGTAATATCGGCAAAAAGTACTTATCGGTAGACCCCTAATATAAAATATAAATAATTAGGAGTGATGAATTTAAGAATGATCGATGTCATCAAATAAGGCCGCTGGTTTTTGTCCTAACAAATACCCTATCGGCACTCATATCGGAAAAAAATATCTGTAATATCGGCAAAAATGCGTATCGGTAGTCCCCTAATATTAAAGATAAATAATTACGAGTGATAAATTTAAGAATGATCGATGTCATCAAATAAGACCGCTGGTTTTTGTCCTAACAAATACTCATATCTGCAAAAAAAATATCGGTAATATCGGTATCGGCAAAAAGGCATATAGGTAGACCCCTAATATATATCATCATCGCCCTTCGTCCCATCTGGGGCATAGGCCATGAACAAAGGCTCTCCAGGCATCCCGGTCCTGCGCCAATCTCTCTATCTGCCCCCAGCTGTGCCCGCTCATTTTGGTGTCTGCCTCCAGTTCCCTTCTCCAGGTCATTTTGGGACGACCTCTTTCCTTGGGGGTTCCATGTGAGGGCTTGTCTCACAATGCTGGATGTAGGCTTTCTGAGAGTGTGGCCAATCCATCTCCATCTGCGCTGGCGTATTGGCTCTTCCACTGGCTCTTGTTGTGTGCGTTTCCAGAGGTCCTCGGTGATGACATTGGGCCAGCAGATTCGGAGAATTGTGCGGAGACATGTGTTTATAAAGGCTTGAAGCTTTTTTGAAATGGCTGCTGTTATTCGCCATGTTTCTGCTCCATACAACAAGACAGGCTTTACTGTGGTGTTGAATATCCTGACCCTGGTATGGAGAGTCAATTGAGTCAAGTTGTTGCAGTTCCAAACTTTTAAATCCCTGATATTAACTTCAAAATCTTGCCCCGGTTTTACAGAAAAGGGGACTTAAGTCAGTTTCAGTCTGTAAATTTTTGTCACGTTGAGTTGTGTCTCATATGTAAGGGATTTTTAGTGAAAAACTTTGTTTTTACGGGGTTGTTTATTTAGCTGTTTAAATGTTGTTCTTGCTTTGCCAATTCTCATTCTTACATAAGCGTCTGTCCCTCCTTGTGTGTCAATGATGCTTCCAAGGTATGTGAAGCTATCCACCTCCTCAAGATTTATATAAAAATATGATGATTTTAATATCTCAAGTTGCCTAATAGTAATAGTTTTTTTTCAAGTTGTGACATTTGTAATAGTCACCTTGAAACATTCTTATTTATGTTTTGATGATTTAAGTAAGTGAACAGTGACAAAATCAAATGTTATTTTATTTCTAATTACCAAAATCCTTGAATACTAATTTTTATTGATGCTTTTCTCTTTTCAGAATTCTCAAAGAGATGGTTTGAGCTTAAAAAAAGATGAATATTTGTTAGGAAAAAATTCAAGTGAGAAACAAATGATTACTATTATCTTATTAGTGTTAATGTATTTTCCATAAAATTCTCACCCTAGTCAATCAACGAATGTTGTAAATGACATCAGACAATGATTTTAGAAAGTGAAGGGGGATGTTCAATAATATAATCTTTTGTCAATGTCTAACAAATATGACAAACTTATGCAATGTTTTCAAAATCTGCAGAAATTTAACACTATTGTATGGTTGAAATTTTTTTTCCTTAACAGCAATGATTAAATAAAATAATGAATCTTTTTTAAATTTTATTTCAGTCACCAGTGTAACTGGAAAATTCAAGAATCATTTGGAAAAAGTTGCTGTCTACTCACCCTTATCTCGAGATGACCTTTGAAATTAAATCCCATATTAACTAACAATGTATCATAATGTCATTTGATTTTTTTGAATTATCTCATGTTAACCACAAACTATCTATCTATCTCTATAAAATATGAAAATCAACGTTGATCAAAGGATACATTTAGCATAATAACAAAAAATATTAACGAGAAAAGGGTGTAATGTTATAAAATTTATTTGCATTTAACAGTTATGAGAAACAAAAAATATATGACAAATGCTTATAAAACTATAATTAATTTAAAATGAAGCAGATAAAATGTGTTTTAAATAAAATATTTTAGTTGAAGCATGATATGCAGGGCAACATTTTTTAAACATTAAAACAAATTAATTACATGTTAACTATCATTTGTTCTTCATCGCAACTTTAAAAATGTGCCTTATTGAGAAAGAGCAAAGGAAGCAGTTTTAAACAAGAATTGCCACAATTTATCTATTATGTGTTTTTCAAAATATAAATGTGTTTTTATCACCTTTAGCTGTTTGCGTCACATGATATATCTATTATGACTGTATAGAAGGAGCGTCTGTAAACAGATAAGACTGAATGAAATTCACAAATTTTTTACTTTTGACGTGCAATGATAATTATGGTGATGCACCATCTGATTGCGAGAGGGAAGGATACCGATAATTGTGGGCTCATAAAATTAAGAGTTTAAAATGTTAACTTGTCAGGATAACATGGTGCCAATCATATATTACTTTTGTAACAAATAGAAAAAAAGTAACACAGTCCTGTGCAATGTTCCCTCTAAGCTTCGTTTCTCCGTGTGCGAAGTTGCACAATGTCCATTTTTTGTGCTATATTTTACAATATTTGGTGCGCTGTGATTCAAAACTGCTGCGTGGCGTCTGTCAAATATCTGCGCGGCCGCGCAGCTTAAAAGCAACATTGGTCCTGTCTATGTCCTTTCATTAGATACCCCCCATCCCCCGCTTTCCCCTTTGTACACTTAAAAATAACGCCAACCCAACCCATGTTCACTTTAAGGTGCACAGCATCGCAGATATGTTACCGACGCTGTGCAGCAGTTTAGCTCGATATGGCAGGTAATTTTGACAAGGATAATATAATATCTGTTTGTTGGGTGTAAAATTTTGCACACAAAATGGATGCTGTGCAACTTTGCACACGGACAAACAAAACTTAAAAGGAACACTGCCCCCCAACCCGATTTAAAATTAATTTAAGTATGTCACCACCATGACAAAATCAATATGTAGCTGCAGTGTTGGTATAGATTATTATAATGATGTCATAGAAGGTTATAATAGTTATATATTTATTGCTACACAATTTTATCTCAATTTTTCATTTAATGTGGCAGGAAATAATACCAAGGAGGAACTGGTGCAAACCAGTAACTCACTTTGAGTAAGCTCTAACTCTAATTGTAAAATCTACAACATATGGTTACTTATCTTACTTGATGACACTGGGTGAGTGCCCCAAAAATGTGATTTAAACCCATTAATATTTAAGATTAAGATGGATTTCTTTTATGAAGTGTATTTGGTGAATTTGACATACTTGGGATGGCTTTATACTTTGTTATACTTGTCAGTGTCAGCAGGATTATAGCTTAAATTAATGCAAAACTTGTGGAATGCATTTATATATGCTAAATCTCCAAAATCAAGTTCCCTCTCACTGCATATGCAATATAAACTTGGTCCCCCTTTTACATTATTAGTATTGTAATTGTAGCAATAAATTAACCAAAGGTTTAAGGGGGAAAACTATTTTCAGGCTAATTTTACGAATGACTCAAATTTTATTCATTTTTCAAAAGTCTTTACATTTACTGTGAAAGGTGATTCTTCTACAAGACAGTCAGAAATTGGTATACAGGCAACAGCAGTTTGTATTTCTGGAGAATAGCTTTGGTCTAGTGAAGCAAAAGCAGATTTTGATGTGACAAATGAAACTTTTGATAATTTGACAATGTTACTGTCACCATCAGCTGAAGCAAGTTGGGAAACAACAGATAAATCCGCATTTGGAAGCATTATATCCATGCATTCACTTTCTTGTACTGGAGATACTGCAAGTCTAACATTGATAGATCTGGGTGTCCCTACTACTGGGGAATTGATAAAACTTGGCAAACTAGGTGAAGGAGGATTAACACTTCTTGTGTTGGAGGTCGAGGCTAAATGACCAATGCTTCCTGAAGGGTGAGCTGATGTATCAAAATGTGACAAGTTGCCCAGATTTAAAGAATCAGAGTCAAGATGCTTCGATGAAAAGCTGGGGAAATAAGAGCCTACAGATGGACTGTCTGTAAAAAAATCAGGAGTAAGTGGTCTGTCAATAAGATGGGGAGAAAATGAAGCAAACATGAGAGTACTGGCTGACTGACATCGATTTAGAGTTGGTGGTTTTGGGAAGTCAGATATCAGATCTAATAGTGAATCTTCTATCAATGAGTTATCATTGTCACCTAAATCAGTAGTAGTTGCGCATAACATAGGGTTACCACCTTTGCTGGATTTGGCACTATTGGTGAAAATGTTCCTTTCAAATGTTTTTGACAAATTTTTGCTTAAGGAACGTTTTGTTGAAGGTAAAGAAACATCAAGAAAACTAGTATCCATACCACTGACAACATTTGCTTTTTGAGTTTCATTCATTTTAATTTTACATGATGATTCATTTATAACCATGTCATTGTTAACCACCATAAAAGCATTTACCAATTTAGTTTCAGGATTAGTTTTGATTTTAAAATTCACAGGGTTGAATTTGTTAGCTGTCTCACCAATAACTTGATAATCGTTACACCCATGTTCAAGTTTAATATGCTTCTTAGCTTTAAGCATACTTTCAAGAGCCAATCCACAAAGTGAACAAGTGTAACCTCTTGGCCCCTCATGGCGAGCAACATGTTTTTGAATGGCCCAAGAGTAACTTGTCTTAAATGAACAAGTCGGGCAGGAATACTTTTTCTGCTTTAAATGTTTGCTTTTGGCATGGGAGATGATCTCTGATGGGTAAAGGGCTGTGAAAGAGCACTGGGCACACTTGTACGGTTTGTAATCTTTATGAAGCATCATGTGCTTGGACAGAGAAGACACATGTCGAGTCTGAAATCCACATAAGCTGCAAATTTGAGTCTTTTCTTGAGAGTGTTTTTGTTTTAAGTGTTTATTCAATGATCTTTCATACATAGATTTGAAACTACAGCCATCAAGAGGGCAAGCAATGTACTCCCCTGCAATAAAATAAAATAAAATTTTAATAATCCGAAAGTTCTTGAACAAAAAAAAACATTTCATTAAACACGTAGGTTAGGAAAACATTTCATTAAACACGTAGGTTAGGAATACTTTTTATTTTGCTTTTATGTTTGGATGAGGGATGATCTTTGGGTAATGGTGAAATTTTAAAAAATGCTTAGAATACTTAGATAGACACTTAACTCAATATAAACATTCTGTAAAATAAGTCAACATTTCTAACCAGAGAAACATTTAACGAAAATTATTTGAAGCAGTGCATAGAAATGAAAGTATTTCCCCACTTAACATAATTAATACTGAAAGTTAATATCCAGCTGTGGATATTTTATTAGAATATTTTAAGTTTCTGAAATTTCCTTACGTAGTTAAATGATTCTGAGTGGGTTAATTAATCATCAATTGCGCCTATTTTTATCAAGCTAAAAAAATACATGAATAAAAAAACGTGTAGTCTATTTTGTGATCCCACATCTATCACGGTGGTTATGTTAGTATGCCTGTCATAGTAGTTATAGATGTAAATGCAAGTGGTGAACTAATATTCAATTTATTACTTTTATTTATATATATTGTAATTGTAAGCCTTTATAATTTTAAATCCTCCTGGAACCCTTATAATATATAAATCTCTATTCTAGTTGGTGTGATTCTTTTTCTAATCATCTTCTGTATGCAACATATTTAATTTAAATTTTCTATTTGTTTCTAAGATGTTTTAATTATTATTTTTTATATAGTCTCTTAATCTTTAGGCTGGAAAATACTATGTTTTACAGCATAAATCAATAAAAAAATTAAATTAAATAATCATATTAAAGATATCTATAATAAAATCATGCAAATATAAAGTAAGATCCTAAATTTAAAATTAGATTATACATGTAGAAAAATCTTTGATACAATTGCAATGAAACTGCAAAAAGGGGCACCACAATACACAAAAGATCACTTTATTGTATTGATATACATGTATTACTAAAAAATAAATTTAACTTAAAATATAGCAAATATTTCTGATAATTTGTTTATTATAATAATATTTTACATTGAAAAGTTTAGAAAGGGATCATATATTAAAATTAGGGCTGGAACAGATTCAAACAATTTTGTTAGATTAATCGGAAAAAAATGTAATAGATTAATTTTGATTCATTATATTTTTATTACGCATATATATATATATATAGATCCCGTTAAGTTGCGATTCATTATTTAGCGAAATCGGTTAAGTCGCAGTAATTCCATACTCCCAAATTTTGTGACGTAACGCAGCAAATTCGTTCAGCTGTGCAAGAAATAAGGAAGAAAAAACGTTTTTATTACCTATGCACGTCTAGATCAATAATAATAATACGAGATAAAAGTATGTAAGTAAAAAAAAATTTTTTAAATTAAATTGTATAAAAAAATATTAGAAATATTTTCTTAAATTTTAATTCATCAAATTATTTTTAATTGATTAAAATTTTTAATGATTAATTAATCATTAATTTCCAGAGCCCTAATTAAAATATGTCTATTTCTAAATTTAAAAATTAATATAATGCAATTTCTTACCAGTGTGTTTCCTTCTATGCTCCTTTAAAGAAGCCATATTTCTGGCCACGTATTTGACAATCAGAACATTGAAATTTATGTGGTAGTAGTTCTGAGGAAACGAAGGTCATAAATAAATATATTAATTGTTATAAAATAAATTGTCATTTGAATTTACCCAAGTCTTGAGCTTTAAATAATTTCATTTTATACAAGAAAATCTTATTCTAAATAATTTTTAAAAAACTAATGATGAATGCAAATTGTCAGCACTGTATCATTAATGCTTTTTTCATGGGTTTAGTTTTCAAAAAATGTGTCTGAACAAATAATTCATTTACTTATTTACAAGCTACTGGTTTTTACCTTTGTCGGGTGTTTAAAATGTCACTACGGGTAAAATGTATATTTTGCAAAATAAAATTTGTCTAGTTTCAAGCTCACAAAATCCAAACTTTGTACAGGACTTTGCATTAATGAATATTTGTGTTCAGGTGAAATATCCAAAAGCTTAGGATTACAGTCGAACCCACTACTCGAGCTCGGTTAGCTCGACCACCCCACTAACTCGACGTTTTTTATTGGAACCACCAAATTCTCTCTTTGTCTTAACATTTTTTCATCGGCTAATTCGATTTTTCTAAGTCGCCGAAACCTAGTACCTCGAGCACAAAAGAGGGCCAAATTTGCAAATTAACTTGGTTAGCTCGATCCTCGTCGGTTGGCCTAGCAATGCACTCTGGCATTTTTAGTTCAAAACAGTGTTGACATCTCGCTTTTCTTCGAGACTTCCGGCTATTGTGTGATTCTACGAGATTTCAATAAAAATTACCGGATGTTTTGCGTGTGTGAATGTGAATTATAATTCGACGTGTATCCATGGAGTATGTATTCACCCGAGGTACTGGACAATCGCGTTATCGGTCTTTAATCGTCATTATTTCGCAGTGCATGTTATATTATTATTAAACTTAATTCATTTTCTGATGTATTAATCATTTTATTTTTTAAGATAAACGAATATCTTTAGAAATGAAAATAAAGGTTTGTATCGAGAATCGACGGTGGTTTTTATTTAATCAAATAAAAAAATTATTATTCTTTTAAAAGTTTGTTGTTGCTTTGTTTACCAGTAAGATACGTGACTGTGACTAACACGCGCGTGACGATGAAATGAAATCATTTCTGATAAGGAATGATTTTTTAAAAAAAATTCGCTTAGACTTATTTGCCGGCCGAGGTCTAACACAGTACACGCAGCCCACAGCGTGCTGTGATCAACGGTCAAGGCCACAATAGTTTTATTTATATTACAAGTTTGATTGACTGAGGAAATTTGAGAACGTTCTGATAGTAACAGATATCCTGCACGTCAAAAGCATTAAACTTAAAATAACCATATTGATTTGTTTATTTGTATTTTAAATTCGCTGATACGACGGCAAACGCGAGCGGCTGTGACACGGCGAAGCGTAAACTTTGACCTTTTAGCGCATTATAAACTGGTAACTTATTTTTCATTAAATGGAATCGAAACATGACAGAGTCCTAATCAAAGTCCTTTACTTCGGCATAAATATATATATATATATATAAATTCCTGATTAGTCTTAACTTTTCCCGACTTTCAAGGCCGATAATTTATTTTTAAGAATTCCCGACTTTTTCCCGTTTTCCTGAGCTGGAACCATGGTTATATTTAAATTTTAAACGGTCCTTAATAAACGAACGGTCATTACAACCTTAGGAAAGAGTGAAGAAATATTAGGGTTCCGATACGATTCCGATTAATCATCCCATCACTAATTAACGCTAACTAATTAATCATGTACATAAAGAAATTTCAAGCACATGTTAATATTTTGCCGCCATATTGGTTTTCGTTTAACTCGATCATCGGTTATCTCGACGCCATTTTTCATACCCCAACGCCGTCCACTTAACCGGTTTCGACTGTATAACCAAATGTGAAAATGTCTTGATCATGACTAAAAATTTATAGCGTAAAATCAAGGAATGGCAGCCCAGTGGAAAAATTGTCAGACAATTACAAATAAATATATGATATTTGGAAGTAAAAAGGTCATTATTATTCATTCAAAATTACGTACAAAATTTAAACTTTGAATTTCAATATAATGTATATAGACTAATGACTAATATATTATATTTCAGTAGGTTATTTTACCTGAGCTTGAATGAAAAGAAGTCATATGTTTTTCAAATGAATCTTTACTAAAAAATCCTCTGGCACATACATGACAAAGAAATTTGATATCCCCGTGATGTATGAATAAGTGTCGAGTCCATTCTTTTCGCCAGATTGTGCTAAATTTGCATGTTGGACAAAAAAATTCTTGACCATTGTTGTGCAAAATTAAGTGTCGAAGCATAAATTTATCAGACTTCGATTTGTGAGAGCAAAGTTTACACATGTAGTATGACTGGAAATCAAATTTTGTTATATTACATTGGGCTGAAAGTTTCTCTCTCAAATCTGGAGTCAAATCTGTATTTTTTTGATTTGATATAGTTATTACATTAGGCTGTGACAATGACTCAGTACAGAATGCGTCACTTTCTTTCTGTTCTTGATTTAAATTTACTTTTCGCTCAAATGCGTCTACAGAGCTTGTTTTTGATTTCATACAATCCACTCCAGGATTATAAATAATCGTTTGACATTCTTTGTCAATCCTTTTGTCATTATATACATTAACTTTCTTCATTTCTTGACTTTCTTTGATTCCATTAGTGTTGATTGCTTTTACAGAAGAAATATTTTTAAATTGTATTTGTTTATTTCTGTTAGTTTCAGAATCATGTACATGGTTGATTTCACTGTTGCTGAGTTTGTTTACACTATTGAAAGGCTTATCAGACTTATCTGATGGACACAAATCTAGTAATACTTTGATGATGCTGAAAGGTAATCTGGATTGCACATGAAAACTTGCAAATACTGATTTACTGTGCTTTCTTAAAGCTTCTTTTAATGTTGTAAGTGCTTTGAAGTCAGCTTTGTCACATACAAAAAAGTTACAATCACATGTGTCAAAGCCTTGAGAGTTCATATTAAATTTTGTCAAATGGCATAACCTACGATGTTTTTCAATATCTTCTTCTTTGCTAAAGAATAAACCTTTACAAGTCCAACATACATAACAGCAGCCAGTAACTCCTGATTTAGTTCTGTTAGAGTTAGTCCTAGAAGTAGCCATGTTGCTACAAACTACTACTTCTACTTCTGGAATTTTAGTAGTATAGAGTCAGAGTATAGCCAGTATAGGCCCTACTCAGTATTTCTTACTTGAACTGCTCCGTCTTAATAAGAATAAGGGCTAACTTACTAAAACTCATCTAACTTAGATTCTAATCCTAAAGCCATGGCATTTTTTAAATATATAATAACTTAATATTATTAATAATTAGTAATTTGGGCAAGTGAAGTAGTGAAGCCAAGCGACTATACTAGTACTAGTATTTTACTAGTAATAATAATAGCAAAACTAGTATTGACTAGCCTCTACTATCTATAGGGCTAGGGCCTGTAAGTTTCAGTAAGAAACTTCACCACAATAATAAAAAATAATGGTTAGAACTGAAAATTAACATCCCCTGAGATAAAATGAGATCTTTCTTCATAATGTGTTCAGTAAATAAATGTCATGGATAAGACTTTAACTTTAACAAATTGACAAGTTAATTAAGGTAAGGCTAACGGCTAAAATAATAGTAACGTATTTGATCATAATTATGTCCCCTTAGTAAAAAATATTTGGTTGCTCTAATTTCCATAACAAAAACAAAGCTTTAAAAACTCTTTTTTACTGAAAGGCTGACAGTTATACTAGTTATAGTGAAAACATTTAATAATAAATTACATTCAGCCTTTCACTTATTTAAATTTCCTTACAATTATTTAAATCTATTAGAATAATCTTAAGCTGAATATCTTTACTTATTCATTAGCTTTATATTGCGTCCTACGTTTAATCCATGGTTTATTATTATTTTTTTAAATTACCGTTTTCGATGTGATAGTGAATTATCTTATCTGTTTACAGACGCTCCTTCTATACAGAAGATTATTGCGTCCTACGCTTATCTATGGTTTGTGTTTAGTCCTGCATTTTTATTAGAGATTTAAATGTTGATAAAGTGTTGGTTTTCCTGGATTCTTCAGGCAACCCATTCCACGCCCGAATTCCGGACGGGAAGAAGGAAAACTTGTATGTGTTTGTTCTTGCATACGGAATAAGAAAGGTGTTTTTATCCTTATGTCTATCTGAGGGTTGTATTAAGTTATCTTTGTGTTGTATTTCTAAATTAGAATTAATTGCTTTATGTATGATTATTACTACTTTGCTCTTGGTTCTTCTATCCTCTAGTGTTTCAAGGTTTAATGATTTAACTAATGGTGTTATTCTTGTCAGTTTCGAATATTCTCCAGTAATGAATCTGGCAGCTCTTTTTTGAATTTGTTCTAGTTTATCAATGTTTTCTTTGGTGGATGGGTCCCATACAGAAGATGAATATTCTAGTACAGGTCTCACCAAAGTGAGGTAGCATTTTAGTTTTATATCTCTATTACATTTGTTAAAGTTTCTTTTTATAAAGCCTAAGGTTTTGTTTGATTTTTTAATAACTTCATTGACATGGGGATTCCATGATAGTTTCTCATTTAACAGTCTGAAGAAACTTTCAAAGCCCATCTGTTTGAATTCACAGTCCCGCGCGGCAACGCGGAACAAGAACTAGCAACTAGTTCTGGTAATTACCAGCGGCGGTCCATTAATTTGTCGCCTAGAGACACCCGCGTCCTCTATGAACACTTGCAAAGCAAATATAGAAACATTCCTCGCGCGAGTCGACTCGCGCGTGGGATTTCCCGAAATTCGCCGCCTCTATAAACTTAGCCTTACATTATTGGGTTGTTGGAAGGCTGCCTTGCCTTCTCCTTCGAGCATGTGGGGAGCTGTAATGGTTGCATTATTTTTGAGAATTTCACTCTTCCATGAGTGTATATTAAGACCTATACTATACTACCAAAAGTGACTGCAACAATGTTTGTTTTCTCCTGCACCTGTTGCTGGGTGTCGGAGAGAAAGGCAAGATCCTCAGCAAAGTTGATGCTACAAAGTCCATCGAATATTATACCACCCCTCTTCTGCTGTGTAAATGTTTTCATCACCTAGTCAATAGCCAACAAGAACAGGGTAAGCAACGGGAAGCATCCTTGCCTCACACCAGTCTTGACCTGGAAAGCATATTATGTCACCTGTTGCCATCGGTTATGGGACTTAAAAGAAACAACTGATGAAGGCATTCGCCGAAACGTTTACTGTCGTGTTAGTTTTATAATAAAGCTCAAATTTATTGTTTTCGTTACACCATTTGTGTATTTTGTATTTTATTTAAAAGATTTATCGCAGTCCTATTCTATATGACATATTGAGACGAATTCCACTCCAGTGACTATTCTAGAATAATGCGCAGGATTGCAATCTGGTCGATACCACCAAAGAAAACATTGATAAACTAGAACAAATTCAAAAAAGAGCTGCCAGATTCATTACTGGAGAATATTCGAAACTGACAAGAGTAACACCATTAGTTAAATCATTAAACCTTGAAACACTAGAGGATAGAAGAACCAAGAGCAAAGTAGTAATCATACATAAAGCAATTAATTCTAATTTAGAAATACAACACAAAGATAACTTAATACAACCCTCAGATAGACATAAGGATAAAAACACCTTTCTTATTCCGTATGCAAGAACAAACACATACAAGTTTTCCTTCTTCCCGTCCGGAATTCGGGCGTGGAATGGGTTGCCTGAAGAATCCAGGAAAACCAACACTTTATCAACATTTAAATCTCTAATAAAAATGCAGGACTAAACACAAACCATAGATAAGCGTAGGACGCAATAATCTTCTGTATAGAAGGAGCGTCTGTAAACAGATAAGATAAGATAAGATACAGGATCTTTCTGAGCGGAAGCTAGTTTGTTGGTTCTACGATAGGGCGTCTACAGCATTTTCCATTCTGTTGAGCAGAACGCGGTTGAAAATTAGGTCTGGGATGGAGAGCAAGGTGATCCATCAGTAGTTGGATTATTTGAAATCATAATGGACCTGCTCCCCTCCCATATCTTTATGAGCAGTGTTGCAGCACATTCACACTGGTTTCCAAGTATGCCTTCAGTGCCTCTGCTGGGATGCCATCAGGTCCAGATCTCTTTCCATTTCTAAGTTTTTTAATGCCAATGGGAAAAACTTCTCTGGGAAGAATATTGTAACCAATTAACAGGTCATTGTCAGCTGCATGGCTGGATATCTGGTAAGTTCATTGGTTCCGGGCTGTTTAAAAGCTCTTCAACGTGCTCTTTCCATCTGCATGCCTTTCTGTTGCTCCTCATTTGGTATGGCATTGCAAACTGTGTCCTCCCCTGTTCTCTCATGCGCAGGCTTGTTCAATTTCCCAGACAAAATTTTTATGGTAACGAATAGTTCCCCTGGTGAGCCGCATCTTCTGCTTCTTTAGCAGCATGTCAACAAAGTTCTTTTTGTCCCTCTTGACGTTCTTCTACATACTCTTGTTGGTACTTGGTTTCTACTATCGCGTAATACTGTTGTTCCTTTCTGATTTCATTATTACCCTCTCTTCTACTTCTATTACCTTCAGTGCATCCGATGTTATCTATTCTTTGTGTAAATGTTTCTTGTGCCCCAACAGCTCTTAACACATTGACTGGATTGCTTTCTTCACCCCTTGCCATTTTCCTTCAGTGGGTCTGGTCTTCCAGTGATTCGTTTAGGGATGGACCTTTTTGGAAATTGTTCTCCATTGTCATTTCTCTCCCCTATCCATTGCTGTCCCATAACTCTTCATATATTGTCACTACCAATGACCAATCTTGGCAAACGTTAAAGCTTTATTGTTCTTCAAGAGAAATATAGGCTATTTTGTTAATCAAGTAACTAAATATTTAATGGCCCTTTAGAATTTTTATAACATTTTATTTAATGTTTTAAAAAAATTAACTATTATTTTAACCACCAAATAGATCTAAAAAGAACGGTTTTAAGTTTTTAATTTGTGCTACCCCAGAAATTGTTGTTCGCCAAAAGATATCGACGATGTACGTGTACATGGTTTTATCTAGAATACATTTTTGACTTTACAAAATTACGGCTTATTATTCCCAACTGAAAAAAATAACCCCATTAGTCATTAGTTAAATTACGAAACCTAGAAACACTAGATGATAATAGGTAAAATAGCAAATTGGTAATTATATTTAAGACACTAAATTCTAACTAAGAAACACAACACAACAAAAGTCTAATACAACACTCATACATATGGATAAAAACACTTTTCTAGTCCTATTCTCAAAAAAAAACACAGGACAAATCCTCATTCTTCCCGTCTGGGTGTGGAAGGGGTTGCCGGAACAAGCCAGGAGAACCAACACACTATACACATTCAAAATTCTAATAAAGAAATGGAAGACTTGACATAAACCATGGATTAGCGTAAGACCCGAAAATCTTCTGTATAGGAGTGTCTGTAAACTATACGATTATTTTGCAAACTATCCGAAAACTGCCAAAGGCAGAAGAAAACCTAAACACGCGAACAGGCGCGATGGAAGTGAAGATGCAGCCTTGTTACATTAAAAGTATTAAAACGAGTTGAAAAAGAAAGCAGTATTCTTCATTCGAAACGGTTAAAGAAGAAATTCACGAGCGTTTTTTGGCATCAACATAATGCAGTTTAATTATGATTTTATTACACAAGCTAATCTACTAGATTTTGTTGGCCATGACTTCAAATTAGAGCACCTACATCACATGACTTTGACCAACAAGGATTTTTGTTGATCTCACTGGAAATTAAAAGGAACTAATCAATTCAAGCCCCACTTGATTAATTAACATTTCTTACGCTATTTAGGGTCAAAGTTACCCTGCCTAATATAATGATATTACTTTGAATATTCCTTTCAACTTACCAACGTAAAGCAGCTGTGTGTGAGAGAAGTTTCAATAAACATAAGTTAATTTTTTTAAAAAAGGATAAAAAATCAGTACTTTAACTTTAAGATTGATAATCTATGCAATTTGGCTATTGACCATAAAATGATATTGGGGCCGTCAATAAATGACGTCACACGATTTTTGACCCCCTCCCCCCTCGTCACGCGTCGTCACAAAAAGTTAGACCCCCCCTCTAAAAATACGTCACAAAGCTTTGACCTCCTCCGCCCCCCCCCAAAAAAAAACAAAAAAAACAAAACCCAAAAACTTATTTTCTATATGAAAATAAGTATGTTCCAAATCACTTTTATTGTCATTTAAGCATTTATTATTTATTTAGTGAAGGTCTACATTGTAATATTGTAACCGGCGTATTTTAAAACGTTTAACCGGCCTTCAGAAAAAGAACTGTGTTAACATCCTTAGATTACATTTTATTTTAATGCATACAAATTAAACATTGACTATTAATCATCACGGTTAACGTCTTTGCTTAAAAAAAAATTATTTAAAAATAATATTTTTAAAATGTATTTTTTTAAAAAATCCCTCAATGGACTGAAGGGCATTCCGCAAGAAAGAGGTCGGCGAACAGGGGTAAATTACCTCATCTGGTGTCAAAAAGGAATTTTTGGGGGTAATGCAGACTCATTTGGGACATATAACATCCACTACAATCCAATAGATATATTAAAATACGTCATGTGTAAGTGTACGCTTGGAACATATGTTAATATAGAGTCTATTTATTGTAAAATAATTACACCAAACTCATCCCCACTTATTGTAGGCAGTATATATAGACCTCCGAATACTAACCTAGAATACATGAACAATCTTTGTAGTCAATTAACTTTCATAAAAGAGAATAATAAAAATGCAGTTCTATGGATTATGGGGGACTTTAATCTTCCAGATATAAATTGAAAAAATTATACAATTGATAACCATCAAACTAACAAAGAAATTAATGAACACTTTTTAGACACTATAAACAACATAAACCTAGAACAGATAGTAAAAACAGCAACAAGGAAAAATAAAACACTAGATTTATTCCTAACAAATAGACCAGGACTAGTGTTAGACTATAAAATAATTCCAGGACTGTCCGACCATGATATTGTTAGGGTCACCAATACAATAAAAACTAAAATTAATAAGATACCTAGATGAATAATCTATCTTTGGAATAAATGTAATTCAATAAAACTACACCAATCAGCGGGTAACTTCCAACAAACTTTCCTAAGTATATTTAACACAAATAGCCCAGTAGAAGAAATTTGGAAAGATATAAAAACAAATCTAAAAACTATAATGGATGAGAATGTTCCAACAAAACTAACATCAAATAAAATTAACAAATGCTGGTTCAATTCTAGATTGAAAAAGCTATGCAAACAAAAAGAGAACTTATTTAAGAAATATAAAGCTACCTATTCATATAGGATACACAAAAAATACTTAAAGATTAAACACTTGACACAAAAACTTAGTCGAAACCTCCAAAATGAATATATAAACAATGTAATTACCAAAGATAACAATAAAAACTTATGGTCCTTTATCAAATCTAAAAAAATGGAACCTTCAGGAATAGCCACACTAAAAGGATCAAATAATAAAACCTATAAAGATAATGAAACTAAAAGCTAATATATATAACACATATTTTGCATCATCTTTTTCTGCCTCAGGCGACAAGGAAGTTTTAATAAATTTAAATAAAATGGAGGAAATAGGTAACATAACTGTAGATGAGATAGGTATACATTCACTCCTAAAAAACTTTAAAATAAACAAAGCTACTGGCCCAGATGATTTGCCTGCAAGGTTATCTTATCTTATCTATACAGACGCTCCTTCTATGCAGAAGATAGTTGCGTCCACAGACCATGAGAGATGATCTGTTGGCAAGTGATGCAGCATTCACAGGCCACGGCTTTGTGGGTTCCACGCATTACCCAGCCGCCTAACTACACGTAGTGTTAGGTACCCATTCGGAGCGGGGTGACTCAGGGACGCCCTAGGCCCCGGGAACAAGCCCTTGCCTTCACACGGATTCGAACCCGTGACCATCGGTACGACAGTCCAGTGCGCTGCCACTCTAAACCAGGGTAAAGTGCCCCAGGATTGGAAATTAGCTAACGTAACTCCACTCTTTAAGAAAGGGGATAAATCAGACCCTGGTAATTACAGGCCTGTATCACTACTAGTATCACCTGTAAATTACTAGAACACATAATATATAGTGGAATAGTTAACCACCTTGACAAATATAATGCCCTATGCCCATTTCAACACGGCTTTAGAAAAAACAGATCATGTGAAACACAATTAATAGGTTTAATAGATGAATTATCAAAAGGCTTAGACAAAAATGATCAAATAGATACAATATTACTAGACTTCTCAAAAGCATTTGGCAAAGTTCACCACCTTAGTTTACTTAAAAAACTTAACTACTTTGGAATCTCAGGTTCCTTACATCACTGGATCCAAGACTTCCTTTTGGGCAGGGAGCAAACTGTAATAATTAATGGATCTAAATCTGCACCAATAAAGGTTAACTCAGGAGTTCCACAAGGAACTGTGCTAGGTCCCTTACTCTTTTTAATTTATATAAATGATTTACCCAACAACATCTCAACAGGTACAAAAGTTAGGTTATTTGCTGATGATTGTATAATCTATAGAACAATTAAATCAGAACAAGACAGCAAAACTTAGATGAATTGATAAAATGGGAAACTAAATGGACTATGTCTTTCCACCCAGAAAAGTGTCAACTGTTAAGAGTAACAAAGAAAAAGAAACAAATAAATTCAAAATATTACATTCATGGAAAAGAACTGACCCAAACTAAAGATGCAAAATACTTAGGAGTCTTAATAAATGAGAAACTATCATGGAATCCCCATGTCAATGAAGTTATAAAAAAATCAAACAAAACCTTAGGCTTTATAAAAAGAAACTTTAACAAATGTAATAGAGATATAAAACTAAAATGCTACCTCACTTTGGTGAGACCTGTACTAGAATATGCATCTTCTGTATGGGACCCATCCACCAAAGAAAACATTGATAAACTAGAACAAATTCAAAAAAGAGCTGCCAGATTCATTACTGGAGAATATTCGAAACTGACAAGAATAACACCATTAGTTAAATCATTAAACCTTGAAACACTAGAGGATAGAAGAACCAAGAGCAAAGTAGTAATCATACATAAAGCAATTAATTCTAATTTAGAAATACAACACAAAGATAACTTAATACAACCCTCAGATAGACATAAGGATAAAAACACCTTTCTTATTCCGTATGCAAGAACAAACACATACAAGTTTTCCTTCTTCCCGTCCGGAATTCGGGCGTGGAATGGGTTGCCTGAAGAATCCAGGAAAACCAACACTTTATCAACATTTAAATCTCTAATAAAAATGCAGGACTAAACACAAACCATAGATAAGCGTAGGACGCGATAATCTTCTGTATAGAAGGAGCGTCTGTAAACAGATAAGATAAGATAAGATAACATATGCCCATTATTGAACCGGTTCCTTCCAGAAAATGCATTTTAAAAAAAAATTGACAACTATGTAGATTTCTTACCTACGTACTATACGAAGACACCTAAATCCACCCTACTTTCATTTATATTGACACGAGTGACAATAGGCCTAATCTTAATCCACATGACTTGACTGTATGAAGTATCCTTTCTGTGATATTTAAAATTAATGCCTTAAAAACTGATCTAAGGAGAAAAGTTGTTTTGTGCTCCTCTCGAATTGCAATGTCAAGAATTTGATGCATTCAATAAAGTTAATGAATAGTTGACTAATTTTAAATGGGCTCATTTATCATTATATCTAGAATGGCCAGGGGCGTTTGACCACAAACCAATCGAACAATTATATCAAACTTAAAACGTTTATAATTCTATCAAATAGATTCTCCCCCCCCCACTTTAAAGAAAAATATCTACACATAATCCTATTCAGATCATTTTTAGACACTTGTCATGCTTGTAAAACTCACCAGTATCATTTTCGGGGGAGGGGGGTGGGCTAACGACGCCCCCCAAAATACCCCGAGTCATGTGAGCTGGACCTAGAGTCTGGGGGTTGGGGGGGGGGCGTAACGCACACATAAACTTGTATATTTTGGGGTAACGGGCAAAAAAAGTCGCCTGACGTGAGAGAACCAACCGGAGCTGCGGTTACATCACAAATGCTTTGATGTCAACATCAAACGAAGCGGGGTAACAATTTCATACGTTATCTTGGGGGTTCTAAAACTTAAGGATTATAATTAGATTTAATTTTCGTGTCTTGATAGCTTACGCTAACCAGCGTCTGATGTCATACCGACCGGCACATTGAGAAGCACTGCTTTTAAAATAAAAAAAAACAATTCATTATCTTTAAATAAATTGTAAGCGACCAAATATTTCGGTGGAAGTTTTATTTAAAGTTACCCTTTTGATGTGCCGTCACATTTCTTCAACCCCCCTCCCCCCTCGCCACAAAAGTGTGACCCCCCTCCCCCCTAGGTGCGTGACGTCATTTATGGACGGCCTCATTGCCATAAAAGATTTTGGCATGAGGAAAAGAAGAGAATTTCAATTTTAGATCAAGAGAGAAACGCTTTTCAGACAATGTTTGTTTCTAACATAAGAATTTATGATGTTTGAGTTAAAAAAAAGTATCCCTTCATTATTATGGGGGGAGGGGAGACTTTCTGGGGAGGAGGGCAGGGGCGGCAAACCATGGTATCTGTCATGATCTGTCCCAGTCCTGGGCCGCAGAAATCCATGCTACACCACTGGCTTAAAACTACATTATCAATATAACTTCAAAATTGCTAGATTGGTGATTAAAGGGAAATGGCTTGCTTGCATCGTTAATATAATTCCCCGAAAACATTCAATACATTTTCATATATTAAGTAGCTATTTAACCATACTTTATTGGCTATTGCGCTATTAAATGTTTATGCAACACACTAAATCATCTTTTGTAAAAGAAACATTTTAAATTGTGATGCCGACAAATTTCCCAGAGTTCCGCTCAAGTCGTAGATGATGTCATCTCCGTCGAAGTTTTAGTGTTGCCATCTCTTGTTTAGAGGCAAATGCCACCACTTTAATGACTGAAATCAACCCCACTAACATTTGTTTCAGGCTTAATTGAGCAGTAGAAGAAATTTATGTCGCATATTCCTCATATTTAACTGTGAATTGGTGAAAGTTTTTTTCGGCTACCTGAGCTCGGGATTTCCCGAAGATGACGTCACTAACGTAAACCTTTGGTCGCGATATGCAAGAGCAATGTTGATTTTGTGATGGACAATATCACAGCAGTAACTGCACAATAAACTCTTTCCGAGTTGAAATGTTACGGCCCAGTGCTCACAAGCAATCTGCCTAGTAATATTGCGTATTTTCATTTTTAACTGCTTTTTGTTTTACAATTTTGAAGCATGATGGACAATGACGATGGGTTTATGGATGGGGCAGAGTCAGATGGCTCGCATGGCCCTACTACAGACAACGATGACGAGGACGATCTGCCCATGGATATGGAACCACCAGAATCATCTACAAATGAACGTCGGGATGACGATGATTTCTCATATGAAGTTTTGACGGCAGATCAAATTGTAGAATTCATGGTTGACTGTATTAAAGAAGTTAATGCAGTTGTCCAGGTAAGCCAAGCAATCTGACACTCTAACACTAACTGTAAAGTAAAAAAGTTCCTTTCATTTCAAATGTCAAAATTTTATTTATAAAATTGTAGGCCCTATTTATTATTATGTTCAGAATCAAATTCTTACAAATTATCTTTTACCTACCCTAAAGAATTGAGGGCATTAATTAGTATTCAGAATTCACCTTTTGGACCAGGCTGACCAGGCTTGCAATTATTTTTAGTTAAAGTTAGTATGAGTATGAGGCCTAGTATCAGTAAAAATGTAGATGACTCAGTAATTTAGTAAACTAAAACAGTAAATAACACAAAACACCCCTTAACGATTATTAGAGTTAGAACTCCCATTGAGCAGTCAGTCTTATGAAAATCACCAGTGTTAATTATCATATGCATGCAAGGATTTTGGTGTAACGATATGCCTCAAAAAGACCAACATTATGAGACAAGGAACAGACTGCTTCCCAGCAATCTCCATTGAGGGAAACACCTTGGATGTCGTAGAGGATTTTACCTACCTTGGCAGTAACATCACAAGCACACTCTCCCTGGAAAAGGAAATTGAAACCAGAATCGGCTGCATCATTAATGGCTAGGCTGAATCAAAGAGTGTGGAACAATGCACAGCTCACTGATAGGACGAAAATCACTGTGTACCAGGCCTGCGTACTCAGCACACTCCTCTATGGCAGCGAGTGCTGGACGACCTATGCCAAACAAACAAAGCAACTCAACAGCTTACACTTACGATGCTTGCGCAGGATTCTGCACATCAAGTGGCAGGACAAGATCACGAATGTCGAGGTACTCAGAAGGAGTCATATGCTGAGCATGCACTCAATCCTGAGTGAGAGGCGCCTGTGGTGGTTAGGACATGTCCGCAGGATGAGCTCGGAGCGCATTCCAAGAGCCTTGCTTTATGGCGAGCTGGCAACTGGTATGCGGAAGAGAGGACGCCCCTGCTTGCGCTTCAAGGATGTCTGCAAGAAAGACATGACTCTGGTGCAGATTGACCATAAAACGTGGGAGACCATTGCTGAGAAGCGCACCTCCTGACGTGCAAAAGTGCGTGATGGCATTCAAGTCACGGAAGCTTCCCTTACAGCCAGGAGCGAGGAGAAAAGGGCCAGGAGAAAGGGGAAGGGGGGTAGAGGAGCAGGAGGAAACGCCATCATCCCATGAGGATGGACGGATGCCATAGATAGAATTATCATAAAAGATTGCGTGCGCAGCAGCAGCACAATCTCAGGATTATATATTGTCACATCATTAAGACTAAGGTTGTTAACCGGTTATTCCATACGAAACGAAATGTTTTAGACATCTGCGATTCTGCATGCATCTTTGCTATTAGAGCAATTACGTGAACATAATGTTTACATGTTATCCATTTATTAGAGCAATTACGGTATACTTGGTATCGACGCTATTTACACAGTATTTCCGAGCATACGAAAATCGGCCGATACCTAAACAATATCATAGCACATGACACACTGTATCGTGGCTGTTCAAACTGTACATATTAATACTAGTACTCTTTTGGCTATTTCAATACCGGTATCGGGATCGATATATTAATTTCTCGAGATATTGTAAATCTAAATGATCGTTTTTTTCTGTTCAAAATGTCACTTATGAAATATCGGCGACGTCAATATCGGGACCTTTACATGCTACCGATATTGCCGATATCCAGATATACCAGCCGATATATCGGTAGATCCCTTCTCAAGACTTGAACGTGTCAGGCCAGGCGTAAACTATTATTACACTACCTCATGAGTTAGGTAGGAATGATTTGTTTTTAAAAAAAATAATAATTTCACGAACCAAGTGTCCTCCAGGGGACAGTATGGTTCAATCTGGGAATCACTTCTATGAATGACGCTAACTTAGAAACTGTGTAATAAATATCATGCCCCATTTTAAAAAAAATTTTGACGGGAAGCGCGCAAGAGAGGAAAAAACGTGTCACCAACGGACGCGACGTGGCGGGCTAGAGTAGCTGAATTCTTAATGTACTAGTTACTTGGTGGGGGGGGACGAACACAAGCGGTTAACCGGTCTTTTTTTTAATGGTTAACCGGTCCTCAAAAACGAGCGGTCTTAACAACCTTAATTAAGACTAATAATGAAGAACTTGATTCCCACAAATGTTTAAATTGTCCTGAATTTCTGGAAGGCCATAAAAATCTATTTTACTGCAAATTCTAGCAGTTTATTATCATTAGTTAAACGAAGGCCACCAGACACCTTTGCTTTGAAGTCATCATTAACAACATATGATCAATATGTGGACATGAGAATGTCTTCAAAGTTGTTCATTACATCTAGGTCTATCCAATTTGTTGTCTCAAGTGGGGTTAAAAAATTGGAGTGTATGAGGGGAGGGGTGCCAGATAATTTCTTCCACTAGGCCATGGGTCCAGGATTTTATTTATATTTTCTGCACCCTGGTCAAATTGTTATCATCATGCATACTCCATCAAAGTTTAAGTAAAGTAAATCTTCAAGCTAAATAAGACAGCTATTATTTTTATGAAAGTAATGAAAGTGTTGCTCCTGCAGAGCACCAGTCTGTATAGATGCCAATTCTGGCAAACCCTAGCTTGCCAAACTGAGGTAAAATCAGGAACATATTTTTGCGCTTCACTGTTCATCTGATTTATTGATTTTTCAAAAGGATCCCGAAGTATGAACGCCAGGTGGGCTGGGTAATAAAATGCAGATACAAAAAGAATTGGAGGTGTAGCTTAAAAATACAACACTTAATTAAAAAAACAACAACATTTTCAAAAGCATAAGCTTGTTATAGGCTTAAGAAGAGTAGAAGTAATCAGGTATGCTCATTATACATATATCGCTGTGGGTATGGAATGGGGATAGGACCAACCAGATCACATAGTGGGCCAACTTCAACAATAAATTGCAAGAATCTTTGGACTCATGACAGATCAGACCCCAGAAGCTTATCCTAAAATACTCACCAAATCTGACCTCTTCCCCCACAATTATCCTAAAGCTTAATATACCTTTAGATTTTCCTTCAATCTTATTACTAAAATTATCCCTAACAAAGCCAACTTTTAACTAAAGCCATACTAAAAATTTAACAAAATATTCAAGCTAACAGAACACTTAGAATGATATTACTTTAATAAAAATCACCATCATTTTCCATCAAAAGATTTGAGAACGAAGAAGAAGAATAAGAATCGCAATGATAAATTTTGTTTAATAAAGTAGGCTAATAGTATTAATAATAGGCTGGTAGGAAACAAGTACGAACAGTAAGAAATGAACATTTTGTTAACAGTTCTGATAATTATTTCTTAACTTGTTAGCCTTTATTATAGATTTATTTCATTTGAAATATTTGTTTAATGTGTCTAATAATTTTGATACAAGAAAAGAAATATTGTCAACATTTGTAAACCGGTTTTAAAAAAATGTCATAAATGAGGTTACATTCAATAAGGTTCTGCAACTGGACAAAAGGCCATAGCATGCATCGGACTATAACCCTTTGTTGTGTCCTAACTAGTTTTAAACTTAATGTTACATCTGGGCCTTGGTATATGTAGACACATTTTTTATTAATTGTAAATTTTGTCAACAAAAGAAATGTTTTTAATTTTTATTGTCCCCTATCTGTTCCAGATTCCTGCCACAATAACCCGCATTCTTCTAAACCATTTCAAATGGGATAAAGAGAAACTAATGGAACGGTAATACATATATTTTGTAAGATAAATATTGACAAAATATTATATATATTATTTTTATTTCAACCTCAATAATCTTCATTACATCTATTATTTATATTGTACACTTATATAGCCCAATACCTGAGCCTAAGGCTGGGCTCATCAGGCTTTACAAGCATTTCCAAATTGATAAAAGACATTGCACTCTCAATCTTCCTAAACATAGTTTTATATACGCCATTACATACGAATTTCCAGACATGGGCATATATTTCGTCATAGGCTAGTAGTTAGATGGAGTGAGATAACACCTCGTAGACTGTCCGCTGAAACATATTATTTACATATGTATATAAATTTAACCGTTAGCTTGTTGCTATTTTTTTCCATTAGCTTTTTTAAAAAACAATTTGTGTCCCTGATGATTTTAAAAGTATGTTTTAGGTCTAAATGTGGTTAAACAGTTAGTTTCAATACTTGAAACCTTTGACATATGTCTTAATAGATTTTTTAATAATCTCAAAATTAATTACTTAAAATTTTTTTTTATCCATAGATATTATGATGGTGATCAAGATAAATTATTCTCAGAAGCTCATGTTGTAAGCCCTCATCGTCGCGATTCTGGAAAAGTTACAAGAGTAAGAATATGATTGGCCTCAAAAGTCCTGAAAAATTATTAGCTCTAGTTAGTAATGATCTTGTGTTGAAGTTACTGCATGTTAATTTTGTTACTTAAAAAAATGACATTACAATGCTTGTAACATATTGCTGAAGTAATAGGTAATTTTACAAAAATCTTTTAGTTAATGTAAATACATAATGATTATCTACAAAAACATTTTTAAAAATGTTTATTTCATTTATAGCGTTCAGTTCGCAATAGTGTTCAAGAAGATAATGTTCTGTGTGAAATTTGCTACTTTTCTAAGGCAGTGGATGTAAGTATACAGCGGTACACTATATACTGTGTTGATGTTTTCAATTTATGTCAAATAAAATGTTTTCCAGAAATGTTAATGAAATACAAGAAGAGAATTCATAACTTAAATTCCATGTATTATTTTAAAAAAAATTGTATTGTTTCAAGACAGTTTACGTAATTTTATTTATAAAGTTACGGATATTGAAAATATGGGAAAAATTTAAATTCCTTACCCTTTTAGAATTGACAAAGTAACGAACGTTTATAAATGTGTGTATATTATATATATTATGTGTTTATTATTATATAAATATTTATTTAACCCCTTTTAGAACAAAAAAAAATTATATAAATATTTAATACACTTATATGTATAATAATCATAATATATAAATATATGTAAATTTATACAATTATATATTTTGAAAACATTGAAAAAAGGCAATTAATTATTCTTCCCTGAAAGAAGTCATTTGTGTACAGTAAAAAAATTATACATAAGCTTTAATTTTAATTATTAGTAAAATTAAATAACAAATCTGTTTCTACAGTGTAATGTTAGGCCCATTAAATATGAAATTTATGCCTCTGTAAAAATGTCAAATTTCCATTTTATTGGGGCATTTTAAAAATATTAAAGGTTCTTCCATTGCTGATAAAAAAACAACAACCTGCCAATTAGTAGCTTACAAAAATTGACACTGAAAAAAATGGCAACAGGACAGTTATTTTTTTACGCAATATTTCTCACACATAATAGTGATTCAAAAGATGTTTAGTCACAATAGATGTTAGTATCCTGGTATTTCATTGAAAATATTGAAGTTGTCTATGGTAATATTTCTAATCGCTTTAATTTTTATAAATTATTATTTTCAGTCATGAATAAAAAAAACCCAATTTTTTCTTAATAATTTGAAGGATATGAAGGGGCTTGAATGTGGCCATCGCTTTTGTGCCAATTGTTGGGCTGAATACCTAACATCAAAAATAATGGATGAGGGTATGGGACAAACTATTTCATGTGCTGCCTATGGCTGTGATATTCTTGTAGATGATAAAAGTGTAATGTAAGTATACAATAGCCAATATAACTTATGAATTATTTCATGTTTTAAAGTGAAATTTTATTATTACCATTTATAGAAATCAAAGCTTGTAAAGATTTAAAGAACATACAATTAGCTGTCTAGCAAATATGAGTATTTTCACCATGGTTTTTAAGCAGTCATTTTTTCAAAGTTATCCAATTTACAGAATCCAGCTTAAGGGCTTTGGTAGTTCCTGTATAAGAAAATGAACCAATTTGAATCCTTAAAACAAAGATTGTTAAGACTTTTCGTTTTTGACGACCAGTTAACCATTCACCACCCTTTAGCGGAGAGAAGTATTTTCTCTTAGTTTTTAAGACACACAAGAGAATGTAACAAATTGAGCTCCTCCACCCCTCGTCCATAGGGGACATCGTGTCAACCTCTCTTAAGCAATGCCCTTCAACTCGGCAAATTAAAAAAAAATTCTGTTACCCAAACTGGACTAACAATTATGACGTATGCTTTTCAAAATTTTTCTTGTTTATATACCGGAATATTAAAAAGTTGCTTTGATGCCTCCATCTCTTGTGTGTTAGCTCTCGTACATTGGCCTGCATCTTGACCATTAAAAACCTCACTGTATACCAACTTATAAGATGACACACCACCAAATGAACTCCTGGTAATAAGCTAGGTAAATGCATAAAATAAAAACAGGGTATTAGTAGGCCTGACAGGACATAACACAACAGCGAACGTTTCGGCAAAGAGCCTTTTTCAACGGACAAATAGTACACAAATGAAACGAATAAAACGAAATAATAGAAAAAAACACTTAGCTGCGGTGAAATCCAAGTAGTCCAGTAGAGATAAAAAAGGTAATAAGCTAATACATACTAATTAAAGTTACCGCTAACCGTTCCGGATTAAACAGGACCAGCCCTTATCTTAGAACCGGTTAAGTGGTCAACCGTTCCTATACTATCCTCTCCCTTAACCTGTGAGTGGGTCTTTGGGCAACATTGCAGACTGTCCTCTACTTCATGCCATTTGTCTTGGTCCTGTGCTGCACATTGAGAATTATTGAACGACAGGCCGGTCCATTCCTTGATGTCGTCCTCCCTACTCTTCTTTTGCCTTTCTCTTTTTCTTCCTCCCACGACTGTGCCTTATATTATGGCCTTTGTGAGATCTCCAGATTTTGCAATGTGTCCATACCATCTTAGTTTCTTTTTCTTGATTGAAGTGAAAAGGTCCTCATGGACAGTAGTAACAGTAGTTATTTTATTGAGGACTGCTTCGTTTGTGATATAGAACATGTAGGAGATGTTTAATATCTTGTGAAAACTTTTCACTTCTAGGGCAGTTATCATTCTTTTTAGGTCTCTTGTGAGCGCACTTCGCATCCATACAAGAAGACCAATATTGCCAGAAAGTGCATTAATCAAATTTTTTATTGGAAAGAGATTTTCTTGCTTTGCCAGATGCATTTAAGTTTACTCAGTGCTGTAGAGCAGTTCCAACAAGAATTTCTGGCTTTGAGCCTTCATTGGATATTATAGCCCCTCAAAATTTAAAGTTGCAGACCTCTTCCAGTTTTTGCCCATTAATCCAAATTTCACTTGTGAATGCTCTATTACTATTTGCCATGACCTTTTCCGTGATTTCCATGCCATATGGCACTGATGTTTTCTCTAGTTTTGCAAGTTCTTTTCTTCCTCACTGCCGGCTAGGCAGACTATGTCATTGGCATAGCGTATGTTGTTTACAGACTGAAACCACAAGCAGAGCAAATCATTTCAGAAGAGCAGGCGGGCTTCAGAGCAGGAAGAAGCACAACGGAGCAAATCTTTAACCTGCGAGTGCTCTGTGAAAAACATCTCCAACACCAGAGTGACCTCTATCATGTCTTCATAGACTTTAAAAAAGCGTTTGACAGAATGTGGCATGCGGCACTGTGGGCAACTATGCACAAATTCAACATTAATGCAAACCTCATTAAAGTGATCAAGAACCTATACAACAGAGCAACCAGCGCAGTACTCTTCAACAGCAATCTGGGAGATTGGTTCAAGACCACTGATGGTGTCAGACAAGGATGCTTTCCCCCATCCTCTTCAACCTCTTCCTTGAAAGGATTATGACAGATGTGCTAGAAAACCATGTCGGAACAGTCAGAATCGGAGGGAGAATTATAACCAACCTACGCTTCGCCGATGACATAGATGTCCTAGCTGGCAGCGAGGACGAACTAAAAGAATTCCTTGCAAAACTAGAGAAAACAGCAAAGGCGTACGCATGGAAATCAATGCAGAAAAGACCAAGGTCATGGCAAATAGAAAATTCACAAATGAAATTCGGATAAACAGGCAAAAACTCGAAGAGGTCTCCACCTTTAAATATCTAGGGGTCATAATATCCGATGAAGGCTCAAAGCCAGAAATTCTTGCCAGATTGGCCCAAACAATGGCAGCACTGAGTAAACTAAAGCACATCTGGCAAAGCAAGAAGCTCTCCCTGAGATCAAAGATCCGACTAATGTGCTCTCTGGCGATGTCGGTCTTCTTGTATGGTTGCGAGGCTTGGACGCTCACTGCAGACCTCCAAAGAAGAGTCAATGCGCTAGAGATGAGATGTTTCAGGAAGGTGTTGAACATCTCCTACACAGCGCACATCACAAACGAAGCGGTCAGCCACAAAATAGTGCTGTCATTGGCCCCTAGGAGGACTTTCTTAATTAAGAAGAGGAAACTACGATGGTACGGACATGAGGCAAGATCTGAAAGTTTCGCAAAGACAGTTTTGCAAGGTACAGTCCAGGGAGGAAGGAAAAGAGGCAGACAAAGGAAGAGATGGGAAGACAATATCAAAGAGTGGACCAGCCTGTCATTCAGCGACTCTCAAAACGCAGCACAGGACCGGGACAAATGGCGTGAAATAGTGTGCAGTTCACGATGGTGCCCCAATGACGGGTTAAGGGATAGTTCAAGGTTGTTTATAGTTCACCCTCTGATGCAAACTGTTCCGACATGGTCTTCAAGCACATTTATTATATTCCAAGGAAGAGTTTGTAGAAGGTGGGGGAAAGTAAACATCTCTAACTCCAACTGTGGTTTTGAACCATTCGCCCACCTTAGTGCGCTAGTTGCTCTGTTGTACAGGTTCTTGATGACTTCAATGAGGTTTGCATTAATGTTGAATTTGTGCATAGTTGCCCACAGTGCTGTGTGCCACACTGTCAAATGGTTTTTTAAAGTCTATGAAGACATGATAGAGGTCACTCTGGTTAGGGATGTGACGAAGTTCGAATCCGACGACATTTGAACTTCGACGTTTTTTTGAGCAAATTCGAATCCGACGGATTTTTAAAAAAAATTCCATCGGATTTGAATTTGAAAAATTACCGTTTTCAGATCAAACATGGCCGTAGAAATCGTAACTAAAATTAAAAAACCTAGAGACTTTCGAAAACCCGAAATAAAGAAAACAGATAAAACTAAACTCAGCTATCCATAGATTAGACGTCGTATTTGGTCATGAAGGTATTTTAGATACACCCCTCTCGCCAAACATTGTTTTCATCCGAGCTTTCTAAACCTCGGAATGGATATGCGGACTGGATGTGCGGATTGGAATGGCAAAAAGCTGGTTATGTGTGACCAATTGGAATGAGTTGGAATGACATTTGGAATGATTTTGGAATGACATTTGGAAAGAGTTAGAATGACAGTAGAATTAAGGATAATTTTATTTTATGCAAAGCATCTTGTACTGATGATTCGTTAACAATGTGGCTACCTGTGCTTTGTAATAGTTTATGCTGCTGTTCATGCAAAAAGAAATGCTAAAAATCCTCGTTGTTATGGGGGGCATGGGACTGAAACCTTGGTAGCCAAGTGTTGACCAAATCCGCATTCGAATCCGACGGATTTATATTTGCCAAATGCAAATCCGACGGATGCGGATTTTCATCAGCTCCGTCACATCCCTAACTCTGGTTGGTGTTGGAAATGTTTCTCACAGAGCATTTGTAGGGTTTCAGTCTGTTTAATACAGTAGAACCCACTTAACTCTAGCCCGGTTAACTCGTCAACCCTATTAAGTCGACGTTTTTTATTGGAACCGCCAAAGTCTCTATTTGTTTTTGCATTTCTCATCGGTTAATTCGATTATTTTAAGTCGCCGAACCCTAATACCTTGAGCACAAAAGAGGGCCAAATTTGCCACTTAGCGTTGGTTATCTCGATCCCCATGACCAATCGCCAGCTTTTGAAAATGTTAGATGTGATTTTTTATAACCAAGGGAAGGCACACAATTTCTGCCTTGCCAAGTCTGCTGGTGACATCACAGCCCGCTTGCGTTCAGCTCTCAGCGCTGTGTTGCTTCTGATACTATGCCAACCAGCAGCTTTTGAAATTCTTACATATCGATTTTTTATAACCAACAAGGCCACGCATCAAATTTCGGCCTTGTGAGGTCCACTGGTGACGTCATAGCCCGCTTGGGTTCAGCTCTCAGCGCTGTGTTACTAACTTAAATTGCCAGCTTTTGAAAATGTTACTTATCGATAGGGCTGAACCGATCGGTTCGGCTACTCGGCATTGGCCGATTTTCATATACTCGGAGATACTCGGCAATCGGTCGTGTAAGTGATGCTGATGCCGAGTATTACGTAATTGCTCCAATAGCAAAGATGCAAGCAGAATCGCATGTCTAAAACATTTCGTTTCGTATGGAATAACAAAATGTACCGTGTGCAGACTTGTTGTCATTGGCAACCATTCATCCTTCAACCTTATTTTGACTATTACTACTGCTTTGTTCTCATTGTTTCATTCATAAGGAGTGCCGTGTGTAAAAACCATTTAGCTATTGGTTAGAATTAATTAAAATGTGTCAAAGTTGAAGGTTCAAAATTTAAAAAGGAGTTAATAATTTATTTTTGTACATTTTTATAGAGAAGAGTTCGCTTTGTCATGAGTCATATATAGGTCATGATAGATGTGGCGGTGCCTAGGGGATTGTGACAAAATGAACCTCACTGTATCGATAATTGACATTTGTTTTTATTTTATATTTGTAAATTTCTGCTGTTAGTTGGTGCACATATACCTTTTGTTATTAGCAAACATGTATGTACATTTTTATACCATGCCGATGGCTTCATCAAACAAATAACGGCAACGCTGTTGTGTAAAAAAAAACCTCCAAAAACATGTCCATGTACATTATCATTTATTAACGCTAGTGATGGGGCGATACCAAAATCAGAGAGTGCTTACTGTAAACAAGGCTCCCCAGATTTTAAAATATATAATATAACAGACTACAGACAGCTTACCCACCCCCAATCTCAATCTCCCACACCATTGTTGTTGGTTAGTCCGATTAGCATCAAATTACCGAAGGAATTCTGAGTCCATTGTAAGTTGAGGGGACGTACCCAAGGAAGATGGTTTGGAAGTGAATGGTGCGGGGACAATGAGGGGATGTGTAGGTTACACTGGGCGGGTTATTTATTTGTGTAGCTTGTAAGGAAATTCACGCAAGTGCCTTCCAAGGCACAGTATTGCTCAATCTGGGAATCACCGCAAGACAGAAAAATACGGTGTCACTAGTGGACCTGCGCGCGGCGTGGCAGGCAGGAGTAGATGAATTAGTTACAGTTATGTACTAGGGAAAAAAAACTGCACTAACGCAGCAAAGGGTTATATTTAAACTTATTAAAAGGTCCTTAAAAACGAACAGTCTTACCAACCTTAGGAAAGCTTGAAGAAATAGGGTCCCGATATTCTGATACGATTCCCATTAATCGTCACATCACTATTTAACGCACATCATGTACATAAAGAAATTTCAAGCGCATGTTAATATTTTGCCGCCATATTGGTTTACGTTTAACTCGATAATCGGTTATCTCGACTGCCATTTTTCATACCCCAAGGCCGTCGACTTAACCGGGTGCCACTGTAATCATAAGCTTGACTTTACTGGGGTGGCTGATCAGACTGATTGTAAAGTAGTTTTGACACATTTGTAATTTACCTTTCTTTGGGAGCGTGATAACCAAAGACTGAGTTCAGGGTTTGAAGTTTCATAATTATTTTTCTTACTTGTTTTCTTTATCACAAAAACTGTCCAAGTGCTTATTTTTACTATTATTGTCATTCACAGGGAGTTGATAAAAGACCAAAAAGTAAAATTGAAATACCAACAAATAATAACAAATAGTTTTGTAGAGGTAAGTCAATTTTGAAAATGAATGGAAATTAAAATTGCATATTTATCATAAATATGCATGAATTTAAAAATCCCTATACAGTCGAACCCACTTACCACTTAGCTCGACCACCCCACTAACTCGACGTTTTTTATTGGAACCGCCAAATTCTCTCTTTGTCTTAGCATTTTTTCATCGGCAAATTTGATTTTTCTAAGTCGCCGAAACCTAATACCTCGAGCACAAAAGAGGGCCAAATTTTCAACTTAACGTTGCTTAGCTCGATCCTCGTCAGTTGGCCTAGCAATGCACTCTGGCATTTTTAGTTCAAAACAGTGTTGACATCTCGCTTTCTTCGAGACTTCTGGCTATTGTGTGATTCTACGAGATTTCAATAAAAATTACCGGATGTTTTGCGTGTGTGAATTATTAGTTCGACGTGTATCCATGGAGTATGTATTCACCCGAGGTACTGGACAATCGCGTTAGAGGTCGTTAATCGTCATTTCGCAGTGCATGTTATATTATTATTAAACTTAATTCATTTTCTGATGTATTAATCATTTTATTTTTTAAGATAAACGAATATCTTTAGAAATGAAAATAAAGGTTTGTATCGAGAATCGACGGTAGTTTTTATTTAATCAAATTAAAAAATTATTATTCTTTTAAAAGTTTGTTGTTGCTTTGTTACCAGTAAGATATGTGACTGTGACAAACACGCGCGTGACGATGAAATCAAATCATTTCTGATAAGGAATGATTTTTTAAAAAATTCGCTTAGACTTAGTCTTAGTTGCCTGCCGAGGTCAACACACAGCCCACAGCGTGCTGTGATCAACGGTCAAGGCCACAATAGTTTTATTTATATTACAAGTTTGATTGACTGAGGAAATTCGAGAGCGTTCTGATAGTAACAGATATCCTGCACGTCAAAAGCATTAAACTTAAAATTACCATATTGATTTGTTTATTTGTATTTTAAACTCGCTGATACGACGACAAACGCGAGCGGCTGTGACGAGGCGAGGCAAAAAATTTGACCTTTTAACGCATGCGCAGACAATTATAAACTGGTAACTTTTTTTTTATTAAATGGAATCGAAACATACCACAGAGACGTAATCAAAGTCCTTTACTTCGGCATAAATATATATATAAAAATAATAAAATATATATATAAAAACTCCAGATTAGTCATAACTTTTCCTGACTTTCAAGGCCGAGAATTTTTTTTTCAGAATTCCCGACTTTTTTCCGTTTTCCTGAGTGGGAACCATGGTTATATTTAAATTTTAAACGGTCCTTAAAAACGAACGGTCATTACAACCTTAGGAAAGAGTGAAGAAATATTAGGGTTCCGATACGATTCCGATTAATCGTCCCATCACTAATTAACGCTAACTAATTAATCACGTACATAAAGAAATTTCAAGCACATGTAAATATTTTGCCGCCATATTGGTTTTCGTTTTAACTCGATCATCGGTTATGTCGACTCCATTTTTCATACCCCAACGCCGTCGACTTAACCCGTTTCGACTGTACTTATTTTGTTGTTGTTGTTGTTAATTCTCTCAGCTATGCTGTCATAAGATCTTAATTATTTATAAATTTTATTTTCTTTAACAATTCAATATCTGTTATGAAATGAGGCCGTAATATCTTTTTTATAAGAGAAAATATTCTATTCTAAAATAAAGTATTTTATTTTGCTATGTGATGTTTAAATCTAAATTATTTTAAGTGAGCTAAATAAATTCAGACAGCTATAAAATGGTGTAAACATTAAAAGGCAAGATAAGTTTAGGTCCCTTTCTTCAGGCCATTCCCATTTATTTAATTAGTATAATATTTTGTATGTCCATTTATTAAAAATGGGTACTTAACCAGTTATGCAGTGTCCACAGGGGGTGGGGAGATACTCATAAAGTCATATGCATTTATTTTTATCCTTTTTTTGATCTGGAGGGAGAGGAACACTGCAGCGAGGTTGAGAGCCCTTTTAAAAAACATTTTTAAAGTAATAAATATAACAGTTTTATTAAATCCTCATAGTGTAATAGGTTATTGAGATGGTGTCCAGCCCCGGACTGCGGCCATGCAGTTAAGGTGGCCCACCATGATGCAAAGCCAGTGACCTGTGTGTGTGGCCATACCTTTTGGTAGGAGTTAAACAAATTTTTGCATGAATATTTATAATTTTGACGTGTTTTACTTGTTGCCTCACAGATGTTATGATTAATTCCAGCTATTTTTCAAAATGAACATAGGTAATTTTCATAAAGACAAAAAAAAACCGAAAAAGGTATGGGAATATCTGAAAAATAGGCAAAAAAAAATAAAATGTTGACAAGAAACATACTTTAGTTATAATATCTTGTACATTTTAATAAAGATACTTAGCTGGAATGTAATTTTTGAGTGGGAAAGTTGAATGTTTCTTGGTGTAAAAAAAAGTTTTCCACTACTGGTATAATATAAAAGAAGAAAAGCTGTTTCTAAGAAAACGATTGTAGGCCCTTAAATGGTTTTGTAGTACAGTCGTACAAGCTTACAATTTAATCATGATACACAAATGTCGTTGAAAATACTAAAATTGATTTGTATTTAATAATTGATGTTAAAAATACGTAGTTGATATAACCATTTATTAGCATTTTAGTAGACAGAAAAGAGTATTTAGTTATAACCATTTATTAGCATTTTAGTAGACTGGAAAGAGTATTTAGTTTTTGCCTATTGATCATTTATTAGTGTTACTCTTCAACATTTATTTTATTTAAAAAAAACAACATATTTTTTAGTCATTTTCGTTGAAATCATTATACCCTTTTTAATGTTATAAAACTCTTCAGATAATTACTCATTCAAAATATGTAATAAAAAACCAAGTTAACTTGTCAAGTTAATCTGCAAGTGTGGAAAACAATTATTAATGTATTCAATAATAAAATAATATTTTTTTTCTTATTACACTTAAAAAAAGGAAAAATTACATTGAATTGAAATACCTGATAATAAGATTAATCAAAATGACAATTTTAATTCACATGCACAAAAAACCTATTGGATCTTATGTAGACACCATGTAAATATTAAGATTAATCAATCTGATCTCCTATATTATTATTTTGTTTCTTCAGTTTTTCGTGCGGTGAAAACTGGCATGATCCTGTACGTTGCAAGTGGCTTAAGCAATGGATTAAAAAATGTGATGATGATAGTGAAACATCCAATTGGATTGCAGCAAATACGAAGGTGAAAGAATATGCTCTATTTGAAAATTTTAAAATTATTATAAATGTCTAAATTTCTGACTTAGATAATGAAATGATTGCTAAAGGATTTAATTCTTTGTAAAATGCTGTAGGGACCTTATTTTAAAGGTTTGCAAAGACAATGCAATGCAAGCTTCAGTGATGACACAAGTACATTAAGCCACCACTTACTAACAATTCATGCAAATCTGATGTCGATTCCAAGCACTTCAACTGTAAAGAATTTAGCGGTTATAACAACACAAACAACGCACCTTTTTCAGCAACTGAAAATTTACCTAAACAGATCAAGAAAAGATGACTTAATTGCTAAATTAATTCATGTAGAACATGCTTCTGATGTCATTAGTCGATGACGCAGTGTTCATTGATTTCCTAAACTACCTAGAGCCTAGGGGTCTACCTATATGCATGTTTGCCGATATTGCTGATACCGATATTACAGATATTTTTTTGCCGATATAAGTATTTGTTAGGACAAAAACGAGTGGTCATATTTGATGATTTTGCAGAATTGCATCCAAATTCTAAGCATTCTAATAAACATTCTAATCCTGACCCTAATATTAAATTCTGTATTGGGTATCAAAATCCTCAAATTTGAGGCAACTCTAAATTCCCTAACATTAGTGTAGTTAGGTATGCAGCCGCAACATATGGTGCTATTTATATAATTGATTTCACTAATATATATTGCGGGTCATCAAGAAACCATCATAACAACAATTAAGAGACGTAAGATGGCATGGTCCGGTCATGTACTGCGACATGATACCCTGACAAAAATTATCCTTCAGGGCACTGTAGAAGGGGGTCGGCAAAGAGGTCCACAACGGAGAAGCTGGCTGGACAACATAAAGGAATGGACAGGGATGAAATTCCATGAATTATTGGTCGCCGCTCAATATAGGCATATGTTGAGATCGTTATCTGTTGATGTGTCCATGTGCTCCCCCCAACGACCGCAACAGTCACAGGACTGATGATGATGAATATATATTTGGAAATATGTGCTCACAGTCTATGTGCAAAATTGCACAGCTGTGAGCTGGTGAGCGCTGTGAGCCCAGTTCCTTACTGGGATACAGCGCTATATAAATAATCAATTTATTATTATTATTATTAAATAAAAATTATTATGTTCTTTTTTAAGTTAATTTTTTGTTGTGTTAAAGCAGAATACCAGAGCCAATACGCGAGCGACCGTGACATCAGAGCGTTTTCTTAATATTCCGGTATATAAATAATATACAAATACACGTCATCACTGTTGGTGGAGTTCGGCTAGTGAACAATTTTTAAAAAATCCCTTATATTAATTTCATTGTCTTGTGGTCCAGCGAAAAAACAAAGGTAAAAAATGACCCATTTCCCGTGAGCCTATCGAGCTGAAATTTTGCACATAGACTTTTGTCACCTAACAATGCATTCTATCAAAAATTTCATATCGATCGAATGTACTGTAATTAAATTAATTAATTTTTAGATTGTCTCTATGTAGCATGTAAATGTTTATGCTAGTCTGTCGCGCTGTGCGTATTATATTGAACATACTTTTATAATATTTTCCCAAACTGTAAATTTTTATGCTAGTCTGCCGCGCGGTGTGTATTGTATTGAACATAATCAATACTTTTATTTATGTCTCATCATATATAAGGGATTTATAGTAAAAAACTTTGTTTTTACCGGTTTTTTTATTTTTAATATTCGCTTAGTTACCAAAACATAGTATGAGAAGCAACACACAGCGCGGCGCTAATGTCAGTCAAAATGTGAATAACGGTCAAGGCCGCCAGTGTTACTATTTATTGATAGGCCTATCAGACGGTTTACCGCTCCTCAAATTTGATATCTCTCTAATATCGACAGTTTTCCTGCTAAGTACTTGCATGTCAAAGGTATTTGACTTGAAATTACCACATTGATATACAATTTGATGTTTTCTAAAAATGTATTTCGTTTGCGTGGAAAAGGAGCACAGCGCATGAGAGCTGACTCAAGAGGCGTTGACATCACATGATTTTTTTATGTCACCATCAGACGGCGTGCGTAGAAAATTTGATACAATCTCATGTTCGTTCTCAAAATATTTAAGGAAAATTACGGACAGGACAGTAAAACGGTCTTTTTTTTTAACGGTTAACGGATCCTCAAAAACAAACTTACTTGACAACATTTGATAATATGCTGTTTTAATACTTTTGATACATAAAAATTAAAAATTGAAGATTAATCATTACGGTTTACTTCTTTGTTCAGACGATTTTAAAAACATAATATTTTTTTGAATTCGCTGTGTTGACGGCGTCTGTATATCACAGGCGCTTTTATGTAAAATCAGACGACGGGAGGCGACAATTTGATGCATTCTCTGGTTGGTTCACAAAACAGTAAAAATACGGACTGACAGTTAACTGGTCTTTTTTTGAACGGTTAACCGATCCTTAAAAACGAGCGGCCTTAACAACCTTAGTATAAAAATAATAATCTCGATCTTCCGTGCAGTAATGGACATACAATTTTACAGATTTTAAATCTAAATGATAATTTTTTTTCTGAAACTTTTTTGTCGAAATGTCACTTTTTATGAAATATCGGTGACGTCAATATCGAGACCTATACATGATACCGATATTGCCGATACCTTATCGGTAGACCCCTAGTAGAGCCAGGGTAAAAAATCAAAAGTCATCGGATGTTCTCAGTCTATCGGAACAGCCAACACGAAAGAGACCAGCAGCAACAGTTGGTTTAACATCATGTGTGCAAACTTCAAGCTACATCTTGCTGTGATTTGCAGCATGGGCATGACAAAATAACTAACAAGCAAATAAGCAAGCGTATTGCAGCCATTATTTGTCTAGTGGATGGGGCATTTTTCTCAGTCCCCTTGCTGATACAGAGATGCAAGTGCATCAGATGTCAATGGGCATAGCAGGAGATAATGGCAAACCACTGAAGTTGGTACAGTATGTAAGAACAAGATGGCATAGCATCTATGACATGTTTGAGTGTGGGGTGAAACTTAGGTGGCCAATAGTGGCAGTGCTGCCTGACCACTCATTTGTGAAGGATGCAGATGTTTGGCACTTGACATATATGATGAATACTGGCAACTTATGGAGGATCTGCCAGTCCTGCAGTCTCTTCATGTCATTAAATCTCTTCTGTCAGTTGAATGGACAGGCATTGCGCAAGAGAGGTAAACATGATGTCAACGATGGGTGGGGCAGGGCAGGGCAAGTGTTGCTAAATTTGTTGCTTTCTCTTATGGTATGTAAAACTAAAGAGAAATACCTTGCTACTGCTAACAGACGGTTAACAAACCTTATTTTGAACGTTAACAGTTCCTCAATGGGAGGTCTTAATAACCTTATTTGATTCCATAAACATTAACAATAGTATTTTGATGCGTGAAGCATTTTGATTACTCTTTGATTTTTTTGTTTTCTGTTAAAAATATTTTTCCAGGAGTGCCCAAAATGTCACGTTACGATAGAGAAAGATGGCGGCTGCAACCATATGGTCTGTAAAAATCAGAACTGTAAGGCAGACTTCTGCTGGGTTTGTCTTGGACCCTGGGAACCCCATGGATCCTCTTGGTAAGAAATCACAAATAGATATTCATTTCAAAACATAATTTTGTTAATTTCTGAGTTAAATATGAAAGGAAATGGACATTATTCTAGCGAACTTTATCAATGCCTTAATAAATAAATCTAGATATTATTTTATAATATATACTTGTAACAAAGCCTGTCCAAGGACGGAAATAAGTGTAGGGTGACCTGTGAAGTTCATGGTAGGACATCACAACATTACACACCCCCGTCTGTCCAGAGACCCTACCTTCTCACCGCGGTCTGTCCAGAGATCCTACCCCCCCAACACCGCGGTCTATCGAGAGACCCTACCTCCACTCCACCGCGGTTTGTCGAGAGACCCGGCGCCTCGACTGGCCATACATGTATATCACGCCAAAAATACTATAAATTATAGTTATAATAAATAACCTGTAAAAACAAAGTTTTTGACTACAAATCCCAACGCGGATCTCTCAAAATAAACTTTTGGAAAAAAACTGCACCAAAAATTACTTGTTTTAGATGTCGTTCAATATGTAAATGAGATTTAATTTTTCTCCGCCAGTGATTGGCTGTAGGAGTTTGAGGGACCAATCGCTATCGATGACCGCACAGAAAATTGCCTTTTAAAATATAAGATTATTATATTTAATAATTTTCAATGATACACAATTATTTAAAAAAATAGAAAAATGTTTTAAGCTTAACAATTATTTAATGTCCTTAGTGTTGTTATTAAATTTTGTTTGAATTATTACAGCTTCCACATAAATTTTCTAATAACTTGATTTTAAAATATTTATTTTTTATGGTAATTTGTAAATTTGTTATTAAAAAAAAATTGCATAAAATTATAACTTGTGGGCAATGATGCTTTAATTCCCACAACTTGGTCTAGTACTCAGCTGTTAGATGAAACTTTGAATTTTGTCTTTCATTGGGTTTTCACATTCATTTACCTGTCTCCATTTTAACATCATTTTGTATATTCCTTTAATGCAGTGTTTCTCAAATAATGGGGTGCGAGGCTCCCTAAAGTGGGGGGGGAGGGGGGGGGGCGAAATGGTGTACTTATAACAATTTTATAGACAAATGATACTATTAACTGTCGCGCTTGGGGTGCGAAATGTTTTCTTCTTCCTATTGGGGCATGACAGAAAATAATTGAGCAACACTGCTTTAATGTAACAGTTAAATATAAATAAAAAAGCATAGATTCTCAGTTGATTAAAAATAACCATATATGATCTATCATGACTATATAGCTGGTTCTATTTAGGCAAACCTCACAACAAGCACCTCTCATAATGAGTTTTTCCCATAACGAGCAAATTTTTTGTGTGGAAAAAGTTGCTCCCTTAACGAGCGGAGATTCACATAACGAGTGATGCAGTAAAGGGAAAGTGCCTTTTTCCCGGAGATTCTTTTGTGAGCCGGCATTTCCGCCCGATGTATTATTCTGTGTTAAGCACTCTGTTAGCGTATTGCTTTTGTGTGTGATCAACCGTTTGTACAAATTTTGTATTTAGACAGTATTCGTAATTTTTTTATGTGCAAGAACAATTAAGGAGATGGATGCTTCTAATGGAGAGTCAAGAATGTCTTTGTAACGTTACTAAACATTTTTGTCAAATCTTGAAGCATCTGCAAAAACAAATGTCTTTGGACAGTTTTCTAGTTAAAAAGGAATTATTTGTCGTCATAAATTCATATTTTTGTTTATGTTTTTTGTTTCAAATCTAAATTGTATTCTAGTTATTTGAATAAATGTTAATATTATTTTTTTGAAAAATGATTATTTATTTTCAGCATGGAACGGATTATCGTATTTTACATTGATTTGTATGGGAAAAATTGTTTTAACGATTGTTTCGCTTAACGATTAAGGCTCTGGAACAAATTAAACTCGTTATGAGAGGTTTGACTGTATTACTAGGTTTCCAGACAAGTTGTTTGGAGATTAATTGACTTTATCAGTGTTCACTATTATCTTTGCAGAGTGGCATATTAATACTGATTCATTATAGGGTCTTTAACTACCATTTTACTGCTTCAGCCTGCTAATATATTACAATGACTGTATTGCTAAAGAAAATATAGAAATATACCTAACTCCTAAGTTTTAATATTTTAAATTTTTAGACTTAAAATGTTTCCCCAAAGTAGAAGTTAAACATTTCTTCTATTTAAAATTAAAGTTCATAATGTGATTTATCAAATACAATGTAGGTAAGGATTTTTAAACATATGCTCAATTACAAAAATCTTATCACTAATAGTAATTAATGATAGCTTTTATTTAAAACTAAAATATATAAAGTGAAACTGTAAATTTTTGTTTAATTTACTAAGGGCTTTGGTATAATATTATTTAGGTTAAGTGTTTTATTATTTTTGTTATTAGTTATGTGTTTTCCTGCTATTTCAGGTACAACTGTAATAGGTACAACGAAGACGATGCCAAAAAAGCTAGGGATAGTCAAGAGGTAAGTGTGAGTATTTTTTTCTGTTTTGTTAATTATTTAATTTTATTTTTAAAAACCTGTTTAAAGTTAGAACTGAATGTCCATGTACAATTTTACAATCACATAACAGAACCGTAAAATAGTTATAATAATAATTAGAAATTAAGCAATATTTAAATGATTAATTGTTAAAAGTTAAAATATAAGCCCATCTAAAATTTTAAAAATCAAAGACATTGTTTGGACCAATGGATTTCATTATTTTTATAGACACCAAATCAGTTCATCCTGATTCTGTCCTAAGTATTCTCTGATTATTTAAAATGCATTACCTAATGAGAGAAAAAATCAATTGCAACAAAATACTTAAAATGCTAGGTACAAAGCTTTTGAACATTTTATTAAAAATAAAATTCTTAGTCATTAAAATTAAATAATTTCCTGCAGAGCATTTTTCAGGAGAGTAAAGGTATCTGAATTATAAATAAGTATTAAAGAATAATTATAATGTTATTTTAAAAAATGCTAAATTGCATAATAAAGGAAAATATATTGGAACATGCACAGAGCAAATGGTGAGGTATAAGTCCTAGATGAATGGAGATTTAATTAAAATGTGTTTAGAGGATCTGGAATATTTTCTAAACAAGACTATGTTTGCTTATTATGGATGATTAATTAATTTATTTATTATTGGTCCTCAAGTAAATTCCTCAATTTTTTTAGGAAGTGGTCATCTTATGTTATAAAAATTCTGTAAAATAAAGTAATTTATTTTTGATGTGAATAAAGACTCCAGGCATTAATAACTGTGTGATCTGAAGTTAACTTACATTATGTTCTACATGGCTCAGTAGGCTGTTTATAATATCCACCCATGCAATCATTTTAGAACAATAAACTGTTGCCTACAAATAATATCCATATGAAAAGTATACTGAAAATTGAAGTAGAGAAGTCAATGTCTAATGCCTGCAAGTCAAAGTCAAGCATAATCATCAAACAAATTTCTCTATATGAAAGTAACTTGTCACCAAGGCCAAAAAATTGAAAATTGATCAAGTTGTTCTAGTATCATTTTGAAATGAGAATGAGAAACACTACAAAACATATTACTACTGTCAGAAGCAGATGATGAAACTGAATTTGAAGTTCGGGATCCAGTGTACCATGCCTCTGATGAATTTCATGGCAAACTAATGATGACCTCTAATGAGTCCTGGTTTGAAAATGTGTTATGGCAAAATTGTTTATTGAAAATAATGGATAAATAAAGCAGAAACAGCATATTTTATTTCAAAGCAGCTCTATAAACATTTTAGCCCCTTTTAGCAATTATGTTTTTAAAGCTACGACACAATTACTTCTTTTCACCCTCTGCAAAAAGTACATTACAAAAAGCAAAGATTAAATGCTTAGAAGTGGATTCATCAGGTATTAACTCAGCATACTTAGTCATCAATTGAATGCATATATTTTATTTTGCCTAAATTGTATTTGGGGGGATTATAAATTAACTTATCAGTCATTGGAAATAATTTGATGGGAGGGTGAATGCTCTACTGACTGTGTGTAACTTTTCCAGCTTTAGCAACCAACAAAAGAAATATTAAAAGATGACATCAGCAGTTGGAAGACTGATTGGCAGTCTGTGGTTCATTTTTGTTGACACTACCTCACCAAGTGATGTTAATCACTGCTTGTAATGTTGACCCTGCCTCATCAAGTGATGTTAATCACTGCTTGTAATGTTGACACTACCTCACCAAGTGATGTTAATCACTGCTTGTAATGTTGAGCCTATTTTTTCTACCCCTCATTAGAAAAAACATTTAGTGAAAATGGCAGATAATTATAATAATAATTTGATAATTTATAACATGTAGTACCCAAGCCAGCAGGTGTGCTCACAGCGCTTCACATAAAAATAGTAACACACAAATATATTTTTCAATGTAAAACATTCATATCCTAACTGCAATATATAATGACTTCAGGGTGCACATAAGCACATAATGTCTTTCCCTAATCTTTAAAAATACATTTCTTAATCATTTCACCATCCTACTTAAGTGATGCCAGTTCCCCCTTTGAGAGCCACTGATTTGTTACATTTTAAACCTTAATTATTTTTTGAAACACTTTCAAATTAATTAAGTATCTAAAATTTATACATGAGGTAAAATACACATTTAAAATAATTTTATTTTGTGGCCTATAAAAACATAAACACATTGTTTATCCTGTTGCTCGGTATAGCTGAATATTCTAAATTATTGTTTTGTTCACATTTAAAAAAAATTGTTACGAGTTATGGAATTTGGTTTTAAATTTTTCATGTTGTATTAATTTAAAGTTTTGTTATAAATTTTATTTATTGACTAAGATTATAATTACTGTATTTTTTTAAGGTAAGGATTTATTTAAAAATCTTGTTAAAAAAAACTGAACACAGGTGTGTTTAAAAAAAAATCACTTAATTCTTTTCACATGTAGTATTGTATAAGTGGGATCTTTAGTAACTGAAATTTAAAAAAAAATGAATTTGGATTTAGGCATGTGAAGAGTGGTAAATGAATTGAAGATCATTAAACTGAAAAGCAAATCCAGAGCCACAAACACTAACAATTTAACAATATGTATACAGTCGAACCCACTTACCTCGAGCTCGGTTAGCTCGACCACCCCACTAACTCGACGTTTCTTATTGGAACCGCCAAATTCTCTCTTTGTCTTAGCATTTTTTCATCGGCTAATTCGATTTTTCTAAGTCGCCGAAACCTAGTACCTCGAGCACAAAAGAGGGCCAAATTTGCAACTTAACTTGGTTAGCTCGATCCTTGTCGGTTGGCCTAGCAATGCACTATGGCATTTTTAGTTCAAAACAGTGTTGACATACCCGCTTTTCTTCGAGACTTCCGGCTATTGTGTGATTCTACGAGATTTCAATAACAAGTACCGGATGTTTTGCGTGTGTGAATTATTAGTTCGACGTGTATCCATGGAGTATGTATTCACCCGAGGTACTGGACAATCGCGTTAGAGGTCGTTAATCGTCATTTCACAGTGCATGTTATATTATTATTTATATTATTATTAAACTTAATTCATTTTCTGATGTATTAATCATTTTATTTTTTAAGATAAACAAATATCTTTAGAAATGAAAATAAAGGTTTGTATCGAGAATTGACGATGGTTTTTATTTTAAATTATTTGATCAAATAAAAAAATTATTATTCTTTTAAAAGTGTGTTGTTGCTTTGTTACCAGTAAGATACGTGACTGTGACTAACATGCGCGTGACGATGAAATCAAATCATTTCTGATAAGGAATGATTTTTAAAAAAATTCGCTTCGACTTATTTGCCGGCCAAGGTCTATAACACAGTACATACAGCGTGCTGTGATCAACGGTCAAGGCCACAATAGTTTTATTTATATTACAAGTTTGATTGACTGAGGAAATTCGAGAGCGTTCTGATAGTAACAGATATCCTGCACGTCAAAAGCATTAAACTTAAAATAACCATATTGATTTGTTTATTTGTATTTTAAATTCGCTGATACGACGGCAAACGCGAGCGGCTACGTCATGCTACACACTACACGCAAGCCGCAGCATGTGACGAGGCGAGAACTTTGACCTTTTAATGCATGCGCAGACAATTATAAACTGGTAACTTTTTTTATTAAATGGAATCGAAACATACCACTACCACAGAGTCGTAATCAAATTCCTTTACTTCGGCATAAATATATATAAAAAAATAATAAAATATATATATAAAAGCTGCAGATTAGTCATAACTTTTCCCGACTTTCAAGGCCGAGAATTTTTTTTAAAGAATTCCAGACTTTTTCCCATTTTCCTGAGTGGGAACCATTGTTATATTTAAATTTTAAACGGTCCTTAAAAACAAACGGTCATTACAACCTTAGGAAAGAGTGAAGAAATATTAGGGTTCCGATACGATTCCGATTAATCGTCCCATCACTAATTAACGCTAACTAATTAATCACGTACATAAAGAAATTTCAAGCACATGTTAATATTTTGGTTTTCGTTTTAACTCGATCATCGGTTATGTCGACGCCATTTTTCATACCCCAACGCCGTCGACTTAAGCGGTTTCGACTGTACTAAAGTATAACTATTTCAACTTACATTAAACTAAGATGGAAGGGGGAAATACAATAAAAATATACACTTATGAATATAGCATATAATGTCAACACCATTTTCACAAAAAAATTGTAATTTATTCCATATATACATCTCACTTCTCTAGTGTTAAGGAAATGCTTTCAAAAATATTTCTTGACTCGGAAAATAATCAGTTTTTTTTTATTGTGATAGTGTTTGTAATCTCTAAATTAAAAATTGTAGAAATTGGATTTTCATAGAAAATTCCATTTCGAAACATTCAAAATGTAAACAATTATCCCATACCTAGTGTATTACCTGTCACCTTTTTCAAAAGCCCAACTAACTTGTCCTTGTTTGATAAATACGAAATATTAAACTTTCTGAAATGTACACAAAGTATTTTATAATAGGGGTTGTAGGGCGCCTACGGCGCCCCCTTTGTTTTTAAATCCCTTATATTAACTTCACCGCCGTCTCATTCGTCATTCGTTCGTCCCTCGACCGTCATCCCGCGGAAAAACAAAAGTCGAAAATGACCCACTTCAAGTGAAGCCATCGAGCTGAAATTTGGCACACGGACCCGTCTCACCTAACAAGGCATCGTATCAAAGTTTCAGATCGATCGAACGTACCGTAATTAAATTAATGCATTTTTAGTTTATCTATATAAATCACTATTTAGAATGTTTAGTCGTCTGCTAGAGTTGACCTAGTTTTAAAGCCAAGGGAGATAATTTCGGTTTCAGTCTGTAAATGTTTGTCACTTTTGAACATAATCAATACTTTTAGTTATGTCTCATATATAAGGGGTTTATAGTCAAAAACTTTGTTTTTACGGGGTTGTTTATTTGATTTTATAATTAACCATCATCAAATCCTCTTTTTACATTGTTCCCTTTTCCAAAATTAAAATATGAGCTAAAACAATGATGTCATATAATATTTTTTTACAGTGCATCTTTAATTTGCACACCTTTTGATGCACACCTTTTGATGCACACCTTGTATTAAATATAAGATCAAACAATGACATCATATAATACATTACATCCATACATACATACAGACAACGGGAATTATGTATATTGATCATCGTCGGGGATCCTACACATTTTATCTGTGATTTCAAAATGGAGGGGGACAGAAGTGGTGAACTGGACAGTTATATAGTGAACCAAATCTTGGTCAGTACAGGCTATCACTGACAGTTTTCCTTTTTACAGTGAAAGCAAGAGCTAAAAAAAATAGCGTTTTTTTTCTCTGAATATATGATTAATACTATTTCTGCTATTTTGAATTCTATACTATTTATTTCTGAAAGGATTTTGTTTTTAAATCAGGAAAAATTAGTTAAAAATCTTTGCAGCAACAAAATTCTCATTGAATATTTTAAAAGTATGTCATATAAAAAAAAACAACAGTTTTTTAGTTAATATTAAGTCTCCCCAAAATTATGATGAGTTTATTTTAAATGTGGTTCTCTATTACTTTATACAGAACTAGATTTCTGTTGGCTTTCAGCACAAAAAATTCCTACCCTGTTATTGTTTCTTATAAACTTAAACGATTTTAAAAATTCTAATTTTTTAGTACTGTACTGTTGAGTAATGGGCCCATATTTTTCTTTAACAGTTGAACGTTAACTATCAATTTGAAATTAGAAATTTATAGCTATTAAGCACAATTAATGTGTCACATGCAGTTAAAATCTCTTAACTTTAAATCTTTACATCTTTTCTTTTCCAGAGATCCCGAGCAGCTTTACAGAGGTACCTATTTTATTGCAACAGATACATGAATCACATGCAAAGTCTCAAGTTTGAACACATGGTTGGTTCTGACATTTTTTTGTGTACTATTACATATCCTTTTGATCATCATAAAAATTTTCCAAAATGATAGAAAAATAGATTTGGATGGTTATAGCTAAAATATTTTGTTCCATTTTTCCAAATTAAAAAAGTTGTTTAGCGGTTTATAGTTTTATCCAAAAGGGTGCGGGAGGGGCTGGAAGCAGGTTTTCTTTAGGTTCTGTCTTGATTTTTAGTAAAATATATGGTTAATATTAATTGAAAAAACATAAAGCTGCCGATAAAACAAACAAGAAATATAAGTAAAATAATATGGCATGAATGTGGTTTCTTACTTAATGATTAGCAAAGTTAATGTATGGTATAGAGATAGAATACTCTACGTCACTTTAAAAATCAATTATAGTTTAGCTTTAATTCATCTGTTAGGCAACAAAGTAAAATCATGAGGTCTACTGTTTGCTACTCTTTACTGTAAGATTTAATTACATTTATAAAATGAAGTCTATTATGGTCAACCATTCCAAACAAGTTCTGGGAAACATTTTGCCTAAATGGAGGCGTACCCAAGCTTGTTGGTCTCTCATTTTAAAAAGACAAGGCTTCCAAATCATCTCAAACACAAACCATAGATAAGCGTAGGACGCAATAATCTTCTGTATAGAAGGAGCGTCTGTAAACAGATAAGATAAGATAAGATCTCTGGCACTTGCAATGGCTGGGACTAGTTAACCATGAAAGGCAACTCATGTAATAAAAACAAACTCAGAAATTGGTGTCAAATGTGACACAAATAAGGATACTGGCAATGCTTCTGAAGCTAAGCTCTATCACCCAATTTTGATATTTTCTAAGGTTATCTTGTGTTAAGAGGTGATGTGCTGTCTAAAGAAGTATGGCCTTGTGATTGTGTGCTGCCAAGTATCTAACATGTGCACATCACAAAATGCCATTGCTTATTTGGGAACTGATTACAATTATCTTCTCTTTAATAACAGATAATGTCATAATATCTTTATAGGTACACCAATTATTTATCTTTTTAATATCTTTCCAGCTTTACCAGTCTATAAAGTCTAAGATGGAAGAGATGCAGCAACACAACATGTCTTGGATTGAGGTTCAATTCCTCAAAAAGGCTGTTGATGTGTTGTGTCTATGCAGGCAGACCTTAATGTACACTTATGTTTTTGCCTTTTACCTCAAGAAGAACAACCAATCCATCATTTTTGAAGTAAGTTTTGTGCTTACTACCAAGTGTGTCAAACTCAATCGATCTGTGGGCCAAAAACTGAAATCCCATTTAAGGGCTGAACAGGATAAACATTTAATACATGGAAGATTTAGCAATTAATAACATTGAAAATAACACAGATGAAGTTTTAATAATAGAATATGATTGGATTATTCATTTTTGCACTAACGCCACTTTGTCAGAGCTGAATGTTGGGCATCTTTTATTGGTTACAATTTTATATATATAGGTAGTAATTTTCTGCCTCACTGGGCTTTTTATAATGGACTGCAACTGTTCATCAATGATTCAACTCCTGTGTCATGTTTTGTTAATCTTCATCACATAAAACAGCTGCTCAGACAAATAAGTTTCAGAAAAAAAAATTATCATTTAGATTTAAAATCTGTAAAATTATATGTCCATTACTGCACGGAAGATCGAGATTATTATTTTTATACTAAGTTTGTCAAGACCGCTCGTTTTTGAGGACTGGTTAATCGTTTAAAAAAAAGACTGGTTAACCGCCGGTCCGTATTTTGCGTATGTTTTGAGAACCAAAGAGAGAATGTATCAAATTTTCGCCTCACGTCATCTAATGGTGACATCAAAGCCCGCTTGCCTCACTTGCGTTCAGCTCTTTTTCGCGATGCCGTCAATTCAGCGAATTTATAAAAAAATTTTTCCAAACAATTTAGTAAACAGTGATTATTTATAGTCAATTTTTAATGAATACTCATGATTAACCTTTCTTAATGAGAGTAGCGGTAAAACCGTTAGTTAAAGTTAGCGAGGTATTTTTCCTTACTTTTAAAAACCCACTCCTCGCCTCATCTGTTTGTGACGTCGTGTTTACCTCTCTTGTGTGTGATGCCGGTTAACTCGTGAATTCAAAAAATAATAATAATAAACTTATTAAGGTTACGGAGTAAACAGTGCGATAAAATGGAATTAAAAAAAATACCCATATTATTTTTCAATCGTCAGCGCGCCAGAATTTATGAATGATTGGTTCCAGGATAACCACGCTGCTTTAACATTTAATGTAACCTTTTGAGCTGAATATTGTTGATCAATCTCGGTGGTATAACTCCATCCCTCAGCAGACAAATTAATGTCTAACACACTTATCCTAAATCAACAATCTGTATATTAAAATGTGTAGCAAATAAAAATTTTAAAAAGCCAGGACTCACCATATGCCTTGTGTGTAAAGGTAATGATGGCATTATGAAACATTTGATTAATAAGTTTTTTGTTTTGTTTTTGCAATGTAAAGAGAATGATTGTATACAATTTCAGCTTCTCTTTATACAATCACCTTGCTTAATAGCTTAAAGTGGATCACAAAGTCAATCATCTGCTAAATGATACTAAGGATGATAAATTGTGAGGATGGTGGCAGTGTTTAGAATTAGTATCTAAATATTAAATTTTAGTGGTGAAACTTCTACAACTCTGCTCTGTGACAGGGGTGTCTTGTTTGAAATTGCATATAGTGTTTTTGCTTAAGAGTGCAACAAATTTAAATAATGCTTTTCATCTTAAAATCGGTAAACCTTACTTAAAATCTCAAATTTCTTAAATGAACTATTTAAATCATTAAATAACCTGTATTGTTTCAGGACAACCAAAAAGATCTAGAGAATGCAACAGAACAGCTTTCAGAGTACTTGGAGCGAGAGATTTCATCAGAGGTACTGCATGACATAAAGCAGAAGGTGCAAGACAAATACAGGTATTGTTAACTATTCAAAATTGTTTGACTGGGGCAGGCAAGGAACGGCATGGCTACATAGCCTAGTTATAAATAAATATTTGTAAGGAGAACAGAATGGAGGGTGTAGAACTGTTCTGAATTTCCAATTATTTTCTTATCTTCATTTATTAGCAAATTATTCATAGCTACTTGTCATGTAGAGATTAAAAGCCTTATTTGTTACAGATTTATTACAAGCTAATTTATAAGCTTGTTACTTCCAGGTCAGCCACTAATTGGTTTTCCCAATATTCAAATTGTCTTGTAGATGTTATATAATTTCATTAATATAAAAAAAAATTGAACAGGCTTCTTCTTCTTCTTCTTCTTCGTTCTCAATTTGAGTATTGCGTGCCGACGAGTTTTGCGCCAATTGGCCCGTGGTCTCCGACTTCAGCCTGCTGTTTTTTCTGGATGTGCTTCCATAGCCTTTGGTCAGCCAAGACCATCTGCAAGGCAGCAGTTGATTTTGGCAAGTGATGCAGCGTTCACATGCCACGGCTGTAAGGGTTCCACGCATTACCCAGCCGCCTTTTATTTTCCCTAACAATGCGTTAGGTACCCACTCGAAGCTGGGTGGACTCGGGGACGCCCTAGGCCCCGGGAACAAATCCATGGCTTCCCATGGATTCGAACCCATGACCATCGGTACGCCAGTCGAGCGCGCTACCACTTGACCACCGTATCCCCTATTGAACAGGCAACATTTGTTAAAATTATGTTTTTTCTTTCTGTCCAGTTACTCACTCTTACTAATGAATACCAATTAACTTTAAAACTTGTGACTTGATTATAATACCTTCTTCTTTGTAACTAGTAAAAAATTTGGTAATTGAATTTACCAGGGTATAGACTGAGGGATCATATATTTATTTGTTTGGGCAACTTCAATGATTCAGGTTGGGCTGATGGTAGCGGGTGATAAAATGTAATTGACCCTAAATATAGAAATGATCTATCAGAATAATTCTAGGGACAGAGTATATTTAATTACATTTATTTAACTCATTTTATTTTTAAAAAAATAGAAGTTAAACCGCAAGTGACAGTTTAAAAAAATAAGTTCATAGATCAATTCCTAGGTGTTTAATTCATCAGTTATAAATTAGGGGTCTACCGATATATCGGCCAGCCGATATTTCGGCACCGATATCTGGATATCGGCACCGATATCTGGATATCGGCAATATCGGTATCGGTAACATGTAAAGGTCCCGATATTGACGTCACCAATATTTCATAAAAAGGGACATTTTGACCCCAAAAAAAAACAAAAAAAAACTATCATTTAGATTTACAATATCTCGACAAATTAATATATCGACCCCGATACCGGTATTGAAATAGTCAAAAGAGTCCTAGTATTAATATGTGCAGTCACGATACAGTTTGCCATGTGCTTTGATATTGTTTAGGTATCGGCCGATTTTCGTATACTCAGAAATACATGTACTGTGTAAATAGTGCCGATGCCAAGTATACCGTAATTGCTCTAATAAATGTATAACATGTAAACGGTAACATTATGTTCACGTAATTGCTCTAATAGCAAAGATGCACTCAGAATCGCAGATGTCTAAAACATTTCGTTTCGTATGGAATAACAAAATGTACCGTGTGAAGACTTGTTGTCATTGGCAACCATTCAACCTTCAACCTCATTTTCACTCTCACATTGTATTACTATTACTTTGTTCTCATTGTTTCATTCATAAAAGGTGGCCGTGTGCAAAAGCCATTAAACTATTGGTTAGAATTAATAATTATGAGTCAAGGTTGAAGTTTCAAAAGAACTTCCTAGTTTTGCTTGTACATTTTTATAAAGGACGGTTCGTTTTGTTATGAGTCCTATGTAGGTCATGATCTGGAACTTGTAAACACATCGGAAACTTCGTTTCGGGGAAAAAAATCGGTAATATCGGCAAAACTGGATATCGGTTGAACCCTTAATTATAAAATATAAATAATTACGAGTGATAAATTTAAGAATAACGTCGACGTCATCAAATATGACAGCTGTTATTTTTGTCCTAACAAATACTCATATCGGAAAAAAATATCGGTAATATCGGCAAAAATGCTTATCGGTAGACCCCTAATATAAAATATAAATAATTAGGAGTGATAAATTTAAGAATGACGTCATCAAATATTACCGCTGGTTTTTGTCCTAACAAATACTCATATCGGCACTCATATCGGCAAAAAAAATATCGGTAATATCGGTATCGGCAATATCGGCAAAAAGGCATATCGGTAGACCCCTATTATAAATGTTGCTAATTTATTTCCAGATAAACTTGATCTCAATCCACTCATCATAAATTTTAGTTTTGAAAATCCTGGTTCACATGAATCTTAGGATATTGAAAGGCACAGTTCTTACTAGTACTAATTTGCTCTATTGTCACATTTGGTCTGCAAAATTCAGAATCATCATCCCCAATTTTCATATAGTGGTTATCTTCAGTATTTATTACTTCTTATATATTTGCAGTATACTTTGTAAGACCTTTTTTATATTTTGAAATTTAATTGAAAAAATTCCTTGAAGAATTTTAGACAATCTTGATTCTGCATTGAATCCCAAAATTTTTAGCCAAGAAATTTGTAAGGCATCATGTAAGACTCTTATTATGTTTATCAAAATACTTGTAGCTATTTTGTGATTTCCTTAAAAACTTAATCATAAACAGCATGATGAAATTTTAGAATAGGCTCAAGCAATAGTTCACCTGCAATTTTTCTATCAAGCACTTTTGATTTTCTAAATGCACAAGGGGTACCTGTTCCAGCTTCAAAGTCTTCTTGTGAGCATTTACCCATTAGATGAAATTTTGTGGGGCTTTATTTAAGGCTTGGAAGTCTTGTGAAATTTTTATTAAATACAGCTATTAACTAACCTGTTTAACTGTCAAGTGAGTAGATCTCTGTGCATTCAATGTGTTCTGCTTTTCTCAAAGTTTCCTGCTATTGGCTGACATGAGCAGAATAGAACTTGTCAGAGAAAAGTTATTCAATACTAATCTCACATCTGCACCTTTGGCTTCTCTCACTACAGCTGTATTTGTCATTCAGCCTGCTGCAATTAGTAAAAAGAGAACACATTTTTAGAGATAGATTCATATTAGTTAAACCGAGTAAGAAGAGTATATAGAGCTCTTTTTTGTTTTGTAGTAAATAGCTGCATCAGCCTAAAAGGCTAAAGTCCTATCTGGCAATACCAGATGATCAAGCTGTCTTTAATTTAGCAGAAATTATGACTAAACCATTCAGGGATAATCTAAGTGAAATAATCCCAAAAAACATGTCATTTGATTCCAACAAAATGATAACACAATGACATTGTACTATCAGATTATTTTTTACTTAATAATAATTCCTGGAGGTAGAATAATCTATGAGGCCTCAACGTTTGGCCATGCTGGGTTCTCTTTATGCAACTAAACCCAGCCATGAATATGGTTGAAAGTTTACAAATATCATTGGGGTTGAATTTAAGGAGGCTTTTTTAAGGGTTGAATCTAAGGAGACATAGCAGTTGTAATTAAGTGTAAAATTTGAGAAATCACCTAAATATAAAAGGACAAGATAGTTGTACAATTTAAATTCAATGGTTTATTGTGTTTTCTTGTTCGTCAAGAAGTTGAGTCTTAACTTTGAATTTAATAGCTTCTTATCCAACAAGTATCACGGTTTTAAACTACGAGAGTTGGTGCAACCTAATTAATTGAATTAAATTGAGGCAGCACAAACCCCAGTGATGTTGTTGGTAAGCAGGTAACGAATTTAAGTTTTTCTTTTTATTTCAGATATTGTGAAAGTAGAAGAAATGTGCTACTAGACCATGTGCATGAAGGTTATGAAAAAGACCAGTGGGAGTATATTGAGGCTTAACTGACTTTTCCATATTTAGTCTCAAGCAGCAGCAGGGCTCATCTCTATTTTACAGTTGTCATTGTTAGTCATGTGTCTTGTCACCAATACATCAAAATGCCCTCTCCCCTTGAAACTGCTTGACATGCTTCATTGATAATTTGCAATAGACATCCAAGCAGAGCTCAGTGCTTAAAGATAACTTTAGCATGCCAGATATCTATGGAAAGTGTGCTGTTGACATGTATTTCACAAAGTTTGTCAATAGTAAGCAAAAGTACCTTGTACAAGTGACTAAAATGTTCCATCTTTTTCATTTGTACATGAGGTTGTAAGCCTAGTATTTTAAAGATCTCTCTAAAAAAATATCAAATATCAATGATTTAATTGTGTAACCTTAGATTCTTCACATGGAAAATGCAAACAAAACTAAGAGCAGAGCACCAAAGCTGTACTTGAATTTTACTGAACATTTTTTGAACTTACTGTGCACAGTAAAACCAATTATTCTCTAATGGTGGGTCAGAATATTTGTGAAACCTTAATATAACATTAAATAGGACAATTTTTTTTATTTGTTAATAAAATAAAATTTGAAATTAATTGTGTCCTGGGTTATAACAAGTATTGCAAAATCAACCACTATTCAATATAGGGATGGTATTAATTTTTGCAATAATATAGCATTAATTGGGAACTGTTGTAGTATAGATCAATGGTTAAAAAAATAACTCAGATACTTTCAGTGTTCCCTTGGACTAATTGTGATATACCTGGAATTAAATTGAATGAATCTACAAAGTGCCTAGAACTTGCTTGCTAAATTATTACCCAATCTGTTAACTTTGAGATCTGGCCATAAATTATTAGAACTCATGTATTTTGCTTTAAAAAATATTTGTGACTGCAGGAAATTATTTTCTTCTATTTAAAAAAAAACTTTTAGTATTAGAGTTTTTGGCTTAAAATTTCTAAATCAATTAAAATAATTAATTAAAGATTGTAAGTATATTACGTATTACAGTACTGTGAAGTTTTTTGTAATAATTTAATTAAAATGCAAAAATCTGAACACTTCTGTAATATTTCTCTGAGGTTAAGTGATTTTTGTGATCATATACTAGCTCTTTGAAGCAAAAATGAAGTAGAGCATTTAGTTGGTTTTTAAAAAAATTTTCGCAACTGATTTTTGTCCTTTAAAAAAAAATTTGAACAGAAAAGATGTGAATGAAAACACAAGTCTCCACTTAGTACATCTTGCACTTTTTCCTCTGTATACATTTTTCGCTGCTGTTGATTTTAAGGCAAAGCATATTTGCATATTTTGATATTGACACGTAAATAACTTAATACTGTCACATATTGTGATATTTGGTAATAAAAAGTGCATTTGTGTCAAACTTATAATGTATATATACATTTGCTTGGGTAAATCATCTGAATAATAATTTAGAACATTTAAACTTGTGTTCTTTTTCTTGTTTCCATGCATTAAAAGACATTTTCCCCAATTGCTATGTTCTATTTGTTAAAGGTTGACTTAAAGAATAGTTGACTTTCTGATAATTAATTACTGGCAGTTCAAGCTCAGAATGTTTGTGTATTGAATGGATAAATTATTTCCTATGCTTATAATTTATTAAATTATTTTATTTTACTTTTTATTCTGAGCTTTTAGTTTTTCATGAATAATTATTTTAAAATTTGTTTTAAAAAATAAATTAAAATATTTTTTAGCCTTTAAATATTTATTTCATTGCTCTCACGTTATGAAAGTTTCAATATTCTGTTGTGATAATTAAATTTGATTCACGAGTTTTAGTGCATTTTTAAAAAAAAAGTCAAATCCTGCAACAGTCCTTATAAAGGGAGGTGAAAATTGGTTACATATCAAATAAAAGTTGCAGTGGTTACCATTGTTTGGTAAAAGCCATTCTTAACTAAAGATACATTTTTAAGGTAAAATAAAAATATAAAGAATAATAAAAATTGATACACATGGCAATTGTCTTTGGTGAAATGAGAAATTCCTTTCACAAGTCTGCCAAACTAATAAGTTTAGGAAACACTGTCTACTTGTCAATGGCCATAAAACATGGTTTGAGCACCAACACTTGTATCACATCCATTTCTTACACAATGACTGAATTCAAATTTTCTTAAGTGCATTCTGTATTTGTTATGAGAATTAAATTTATTTTTAGTATTCTTTAAAAACAACAAAATAAGAACCTGATTTCCTTTGAAGTACTTAAATGTGTTTCTCATTGAGATCAATATGTGTTCCTTAAATTTTGATTTGGTAATCATTGGTATGTTTGAAGCATGTTGGTTAATGTAAACCAATATAATTTCTTTACATTCATTAATAGGCTGATCTCTGCTGTGTGTTCTTTTAATAATACTTTCTTGTATTCTACAGCTTGTACATAGGCATATGTGTTAGTTATAAAATTAGTATGAAAGATTGATGAATTCAAGTCTTTCAGCTTCAACCATCAAAACATCCAATAAAATTACAAAACTAAACAATCTATGCATGTTCTTAACATCTATCTTGTTATCTGATGAAATATAGGGAGCCCCCTAATATTTTATTTATTCTAAATCTGTAAGTCTATAACTTCTTGAACAGTTGCTTCGTCACAGTGAATCAATGAAGACACACAACGTACATTTTAATTTAATGACAATTATGTTTTTAAAAATTCCATCTAGTAAAAATTTTATCAGTGGGATGATTGTTTTTATAAAAGTACTGCTTTCATTCAGGAACTGGTACATTTATTGATAACTCTACATAAATGTTTTGGAATAATAATCACAGAAAGACTTTACCTATTAAATGATACCATAGTCACAGCTCAAAAACCTGAGATGGGACCGATCATGTTAAGAGTAAGTTTCTTTTTGAAATCCTGATTTTCTTCTTTGCACACTGAAATCCTTGGCTCTATTAATGCATCCTTGAGGTTTGGGAAAAAAGTGCTTCTTTACTGTACTTGAAAGCTCTACTCAAATTCAGTGGTAAGATATATACATGTATGTTGAAGGTTAGTGAAAACTAATTTTCAATGGTAAATACAATTACAATGAAAAATGGGGCTCATATTTAAAGCAATATTGCTAATTACTTTAGTTAAATTTAAATTAGGGTAAGTAAATATGCTGAAACTGAAATGAAACTGATTAATAACAGCAACAAAAAAAAAGACTTATAAAACTTGACCTAATCAAAAGATAGAGCATGAAGTGTCACACTCTATATGTGCAAAATGTTGTCATAGTCATAGCACTTTGTTTCTATTTCCTCAGTTTGTGTCCTTTGGCCACGGATGGAGACTTGACCAAAGTTAACCAAGTGACAATTTTTTTGTCCTGGTTTCTTTGTAAGTTCAATGAGATATTTCGTCATAAAACATTTCTCTTTGCATTGTCTTTAGTTTCTTTTCTTAGTTTTATCCATATTGAATACTTGGACTGAATTTTGGATTGTTTTGCTTCATGTAAATATTGAAATTATGTTAACGAGTGCTTTAGAAATTGGAAGGCTTGTATTTAAGAATATGTGGAATATTTGAATGATATCTGGTGAAACTATTAGCCTCACTCTAGGTATTGTTCAAAACCTTGTACACACAATAGGTACCTGTCATAATATCCATTGCTGATGCTAGTCGGGTAGGCTAATACATGTATAATAGTTCAGAATTTCCCAAGGCGTTGTATAGGATCTTTGACATGTTGATTTCCTCAAGGTACAGGCTAATGGGATATCATGGGATCATTTCAACGTTCAAGTGTTGATTTTTTGAAGGTACAGATTAATGGGATGTGATGGGCTCATTTTAACGTTCCAGTGTTGATTTCCTCAAGGTACAGGTTAATGGGATATGATGGGCTCATTTTAACGTTCAGGTGTTAATTTCCTCAAGGTACTGGTTAATGGGATATGATGGGCTCATTTTAACGTTCAGGTGTTAATTTCCTCAAGGTACTGGTTAATGGGATATGATGGGCTCATTTTAACTGTTTCAAGTGTTGGTGGACTCTCAATTTACAGAAATTATTTTACCACCACACACTAAATAGCTTTGAATGTGAAATTAAAAAAACAACAAATATTTTTAATAACTAAGTGGCGTTTTCATAATTCTAGATACATTTTCCCAAAAGAATGGGGCCTCATTTTCATTTACTGGCTATGGTAATGACCTGATTGTCCAATGGCAAACACCTGTCTTATTGGGAAGTAAAATAGATACATTTCAAGTAAATTCTGTTGTAATAATTGTGTTTAACAGTTTGTGATGTGTACACATGTTGCTTCTAACAAGGTCTACGAGCCAATGTTCTGTCCCAGTTTTCCTTAACAAATGGAATTGTAGCTTAGGTTTAAGTCTGAAGTGAATACATGTAAGTTGTAGTTGTCCTTGTAAAGATTTGTTGAGTGTCAAGTGGTCTGAGATGAGTGTTTAATGGGTGACTATCAAGACCTTTATCGACTAGTTTGTTGTGAAGTATCCTCAATTTTAGGCCAGTCAGTATCATTTGAAAAGTTTGTGTAAAGAATTAAGGATAAATTGAAAACCTTTTTTGTTAATTATAACCATGTTTGTTTATCTCAAATAAAATGCTTTTTTCTGCGTATATTTCTTAACTTTTTCAATGCACATATTTGTAAATATACTGCCCAAAATAATGAATAAATTCATACTTGACCTGAGAGAGTATTTTGTTATTTTTCCTTTGAATGGCCTTCAAGTGATTCACAGAATCAATTTAAAGTGTGAGTTACCATCATGATAATATAATTTATATTANAATGTCTTGTTATTTTCCATTTGAATGGGCTTCAAGTGATTCACAGAATCAATTTAAAGTGTGAGTTACCATCATTGATAATATAATTTATATTAAATGTCTTGTTATTTTCCATTTGAATGGACTTCAAGTGATTCACAGAATCAATTTAAAGTGTGAGTTACCATCATGATAATATAATTTATATCAGTTTTGTTATTTTCGCTTAGAATGGGCTTCAAGTGTGCTTTACCATCATTGATAGTAACGGTGATCATATATCATAGTTTCACTTAACGGATGATCTCCCTTCACATATACCTATAGAAGTTATCTTTAAGAACCCCAACTCTTGAATCCCACTACGAGCGTATTTTTATGTATTTATAATATACTAGCTGACCCGCGGCGTAGCATACGCCGCTAATGATTTAGTGACGGGTGAAGACTTCCTGAAAGACACAGTTGTCAAAATGCGCTGAGTTTGGGCAAACGACTGTGAGTGAATGAAAAGAAGGAACTCTGGAGAGACCCGCGGCGTATCACCCGTAAAAAATGACGGAAGTGTTCAGCTGAAATCTATTTATTTTGAAAAAATGCATTTTTTAGGGCGCCCACCTTTTTCAAAATCCCAACTAACTAACTTGTCCTTGTTTGATCAATACGAATTATTAAACTTTCTGAAATTTACACAAAGTATTTTATAACTTTTTACATTGTTCCCTTTTTACAAAATTAAAATATCAGCGAAAACAATTACGTCACATAATTTTTTTTACAGCGCATATTTAATCTGCACACCTTTTGATGCATTGGTGCAGTAATTTGGTGGGCTGCTTTCTAAAATTAGTATCTGTTGAACATACTTGCAGCTTGTCTCGCGGGGTCCGACCACGAAGAGAATAATTATATGTATAGATAGATATATATATTAGGGCTGTTATCGATTAATTTAAATTTAATTGTTAACTTTTGAAAAATTATCGATTAATTAATCAATAATTTCGATTAAAGCCGAAAATAGAAATTTATGACGTCATTAAACTGAACATTTCTCACGGACATTGAAAATTAAGAATATTTTGAACTAAATTTTATGACGTGTTGATACTTGATCGGATGTTTGTGCTGAAGGTCAGCGATGTATTTGATCCTTTAAGAGAGAATTGTTTATGGCAGTGAACACAGTAAACTTTTTCACAATCTTCGACTTTGCCATCCGCAGTTAGCTTAAAAACAACATATTTGCTCAACTTTCTAGTTATATGTTTAAATTTAACTGCGCTGATGCTGTCAGCCAATTTTTAGTTGACGTCTGCCGGTCCACATAAAGTAATAAAATAAATTATAATATTACGCGGGAGTAGTTTGTACGTAAAAAAAATATATCAATTATTATTAATTATAATTAATTATTTATTAATAAAATTTTTAAAAAATATCTATATATATAATTCTCTTCGTGGTCGGACCCTGCGAGGCAACAAGAATCTGCATGTGCAACAGAGCGTGACGAATGACCCTCGCTCGGGTCAACTAAACACTGTTGGCAAGCGTGGTGGGATGAAATTTTAAAAAAAGGGAGGGGGGTGGGAGTGGGTGGCAACAATGCACTTGCCTTAACTTGCATTGTTCCTTCACAGTAAATGTGAAATTCGTAGTGTACTGGTTATCACGCCCGCCTCATACGTCGATGGTCTTGGGTTCAAGCCCCAGCGAAAACATTGTTTTTTAAATTAAAAAAAAATGTATGTTTGTGCCCGTTCTTATACCCCTTTATTGCCAACACTAGCTGATTTAGTTACGGGTGAAGACTTCCTGAAAGACACAGTTGTCAAAATGGGGTGGGTTTGGGCAAACGACTGTGATTGAATGAAAAGAAGGAATTCTGGAGAGACCCGCGGCGCAGCATACGCCGCAGACTTGCTCATAATAGACAGTGCAAAAAAAAACGGATGGGGGGGGGGTGAGAGCACAGACACAAAAAGCAGCACAAAGTTAGTAAAAAATAGCGAGTAAGCATGGAGACAAGCACAATGAGGTTGTTGTTACCCGCCTCCCATTTAATACGACCATCCCTTAAACATAAACTGTGATTGGCTGAGCCTAGCGAGGGTTAGTCATGTTAAGGTTTGTTAATTGCGTGTTGTTGTTTTCTGTTGTTTTTTAAAACCGATTATCGATTATGTAACTCTGATTTTAACCCGATTATCGTTTTATAGCTGACTTCATAGAAGTTAGGGGTGTACCGAATTTCTCCTGCAAACGTCTAGAAACCAACAATGAGTTGGCAGTCCCCCCCCCCAAACCGACGTTCACTCGTGTTGTTTTGATTTCTTCGTGCTGTAGTTTGTGTCCGTTATTTCTCCACTTTCTTTGCACTCTCCATGAGCAAGTCTGCGGCGTATGCTACGCCCCGGGGCGTCTAGTTATAAATATTTTATTTAATTTTAATCGAATTTTTATCGATTAAAATAATTTTAATAGATTAAATTTTTAAACGATTAATCGAGAAATTAATCGTTAATTTCAGCAGCCCTAATTTTTAGTTTATCTATATAAACTATACGTAGCGGTCGCTATTGTTTACATTTTACGGGTCATTTGCCAGCCATCCGTGAACACATCTCGTGTTTTAACCAGGCGGTTTACACCAGGAGTTGAGTTAACGCGTAGACGCCACCGTCCATGTCCACAGCCCCTCCCCCTTTCCCCCAGTTTTATAGCCAGGGGAGATAATTTCGGTTTCAGTCTGTAAATGTTTGTCGCGTTTGAACGTATCAATACTTTTAGTTATGTCACACAAATAAGGGATTTATAGTCAAAAACTTCGTTTTTACGGCGTTGTTTTATTTTCACATCTCTTTTTGCTTTATTAATGGACAAGGGCAACAACAGAGTAAGCGCACAGAAAGGGGGACAACTTCCGTATCAGTACCCCATCCCTATTTTCACTGTCAGCTTGTTAATGACCGAAAATGTAAAGTTTAATATTTTCTCTTAAAATGGTAACCGTGAGTAAAGCGTTACTCCTACACCGTTAGCAGGGTTGTTAACAATACTAAAAAAAAGTATTGGCAATACCAATACCAATACTGCCTGTAAAATCTATTGGCAATACCAATACCAATACAATTTTAAAACCAGTATTATAATACCAATACCAATATTTATTTATTATTGCCTTACCAATACCAATATTTGGGTCATTCGACGAATAAAACGCAAATACGTAATTCATCGCTCTATATCACTTACATCGATAAACGATAACAACATTTTTGGCTAATTTAGACAATGTATTTTTAATCAAATTTTGTTCAATAGTTAACACTTGCTTCATCAGTTTTCCTCAAAGCATTCAAAAGTCTTTGACAACATATTATATAAGTCGACATACCTTAACGTCCTTAAGCAACAAGATTTTAATATGTATACTGTACACATATTGTGAATGAATGAATGGATGGATGGATGAATGAATGGATGAATGAAGCAAATGACTGTCATAGAAAAGCAAATGATACGTAAACGGTTAAACATCATACTATAGTAAAAACAGTCAGACCGAGTCAGTGGATTGCATCACATCTGGAAAACTAACGATGAACGATGAATTTTAGTAGAGTTCACAGGGTAACGCCACCTATTTGGCCGTTACCACTTAGCCAGGCGAAGAAAAGTAACCATTTCAAAATGCGCTCTGCTCAGTCAATGCTCATTGCCAAAGATATCATATATGATTTGATTTCTATTATCATTCATTTCATTGATCAGTCTCATTCAAAAATTGTTTGGCAATGTCACTCGCAAGATGGCGACACCAAAGAAAAAATTATTATATTCAGCTTTATTCACAACCAATGTTGTAGAGAATTTATTGAATATTGCTTTTAGTATTGGTTAAAAATCAATACCAATATCAAAAATAATTATTGGCAATAGCAATACCAATATCAAATTTCAAGAAGTATTGCAATATCGTCCCAATACTTAAAAAAGTATTGGCAATACTACCAATACCAATACAATATTGCAATATTAACAACCCTGACCGTTAGTAACAAAACGCATTTAAGAAATAAACAAATTTGAAAGCTCATAGCCTGACAACTGCTATTACAAATGAAGACACTGTCTGTAACTTTCCTTTGCTAACTTAAAAAAATTGTATGTATCAATCTTTCCACCTCTCCCATCAATTAACAAGCTATTTTGATTATTTTCATTTATCTATTTGTACAGCAAAACATCCATAATTTTTACATCCATCCATCCATCCATCCACCCATCCATCCATCCATCCACCCACTTTGCTAGAGCTTCCGAGGTCACAGGTTTTGGCGCATGCGCTTGCAATATGATCATTTCATTTCATTTCTAAAGTATGCCATAACATATATTCATGCGCTGCCTACAGTTACTGTTGTTACGGCAAGAAAGAGTTCGATTGCATGTTGTAGTCATGTTATTATCATTAAGCATATTTTAGGGATACAATAAAGCTTGCTAATTTCGCCACATAATCTCTCTGTCATCTTAAATGATATTTAAGGGTGTTTCAAAATTGTACATTCAACATGGTCGGCATTAGCAAATAGAGATATTTTGAATTTGTTCCTTTGAAAACATTTGCGTGTAGCACACGACGTTACGTGCCGCATAAAAACGTCACTATCTGTCATGAGGACGTCGTTAGGCAACAGCATAATGTCGCTGGGTAGGATTGTAAGGCGGCCCCATGTTCTATACAAGGGGTGGGCAATTGTTTTATGGCTCGGGGGCCAGTGGCGTAGCTAGGGTAATCTGCGCCCGGGGACATGACAGAAATTCTGCGCCCCTTCTCGGACCGACATATTCTGAGGTTTATATGGTTCATTTTCGAAGTATCTGGTATTTTAATGAAGTAGAACACAGACTAATAATTCTCTATACCAGGGATGCGCAACCTTTGGGCTATTGACGGCCGCATTAAAAAAAAATTACTTTTGCAACGGCCGCCAAAAAATTTTCACTGAAAAACGAAACGAGCTCTATAAAAAATTTACCTCTAGTAATAGGCAACGCGAGATAATAATGACATAATCATACTTTATTGTAGTCAAACACAGTACTTAATTACAAACAAAAACATTTCCATCTATATTCTCTTATGTCTCTACTTAATTGAACATTGTCATGTAAACCTAACATCATGTCATACACGTACAGCATGAGTATATTTTTAAGTTGCATTAGTACACTGAGAACACAATAATTGAATAATAGATAAGCTGCTTCACTAACACTGGTCATGTAACTTAGCAGTCCAGAGTCCAAAAATTAGTAGCTGCCTTGCTATTGGATGTTTGCTGAGAGTCACGCAAAGTCTGGGCACTCACTGGAGAGCATCAGTTGTATTCCTGAAGCCATATTGGTGTCCACCAGTCGGGTTCGATATTTGTTCTTGAGATATTTCATTTGTTAAAATGACGTTTCGCACATGTAAGTGCTTCAAAAGAGCACTAGAGTGTTTCTTGCTATTTCGCGAAGCTTGGGATACTCCACAGCTACTTTCCATGTCTCCAGTAGATCGTTTTTTGTCCTCGTATTTCTTGACAAGCTACGCGTTATTTTTTAGTTCGATGAATTCCAATTGGACATCCAACGGCGCACTCTCTGTCTCAACCAAATGTGGAGAAGCAAAGAGTCTCGTATTTTCTGAGATCTTGTCGTAATCCTGAAAACGTTCTGCGAATTCTAACAACAGCGCTTCGTGGAAGCCTGAATAGGACGTAGCCGGAATTTCATCTTTTCTTATTTCATGGCTCTCGAATAGAGCGGTGAGTTGCGGGAAATGATAGAGATTGAGCTGTTGGATATGAAAACGCTTTTTCACTGTTATGTTTATTCACTGGTATGTCGAAATTCTGTCTGGATTTCTGGTGCAGCTGCCAGCTAAGAGTGATACTTGTGCACAGGCCTCTGAGTATTTTTATGTATTGTAACAGCAACTGAAGTTGACCGACGGGTTACACGGTTACACAGCGCAAGCACGATACAGTGAATGTGCGCATCACACGGTTTCGGCGTGCTTCAATATTAGGCTGCTAAACTGCCCTCATTAGCTACAGCTGCAGCCTAACACCAGCGCGGCAAGAGCTATTTCAATGTCTATGAGCGCTAAACACTGCAGCTAACGCTACAGCTGCCAGGGTCGTAATTTGTTTCGCAATATCAAGTGCTTAAGAGTGTAAATGAATATTCGATATTTCGTTTACAACTTTACATAATATATTGCCAAATTGCAAATATTTGACGGCCGCATGCTATTATAATTTAAACAGATTTTCACGGCCGCACATTTTCGTGTCCATGGCCGCAGGTTACGCACCCCTGCTCTATACGATTGTAAACAATTTATTTGAAAAAAAAAGACTCTACTAATTATACTTGACTGGAATAGACATAGTCTACAACAAATTGATCCTCCTTGATTTGACAGTCGCAAACTCGTCAATCACGTTGTCAAAATTAATATACTCAAGTGTTTCTCTTTCAATGATAAGGAGTGCAAGATCACTTATATATGAGTCATAACTAACAGTATTGATTATTTTCAAACGCGACAAGCATTTACAGACTGAATCTGTCTTAACTCAACTTTGCTTCATAACCCTAGGGGGGGGGCCGAGTTCAGCGTGACACGTAAAATGTAAACAAAGGCACGCCGGTACTTCGATGGGTCACCTCAACGCGTCAACTCAAACTTTTACGTGTCAAGCTGAGCTCGGACCAGCGATCGGTGACCAGACTTTTCCCCTCTCCCAGCCCCCCCCACCCCAGGGTTATGAATCAAAGTTGAGTTAAGACAGATTCAGTCTGTAAATGTTTGTCGCTTTCGAAAATAATCAATACTGTTAGTTATGTCTCATATATAAAGAATTTATAGTCAAAAACATTGTTTTTACGGGTTTGTTTTATTTAAAAACGTTTAACCGGCCTTCAGAAAACGACCTGTGTTAACATCCTCAGATTAAATTTATTTTAATGCATACAAATTAAACATTGACTATTAATCATCACGGTTAACGTCTTTGTTTAGAATTTTTTTATATTTAAAAATGACATTTTTAAAATGTATTTTTAAAAATCCCTCAATAGACTTACGGGCATTTCGTAAGAAAGAGGTCGGCGAACAGAGGTAAATAACCTCAACTGGGGTCAAAAAGGGAATTCTTGGGGGTAATGCAGACTCATTTGGGACATATAAAATCCACTACAATCCAATAGATATATTAAAATACGTCATGTGTACGTGTACGCTTGGAACATATGCCCATTATTAAATTGGTACCTTCCAGAAAATGCATTTTTAAAAATTTGACAATTAATGTAGATTTCTTACCTACGTGCTATATACGAAGACACCTAAATCTACCCCACTTTCATTTATATTGACACGAGTGTCAATAATATTAATCCACATGACTTGTCTGTATCACATATCCTTTCTGTGATATTTAAAACTCATGCCTTAAAAATTGAGCTAAGAAGAAAAGTTGTTTTGATCTCCTCTCGAATTGCGATGTCAAGAATTTGATGCATTCAATAAAGTAAATGAATACTTGACTAATTTTAAATGGGCTCATTTACCATTATATCTAGAACAGTGCTTCTCAAACTTTTTAGTATGGTGGACCGGCAGGAATTTTTTCCATTGCACCAGAGACCGGTGCACTATTTTCCCTGCACTGACAATGTTTTCTGTCCTTTTTTTAGAACATCTGCGGACCGGCAGCGGATGGCCCACGGACCGGCACTGGTCCGCGGACCACCACTTTGAGAAGCACTGATCTAGAAGACTAGAATGGCCAGGGGCGTTTGACCAAAAACCAATCGAACAATTATATCAAACTTTAAACTTTTTAAATTCTATCAAATAGATCCCCCCCCCCACTGTAACTGTTAGCTATATTTTATATGTATACTTCTCTTGTAGGCGTTCTCACAATACAGAATCTTGTGCACAATAATCCACTGAAGAACTTGTTTCAACAAAACAACTTTAATATGTATATTTTGTACACAGAAATATCATTTGAGGTTATACATGGCGTGGAAATCTTGAGGCACACACACATTCCGCCCTTACATAATGGAACTCCACTGACAACTGATCGCCCAACCCTTTCAACCAATGGGAATGCTCCTTTCTTCCCGCGTTTATTATTAACGTGACCTTACGTCACAAATCATGTTTATCACACGTGACATTCAACCCTTTTAAAGAAAAAGGATATTCCGTGTCGTTTTGACTTGAAATATCTACACATAATCCTATTCAGATCATTTTTAGACACTTGTCATGCTTATAAAACTCAACAGTTGCATTTTCGCTAACGACGCTCCCCCAAATCCCCGAGTCATGTGAGCAGGACCTAGAGTCTGGGGGTTTTGGGGGGGGGGTAACGCACACATAAACTTGTATATTTTTGGGTAACGGGCAAAAAAGTCCATGAGAGAACCAAACGGAGCTGCGGTTACATCACAAACGCTTTGATGTCAACATCAAACGACGCAGTGTAACAATTTCATACGTTATCTTGTGGATTCTCAAACTTAAGGATTATAATTAGATTTAATTTTCATGTCTTGATAGCTTACGCCAACCAGCGTCTGATGGCCTACCGACCGGCACATTGAGAAGCACTGATTTTTTTAAAAAAAGAAAAAGAAAAAAAAAGTCATAAATAAATTGTAAGCGACCAAATATTTCAGTGGAAGTTTTATTTAAAATTACCCTTTTGATGTGACGTAACATTTCTTCAACCCCTCCCCCCCTCGTCACGCATCGTCACAAAAGTGTGACCCCCCCCCCTTTCAGGTGCGTGACGTCATTTATGGACGGTCCCTTAGCACACTGAAAACATGTTTCATACTATTCAACAATAAAGTGTGTACTTCTCCATTATTAGCTGAGAACTTTGTTTTCTTTCTCCCTTTATCCCCCCTCTCTCTTTTTCATCCTTTTAATAAATCGTTTAAATTACTTTTTCTTCCGTCCCTCCCTCCTTTCTCCTCCTCTCTGTTTCGTCTCACATGTGTCACAAACTTTATATTGTTATGTTCCACACATGTAACCCATTTCTCTCTCTCTCTCTCTATCTATCTCTCTATTTCTCTCTCTCTCTCTCTCTCTATAACAAGGCGAACGAGGCAACCGCATTGGGCCCCGCGCTTTTCGGGGCCCCGCGCTTTGAAGAAACATTTTGTACTACTTTTTTTCAATTTTACTACTATTTCGCAATACTTTTTTTTTAAAAATATTTTTTTAATACAACGATATCAAGAAAATTTAACAGGATAAAACTATTAGAACAATAAAGTATTAATATATTAAAATATTATCAATTATCATCATCCTAAATCCTATTGCAAAAAGTATTTTTTCCTAAGCATTTAGTAAGCATTGATGGATTCAGGCGAACATTTTAATTTTAAAAAACGCCATTTTAGGTTTAACTTGCTCTTTAAAGACAATTTCGATTTAAGGACACCCTCACGTCAACCGAAAAGTCTTATATATTTAGCACCTAAGAACAAAATGTTTTGTTTCCGTTGCAAACTTTTTGGCAACAGTTTGTCTGCCTTGAGATATGACGAGATTTGTGCTTGGAAAAATGCCAGTGTGCGACTGTATGATCATGAAAAATCAAAGGGACTTTACTATCTACTTTGAAATGTTTTGAGCTGCCATGGAAAACAGGCACGATGCACAATTGACAAGCAAAGTAAAAAATTAATAAACATTGAAAAGGCTCTTTGGCATAATGTATTTCAACGTCTTATGGCCATTGTTCAAATTTCTTGCTGAGTACAACATGGCTTTTCGGCGTTAAGTGGATAAACTAAATCAGGCACACAATGGAAACTTTTAGGGTCTCGTTGAATCGCTGGCAAAATTTGATCTCGTTTTGTAGGAGCACATTCAATGTATACAAACTAATAAAATTCATAATCACTACTTGTGAAGGCGAATTCAAAACGTGCTCATTTCGTTGATGGGAAATAAGGAAAGGAAAATTATTGTAGGAAGAGTAAAATCAGTAAATACTTTTCAATAATACTGGATTGCACACCAGACCAAATTGATCAAGAACAGATGTCACTGACAATTCGCTATGTAAGCCCAGGAGGAGGAATATTTTGAAGTAATTAATGAACACTTTATACGTTTTCTAAAAGTAAAAGAAAGTACTATACAACACCTGCTTGATATCTGACTATTGGAACTGACAAAATTTGCTTAGTTGTTTCTGAAATCCGCGATCAAGGATACGACAACGGTGCGAACATGAAGGGGAATAAGTCAGGCGTTCGAGCTTGTCTTTTACTATAAAAATCCTTGGGCATTTTTTACCCCTTGTTCCTGTCACAGTTATAAATTGCTGCTATGTGATATGGCAAAAACTTGTCCTGATGCAATTTTTGGTATAATTCAACTAAATTATTTTATTGTTTTATTTTCTGCTTCAACAAAGCGATAGGCTATCCTTTCCAAGTATGTTCGAAATATTTGTGAAACAAGATGGGAAAACCGTGTGGGAAAGTTTAAAGGCAGTGCTATATCAAGTAGCCGAAATTAGACCTGCCAGCCGAATTTTTTTTTATATTTCGGCTGGCTTACACAATTTTTCGGCTAATATCCGGATTAGCCGGATTAAAAAAATTCGGCTGGCTGACATAATTTTTCGGCTGATATCCGGATTCTCCGGATTTCTCCGTAAATTGACATTTGCAGCAAAATATTCGTAAACATCATCCAGGGATGTTCCAGCAAGTGTTACAGGTGCCGGTATGTTGAGATATGAGCAATTAATTTTGAAGAAGTCAACAAAACCATCTTTAGCCACATTTTCAAAGGCGAGCAAGTCTCTAAAGAACCAGATAACAATATCTCTTGTCAGTTCATGACTTGATGTTGCCTGACATTGACTGTTGCCTTCTCCATACTTACGGAAATATCCCAAAATTTTATTGACTTTTCTTTACTTTGTACTGACACATTGTGCTTGACACTTTTAAGTGAAAATTCATATTGCCACTTGATGAAATTGCGGCAAAATTGTTTACTTTTGAAATGTGACCCTTGTCACCCAATGACTGCTTAGCAGTGAGACACAGCTGACAATAAACTCGACCTTCGTCTACATTTCTCCTATCAGCATAGAACAGGCCAAAAATTTTTCCAGCATTGTGCTTTAGAATTTCCATGTAGGCTAGGCAGTTTAGGTTTTACTTGTAGGTATTTAATGAACTGTCTCTCTTCCCGGTTTAGATGACATTTGCTGACATTTGAGTTCACCTAAAATCATCATGTAGTCATAAAGAATTGTTACATCAGAAATGGTGTAACATAAAAAGGTAATCCTGCAGTCTTAGCATGTATATTATTTCAATGAGAATTTTAATTTTTTCATGAGAACTTTCGTTTTTGATTTATTAAATACATTTATATATGTTATATTTTAGCCTATTATAGTGCTAATTTGTAATGCTTTTTCGGCCATTAACGCTACATAATCAGAGTAGAGTAGGTTACATCCATTTTGGCTATCTAGCACCCTACTTGCTGGGTTGTCACAGCAAGAGGCCAATTGAAATTTTCTCACTTACAAACAAACAAAAAAGAATCAAACATCTAGTAAGGAAATAAAAAATGAAATTTTCATTAAAATATTAATTAATCTTCTAAGAACCCTAAAATAGATGAATGAAACTTTTTTTTAAAAAACACCAGCTTTCTAAAATTAGTTTAAAAATCGTGTGGTGATTAGCACTGTAAAATTATTATATAAATGCTTTGTATATTTTTCAGGAATATTTCGTATTTATCATACAAGGATAAGTTACTTGGGCTTTTGACAGTGGGCGCCTTGGGCGCCCTACAACCTTTAATTTAAATTAATTTGTGTACATTTAAGGTAGTTTAATAATACGTATCTATCATACAAGGACAAGTTTGTTGGGCTTTTGAAAAAAGTGGGCGCCTTAGGCGCCCTACATAAAAGTGGGAGTCGCAGCACAACCTATATTATATACATACTTTGTGTACATTTCAGGAATATTTCGTATTTATCATACAAGGATAAGTTACTTGGGCTTTTGACATAAAAAAAATATTTAAAAAAAAACTATGATAACATACTTTGTGTACATTTAATAAATTTTAATATTACGTATTTATCATACAAGGACAAGTTTGTTGGGCTTTTGAAAAAGGTGGGCGCCACGGCGCCGCAGCACAAGCTAGTAACTAAAATATAACATATATAAATGCATTTAATAAATTAAAAATGAAAGTTCTCACGAGAAAATTAAAATTCACAGCAAAACAATTTACGTGCTAAAGCTTCAGGATCACCCTTAAAAATCATCGTCATCAGTTATTGACTAAACTAGTATTTAGTTAATCGAAACAATTAATTTAGGCTTACCTATCAGCTAGTAGAATATCGTTGAGCCATAATTGAGTAATAATAAATCGCATATTTAGGCTACGACAAAGCTTAACGATAACTTAAATTAATTAATTTATTTATTTGTATTTTAATTAGTTTTTTTAACATTAAGATTGTAAGAAAAAGATAACTTGCAAGAACTGTATCAATGATTATTTAGGTTAAAAAAAACTGTAAAAATTACTCATCTTTGTCACACTTTCGGCGACGGTTATTCTAAAAATTCTTTCATTTTCGGTGGATTTACGGGCGGGCAAAATACGGCGGCTAATGCGGCGCGCGGCATATTTTCCGGCGGATTTTCGGCGGACGAAAATTTTGCGGCGTATTCGGCGCGCGGCGTCGGCTGAGGGGTCTAGCCGAAATCTATGATGCACTTTTCGAAGTTAAAAAGCAAAGTTGTGATCCAAAAGCTCGAAGTAAAGAAGAGTCATTGTGAAAAAAAAACAAAAAAACTTAATAACTTCTATTTGATTGTTTTCATTGCTTTTTTATACGTCATTTTGTTCCAATTTAATTACAGCAGCAAAGAATTACAAAATATTTCAGTCGATCTAGCAACTGCAGTTGACAGCATAGAACATACTTGCAAATGGTTTAAGTCTTTCATAAATGACGGTTTTGAAACAGCAATAGCAATTGCAAAAGAAATTGCCACGGACTTACAATTTGAAACCATTTAATTTTTCAAAGAGTAGAGAATGCCAAAAAGAAAAAAAAATACAAAAGAAGGAGAAGATGAAGGATTTGTAGATGCACAAGAAATAATTCGCACAGTTTTTAAACTGTTATGTCGATGGACAGTCGCTTTGAACAACTGCCTTGTTTCGATTAAAAAAAATAAATAAATTTCATCAATTAGAAAAAAAAAGATCCACTAAATTGCAGTATGAATCTGGAGAAAAAAGCTAAGAGGCTACGAAAATTAGGATCTTGATGGTTTCCTGGTTTCTGAACAGTTGCAATCATTGAGTTCCATAACTCTTGCAGTCACCTACAGCTATCTTGTTTAGATTGTGCAGTTTCTTTCAGTGAGTTTCCTAACACACACATTGCACTTCGAATACTTGTAACGTTTGTATTCCTGTCAATATGGCTTCGGGAGAAAGACTCTTTTCGAAACTAAAACTTTTTAAAACCTATGTGTGATCAAAAATGATTCTAGATTGGATCAGTAACTTGGCAATAATTTTGTCAATTGAGAATGCTGTAGTGAAGGATTAGACTATCATTAACTTATTTCAGATTTTGTAGCCGCTAAAGCTCGCTAGTGTATATAGTTTATAATGTTAAGTTATATATATCTATATTTATAAACGGTCAATTATCAGAACAGAACAAAAAACAACGCTTTAGTTATTAATATCTTCATGAGTTTTAGGATCTTCAATTAAATGAATAAAACTGTACTAACTGATGTGTCAGTGATATTATAGAAGAAATTTTTTAATAATTTAATTTTTTTATTTCCCATTATTTTAATACTAGATACAAGCCGCGGCATAGCTTACGCCGCAGACTTGCTCATTGATAGTGTAAAGAACCTTGGGAGGAGTGGGGAAGAAGGACACAAACAGCAGTATGAAGAAATGAAAACAACGCGAGTGAACGTCCGGGGGGGGGGTGGTGGATCTCAGACGCATTGTTGGTCTCGAGATATGCGCACTGAGGTTGTTGTTACCTTCCCCCCCCAGCCCCCACCCTTTACTAACATCGTTTGCCAACCATAAACTGAGAACTGACTCACCGAGGGTCATTCTTCATGCTTATTAGCATACGACTTGCTCTTGTGCTGGTAAATTATATATATATATAAGAAGATTTGTAGAAATGCAATTTTTGCATGGGTCTCGATCCTCGTCTGCTGCCTTGTGGCCATCCATAAATGACGTCATGCACCTACGGGAGGAAGGGGGGCCACACATTTGTGACTATGTGTGACGAGGGAGAGAAGGGGTATTGGAACTGTGACATCACGTCTAAACGTGCAACTTTAAAAACAAAAATGCTAAAAAAGACAAAACAACAACAACAAAAAAGTAAACAATAGTTGCACTTAACGATTTGCTCTCTTACAATTTATTTAATGACGTTTTATATGGCTTCACACGTGTTACGATAATAGAATTCTTGCCTACACTAAATAAATACTTAAATGACAATAAAGTGATTTGAAACATGCTCATTATCAAAAAGAAAATAGGGCTTTTATGGGGGAGGGGGGGGGACAAAACTTTATGACTTCTAACTCTTTGGGACGACGTGTGGGGAAGGGGGTGAAAAATCGGCCAAAATTCCATGACGTCATTTATGGACGGCCCCTTGGGCCCGGCTCATCTTTTCTGCCTTGGGCCCCGCATTCTCTAGGGCCGGCCCTGTCAACCAGCTAAAGGACAAAGCATACCGTCCTCGTCTTAACTATAACATGTATGCTTAAAGTAATTTAGTAAAAGACAATTTTGAAGCATTGATCTTGAACTGTAACTGTATACAGAGGTTAGCATTCCCAGCCAACGGCTGAGGTTAGCATTCCCAGCCAACGGCTGAGGTTAGCATTCCCAGCCAACGGCTGAGGTTAGCATTCACAGCCAACGGCTGAGGTTAGCATTCCCAACCAACGGCTGAGTTAGCATTCCCAGCCAAAGGCTGAGGTTAGCATTCCCAGCCAACTGCCGAGTTAGCATTCCCAGCCAACGGCTGAGGTTTTTTCCTTTTAGGGAAGGGTAAAATTCTTGTTCTGCTCATGTAGCACCAACCACTTACCAGGGTCTTACCACATCCATAAAGGTTGGTCCGAATTGGCGTATTTTATAGTGCGTTCGTGTAATGTTTGATCAAATGCTCGCGAGCATTTGAGAGGTGTGGACCAACCTTAAGAAGGACTCGGCGTTAACCAAAAATGTTAAGCTTTTGATTTCCAGTATCAGACAAATCTTCATTCAAGTAAAGAAAAAAACAACTATTTAAGTTTAAGATAATGCCATATTTTATCTTTTTGGCTGAAACTCCTCCCTTATAAAACTTGACAGGTTCACCGACAAAACGGCCCCGACATAACTGCCCCGGACTAATAGGTGGACTAAAATTAAAATGTTCAATCAAATATTAAATTCGTATTTTTACTCACATATTCAGTGTCAGGTTTTACTAATAATAAACAATAATAATGACATCATAATAGTGAATTTAATAGCCTTTACGCGAAATGGTACCAATTGCGGCTGTTTGTTGACAAGAAACAATATAATAACATCACAAGATATAATTTTACAATTTTACCACTTTATTGAAGGGTGAAAAAGTTGACAAAAGCTTAAAATGAAAAAAAAATAAAGTTTTTGTTGAAAAAGGATAACAATTTGTTTGGGGCCGTTTTTACCGGGCCGTTATGTCGGGGCCGTTTTTTCGGGGCCGTTTTGTCGGGGCCGTTTTGACATAACAAATGAAATGAGTTGAGATATTTTCCACATTCACCTTCTTGAAACTCACATGGCTTTGAAGTCTACACTTTTGTAGAAACATTTTAAAATCTTAAAGAGCATGAAAGTATGTGGCACATTTCATACTTGCTCGTCTCAATTTAATGTCTTCATTACACAATAGCCACCTTTTGTGGTCTATTCATTCATCATTGTTCAGTGACCGCCCGTTGAATTATTACATAGCCCTCCATTTAAATTATAATAATTGATCATGTCTCCTTCGTTGATTAAATGGGCGGGTAGGGAAGCTCAGATAACTCCTTTTAGTTATAAAAAATAATCAGATAACATTTTAAAATTATATGTATAATTAATCAAAGAGCGTTTAAACGGACTCAAAAGGGCGAACTAATTTGAAAATTCTTAAAATTCATTACGCATGAATTATATAAGGTCCATATACACATAACTTGGTTGGCTACTTTAGTGTTCATTCATTCTTCTCCAATGCGTGTTGCATTTATTTCGTTATAAGTGTGAGTTATTTTGTATTATGTGTTTACAAAGTATCGAATTTCTAGTATTCACAGTTTTTAGTGCTATCTTAATTAATAGAATGTATTAATACAAAAAATTGACTCACTAAAGAAATATTACTTTTTTAAATCTCTCTTTAAAAAAAGTGAGTGTTGTGGAGGTAGTGGGTAAAAGTTGTGATATGATAAGTATGAGTTTTTCGATACAATATGTACGAATTTTTATGATCTATGTATGAGTTTTTGATATAATCTGTACGAATTTTTATGATCTATGTATGAGTTTTAGATATAATATGTACGAATTTTTATGATCTATGTATGAGTTTTTGATATAATCCGTACAAATTTTTATGATATATGTATGAGTTCTTGATATAATCTGTACGAATTTTTATGATCTATGTTTGAGTTTTTTATATAATCTGTACGAATTTTTATGATCTATGTATGAGTTTTTGATATAATATGTACGAATTTTTATGATCTATGTATGAGTTTTTGATATAATCTCTACGAATTTTTATGATCTATGTATGAGTTTTTCGATATGATATGTATGATTTTTCTGAGTTTGTAATGAATTATCTAGAATTAATTGTATGAGTATCAGTTGTCTAATATAAGTCATTTAGGACGAAATATCTAGTATGAGTTATGTAGTATGAATATTCTTTTATCAGTTATATAGAAGTGTGAGTTATTTTGTATTAAGTGTTTACAAAGTATCGAATTTCTAGTATGAGTCAACCAATTATCTAGAGTGTCTAGTGTCTAGTGTCTAGTATTAGTTAACTGAGCAGGATTGATCTAGTGTTAGTTAACTGAGCAGGATTGATCTAGTGTTAGTTAACTGAGCAGGATTGATCTAGTATTAGTTAACTGAGCAGGATTGATCTAGTATTAGTTAACTGAGCAGGATTGATCTAGTATTAGTTAACTGAGCAGGATTGATCTAGTATTAGTTAACTGAGCAGGATTGATCTAGTATTAGTTAACTGAGCAGGATTGATCTAGTATTAGTTAACTGAGCAGGATTGATCTAGTATTAGTTAACTGAGCAGGATTGATCTAGTATTAGTTAACTGAGCAGGATTGATCTAGTATTAGTTAACTGAGCAGGATTGATCTAGTATTAGTTAACTGAGCAGGATTGATCTAGTATTAGTTAACTGAGCAGGATTGATCTAGTATTAGTTAACTGAGCAGGATTGATCTAGTATTAGTTAACTGAGCAGGATTGATCTAGTATTAGTTAACTGAGCAGGATTGATCTAGTATTAGTTAACTGAGCAGGATTGATCTAGTATTAGTTAACTGAGCAGGATTGATCTAGTATTAGTTAACTGAGCAGGATTGATCTAGTATTAGTTAACTGAGCAGGATTGATCTAGTATTAGTTAACTGAGCAGGATTGATCTAGTGTTAGTTATCTTATCTTATCTGTTTACAGACGCTCCTTCTATACAGAAGGATCTAGTTAACTAATACTAGATACTGAGCAGGATTGATCTAGTGTTAGTTAACTGAGCAGGATTGATCTAGTATTAGTTAACTGAGCAGGATTGATCTAGTGTTAGTTAACTGAGCAGGATTGATCTAGTATTAGTTAACTGAGCAGGATTGATCTAGTATTAGTTAACTGAGCAGGATTGATCTAGTGTTAGTTATCTTATCTTATCTGTTTACAGACGCTCCTTCTATACAGAAGGATCTAGTTAACTAATACTAGATACTGAGCAGGATTGATCTAGTGTTAGTTAACTGAGCAGGATTGATCTAGTATTAGTTAACTGAGCAGGATTGATCTAGTGTTAGTTAACTGAGCAGGATTGATCTAGTATTAGTTAACTGAGCAGGATTGATCTAGTATTAGTTAACTGAGCAGGATTGATCTAGTATTAGTTAACTGAGCAGGATTGATCTAGTATTAGTTAACTGAGCAGGATTGATCTAGTATTAGTTAACTGAGCAGGATTGATCTAGTGTTAGTTAACTGAGCAGGATTGATCTAGTATTAGTTAACTGAGCAGGATTGATCTAGTATTAGTTAACTGAGCAGGATTGATCTAGTGTTAGTTAACTGAGCAGGATTGATCTAGTATTAGTTAACTGAGCAGGATTGATCTAGTATTAGTTAACTGAGCAGGATTGATCTAGTATTAGTTAACTGAGCAGGATTGATCTAGTATTAGTTAACTGAGCAGGATTGATCTAGTGTTAGTTAACTGAGCAGGATTGATCTAGTATTAGTTAACTGAGCAGGATTGATCTAGTATTAGTTAACTGAGCAGGATTGATCTAGTGTTAGTTAACTGAGCAGGATTGATCTAGTATTAGTTAACTGAGCAGGATTGATCTAGTATTAGTTAACTGAGCAGGATTGATCTAGTATTAGTTAACTGAGCAGGATTGATCTAGTATTAGTTAACTGAGCAGGATTGATCTAGTATTAGTTAACTGAGCAGGATTGATCTAGTGTTAGTTATCTTATCTTATCTGTTTACAGACGCTCCTTCTATACAGAAGGATCTAGTTAACTAATACTAGATACTGAGCAGGATTGATCTAGTGTTAGTTAACTGAGCAGGATTGATCTAGTATTAGTTAACTGAGCAGGATTGATCTAGTGTTAGTTAACTGAGCAGGATTGATCTAGTATTAGTTAACTGAGCAGGATTGATCTAGTATTAGTTAACTGAGCAGGATTGATCTAGTGTTAGTTATCTTATCTTATCTGTTTACAGACGCTCCTTCTATACAGAAGGATCTAGTTAACTAATACTAGATACTGAGCAGGATTGATCTAGTGTTAGTTAACTGAGCAGGATTGATCTAGTATTAGTTAACTGAGCAGGATTGATCTAGTGTTAGTTAACTGAGCAGGATTGATCTAGTATTAGTTAACTGAGCAGGATTGATCTAGTATTAGTTAACTGAGCAGGATTGATCTAGTATTAGTTAACTGAGCAGGATTGATCTAGTATTAGTTAACTGAGCAGGATTGATCTAGTATTAGTTAACTGAGCAGGATTGATCTAGTGTTAGTTAACTGAGCAGGATTGATCTAGTATTAGTTAACTGAGCAGGATTGATCTAGTATTAGTTAACTGAGCAGGATTGATCTAGTGTTAGTTAACTGAGCAGGATTGATCTAGTATTAGTTAACTGAGCAGGATTGATCTAGTATTAGTTAACTGAGCAGGATTGATCTAGTATTAGTTAACTGAGCAGGATTGATCTAGTATTAGTTAACTGAGCAGGATTGATCTAGTGTTAGTTAACTGAGCAGGATTGATCTAGTATTAGTTAACTGAGCAGGATTGATCTAGTATTAGTTAACTGAGCAGGATTGATCTAGTGTTAGTTAACTGAGCAGGATTGATCTAGTATTAGTTAACTGAGCAGGATTGATCTAGTGTTAGTTAACTGAGCAGGATTGATCTAGTATTAGTTAACTGAGCAGGATTGATCTAGTATTAGTTAACTGAGCAGGATTGATCTAGTATTAGTTAACTGAGCAGGATTGATCTAGTGTTAGTTAACTGAGCAGGATTGATCTAGTATTAGTTAACTGAGCAGGATTGATCTAGTGTTAGTTAACTGAGCAGGATTGATCTAGTATTAGTTAACTGAGCAGGATTGATCTAGTATTAGTTAACTGAGCAGGATTGATCTAGTATTAGTTAACTGAGCAGGATTGATCTAGTGTTAGTTAACTGAGCAGGATTGATCTAGTATTAGTTAACTGAGCAGGATTGATCTAGTATTAGTTAACTGAGCAGGATTGATCTAGTATTAGTTAACTGAGCAGGATTGATCTAGTGTTAGTTAACTGAGCAGGATTGATCTAGTATTAGTTAACTGAGCAGGATTGATCTAGTGTTAGTTAACTGAGCAGGATTGATCTAGTATTAGTTAACTGAGCAGGATTGATCTAGTATTAGTTAACTGAGCAGGATTGATCTAGTGTTAGTTAACTGAGCAGGATTGATCTAGTGTTAGTTAACTGAGCAGGATTGATCTAGTATTAGTTAACTGAGCAGGATTGATCTAGTATTAGTTAACTGAGCAGGATTGATCTAGTGTTAGTTAACTGAGCAGGATTGATCTAGTATTAGTTAACTGAGCAGGATTGATCTAGTGTTAGTTAACTGAGCAGGATTGATCTAGTGTTAGTTAACTGAGCAGGATTGATCTAGTGTTAGTTAACTGAGCAGGATTGATCTAGTGTTAGTTGTCTGGTTCGAGTTATCCAATTTGAAGTATCTTGGCATCTGTTGCTTAGCATGGGTTATATTGAATTTACCATTACTATGATTTTTTTCTATTAATTATTTATTTTTTTTTACGTTTTGAAACACTTTGCCCACATTTGCTTCGTTAGCTTGTTAAATGTATATATAGATATTTATTTCCCATTACTTCCAAGTTTAAAAGAATATCTAGTCCTTTTTGAAAAAATAAATAATTGTCTGTTGCCTAGAAATGCTTAGAAGAGACACCAGGTTTGTAAGTCTGTAGAGAGGCAAGTGGGGGCTCGAACTATTCGAAAGTCGTGCGTGTAAACTAGACAATGATATGGCCTCGAGAATCAGATTATCACCCTCTTTGGTCCACACCACTCAACACGATGCCCCGGGGGCCATCTCTTCGGTGCCCTCGGTGTGACAAAATGTTGCCCCACCCAGCCACCAACACTTAAAAAGTCCCTGGCTGGACATTATTTATATGCGGTATCGGTGCATAATTTTGGATAGTTTCCCTTGGCAACCAACTTGAATGACTCTGACCAATAAACCAGGGGTGGCCAGGCCTGTAGTAACTGAGAGCCATTTTTACAATTTTTTAAATTGTTGAGAGTCGCATGGAAGAGCCATGAGAGCCGCATGGAAGAGCCATGAGAGCCGCATGGAAGAGCCATGAGAGACGCATGGAAGAGCCATGAGAGCCGCATGGAAGAGCCATGAGAGCCGCATGGAAGAGCCATGAGAGCCGCATGGAAGAGCCATGAGAGCCGCATGGAAGAGCCATGAGAGCCACATGGAAGAGCCATGAGAGCCGCATAGAAGAGCCATGAGAGCCGCATGGAAGAGCCATGAGAGCCGCATGGAAGAGCCATGAGAGACGCATGGAAGAGCCATGAGAGACGCATGGAAGAGCCATGAGAGCCGCATGGAAGCAATATGGTTCACGACTCCAATCGCAATGAAAAATTGCTTTACTGATGTATTTAAAAAAAATATGTTTTATTCGCATATAATGATTTAAACATTTCAGTTGTTTAAACACTAACCGTATGTTGAAAAAATTTTACTTACATAATTAACAAATATTTAAATATGCAAAATTTATAAATAGAAACACACTGCATCTAGACTCATAATTATATTTAACATTAATTGTTATGATTCTGCCGAGAAGCCTTTGAACAAACACGTTTCTTTAAATCTGGTTGGTATCCAGTATCTGGTTGGTATCCAGTATCTGGTTGGTATCCAGTATCTGGTTGGTATCCAGTATCTGGTTGGTATCCAGTATCTGGTTGGTATCCAGTATCTGGTTGGTATCCAGTATCTGGTTGGTATCCAGTATCTGGTTGGTATCCAGTATCTGGTTGGTATCCAGTATCTGGTTGGTATCCAGTATCTGGTTGGTATCCAGTATCTGGTTGGTATCCAGTATCTGGTTGGTATCCAGTATCTGGTTGGTATCCAGTATCTGGTTGGTATCCAGTATCTGGTTGCGAAGAAATTCTGCCAGATGCTGGTTACTAGTTGCTTCTCGATGTTTTGCTTTATGGAATTTATTTTAGAGTACAAAAATTCATTAAATTTTGTGTTATCAGTCGCCAAAGTCTGTAATTATTTGGATCTAATATGGAAATTACTCCTCAATATTCTTCTTTAATAAAGTCCCCATGAGCACAAAATTGTTTAACACGAGCAATATTCCAAGCGATAGCATAACTTGCCTCAGTTAAAGTGACAATTTCTTTGCTGAAAGCTGAAAATAATATCTGCTGCTGACACATTCCAGACTTCAACTCGGCAAGTTTGCCTTTTCTTAATTCAGATTGCAGTTCATACTGCAAAGCAAACTCTTTATGACTTGTTGATAGTGTCACATCTAGATGTGTAATTTGCTAGCTGTGTTTGACAGATCAAGCTAATGGTCTTTATCAATTAATACAAAGTCTTCTTCCCATTCTGGTAGAAAACTTATTTTTTAAAATTCTTTATAGTTTCTTTTCCTGCATCTTATTCCCATATTTAATGTAATGGTCAATACTTCAAAATGCGGATTTTACCAAAACCTGATCAAAAATTTATTAGTTTACATCACCAAACAACCAGAAACCAATCTCTTTCTTCAACTTTTAAATTTTAAATCGAGCCTAATTTTTTAAATCCCTTGTTTCGGTCAATTTTAAAAAAAAACTTTAATTTTATTTAAAATATTATATAATTACATGCATATATTTCAAATTTCTAAATTCAGAAATTGTTCGGGAGCCGCAATGGTAACACAGAAGAGCCGCATGCGGCTCGCGAGCCACCGTTTGGCCACTGTTGCAATAAACGGAGAGATATAAATTCTTCTCTTCAGAAAGTAGACGTGAAACAAATTTAAATGTCTATTTTTAGTTTTATGGGCAATAGATTAATTTGAACTGTTCCTAACAGAGGCACATTGTCTTCATAACAGCAACAAAATTAACCGGTTTGAATATTAAATAAAAATATAAAATAAGTGGACAATAGTTAATTCTGTTAGACTAAGTTATATTATATAACGGTACTGGTCACTGGTCACTGGTCACCAATGTGTAACTTGCGGGTTTACTTTTTGTGACTGAAATTAAAGTTAACGATGACGAGATTTGAATGGCAGGTTAAGGTTTTGTGAAGACGGTGTAGGGATACATTAGCAGACCAATTGACACTAACACTAACAGATTACTTGTCATAAGCTCATGATAAATGGACGTCAGTATACCACTGGACACAAGCAGACCACCTTGATATCAACAGAACATAGAAATCAGAACACCAGAAGAGATCATATATTCACGGTAGCATGAAATTTGAATGACAAAATTATTATTATGAATATTTTTAACCGAAATTTGCTCGCAAATAAAATTAATAGATATATATTAAATAAAAAATTTTTAAAATAGAGAGAGAAAGATGGGTAAAAGTTAAACTTTTATATCCTTACCGTGAAATTTATTTGTGTTTTCCTAATCTATAAATTCTGTTCAAACGAATTTCTGTCGAAAAATTTACCTTCAACACATGACAGTTGCAAGTCAGGCCTTGAGAGACACAAAACGTTTGTCTAAAAGTGGGCAACTAAAAGCCGCATTCAGAATATACTAGGGCTGTTAACGATTAATTTAAATTTAATCGTTAACTTCTGAAAAATTAACGATTAATTAATAGTTAATTTCTATTAAAGCCAAAAATTAAAATTTATGGTGTCATAAGTAACATTTATTAAACATACTTGTCAAAAATCGAAATAACACTGGAATTTCTTCTTTATATGACATCTTTTAACCAACAACGCAAACAGACAAGTGTGTTGACATGATTTGGTTCAAGTGATGAACGGGTCTAATTGACAATATAACCAGCCGAGCAAAACAATTATTCACATAGCTTTAGATTGTCTCAGCTGAAGTTTCTGATACTGCAATGGATGTTTGGTTTGCAGGTGATATGTAAGCAAAGTGTTAGAACGATGGTAGCAATGTTCCCTTTAAGCAGCGTGGCTGCGCAGATATTTGACCCCACGCCACGCAGGAGTTTAGAATCACCGCGCATCAAATTTTGTAACATTTTGCATTAAAAATGAACGTTGTTCAACTTTGCACACGAGTTGTTTTTTTTAACTTTGCAAACGGACCAACGAAGCTTAGACTTATGGTAGGCAAACGATTTCTCTCAATGGACACAATAACCTTTATCTACATTTTGAACATTCACGTTAGTCAATAGTTTAAAACCAAAATGTTCACGTAATCGTCCGCAAATTAGTTTATATTTATCGGCTAAAATATTTTACTTTTTGACTTCCAGTACTTTTATAAGATGTGGGTCGATTAATATAGCTAATCATTAAAAAAATTTAACGATTAATCGACAAATTAATCGTTAATTTCCGCAGCACTAGAATATACTATGACCAAATTGCCAGACTATTTCTGAAGACGTTACGGATCGGGAATGTGTACCTCTGGATCTTTGGGACGTAACTCGTGTTGGATTTGAGGGATATGTTATCCGAAGGAATCCTTCTACTATATTCATTATGGGCGGCATGTTGTTGGATTGTGCGTTGATTCAGGATGATTTTATTAGAGAACATAGTCTTGATGACTTTGATCTGAATCTCGATGGCTGATTTCAGCCGATGTTTTATATATATCATATAGAATTGGACTGCGATAAAGCTTTCAAATAAAATACAAAATGCACAAATTGTGCATTGAAAACAATATTCGCCTCAGTAAGAATCCCATACAAATTTGTGTTGATCTACTGTTTACACTCTGATTTCCTGCTTCAATTTGTTTTGGTGTTTACGTGACACTTCTGGGAAAAGGTAAAATTTTGGGCAATAATTCGTAACTTGTATTTTCAGTTGTGGTTCAGGACATGTGTCATGTCCACAGAGACCAGGACATGTGTCATGTCCACAGAGACCAGGACATGTGTCATATCCACAGAGACCAGGACATGTGTCATGTCCACAGAGACCAGGACATGTGTCATGTCCACAAAGACATCCTGCCTTTTTATTCACCTGGAACTGAAATAACTTGTGTTAGCCTGTAGTAGCTCTAATATATAAATATTGCTCTTAATTAAAAGGAAATGTGGATGGTAAACTAGGACGAACAATTTAGTGTATGATTAAACTCCAGTCCTGTGTGCGTTTTACAATTGACATTAAACTCCTACAAAAATATATGATCAAATTTTAATTCTCCTGATATATTTTGCTATTAAATTGTTTATTAAATGCTGTGCGTATCTATGGTTTGTACTTGGCTAAAACACAAAATGAGTTTGAAAATGACAAACAACCTCAAGTCTCTCTTCATGGCAACCCCCAACCTCTTAAACAAAAGTAAGGGAAGTAACTTTTAAAAAAAAGGTGGCGAGAACAGCGGCTTCAAAATTGTATGAAATCAAAGCATTTTTAATATCATGCAGTGAGAACATTCCAGACATTTCAATAATGAGCCACGTTATGACATATCTCAAGATATGACACAACTAACATGTGGCTCAACTAACATTACGGTTAAGTGGCTAACTTAGGACATATAGGGCGTATATCTTTGTGTTCCAGTTCTGTCAGTTTCTTGCAGCTAGATGAAGATCTTAGATGTCAACAGACTAGAACTTTGTTTTCTTTTTTGATTTTTCTTCGTAACGTTTCTCTCGGTCTACCTGGTCTCCTCTTACCCTCTGGTATGTGAGTGTCTGTCGGCGAAGTACTTGTCCGATATTTGACCATGTTCTTTTTTTTAAATATTAAATATTGCTCCCTCACTAACTGCTTGTATGAACATTTGACTCCGATGAAATATTTTCCTCGTCTACTTGACCTTAACGTATCGGCGTAATCACAAGTTCATGTAAACAATTACGCAAATGACGCTTCGCTTGCGTAGTTCCTTATCATTTGTATATACTACACGGCCAGCTGCGTCATTTGAAATAATCGGATATTCCCGCGCTGCTATTGCCTTTATTTCAATAAGTTTCGCATTCTGTCTGATTCATGGACAATTTACAATACTTTACTAATGATCATTAATAATTGTGTGGTCTATTTACGATTTTCCTTAGACAAACAATCGACTCTCAGAGGTCACTCAAATATATTTGGAGGTCCCTGGTTACTTCTTGTTGTGAAGGGTAATATTATTTTAGCGGTTGTTCAAGAGGAAAAAAAAAGGTTTAGCACAAATGTTAGATGAGACTCAATATTTGACCCCATATAGGCCACTAAAGGTCAATGGATGTCTTTTAACCTATAACCACTTAGGGTTCAGTTGTAACCAAAGTAAATTTCAAGTTCATCAAATGAATAGAAAAGCTCGACAAAAATAATGTACATTTGACCCAGACAAGCACACAAACAGGATTTCAAAGCCGGAAATGACGATGTACATTGTTCAAAACGCGCAATTCAATGGGAAATAGTATAGAGGTGCCGCTTGCATAGATTTAATCATGGCGTCTTACATAAACGCTTCAGATATCTTTCAATCTAGTTTATACTCTGGTAGACCTGGGATTCAAAGATTGTGTATATTTCATTGAACAAGGGATCCCGCAAGTTTTCACAACGCTAAAATGTAATAAAGGGATTAACCATCGGACAGTACCAAATATAATTACCGGACACAAGCGGAGAGTGCACGAGCACTTAAAATGACGCCTCTGTAATTATTTGGGTGGTCAGTTCTGACTGGACCATCTGTCATACAATAACATTTCATGGTAGAGGGAGCTGACCAAATGGACAATGGAAAAAAAAATTATGGAGCTATCTGGAGTAGAGACGAAGTTGTGATGATACTTTAGGTCTTCAGAACTAATGAAGGTTCCTGTTTTAGGATGGACAGAGTCTACTAGAATAATTGATATCAACAACTAGTAGATTAAATAGAGCTTTTCGTGTAATGTAAATAAATATCATTATCACATAAACATGTTAACTTCATGAAATATTTTTACACCTTTACACCATTAAAACTGTTATACATTTAGAAGGTGAGTGTATGTAGGTCATAGAGTTGGTTCACTTGTAGGGAGCATATTTCTAGTCTGGAATGTTTATGAGAGGTAGGTGTTAGAGATGGGTTTATGGTAGGTTGGTGTATGTAGGTGTTAGAGATGGGTTTATGGTAGGTTGGTGTATGTAGGTGTTAGAGATGGGTTTATGGTAGGTATATTTATTATAAAATTTAGCACGTTTTTTAAAGGTATAGTGTACCAGTACCATGTTATCTAAGTGACTATTTAAATCGAAACAAGAAAAGCTCAAATAAATCCCAATTAAAATTGTTCTCAAGTCTTTTAACAAGGGCTGTTATCGATTAATTTAAAATTAATCGTTAACTTTTGAAAAATTAACGATTAATTAATCGTTAATTTCGATTAAAGCCAAAAATTGAAATTTATAGTGTCATAAATAACATTTATTAAACATACTTGTCGAAAATCGAAATAACACTGGGATGTCTTCTTTATATGACATCTTTTAACCAACAACGCAAACCGACAAGTGTATTCACATTATTTGGTTCAAGTGATGAGCGGGTCTTATTGACCATATATCCAGCCGAGCTGAACAATGGTTCACATTGCTTTAGATTGTCTCAGCTGGAGTTTCCGATACTGTAGTGAATGTTTTGTTTGCAGGTGATATGTAAGCGAAGTGTTAGAACCATGGTAGCAATGTTCTTTTTAAGCAGCGCGGCTGCGCAGATATTTGACCGACGCCACGCAGGAGTTTAGAATCACTGCGCAGGAAATTTAGTAAAATATTGCACAAAAATGGAAGTTGTGCAACTTTGCACACGAGTTGTTTTTTTTAAAACTTTGCGCACGGACCAACGAAGCTTAGACTTAGAGGTAACATTGCATGGTAGGCAAACGATTTCTCTCAAAGGAAACAATAACCTTTATGAACATTTTGAACATCACGTAAGTGAATAGTTTAAAACCAAAATGTTCGTGCATTCGTCGAGAAATTAGTTTATACTTATCGGTCGAAATATTTTACTTTTTACATTTTTTACATTTATAAGCGGTGGGTCGATTAATCGTTAAACAAATTTTAATCGTTAAAATTTTTAACTATTAATCGAGAAATTAATCGTTAATTTCCGCAACCTTACTTTTAATGTCACGACACCTTGATAACATTTACTTTTTTCCCGAATGCAATTTGAATAGAGGGGGAAATATTGTGGCTGTAATCTTTATTAGTGTGGAAAGAGTCAGAAGAAACGGATAGGGAAGGTCTGGGGACTCGATAACAGATTTTTGTGTGCATAAATGTACATACTTGGTGTACACACTTGGTGTACACACTTGGTGTACACACTTGGTGTACACACTTGGTGTACACACTTGGTGTACACACTTGGTGCACACACTTGGTTTTAGTTTAGCGTGAAAACTTCAAACTTTTAAAAATGATTTGACACGGTTGCCAAGACAATCATTCATTTTTATTGTTCCATGGTGTCCCATATGAACTATTTTTGATTGTTCCATGGTGTCCCATATGAACTATTTTTTTATTGTTCCATGGTGTCCCATATGAACTATTTTTTATTGTTCCATGGTGTCCCATATGAACTATTTTTTATTGTTCCATGGTGTCCCATATGAACTATTTTTGATTGTTCCATGGTGTCCCATATGAACTATTTTTTATTGTTCCATGGTGTCCCATATGAACTATTTTTGATTGTTCCATGGTGTCCCATATGAACTATTTTTTATTGTTCCATGGTGTCCCATATGAACTATTTTTGATTGTTCCATGGTGTCCCATATGAACTATTTTTGATTGTTCCGTGGTGTCCCAAATGAACTATTTTTGATTGTTCCATGGTGTCCCATATGAACTATTTTTGATTGTTCCATGGTGTCCCATATGAACTATTTTTGTTTCGAACGAGTTTGGGGGTTACGGGGAGGAGGAGGGATCTGAGGAAGAGTGCTCTCCCCCTGGTATACTATTCCCGTTGCTATACAATACCCGAAACATCCACACATACCCAAACTGTTTGTCCAATGCTACTCGTAGGATGAATCATATAACTAACTTGTTTAATGCAAGCTGCTGTTGTTTTAGAATTCATGTAGTCTACAACTGACGTGGTTTTAACCCACGTCAACTTTCAACCAACTTCCATAAAACAGCTACCGGTCATCCTGAGTGTCCGACATGTCCTACACCGCGATGACCACACCAGCCATCTATGAGGTATGCCAGGGTCCCTTCCCCCCACTGAAAGTCCCCCACAAGACAAAGCCTTTCTTAACTCCTCCCACTCTATCAGTGATTATTCGGAGGGAGGGGTAACACTGTTGCGACTAGCTGTCACGTGATTTCACGGAAAGTGGCAAAACGCGAAGAACCGGAGAGCTCCGGTAAATGGGAGAGAACTGAGCCTAGTTGTGATGTTATTGCACGGTGGGTGAGGGAAGAGTGAGCGACTCCTGAGAACGCGTGCCGCAATTGTTTGCAACAAAACGTGAGCAACTTTTTCACTGTCTTGTTTCTATCTGAGAGATTTTTAATTGGCATTTACTTCAAAGAGGAACGTTTTCTGTTTATTTCTTGGCCCGAAGGAGTCGTCTTTCTCGTTGTGTTGGTTCATTGTTGTGTAATCCACTGGATCAGATGTTAGTACATTATTGTGTAATATCCACTGGATCGGATGTTGGTTCATTGTTGTGTCTTCCAATGGATCAGATGTTATAGTAAACGCAAGTAGTGCTAGTGTATAATGTGAAGTGCTTTCATGCGCGATCAAACAGGTGTAAACACAGTTTAATTAGGAGTACGAGGAACATTATTTGTTTTCTAACTTCAGCAGCCGAAAAAATAATTAGATATTAAACATTTAATACAAGCGTTATAAAATTACTCAGTATCACTATGGGAGTTATTTAACGAATAGTTTTATCCGGCCTGGTAAAGGATGTTTATGTATTTATGGGAGGGGTGTAAAAAGGAATAAATATTGACATGTGCCAATTATTTGTTACAGTAAATTCTCAAAGTTACTCGCATATTCTTTAGTTAAGAATAGCAATAATCTTTAGTTAAACACTCTGATAATCTTTAGTTAAACACTCTGATAATCTTTTGTTGAACACTGCGATAATTTTCAGTTAAACACTCCGATAATCTTTACTTAATCACTCTGATAATCTTTATTTAAACACTGCGATAATAATGTGTTAAATAATCTTAGTTAAATTAGTGATCTTTAGTTAAATACTCCGATAATCTTCAGTTGTACACAGCGATATATAATCATTAAACACTCCAATAATCTTCAGTTACACACTCCGATAATCTTAAGTTAAACACTCCAATAATCTTAAGTTAAACACTCCAATAATCTATAGTTTTATCATCCCCTATCCAACAAATTATTCTTTTTTTTTGAGGTAGTTTTTCTTTTCTGATTAAACAAGTAAAACCATAATATAACAACTTGACTACCTAAAGCGTTTTCAAGTCACAACCAATATGCTCTGTAAGACGCGAGGCTGCGCGGCCGCGCAGATATCTGAGCGTTACCGCGCAGCAGTATACAATTAACGCGCAGCAAATTTTGATAAGGATAATATATTTGTACTTGTGAGATGTAAAATTTGCACTAAATGGATGCTGTGCAACTATGCATACGGGTTGTTTTATTTTGCACATGGACCAACGACCGTATGAGGGAACAGTCACAACAAGACACACCGTCAACATAATAAGTAGTTTCAATAAGTAGTTTCCAGTTTATCTACTTGTAGATTCCAATGTCTGTTACTAGTGAGATGTTAATAACGGTGCAGGCATTAACTTGATTGTGCGAGGGAAAACGAGTAGATTTCTTGGCAATTTTGATTCGGTTCCCGTGAGGAGTGTGATGATTGTGTGAGAAAAGTGAATAGTGAGTAAATTGAGTGCGTGAAGGGAGTGAATAGTGTGTGAATGGACTGTGTGGGGAATGTGCTCAATGATTGTAAGAATAAAAGAGTCGTCCGCGAGGTGTGCTGGACTATTGTGCTAGTTAGATGTGTGTGCTAGTTACATGTATGTGCTAGTTAGATGTGTGTGCTAGTTAGATGTATGTGCTAGTTAGATGTATGGGCTAGTTAGATGTATGGGCTAGTTAGATGTATGAGCTAGTTAGATGTATGTGCTAGTTAGATGTATGTGCTAGTTAGATGTATGTGCTAGTTAGATGTATGGGCTAGTTAGATGTATGAGCTAGTTAGATGTATGTGCTAGTTAGATGTATGGGCTAGTTAGATGTATGTGCTAGTTAGATGTATGTGCTAGTTAGATGTATGTGCTAGTTAGATGTATGGGCTAGTTAGATGTATGTGCTAGTTAGATGTATGTGCTAGTTAGATGTATGTGCTAGTTAGATGTATGGGCTAGTTAGATGTATGAGCTAGTTAGTATGTGCTTTAGTGTAGGGCTAGTTAGATGTATGTGCTAGTTAGATGTATGTGCTAGTTAGATGTATGTGCTAGTTAGATGTATGGGCTAGTTAGATGTGTGTGCTAGTTAGATGTGTGTGCTAGTTAGATGTATGTGCTAGTTAGATGTATGTGCTAGTTAGATGTATGTGCTAGTTAGATGTATGGGCTAGTTAGATGTATGTGCTAGTTAGATGTATGTGCTAGTTAGATGTATGTGCTAGTTAGATGTATGTGCTAGTTAGATGTATGTGCTAGTTAGATGTATGTGCTAGTTAGATGTATGTGCTAGTTAGATGAATGTGCTAGTTAGATGTATGTGCTAGTTAGATGTATGTGCTAGTTAGATGTATGTGCTAGTTAGATGAATGTGCTAGTTAGATGTATGTGCTAGTTAGATGTGTGTGCTAGTTAGATGTATGTGCTAGTTAGATGTATGTGCTAGTTAGATGTATGTGCTAGTTAGAAGCTACTTTTAATATCAACAACGATGACGTACGCAGAGATGTGGGCTGGAATGAGAAGTCGTCGATTAACAAAATGACTCCTTCATTACAAAACGTATCAAATTCCACATAGTATTACATATGTAGCTCAAATATGGTATGGCGATATGTTATCAATTAATTTTCATATTCCCGAATTCCGTTTAGTCATGACACAAAACACCAAGTTCATTCTTACAGCCATTCTGCCATTTGGTTCACGGCGCCACATACTCTCTGAAAAAAAGCTCTACGCAACATGTTCTGTTAATTGTATCTAAAATCATTACATCTTTTCCTCATTATTCAAAGTCATAAAACTCATATATATATATTGTATGTTACATTATACACAGAGGGTTGAGTTTGTATTAATCGTTACGACAGGGCGTAATGTGGGGAGGATTCGGTACTAGATTTTCCCACCCTTCAATAGCCAAATGCACATACCATAAATATGCGAATTAAAAAAAATAAAAATACCCCCCCCCCACATTTGTTGAACATGCATAGAACCGAAATGCTGCTGTACAATTGAGCATTCCCTTACTTTCTATGATCCTAAGCTAGTATGTAAATTTGTGTGAAGCAATGGCTTATAATGCTAGGATTAAACACTTTCCTAAGTAAGCTAAAATAATCGAAGCTTAATCCTCTGTTATAGAGCGGTTGTGAAAAAAATATCTTAATCCTCTGTTATAGAGCGGTTGTGCAAAAATATATTAATCCTCTGTTATAGAGCGGTTGTGCAAAAATATCTTAATCCTCTGTTATAGAGCGGTTGTACAAAAATATATTAATCCTCTGTTATAGAGCGGTTGTACAAAAATATCTTAATCCTCTGTTATAGAGCAGTTGTGCAAAAATATCTTAATCATCTGTTATAGAGCAGTTGTACACAAATATAAACAAATTCCATCAGATTATTTATCAAGTGAAATTCTTCTTGAAGTCAACTTTCACACAGGTACGCATTTAGTCGTCCGTTTCAAGGTAGGGATCTTTATTTTGGCTACGTGCAAATAAAAATGCGATCTTGCTTGCCTGGATTATTGCAAGACATTGTCCCAGGGGGGAAAACTCAGGTAAACATTTTTAAACATGCAATAAGTGAAATAAAAGTTTTTGCGTGTTTGTCTTATTATGGGCGGTCTCAAATAGTCATGTCATGATTTAATACTGGATTGTTCCTTACTAAGGGGCCGTCCATAAAGTACGTCACGCTATTTTTGACCATTTTTACCCCCCCTCCCCCTGTCACAAACTGTCATAAATCTGGGACCCCTCTCCCCCTAAAGTACGTCACACTTTCCAACAAAATGCTGTTTTTTAATTAACAAAATAAGTAAAATTTAATATAAAACACCGTGACGTCACACTTGGCCGGACCCCCTCCCTCCCCCCTGTCACAAACTGTCACACTTTCTTACACTCCCTTCTCCCTCAGGAGCGTGACGTACTTTATGGACGGCCCCTAACTTCTAACTGTTGCTAAACCGGTCTGTTATCCGACATGAACAAATTTACATTAGGAATTCAAATCAAAATTTAACAAATGAATTAAATACATTTTACAAAGTTAGTACTTGTCTCGGCCTTGTAAAACATAGTTTCTAAATAAATATATGCCAGAAAAACCAAAAACAAATTAAAACCCACGTTAAATGTTATATTAAACAATGAACTCGAAATCGGTTGAAATACGGTAATGCGTTATTTTATCAGACTACTCTATTTGTATAGCCATAACATATATGAGATTTAACTTAGTGGGTTAGTAGGAACTCTCATCTCAGCTGGTCATCAGATATTGGGTCAAGGTTATGATACAAGATTACATTACAAACAACCAAACAAAGAGACAAACAAGCAAACAAACAAAAACAATCAAAGAAAACATTCCAAAAATATGTGATTAAAAATCTTAAGTCATTGTAATAGTATCCTATACAACAGAGATGATCGTATCCTATACAACAGAGATGATAGTATCCTCTACAACAGAGATGATACTATCCTCTAAAACAGAGATGATACTATCCTCTACAACAGAGATGATACTATCCTCTAAAACAGAGATGAGTAGTGCAAGCCGACGTTAGGATTATATTTGGTTTAATAAGTCGGGTAACCTAAGAAAGTAATTCGAAACTCAAAAACAATAACTTTCATCAATGTATTCGTGATCCAAGTTACATTAATTGTCGAAATTAATAACAAGAAAAATATATAAACAGAATGGCTGTGCTCTGGGTTATCGACTTAAATTCTGAAACAAGACTAGCTACCACTATAACTGACATTAGCTACCACAATAACTTACTTTAGCTACCACAATAACTGACATTAGCTACCACAATAACATACACTATATACCACAATAACTAACATTAGCTACCACAATAACTGACATTAGCTACCACAATAACTGACATTAGCTACCACAATAACTGACATTAGCTACCACAATAACTGACATTAGCTACCACAATAACTGACATTAGCTACCACAATAACTGACATTAGCTACCACAATAACTTACACTATCTACCACAATAACTGACATTAGCTACCACAATAACTTACACTAGCTACCACAATAACTGACATTAGCTACCACAATAACTGACATTAGCTACCACAATAACATACACTATATACCACAATAACTAACATTAGCTACCACAATAACTGACATTAGCTAACACAATAACTGACATTAGCTACCACAATAACTGACATTAGCTACCACAATAACTTACACTATCTACCACAATAATTGACATTAGCTACCACAATAACTGACATTAGCTACCACAATAACTTACACTATCTACCACAATAACTGACATAAGCTACCACAATAACTGACATTAGCTAACACAATAACTGACATTAGCTACCACAATAACTGACATTAGCTACCACAATAACTTACACTATCTACCACAATAACTGACATTAGCTACCACAATAACTTACTCTATCTACCACAATAACTTACACTATCTACCACAATAACTTACACTCGCTACCACAATAACTTACACTCGCTACCACAATAACTTACACTCGCTACCACAATAACTGACATTAGCCACCACAATAACTGACATTAGCTACCACAATAACTGACATTAGCTACCACAATAACTGACATTAGCTACCACAATAACTGACATTATATACCACAATAACTGACATTAGATACCACAATAACTGACATTAGCTACCACAATAACTGACATTAGCTACCACAATAACTGACATTAGCTACCACAATAACTGACATTAGCTACCACAATAACTTACACTATCTACCACAATAACTTACACTCGCTACCACAATAACTTACACTATCTACCACAATAACTTACACTCGCTACCACAATAACTTACACTATCTACCACAATAACTTGCACTCGCTACCACAATAACTTACACTATCTTCCACAATAACTTACACTATCTACCACAATAACTTACACTAGCTACCACAATAAAGTACACCGCTAAGTGTGTTCATGCACAAGACTAGCTACCACAATACTTACTCTATCTACCACAATAACATACACTATCTACCACAATAAAGTACACCGCTAAGTTTGTTGATCTATTAATTTGATTTAACATTTTGAGTCTACTAACCAGAGGGTAATAACTAAGGTTTGTCTCAGAGGGTAATAACTAAGGTTTGTCTCAGAGGGTAATAACTAAGGTTTGTCTCAGAGGGTAATAACTAAGGTTTGTCTCAGAGGGTAATAACTAAGGTTTGTCTCAGAGGGTAATAACTAAGGTTTGTCTCAGAGGGTAATAACTAAGGTTTGTCTCAGAGGGTAATAACTAAGGTTTGTCTCAGAGGGTAATAACTAAGGTTTGTCTCAGAGGGTAATAACTAAGGTTTGTCTCAGAGGGTAATAACTAAGGTTTGTCTCAGAGGGTAATAACTAAGGTTTGTCTCAGAGGGTAATAACTAAGGTTTGTCTCAGAGGGTAATAACTAAGGTTTGTCTCAGAGGGTAATAACTAAGGTTTGTCTCAGAGGGTAATAACTAAGGTTTGTCTCAGAGGGTAATAACTAAGGTTTGTCTCAGAGGGTAATAACTAAGGTTTGTCTCAGAGGGTAATAACTAAGGTTTGTCTCAGATGGTTATAACTAAGGTTTGTCTCAGAGGGTAATAACTAAGGTTTGTCTCAGAGGGTTATAACTAAGGTTTGTCTCAGAGGGTAATAACTAAGGTTTGTCTCAGATGGTTATAACTAAGGTTTGTCTCAGAGGGTAATAACTAAGGTTTGTCTCAGAGGGTAATAACTAAGGTTTGTCTCAGAGGGTAATAACTAAGGTTTGTCTCAGAGGGTAATAACTAAGGTTTGTCTCAGATGGTTATAACTAAGGTTTGTCTCAGAGGGTAAAAACTAAGGTTTGTCTCAGAGGGTTATAACTAAGGTTTGTCTCAGAGGGTAATAACTAAGGTTTGTCTCAGATGGTTATGACTAAGGTTTGTCTCAGAGGGTAATAACTAAGGTTTGTCTCAGAGGGTTATAACTAAGGTTTGTCTCAGAGGGTAATAACTAAGGTTTGTCTCAGAGGGTAATAACTAAGGTTTGTCTCAGAGGGTAATAACTAAGGTTTGTCTCAGAGGGTAATAACTAAGGTTTGTCTCAGAGGGTAATAACTAAGGTTTGTCTCAGAGGGTAATAACTAAGGTTTGTCTCAGAGGGTAATAACTAAGGTTTGTCTCAGAGGGTAATAACTAAGGTTTGTCTCAGAGGGTAATAACTAAGGTTTGTCTCAGAGGGTAATAACTAAGGTTTGTCTCAGAGGGTAATAACTAAGGTTTGTCTCAGAGGGTATAACTAAGGTTTGTCTCAGAGGGTAATAACTAAGGTTTGTCTCAGAGGGTAATAACTAAGGTTTGTCTCAGAGGGTAATAACTAAGGTTTGTCTCAGAGGGTAATAACTAAGGTTTGTCTCAGAGGGTTATAACTAAGGTTTGTCTCGTATTATGAATATTACATCGTCCCTGTTGGGCGAGTCATCTTTTAACTTGGCTGGATTAAATTGACGAACGATTTTTTTATTGAAAATGTGACAATGTCAAGAGAAAATCTATGTCAGTTTTCTATTTCATCGGGTAATGAAAATGTTAAGTCTTCCTCTGAGGGATCCTTGTTTTAATAACATTAAATATCCGATTATTTTATTGTTAAAGAATAGCTTCCGCTTATTTTAGTTCTTATGTGTATTTTATATTCTTGGTGTTCTGAAAGAAATGATCTTAGTAGCAGGCTGGATTAATGAACAAAATCTGATGTAAATAAGAGGAATTAAAGTGAACAAATGTCATTGTAATAAATGGATGGTACTGATACGAAAACAAGAAAATCAGGACATGTTTGGTTAGGACAGGTTTGGTTAGGACAGGTTTGGTTAGGACAGGATAGGTTAGGACAGGTTTGGTTAGGATAGGTTTGGTCAGGACATGTTTGGTTAGGACATGTTTCGTTAGGACAGGATAGGTTAAGACAGGTTTGGTTAGGACAGGTTTGGTTAGGACAGGTTTGGTTAGGACAGGTTTGGTTAGGACAGGATAGGTTAAGACAGGTTTGGTTAGGACAGGTTTGGTTAGGACAGGTTTGGTTAGGACAGGTTTGGTTAGGACAGGTTTGGTTAGGACAGGATAGGTTAGTACAGGTTTGGTTAGGACAGGTTTGGTCAGGACATGTTTGGTTAGGACATGTTTGGTTAGGACAGATTTGGTTAGGACATGTTTGGTTAGGACAGGTTTGGTTAGGACAGGTTTGGCTAGGACAGGTTTGGTTAGGACAGGTTTGGTTAGGACAGGTTTGGTTAGGACATGTTTGGTTAGGACAGGTATGGTTAGGACAGGTTTGGTTAGGACAGGTCTGGTTAGGACAGGTTTGGTTTAGGACAGGTTTGGTTAGGAAAGGATAGGACAACATATATAAGTAAATAGACAACAGTAAGTTTGTGACAACTTTTACCCATAATGTGGCGTGGGTTTGGTCCCAAGTGGCGTAGGTATGGTCCCAGTGTGGCGTGGGTTCGGTCCCAAGTCGCGTAGGTATGGTCCCACCGTGGTGAGGGTTTGGTCCCACTGAGACATGGGTTTTTATCCACATTTTATGGGTTAATGAATACTTCTGCAGTAATGGTCTATCCCAGCGGTTTCCAACCTTCGGGTCACGCTTGGGGGTCGCAACTGGTTTTCTCGAGGTAGCCAACTGTCGACTAAAAATATTCACTCTTATGTAAATTTTCTCTATTTTTAACCACGTTTTATTAACTCGCTTTCGTTCCTGTGGCATTGTCATACTGTCCACATTTTTTTTCAAATCTGCCAACGTAAAATTGAACCTTTTGTGATGGTCCTAGAGATCTGAAAATTTTACCATAGATAGATCTTGGATGACAATGCATTGTATCAAAATGTCCGATCGATCGAATGTACCGTTATAAAATTATTGAACTTTTTAGTTTATCTATAGTATATATATAAGAATCTGTACGTCTGCTTTTGTTGACATCCGTGAGTTCACCCCGTGACCACATCACAATGTTTTTAAAACGTTGGGCGGGCGCTTGTGAGGTGTTTGGTAAAATAAATAGAAGTAAAAATATATATTTAAAAACCACGTTTTTATTAGTGGACTGAAAAGAATAAAATAAATAAAGGTAAAAAAAGATTTTTGAAAACCACGTTTTTATTAGTGGATTAATAAAACAAACCCGTAAAAACAAAGTTTTTGACTATAAATCCCTTATATATGAGACATAACTAACAGTATTGATTATTTTCAAACGCTACAAACATTTACAGACTGAATCTGTCTTAACTCAATTTTGCTTCATAACCCTAGGTGTGCCGAGCTCAGCATGACACGTAAAATGTAAACAAAAGCACGCCGGTACTTGGATGGGTCGCGTCAAAGCGTCAACTCAAACTCTCACGTGGGAAAAAAAACAATAAAAAACCGTGAATTTGAATTACATACGTTATATAAGGATAAACTAAAAAATGCATTAATTTTAATTATGATACGTTCGATCGATCTGAAATTTTGATACGATGCATTGTTAGGTGAGACGGGTCCGTGTGCCAAATTTCAGCTCGATCGGATCACGGGAAGCGGGTCATTTTTGACTTTTGTTTTTCCGCCCGCCCAAGAGACAGATAGAGATGATGAGACGCCGGTGAAGTTAATATACGGGATTTAATAAAACAAACCCGTAAAAACAAAGTTTTTGACTATAAATCCCTTATATATGAGACATAACTAACAGTATTGATTATTTTCAAACGCTACAAACATTTACAGACTGAATCTGTCTTAACGCAACTTTGCTTCATAACCCTGTGGGGGGAGGGGGAACCGAGCTCAGCATGACACGTAAAATGTAAACAAAAGCACGCCGGTATTCGATGGGTCGCCTCAACGCGTCAACTCAAACTTTCACGTGGACAAAAAACAATAACAAACAGTGAGTTTGAATTACATACGTTATATAAGGATAAACTAAAAATGCATTAATTTAATTACGGTACGTTCGATCGATCTGAAATTTTGATACGATGCATTGTTAGGTGAGATGGGTTCGTGTGCCAAATTTTAGCTCGATCAGATCACGGGAAGTGGGTCATTTTCGACTTTGTTTTTTCCGCCCGCACAAGACAGAGAGAGATGATGACAGACAGACAGAGAGAGAGAGAGAGAGAGAGAGAGAGAGAGACGGCCGCGAAGTTAATATAAGGGATTTAAAAAGAATAAAATAAATAAAGGTAAAAAATGATTTTTAAAAACCACGTTTTTATAAGTGGACTAAAAAGAAGAAAATAAGTTACAACTTATTAGTTCAAGTACTTCGATTTAATATGACTAAAAACGTGGGGCTGGGTGTTTGGTATAAAAATTAAAGATTTCTAATTTAGAAGGCAAAAGAGAGATCTATAAGTGAGAGAATGAGGGAACCGCATATGTTATACCTCATTAGCGCCCGCCCCGCGTTTTTAGTCATATTATATGAAAGTACTTGAACTAATAAGTTTTTAAATTATTGTCTTCTTTTAAGTCCACTTATAAAAACGTGGTTTTTAAAAATCATTTTTTTACCTTTATTTATTACCACGTTTTTTTACCACTTTTTTATTAACTCGCTTTCGTTCCTGTTTGTTGGTTTGGTTGTCCAAGATTTTTCAAATCTGCCATCGTAAAATTGAACCACTTGGTATATGTAATAGAGATCTGGAAAATTTTACCACAGATAGATATTGGATGACAATGCATTGTATCAAAATTGAAGGTTGAGATAGTGGGGAAGGTTCAGTTTTAAATTTATGTGGGGTGTGAATGTGTTGTAGGCGGTTGTGATGGATGAGGGTGGATTTTTATGATATTATGGAAAGTAATGCGTTTGTGGGGGGTTGGAAATAAGTGGGATAAAATGAAATAATAGAATATGTTTTTTTATAGTTGAAGGGGAGAGGGTTGTGGGGGGGGTTTTTTTGTTGGGTTTTTTGTGGTTTTTTAATGGGGGGTTGTTGGGGTAGTTTTTGTTGTTTTGTTTGTGTTGGTTTTTTTTGTGGGGTTTTAATAGGGGGGTGTGTGGAGTAGTTTTTTGTTGTTTGTGGTTTTAGGTTTTTGGGTATGTAGATGGATGTTTTGTGTAGTTTTTAGTGGGGAGTGTTTTTGGTTTGTGGTTGTTGGTGTTGGGATTTTTTGTGTGTAGTGTGGTGTGTTGTGTTAAGATGTGGGTTTTAAGATGTTAGAAAGAAAATAGGGGGTGGATGTGGTTTGAGTTTGGTAGGGTTAGTTGTTGGGGTGTGTGGTGGGGAGGAGAAGAGGTGTTTTAGGGGGGTGGGATTTTGATGTAGGAGTGGGTGGGGTAATGGGGTGTTAGGAGGGAGGGAGAGAATATGGGGATTTGAGGAATTAGTTTGGTTAATGGGAGGTGGGGAAGTGTGGTGAGTTTTGGGGTAATATGTGTGTTGAGTGGTGGTATTGGATGGGGTGATTTTGGGATGTGAGTGAGTTGGTAAGGGTGGTTTGGTGTGGTTAGGGGGTAGTGTTGATATGAGTGTAAAGAGTGAGGGGGGTTGTTGAAGTGGGAGTCACCGCGTGAACATCACGTGTTTTAAAAACGTTGAGCGGGCGCTTGTGAAGGTGTGGTATAAATAAATAGAGGTAAAAAATATTTTAAAAACCACGTTTTTATAAGTGGACTAAAAGAATAAAATAAATATAGGTAAAAAAAGATTTTTAAAAGCCACGTTTTTATAAGTGGGACTAGAAGAAAATAATTTAAAACTTATAAGTTCAAGTACTTTCATATAATATAGACTAAAACGTGGGGCGGTGGTGTTTGGTATATAAATTAAAGATTTATAATTAAGAAGGCAAAAAAGATATCTATAAGTGAGCAGAGAATGAGTGAACTGCGTATGTAAAACCTCATAAGCTGCCTGCCCAACGTTTTTAGTCATATTATATAAAAGTACTTGAACTTATTAGTATATTTACATTATTTTCTTCTTTTAGTACACTTATAAAAACGTGGTTTTAAAATCTAACCTCTATTTAATGTAAAAACTTTATTGAAAATGACTTATTTACATTTCTATAGGGGGTCGCGGGATCACATGGCTTTATAAAAATGTGTCGCCACCCAAAGAACGTTTGGAACCACTGGTTTATCCATATACATCAGGGTCGGGAAACTTTTTGTCTGCTGCGAGAGCCATAAAAACCACATATTTTGAAAAGTAATCTGTTAGAGATCATACATTATGTTCAAAATAAAAATTCAAGTAAATGATCACTTTAAATGTGTGCATTTTGTGTAATTTCAACGCAAAAAGTACAATACTTATCTCTCGGAGTTCCTTTATAATAACATTGTTATGTTGTTTTATATATGCAGATCAAAGGAGTCTGAATAAAAGTTGTTTTAAAAAAATAGTTGAACATTTATCTGAGAGCCAGATGCAGCCATCAATAGAGCCACATCTGGCCTCGCGCGAGCCATGGTTTCCCGACCACTGCAATACATGATAAGTTTGTCTCTGATTGTTTATAAAATAGGATTTTCTTAGACATTGTCTGACATATAAACAACTGCTTTCAGTGGATAGAACTTATCCAATACTAATATTCCTGTTTGTGTATGTGCGTATTACGTAAACACTATTGTCTATGTGTGTGTTATAGAATATAGCTCAATATTTCATGTAATACATTAAACTTTTTAAAAAATGTATAAACTTTATATTTAGATTTTCAGGAGTTATTTAATGTTATTTGAATATTATTTAAGTTTATAAGATTATAGATGCAAAAGAGACTTATAGATGGCAATATAGAGCGAGCAAAGAAAATTTATTGAGAGATAAGAGACATAGATGATGATATAAGTAGACTAAGTAAATATAGGCAGATTATTTGAAATATAGATAAATTTCAGATTTATTTGAATTTCAATGTTAGGTAATATATGTTCTAAGTCCTATAGAAACACTCATTTTACATCTTCACCGTAAAGTCACATGAAAGGCTTTAATTGATCGTTATTGTTCAATTTAATCATCGCATCGATTCCATTCTTTAATCCACATTAATCTTCAATTTTAAAAATCAAATCGAAGTCCCAAGAGACTACTTAAAGAACTAGTTTACCTGTTCTAAGCTGAAGGCGGTCCACGTAGTATCAATTTGATTACAGAGCATAATTATCACTACCAGCCATTCGAGCTGTGCCCCGCTTGGCTAAGGGCAACAACCAATTCGATATGTGAAGAGTACACGCGAAAGAGTTACCACTACGTGAAGGACTCGGACAATTCACTATCATTCAAAGAGGACAAGGACTTGAGTCGAAATTGATGGACTCCAAGTGCAATACGAAAGTTTTCCTGAGAATTTTGTGTTTCAGGATGACAATGGCAAAGTGGAGGGCAACAATGATGACGCGTGTCTGAGGGATGAAGTTCCGAAGTGACTCGTGTGTCAGCTGACGTCATCCACTCTCGAGAGAGATTATTGATACACACAATGGCATCCGTCGCGTGAGTTTGGTTATTGGCACTCACCCATGTCTGCCAACATAGGTAAGTCTGTCATATCAACCCTGTCAATCATGGTCTGTCATATCAACACTGTCATCATGGTCTGTCATATCAACCTTGTCATCAAGGTACAGTCCATATCAACACTGTCATCATGGTCTGTCATATCAACACTGTCAACACGGACTGTCAATATCAACACTGTCATCATGGTCTGCATATCAATCTTTTCATCATGGTCCTGTCATATCAACATTTTTGTCAGAGTCTGTCATATCAACCTCTCATTGTAGCGTATCATATCAACCATGTCATCATTGTCTGTCATATCAGCCCATTCATCACAGTCCTTCAAATTGTACCAAAAATGTAATGCTCCCATATCATTATTCTGTATGAGGCATATATCTAACAAACTAAATTTCTGGTTCTTGATGCTAAATCTCTAAGGAAATGATGAACAAATTACGACATAATGTATCATGCAAAAGATAATAAAAATCATGACATAGTGATGACAAGAACAGGATACAAGATAATAACATCAAAACTTCTGTCGAAATCACTTTCTGTCCAAATGACTTTCTGTCCAAATGAATTTCTGTTCAATTGACTTTCTATCCAATTGCCTTTCTGTCACGGTGGCATACACTAGGTACACAGACAGATTTACCCTCATATCTCCGATCCAACCCCAATGAACGAAGACATTTAAGATAAAATTAAGTAAATTAAATTTAAGAAACGTAGTAAATAACTGCTACAATAATTACAAGGGTTTCTGACAGCGAGTCGTGTGTTTAGAAATCAAACATTGGCATTGAATTTAACGTATTATAGATCATCAACTGTCTTATACTTCCCCTTACTTCGTCTTAGAACACTCTCTACGTTAAAGATCGGCGCTTTTGTGTTTAACCTATGTGGTAGCAGAGAGAGAGAGAGAGAGAGAGAGAGAGAGGGAGAGAGAGAGAGAGAGAAAGAGAGAGAGAGAGAGAGAGAGTGAGAGAGAGAAAGAGGAGAGGAGAGAGTGAGAGAGAGAAGAGAGAGAGAGAGAGAGAGAGGAGATAGAGAGAGAGAGAGAGAGTGAGTGAGAGAGGTAAAAGATGATAGAGTGTGTAATTGATGAGGTAATATTAAATGTTATTTGGCAGATATAAAGAATTGGGAATTGAGGAAGGTTGAAATTGGAGAAGGGGGAAATGAGAATAGTTATATAGGGAGTTGAGTAAATAGAATTGGGTGGTGGGTATATTATGTTTTTGATAGGGAGAATAAATATTTTTAAGAATTGGGGAGGTAATTTTAAATTTTATTAGAAAGGGTGCGGTGGGTTATAGTGGGAATGTGATGTGTGTGAGTAAATGAGGTGTGGGGATTGATGAGTTGTTGTGAATTGGTGTGTGTGGTTGGTATGTGGTTTGTTGTGTGTGTGGGGGTGGATGTTGTGTGTGTGTGGGAAGTAATGTTGTGAATTAGAGTGTATGATGGTAGTGTGTATAGTGTGGGTGTGTGGTTGATGTAGAAGAGAGTGAGGATGGGTGAGGTTTGATAGTGTGGGTGGGATGGGTAGGTGAGTGATAGTGGGGAATGATATGGTTTGTATAGTAGTATTGTTGGTGAGAGGGTGTAGGGTGGTTGTGTTGGAAGGGTTGGGTATTAATGTAGTGTGTGGTGTGGGTTGTAAATGGTTGGTGGTGGGGTGTGAGGATGTGTGTGGTAGTTGGGAAAAGAGTGGTTAGGTGGGTGGATGGGGAGGGTGTGGTGTGATGTGTTATGAGGGTTGGATGTATGGGTGTAGAGTTAATTGGGGGTGCGGGGTGGTGTGGGGGGTTGGGGTTGGTGGGGTTTTGTTGGGGGTTGTTTGGGGGGTGTGGGGGGGGGGGGGTGGGGGGGGTGGTGGGGGTGGGTTTGGTTTTGGGTTGTGGGGGGGTGGTGGGGTTGGTGGTGTGTTGTTTGGGTTTTGGTGTTGGGGGTGTGGGAGGTGGGGGTTTTTGGTTGGTGGGTGGGGGGGTGTGTGGGGTGGGGGGTGGGTGGGTGTGGTGGGGGGGGGGTGGGTGGTGGGGTGGTGGGGGGGTGGTGGGGGGGGTGTGGGGTTTGTAGGTTGTGTGTGGTTGGGGGGTGGGGTGTGGGCTGAGGGTCTGGGGGGGGGGTGTGTGGGTTTGCGGGTTGTGTTTGGGTGGGGGGTTGAGGGTTGTAAGTGTTAGGGATGTGGGGGGTGATGTGGGTATGTGAGGTTATGTTAGGTGGGTTTTAGGTGAGTGTGTGGGGTGAATGGACATAGCATGAACATAACGAGGGAAAACTGTGCTAGAATATTGGATCATGGGACATAGCTTGAACATAACGAGGGAAAACTGTGCTAGTATATTGGATCATGGGACATATCTTGAACATAACGAGGGAAAACTGTGCTAGAATATTGGATCATGGGGCATAGCTTGAACATAACGAGGGAAAACTATGCTAGTATATTGGATCATGGGACATGGCTTGAACATAACGAGGGAAAACTGTGCTAGTATATTGGATCATGGGACGTAGCTTGAACATAACGAGGGAAAACTGTGCTAGTATATTGGATCATGGAACATAGCTTGAACATAACGAGGGAAAACTGTTCTACTAAAGAGGTGGACGGACGACTGAGTTGAAACAGTGGCACTGAAAGTTGAAACAGTGGCACTGAAAGTTGAAACAGTGGCACTGAAAGTTGAAACAGTGGCACTGAAAGTTGAAACAGTGGCACTGAAAGTTGAAACAGTGGCACTGAAAGTTGAAACAGTGGCACTGAAAGTTGAAACAGTGGCACTGAAAGTTGAAACAGTGGCACTGAAAGTTGAAACAGTGGCACTGAAAGTTGAAACAGTGGCACTGAAAGTTGAAACAGTGGCACTGAAAGTTGAAAACAGTGGCACTGAAAGTTGAAACAGTGGCACTGAAAGTTGAAACAGTGGCACTGAAAGTTGAAACAGTGGCACTGAAAGTTGAAACAGTGGCACTGAAATTGAAACAGTGGCACTGAAAGTTGAAACAGTGGCACTGAAAGTTGAAACAGTGGCACTGAAAGTTGAAACAGTGGCACTGAAAGTTGAAACAGTGGCACTGAAAGTTGAAACAGTGGCACTGAAAGTTGAAACAGTGGCACTGAAAATTGAAACAGTGGCACTGAAAGTTGAAACAGTGGCACTGAAAGTTGAAACAGTGGCACTGAAAGTTGAAACTACTGAGGCTAGAACTGGGGGACTCTATAGGTTTATGGTAGAGAACCCTGCATCGAGAAATTCTTGGGAATGACTAACTATTTAAAGCCACGAACAATAGATTCACCCCTTTTAAGCTTGAAAACGTGTTACTCGCTATAAATGGTCTCTAATTCGAGTGTCACGTCGTGACGTCTGTCGGCTAGTATCATTTATGTTCACATCAACGACGCTTATACTACACTAGGTATCTTTACACCGGTAAGTACAGAGTGAACGTTACAATAAATAGTTCATTGTTAAAATAGTTTGTAACGTCATGCATACATCATTACGTCTTTCTTTTAATTTTTTAAAATTAATTTTAATATTTAAAAGATAGTGGGTTAACTTTGTGGTGTTTTAAAGCGAAGCAGAACAACAACAAAGTTTGTATTTACAAAATTTGCTTTTTTAAAATAATCCGCCTCGGTAAGTTAAAGCTGAAATTAACAGGTGGGTTTTCTCTGATCTGTAAGCTGCACATGGTATTGCCACCGAGGCCATCCGTAGAGAGCTGTTGTTAGTGGCCACCCATACAGGGCTGTTGTTAGTGGCCACCCATACAGAGCTGTTGTTAGTGGCCACCCATACAGAGCTGTTGTTAGTGGCCACCAATACAGAACTGTTGTTAGTGGCCACCAATACAGGGCTGTTGTTAGTGGCCACCAATACAGAACTGTTGTTAGTGGCCACCAATACAGAACTGTTGTTAGTGGCCACCAATACAGAACTGTTGTTAGTGGCCACCCATACAGAGCTGTTGTTAGTGGCCACCCATACAGAGCTGTTGTTAGTGGCCACCAATACAGAACTGTTGTTAGCGGCCAACAATACAGGGCTGTTGTTAGTGGCCAACAATACAGGGCTGTTGTTAGTGGCCAACAATACAGGGCTGTTGTTAGTGGCCAACAATACAGAGCTGTTGTTAGTGGCCAACAATACAGGGCTGTTGTTAGTGACACCAATACAGAACTGTTGTTAGTGGCCACCAATACAGGACTGTTGTTAGTGACCACCCATACAGGGCTGTTGTTAGTGACCACCCATACAGAGCTGTTGTTAGTGACCACCCATACAGGGCTGTTGTTAGTGGCCACCAATACAGAACTGTTGTTAGTGGCCACCAATACAGGACTGTTGTTAGTGACCACCCATACAGGGCTGTTGTTAGTGGCCACCCATACAGGGCTGTTGTTAGTGGCCACCCATACAGAGCTGTTGTTAGTGGCCACCCATACAGGGCTGTTGTTAGTGGCCACCAATACAGAACTGTTGTTAGTGGCCACCAATACAGGGCTGCTGTTAGTGGCCACCAATACAAGGCTGTTGTTAGTGGCCAACAATACAGAGCTGTTGTTAGTGGCCACCAATACAGGGCTGTTGTTAGTGGCCAACAATACAGGGCTGTTGTTAGTGGCCAACAATACAGAGCTGTTGTTGGTGGCCAACAATACAGAGCTGTTGTTAGTGGCCACCAATACAGGGCTGTTGTTAGTGGCCACCAATACAGGGCTGTTGTTAGTGGCCAACAATACAGGGCTGTTGTTAGTGGCCACCAATACAGGGCTGTTGTTAGTGGCCACCAATACAGGGCTGTTGTTAGTGGCCACTAATACAGGGCTGTTGTTAGTGGCCAACAATACAGAGCTGTTGTTAGTGGCCACCAATACAGGGCTGTTGTTAGTGGCCAACAATACAGAGCTGTTGTTAGTGGCCAACAATACAGGGCTGTTGTTAGTGACCACCAATACAGAACTGTTGTTAGTGGCCACCAATACAGGGCTGTTGTTAGTGGCCACCCATACAGAGCTGTTGTTAGTGGCCACCAATACAGAACTGTTGTTAGTGGTCACCAATACAGAACTGTTGTTAGTGGCCACCAATACAGATCTGTTGTTAGTGGCCAACAATACAGGGCTGTTGTTAGTGGCCAACAATACAGGGCTGTTGATAGTGGCCACCCATACAGGGCTGTTGTTAGTGGCCAACAATACAGGGCTGTTGTTAATGGCCACCCATACAGAGCTGTTGTTAGTGGCCACCAATACAGAACTGTTGTTAGTGGCCAACAATACAGAACTGTTGTTAGTGGCCACCAATACAGAACTGTTGTTAGTGGCCACCAATACAGAACTGTTGTTAGTGGCCAACAATACAGGGCTGTTGTTAGTGGCCAACAATACAGAGCTGTTGTTAGTGGCCACCAATACAGAACTGTTGTTAGTGGCCACCAATACAGAACTGTTGTTAGTGGCCAACAATACAGGGCTGTTGTTAGTGGCCAGCAATACAGAACTGTTGTTAGTGGCCACCAATACAGAACTGTTGTTAGTGGCCACCAATACAGAACTGTTGTTAGTGGCCACCCACACAGAACTATTTATGTCATGGGCTTGGTAACCAGTAGAAGAAATGTTTAAGGATGGACACTTGTCTTATCACTTAATAACTAGCTTCACATTTCTCCTTCCATAAAAAATGTTTATTTATCTCAAGTTTGTAATTGATAGCGGAATGTACATCAGGTGATCCGCGAGCTTTGATCTTAACTAAACACCTTTAATAACTTGAATATTAAACATAAAATTTAAATAGTTTTTAATGTTCTCTCTGGTGTTCCACAGTAAACGCATTATGACACTCACACAGAGAAATAGTTCGACTACGGCTGGGTTTAAGGCGATCTCGGTAACAACTACTGTTGGGATGGGTAGCGGCTATACAAACTACTGTTGGGATGGGTAGCGACTATACAAACTACTGTTGGGATGGGTAGCGGCTATACAAACTACTGTTGGGATGGGTAGTGGCTATACAAACTACTGTTGGGATGGGTAGCGACTATACAAACTACTGTTGGGATGGGTAGCGACTATACAAACTACTGTTGGGATGGGTAGCGACTATACAAACTACTGTTGGGATGGCTAGCGGCTATACAAACTACTGTTGGGATGGGTAGCGGCTATACAAACTAATGTTGGGATGGGTAGCGACTATACAAACTACTGTTGCGATGGGTAGCGGCTATACAAACTACTGTTCGGATGGGTAGCGGTTATACCAACTACTGTTGGGATGGGTAGCGACTATACAAACTACTGTTCGGATGGGTAGCGACTATACAAACTACTGTTGGATTGGGTAGCGACTATACAAACTACCGTTCGGATGGGTAGCGACTATACATGTATTTCGGTTGGATAACAAGTGCAGTTTGGATGGGTCGTTGTCTTTATTTTGGTTTGTTGCAACGAGTCCATTTGATTGAGAGACTGGTTTTGTTTAAAAGGATTAGTTGAAGGAAATATTTTTGTTAGCCATAATTATTTTCATAGAAATCACTAAAAAAAAGTACATTTGTGAAAATCTATGTTTACAACACTGGGATACAGTGGCGACAATTGTGAGGACTTTGTGCAAACAACCATCTACTAAAGTTGTTTGACCTTCAGGTAGCGCTACACTTGTCTTTAAGAATTTCAACAGGTCTTAAGTACGCCACCATTCACTTTTACACTCCTTTTAATCATACTTCCATACACCGCATATTTATTACATCTACAATTAATTACCTTTCCGTAAAACAACAGTAAATACACAACACTTAAAGTTTCGTGTGGTATACAGTATTTAAAACATCATGTGCGCAGAATTTTAGGTTTTTTAATTTAGGTTTAATATAAGTGTTACTTTGACCGACATGCTGACTTTCAAATTATCTTTAAGATAATGTGTTACTTTGACCAGCAGATTGGCGTACAAATTACCTTTAAGATAACTTGTTAATTTGACCGAAAGAGTAGGTCGCTAAAAATTATTAATTAGGAAAAAGTCTATCATTGTTTTAATTTTATTCTCATATGAAGAGATGAGTCTGAAGGCCATGGGTCTGAATATTCCCTGAATATTCTTGTACAAAATGCGATACAGATTTAGATAGAACTCGTGAGCACGAACAACCAGAACTCAGAACAATTATGTACATTCATTAATGTCATTCATTTTCATACGGCATATTTCTGTGTAGTCACTGCACGGACAATAGTATATAGAATAGACTTGAATTAAGTACAGTAGGTATGTAGAATAGACTTGAATTAAGTACAGTAGGTATGTAGAATAGACTTGAATTAAGTACAGTAGGTATGTAGAATAGACTTGAATTAAGTACAGTAGGTATGTAGAATAGACTTGAATTAAGTACAGTAGGTATGTAGAATAGACTTGAATTAAGTACAGTAGGTATGTAGAATAGACTTGAATTAAGTACAGTAGGTATGTAGAATAGACTTGAATTAAGTACAGTAGGTATGTAGAATAGACTTGAATTAAGTACAGTAGATATCTAGAATTGACATACAATTACGGCGTGGTGGAAACCATTTGCTGATATAAGACACATTAAATACTACAAATTATGCGCAATGCTTACACGAATAATAACAATAACAAGTCTGAATGGGTGCGGATGACATTTCAATTAATCGCCGTTCGGGAAAACAACTAATTACTGTATATTTAAATAGCTGCAACAATACTTTAACCCATTAAACTAAAGCTACTAAATTCTGGGGATGAATAAAGACTTAATGATATTGATATATACACACACAAATATATATATATATATACATACATATATATAGGCCTATATATATATATATATATATATATACATATATATATATTATTTTAATTGAGCTCAGCGAATACTACACAAACCCACATCAGGTTGCAATGTTTACGGTTGCCAGCTGTTTACTTGACAAAGAGCCATGTGAGTATTCTTGTCATACTTGAGTCTAATGTTGTAGCTGGGTCGGTACCGGAGTTGAGTCGCCAATACACGTTACGGAGACAGAGACTAAGCTCCCTGGCTAATGTCCACGGTATCATGGCTTAAAGCCGGGATCATCCCATCACAATGGGACTTTTGACTTGTTGGGAACCACCGGTAGGTCTAAGCTTGTCATCTAAATAACGGCTTTGACTTCAACGTCTGGAAGAAACTAAACAAAAACTGCACACACCAATTTCCTGTAACAAAAATACAATATCAACTCATATTTGCAACATTGAAACTGCGATGTGTTAACATACCCTACGAAAAAATTAACCCGTTACATTAATAAACTTACTTCTTCAAAATTATAAAAGAGAGTTTAATAGAAGGTACCGGAATTAAATTAGTTCATACGTTAAAATAACAACCCCCCCCCCAAACAACGAACAACAACAAAAAAAAACAAAAAAAAACAACAACAAACAAACCCCACTTCAAATATGCCAGCTCCCGTTTGAGAAAAAATACGTTATCTCATATTTGTATTTTACCACTGACATTCACTTTCACTGGTTCTCAAACGTTTGTTTTATAATTACGATGTTACTCGGTATCCGTACTCACATTTTAAATTTCAAAATTGTCCCGTAACATGATGACATAAACACACGTGCTAACAACAAAATCTAAGTTCTGGTCGATTGTACTCTACATCACAACAAAATCTAAGTTCTGGTCGATTGTACTCTACATCACAACAAAATCTAAGTTCTGGTCGATTGTTCTCTACATCACAACAAAATCTAAGTTCTGGTCGATTGTACTCTACATCACAACAAAATCTAAGTTCTGGTCGATTGTTACATCACAAGTGAAGTGAACAAATGTGTAATTTTACCATGCTCTAACTTTTTCTGATCTGTATTCACAAAGTCATTACTCAAGTGCTCGCCACAACCATCAGTCAAATCCCACATTCATCACTCAGGTCCTCATCCCAAGTATTAACCCCAGTAGCGACTCAGTAACTCAGCCAAGTACTGACCACACTAACCACCCCAGAACTGACCAAAGTGACTCTACAGTTCTAGTGTTAAAATTTCATCGACTTTTTCATGGAGGATAATCTCGCACAAAGACCTAACACTGTTGTCTGACATTGTCACATTGTTGTCCAGGTTTGTGGACTTGAACTGAGTTTTCATTTGAAATATAATACACCCAGAGGAGGCATACATATTTAATGTGCTATCACGATAACCAGATCCTAGTTGTTCTTGGCACATCTTATTGTACAACGTTGTGTGTGGACGTCAAGTCAATGCTCCCATGACATCAAGACAATGCTCCCATGACATCAAGTCAATGCTCCCATGACATCAAGTCAATGCTCCCATGACATCAAGTCAATGCTCCCATGACATCAAGTCAATGCTCCCATAACATCAAGACAATGCTCCCATGACATCAAGACAATGCTCCCATGACATCAAGTCAATGCTCCCATGACATCAAGACAATGCTCCCATGACATCAAGTCAATACTCCCATGACATCAATTCAATGCTACCATGACATCAAGACAATGCTCTCATGACATCAAGTCAATGATACCATGACATCAAGACAATGCTCCCATGACATCAAGACAATGCTCCCACGACATCAAGTCAATGCTCCCATGACATCAAGTCAATGCTCCCATGACATCAAGACAATGCTCTCATGACATCAAGTCAATGCTCCCATGACATCAAGACAATGCTCTCATGACATCAAGTCAATGCTACCATGACATCAAGGCAATGCGCCCATGGAATCAAATTAATGCTCCCATGACATCAAGTCAATGCTCCCATGACATCAAGTCAATGCTCGCATGACATCAAGTCAATGCTCCCATGACATCAAGTCAATGCTCCCATGACATCAAGACAATGCTCGCATGACATCATGTCAATGCTCCCATGACATCAAGTCAATGCTCCCATCACATAAAAAATTTAACAATGGTTTCTAATTCTTAGCTTTATTTTCTTTCAATTTTTGTATAATCAGAACTCTGGTATCTTTAAAAAAATGTTATGCAGAGCGAAAGATATATGTTTCCTCAGAATACTCAGATGATGTTTCATAAATGTATACATCATCTGCCTACACACCATACATCTACACACCATACATCTACACACCATACATCTACACATCATACAACTATACACCATACATCTACACACCATTCATCTGCACACCAGTCACCTACACACTATTTGTCTAAACACTATTTCTTGTTGTTTACAAATGTCCTATGACATATGAAATATGAATCGTTATGAAATGTCAGTAATACAGATGAAAGCAATATCTCTGAAACATGGCGCTTTTCTTCTGACTCTGCTTATATTGACGCACAGCTTGTCTGTCCAGTGAATTCTTTGTCAAAGTCAATGGAGTTTTCTACGTTTAAACATTCGCAGTATTCCTATTACTAAGGCTGGTCTTTTGGGTGCGGCGCTATATAAATTATCCAATTATTATTATTACTCTATACATGACAATAAAGAAACAAAATTACCTTTATTCAACAAAAAACTTACGATATTTCTTCTTAACTAGATACGACCTAGCATACGCCACAGACTTGCTCATCGATAGTGCAAAGAAAGGGGGGAAAGAACGTACACAAATAGCAGCATGAAAAAAATCAAAACAACAGGAGTGAACGCCGGGGGAGGGGGGCGGGAAACCACCGACGCATCGCTGGTCTCGAGACTTGCGCCCCCCCCCACCCTAGCTAGCCAACCATAAAATGTGATTGGCCGACCAAGCGAGGGTCCGTCATGCTTATTTGCACTCGTCTTGTGCTTGTTCTGGTGAATTATAAATATACTAGTGTATTACCCGTAAAAAATGACGGGAGTTTTCAAAATGGATATATTTCAGTTTTTGTAATTGTCCCTTTTGCCTGAAAGCCGCATAGTAAATAATCAGAAAATGTAGAGAATAAGAGAGAAAAATTAAATCTCTTTTCCATATTGAACAATTTTATGTGGACGTTTGAAAATAGTTTTTTTTTCTTTTTTTCTTTTGCAATATATTTTTCAAGGTTATTTTTTTTTAGCGGTGGGCTTTCTAAAATCTAGCGTTACAAACGGACATAGCAGAGTATATATTTTGATTATATATACGAATATATGTGTTATGAGAAAACCTCCAAGCTTAGGCTTCGCGTTATATAAGTTTGCATGAATAATAATGATATAATCATGATAATAGTAAATGCATAGTGAATTACACACAGCATAAAGTGATAATGCGGCAAAGAAGTTTAAAGCTCGACGGATTAACAAATATTGCTGAGGAATCAGCCGGACGTTAACTTGCGGCATTAAATAGTGCGCACCAATTATGAGTGCACCATTAATACAGCACAGTGCGTTAAAAATAAATTATGTGACTATAATGTGATCCACATCACGCATATCTGTGATTTGAAGCCGTTTGAGCTTCATTGATGATTATGACTTGTCAGTATATTCGCCCATTTGTCCATACATTATCACCACAGCATTACCAAAACATGTAAAAAATAAACTGTAATTTTACACATGTTAATAACTATTTATTTTGCATGAAACGTAGTAAGCAAACTTTGTCACAGGATAACAGAAAAGATTAAGTTATCAACTGTTAATCATATTTACAATTTAATATAAACGTGTTAGTAATTCACATAAACGTTTTTTATTATTGTCAAGTCAGCACCTTTTCAAGATGTATTATGACTTGTCAGTTTATACGCCCATTGGTCCATACATTATTACTTTTACATTATCAAAAAACATGTAAATAAAAAATTGTAACTATTTACAAATATGAATAACAACGAACTATTTATTTTGCATGAAACCTTTGAAGTAAAGTTAAGCACTGGATAGAAGAAAATATTAAAGTATCAACTTTAATATACACGTTTTAGGAATTCTAATAAACGTTTTCATTATTGTCAATCAGCACCCCTTCCAGTTCTATATTAAAAGCAAAGATTTTTTATTCAAAATTAGTCTAAGACGCATTAAAGTATTACACGTAAATAACAATAAAAAAACTATTGTGGGGAGGAGTCCGATTTTTAAATATGTTATTTTTTTAAACATACTAATATGCAATCTCAAAGTTTATACAAGAAAAACAAACGCTAAACTGAAGCATAACTTGACAAATTTCATTAGCAGTAATAAATAATGGCTTTGTAGTTCAAAACGCATCGAAACTTGACAACTGAACGACAACCAATTGTAATTTTCATAAACCGAAAAACGAATGTTATATATTAATAAAGAAAATTAAATTTATAATTACGTACGTAATATTGACATGGACACATACACAAAAACGGACATTTAATAAAAAAAAATAATTATAATATTTATCACATCAAATAAAACATGGCTCTTTTTACTTCGTTCCCTTCACACATTAATAAAAGCTCAAATAATAACGTCACGTCACAATATTTTATGGTGAGCAACACATTTTTTAAATCTCGAAAGCATCATTTTTATTTTTTTAAATAG